>CM067482.1:5424695-5506425 GCA_034552555.1 Semaprochilodus insignis
ATCTGTGACCAAGACAGCAAGTCTTTGTGATGTATCAAGAGCCACGGTATCCAGGGTAATGTCAGCATACCACCAAGAAGGACGTTTTCCTCCACCAGCATCACGTAGTGACCTGGCCGCTATCCTGCAAGAAGAATGGCTTAAAATCCATCTGACCACTGTACAGGACTTGTATATGTCATTCCCAAGACGAACTGATGCTGTATTGGCCGCAATATATTGTGTTGGCCAGGTGTTTCAGTTTCATTGTCCAACCCCTGTATGTGTTTTTAATGTTTTTTTTTTTTTGTTTTTTTTTACATGCAAATGTTGGTTTTTATGACTCGATTGAAATGGACAGTATGATCTTTTCAGGCCCCAGTTCTTTGGGTTCTCAGTGTCAGCAATCCAGAAAAGAAAAGTGGAAATTCTATTTATGTAAAAGTTGATTTAATTTTCTGGTGGCCTGCTGTGCTGTGTTGTTATCCGGTGGGCCATGGAGCGCAAAAGGTTGAGAATCCCTGGTTTAACTAAAGCAATTTCACAGATTGTATGCTCCTCCATAAGAAGTATTGTTTTTGTTAAGCAAGAAAAAAGCAGGGAAGGAATGTCTTGGATCTTGTATAATCCTGTAAAATTAACTTTTGGTAGCTTCGTCTTACATTTATACACTTATACACAGCACAGTAAAGGCTCCCTATTGGCCCATCATTGGAGCCATTAAATTGGCCTGTATGCTCTGTGAGTTTGCTTAATTCACCACAAATCTGAAGAGACTTTTTTAATTGATCAAAGCACGTGACTAAAAACCAGATCACTTTATCATATTACGTGCAGTGTTCGGGTTACATGAGATCACGGCCGGGCACGTTATAGAGTTTCTTCTGCTCCCAAAAAGCCTAATGCGAATAATGAGCTAGTTAGCAAGCTCTTCCTGCCTCAAAGTGGAAGTGTTAGGCTGCTGTCACATCAGGTTCATCTAGGTGGCCATTAACCCTGTGAGTTGGTGAACTTGGGAAGTGTGAGCCATTAGGAAACAAGTGACAAACTAAATGCAAGCAGTGCTGCCCAGGCAACGTTGTCACTTATGTTGCCTAGGTCAGATTTTTGAGTTTTTCATATTTTTTTAAGCATTATCCTTCCCCCCCCCAGATTGTGTCCATTTTTGTTGTTTTGTGTTCAAAATATTCTTATATATATTTATTCTTTCTTTTTTTTTTAACCATTTCTCAAACAGGGGGCATGTGTAAATGCACTGCTTTTAGTGATCTTACAGAATAGTGAATTCAGTGAAACAGGCTGTTTTTGTGGCTTAGTTTCCATATATGGGGTGCATGGAGCATTCAACCTCAAACTTTTAATTTAAAAAAAAGGTGATAAATTATTTTAAAATAAAAATAATCTGTGGTTCTTCCTCTGACAGTGCTTTAAGATGGGGTCAGAAAGAGCCATTGTGTTTGACTTTGGCCTTGTTACTGGAAATTGTATTTTTTTTCCTTTTCCGGGTGGCTTTAAAAGGGTTCAAAAAGCATTGAAACCGGTTATAGTCCAGCATGATCACGGCTCTAGAGCAGCGAAACCAGCAGCATACAGAGCAGAGAACAGTTGGTCCAGTTAGATACTCTTTCAAGGTATAACTAGACAAAGTTCCGCACGCTAAATGAATCAGATCTAGCTCTTTGGTATTTGTCCTCATCATGCTAAGTGTAGTTGAATGGGTTAGCATGTTACAGTTGCTCCTAGATCAACCAGATCAACACTAAATCCTTGGTATAGTGTCTCCTTGTGGCTTGGCATCATCTCTCTATGCCTTTTGCAGGACTAACTGCCACTCCAACCAAAGGCAGGTGCTGCTTGATGCTCCTGTGCAGCTGTCTCAAATCTCTGCAGAGTCTGGTAAGCTCCTTATCTGTTCTTGACCCTGGTCCTGGAGGCGCCCTGCCCTTCACATTTTGGTGCTTTCCCTGCTGCTCCCAACACACCTGGTTGAACTTACCAGCTCATTAACAAGCCCTTTCAGAGCTGCATGGGGTGTGTTAAAACAGGGAGTCCACTAAAACGTGCAGGGCAGGGTGCCTTTAGGGACCAGGGCTGATAAACACCGATCTGTTCATCCATTTAACTGGGTTTTTGAGAATTCCCGGTGAGGACCACAGTGTGCTGTGGCCACACACTGGACTGAATGTGCACTGAACTCTAAAGACAGTCTGCAAAATTGAACTTCAGTGCATAGCAGTCTAGCTTTATGAATTGTTTACTTGGTCACTCTATGAAGGATCATATATCCCTTGTAGCTGTTGGAGCTGCTCCAGAATTCCCATTTAGTAATGTTTTGTTCCAGGGCTGATCCCCAAAATTAGATTTTTGTTCGTACTATTAAATCTGAGACAGGATGGAGCAGATCTGCTCAGCGCAGCTGCAGGGCAGTCTGTTTTAGAACGGACTCGCTTTATCACTTTGTCTTTAGGAATGATCTGTGCTTACAGCAGAGCTACTACTGAACGTTGTAAATGGGGAATTCCACAGATTGCTTTCAGAAATTCTGCATAATTCAGTCTTTGATATGTAAATAGTCATTCAGACTCATTGTTGAGAAATGTACCAGCGCATATTTGTTTACAGTGGTGGTGATGGGAACCAGCTATTTTGTTTACTGTTCAGAACAACCAGTGAACCTTCTGGGTTTTCATATGTAATGTTGATACTGGTAAAATGATGGTGAATCCAAAGTATGGAATGTTTTTTGGATGCTGTTTGTCCTTATAGTGCCCTTCATGGACACCTTTGCCGTTAATGAATGGGGTTTTTGTCCTAAAACATATTTCTCAACACCGTACAGGCAGTGAATTTGATAACCATACCACGTAATAACATTCGGTGAGGGAGCTTTTAGAGACGTTAAACGCTTCAGACATCTTATTCCCATCACCAGCACTGTTAAGAGTACTGTGCAAGTTTCTCCAGAATTTAGCATTTCGTGTCAAACCACTTTGAACAACTTTGTTTACGTCTTTAGTAATAAGGAGATTTGGAAAGATCAGTGGAATTGAAAGTGAAGGAGGTGTTTGGGTGATATTCAGGCTGTTTCTTGAGACCATAGTTCATATTAATGCTGGTGTTATTGAAGAGCTTTACAGCAGACTCTAAAGGGTAATCTTCAGATGTCTCATTTATGTAATGAAGGCATGCAGAAGCAGGTTAAAATTATTAAGGAGCAGAGGATCATTTTGAGCCTTCACGGGTTCACACACTATTGAAAATCAACTCCTGGAACAACATGGTGTGTTCTGCCCAATGTACGGAAGTGGCTGAACGCCTGAGCTGCCTCTGATTTGCTTTACGAGGTTGAAACAAAAGGCTTCATGTCTCTCACCTTGGAGTCTTTCTCATCCGCTTGCTGTTTTATCAGGATCAGCTACGAACGAGGTGCAGGGCATTTGGATGGTGAAAAGAACCCAGAGTACGGTAAGATGCACTTTGTCTGCTTCCGTTATTTGGACAGTCATCTGGTAATTGGTTTAGTTCTGCTTAATTTAGGAATTTCTCCTCATCGGAGGTTTATCAGATGCGGTCCAACAGGGAGAACACTATTGTGTACTGCCTTCTGAGATTGTGCTGCAAAACTTGATATACTGTTATCAAGCTAACATATGGGTTCAAATTAAGGTGCTACCAAGCTGTTACCTTAAAGGTGCCATAGAATGCATTTAGTCAGTGTTTTAAAATGTTCTCTGATGTTGTACATAGAAGGTATGTGACTATGGTCAGAATGAAAAAAGCTCAGATGTGGTTTTACATGGTCTTTTACATCCTATGATTTGGCCTTAGAATGAAACTGAAGCTGTTTTGCCTTATATGGTGGATTCCTGAATATTCTGATAAACTCTGCTTTGATTGGCTGGTTTGGAAGCAACATGTCTAAATGGACCCAAGCAAGAAAATAAAATGAACCTCGACATCAACATATGGTCACTCACTATGAAACTTCTGTTTTACCCGGCAAACACTGATACGGTCACACAGCATGGCTGCTACTTACACATTGCTGTTGTGGTTGTAATGCTAATGAAGGTGGAAGGTGATCCTCTCTTTGTTCAGCAGAGCAAACTGACGTCTTGGAGTTCAAGTTGTCCAGGATCTTGTTAAAGCTGAAGTTGGCTTCCTGCGCGCCTGATTTTTATTTGCAAGTTTTTCATTCCGCCTTAAATGGTGGCACAGCTACATTCTGACGCTGTAGCGTTTATGGTGGAATAGAACATTCGATTAAGAAGCTGGCAAATAGATTTTGAGATCGACATTAACCATGCCTGTTCAGAATTCCTTGGACAGGGTATAAAAAGTGCAGACATCCCATTCCCAGCTTGGAAAGTTACCTTTCTGCACAGTCTGGCAACACCCGTACAAGCTGTGGCATTTAGGGTGGAATGGAACATGGGTATGAAAAGTGTCGACATCCCCTTCAAAGCCAGGAATTGTGCAGTTCTGTATGTATAGTCCGGCATGGCTGTTGCTCCATTGCCATTCTTTCCTGTTGGGCTGGAACGTATGTTAATTTTGGGGGCATCATTTTGTGTGGAGTCAGAACTGTTATGTAACAGTCTAGCATTATGGAATCGCCTCGTTTTTTCCCTCCTCGTTTGTAAATGCGGGATTGTATTTGACGGAGGAACTACAGTGTTTGGGCTTAATGGTGTTTCAGCTCTATGTACTGAACTCTCATTATTCAACTATGACGGTGTAAATACAGTTTTCCATTCTATGGCACCTTTATTCCAGTCATTTGGCTCATTAACCAGTGAATTCGACTTTGCAATGTAGCCCCTAAAAGCCACTTTGTGTTGCTCATCTTGTTGGTGTTTCCTCCCACTGATAAAAACACGAGCTCAGACTGTGGATGCCAAGAAGCTGGAGAAGGCGGAGGCCAAACTGAGGGCAAAGCACGAGCGGAGAAATGAAAAAGACTCCCAGAAACCCTCAAACGCACTGTAAGTTCTACAGCTTCGTTATTGTGATGCACCGAAGGGTTTGCTGTGGGCAACATTGCAATGCAGCATGAAATCTCAGATGTAGGAATGTGACTGGAGGAACTGCTAACACAGTAGAGGTCTATAGAGAGTAATACTTGTATTTATTGTGTATTCAGAAATACCCTGAGGATGTTTTTTTTGGACGTACTTTGATTATCAAAAGGGTTGCACAGCGATGCTGGGATCATATTAGCTTTGAACAAATCTTTCAGGTTTTAACGATTTTTAGAACTCAATATTTGGTTTAGTTTTTATTGTGCTCCAGAAGAGTTGTGATGCTGCACTAACATGCTAAATTATTTTAGTTTTATTTAGTGATTCATTATGATCTCAGAATCATATCAGTGTTGGGAGATATTTGTTCAAAAGTAAAATGTCTGCATCATACAGATGTTTAGATTCGATATTTTAAACTGATATTTAATTTGTATTCAGTGTACTTGTGCTGAACCACTGGACCACTGTCCCGAACGTTCTGTGTTTAATCAAATCTACTACACTTAGAACCCTACAGAAACCAGTGTTGCATTCCTCTGTAAATCAGAAATAAGGTACAGGTAGATTTAGTCCATTTTTTCTTTTATTTCATAAACGTTTCTGGATTGGTAGCAGACATCATCATTGACCCAAACTTCCTGTATCAGTGCGTCCTTTTATCCCATTGCATTGCATTAGTAACACTTCAGCAGTAGCTTTTGCATTTTCTGTAGTTGTAATGCAATATAAATATGTGTTCTCTTTTAAATGCTCTTTAAATCTGCACCAAGGGTCTTGGAGGAGGCTTCTGCCAGCCAGGCCAGCAGTAAGAAAGAGAGCCGTGTGGACATGTCCGGGAAGAATCGCAGTTACGACGTCCGCATAGAAAACTTTGATGTGTCTTTTGGAGAGAGGTGGGTTTATTACTGTGTATATTGCGTATTGTAAACATGCTGACTCAGAGTCTTGGTGTTTTTGTAGATACACATAAGCAGCAAAGGAACTTTTTTTTTAAACACAGTTTATTTAAAGGCTTAAGACTTAGAAAGCAAGTATGAATTGATGTCCTTTGTATTAATTTAGGTCCAACATAAATAGAAATAAATTTTAAGCATTGAATAAGCAAAGTAGTTTTCTTCGGTGAAATTTAGAGTTTTATTTTATTTGCATTGTGTTTCTCAGTGAACGTGAATTAGTGAAACGTATGTCGTTGACGTTTTTCTGCCGGTCAGTTGTGTCATGACGAGGTAGATTGGGGTCAAAATTGCCCAATATAGTAGAAGGCCTGTATTTCTGACTGAAGTCATTGCATGTAATATTTTTCATTATTTTCCTGTGTTTATTTTTATTAAGAGAAATAGACAAAATGTAAAAGGAAGCCTACATGAGTAGGTGTGTCCAAACCTTTGACAGTAATACCGTATATAATAAAGCATTCTCATGTTTCTGTAATAGTATATGTTTTCATGGGATTTGCATGTGTGTAGTATCTTTCCTTGGAATTGACTTTTCTATTAGGTCTAGGTTTTACTATTGATTATTATTTTAATTCTGAGGTTTGTGTACTGAATACTGGCTGACCCATGCACTCTACTGAGAACCGTTCTGTCCTGCAGGTCTCTGCTGCAGGGAGCTGAACTGTGTTTAGCGAGTGGCCGCAGGTACGGTCTGGTCGGCAGGAATGGCCTGGGGAAGACCACGCTGCTCAAGATGCTGGCCAGCCGCAGCCTACGCGTCCCTGCCCACATTTCCATTCTGCACGTTGAGCAGGAGGTGGCAGGAGACGACACTGCTGCACTCCAGAGCGTCCTGGAGAGCGACACGGTCAGGGAGGAGCTGCTTGCAGAGGAGCGCAAACTCAATGCCCACATTTCCAACGGAACGTGAGTTTATAACCCCACCTTGTGACAGAGCGCACAGCCTTCATGAAGAGGCCACCTTTGGCCCTATAAATGTTGAACGACAGTCACATGGGTTTTTCCCTTTACCTTACCTTTCCCATAATTCTGTGGTGCAATACCTGCAGTAATTCTTGACAGATTGAAAGCACCACCGTATGCATTGTTGCACCCTAAAAAAATAGGTGTGGTTTTCCTCCAAATTGAGCAGCTTTTTCCTTCTAAATTGTGGGGAAATGGTAGGTAGGCAAAAAAAATCAATTGGCATGATTTTTGAGAGTTTATAACTCATTATCGGATTTATGATGAACCATATTTTCAAAGTAAACCCAGTATGGTGGAGCGTTTCTTTTCCATCGCGTGGTACCAGCTCGGCTCAGCTCATCTTGACTCAGCTCGCCTCTATCTGCCTCTTTGGTTTTCCTTTAGGCAAACCTGGTACATGGTACTCTTTTGAGTATCACCACAGTTAAGGTTCTGACGGAGCTGAGTGGTTACCAGTAGGTTAAGTAAAAGACGACAGGCTGATTAGAGAGAATTGTCTCGTCATCCTAAGCACATATTGCTAACATTAGCTACTAGGTTAGAGAACCCTCCTGCATCACCTTTGGTGTAGTATTTCCCAAAGTTTTCTTTTTTTTTTTTTTTCTTCTGCAGTCTTATTTTTCTGCCATCAACCTCTTTTTGATTGAAGTTTGTCTCCTTCACGTCATGGTAGTTTAATACAGTGTCCCTACAATGACCAGCTACACTGAGTGGTTACTATATCTTCAGTGCAAAGGAAAGTGGCTGGTAGAGTTGAGTTGGGTTCAGCCATACCATGCAGTAGAAAAGCATCAAATGATAGGCGGAGCTGGTGAAAGAGTGTGGTTTTTTTTTTTTGGGTTTTTTATTTATTTATTTATTTATTTTTCCCCCTGCCTGCTGGTATGTGGTGCTGTGATCCAAACTGTTTTTAGATATTTTAGAGGAGCCAGAAGCCATTATATTTTGATGGAAGATTGCAGTTTTGAGAGTTCAGAGTTTTGTGTTAGAATGATATGACCGGAAGAATTGTGCATCATGTGGTAAGGGGCATGTACCAACAGTCCTGAAAGATCAGTTCTTAGTTTGACTGTAAATTGTTTAATTGTTGTTTTTTCTGTTCAGTACTAGTCCATAGGCTTTCTAATTGTTAAACAAAAGTTTTCATTCTGTGGCATATTTAACCTAATCATTTGGCTCATTGACCAGTGAATTCTACCCTGGGTAGAAGTAGTAGTAGTAGGAATCGTCACTAGTTGCAGCTGTCTTAGCGGGTAGTTCCTCTCGATTAGGGTCTCTGATCATTTTTAGTTTTTTTGTCTGATATGATCCTTCTTCATTTAGGGCAGACGGGTCTGAAAGCATGCGCCTGTCAGAAATCTATGCTAGACTGGAAGAAATTGAAGCAGACAAGGCACCAGCCAGGTAAAGCATATTTGTTTGTACTTGTGTGTTTGTAGTTAAGTGTACTTATTAGCCATGTCTGTGTGCCTGTTTAATTGATTTTATCCATTTAAGACCTGTAAAATGGCAGAAACAGTCTGTATCCAGTTATGCTGCTGATTTGTTTAACGGTGTGCCTCTTATGACTCTCTCTGTCTTTCTGTCTGCTTCCTCAGAGCTTCAGTTATCCTTGCAGGTTTAGGTTTTTCACCCAAGATGCAACAGCAAGCAACCAAGTGAGGAAAACAATAGTAATGCATGTACACGTTTATAAATATTGATTTTGTTTGTTTATTTGACTTGTCTCAAGTACTGTTTTATAAATGTAAGATTTAACGGAAAGATTTTGTGTCTTCTGTGGAGTTATTACTTCATTCAGTGTTTTAAATTACGACACTAGTGACTAACCTGATCATTGAGTCAGCCTTTCAGTATTCAATATATTTATTTTCTTGGCATTTTGTCCCTCCACAGAGAGTTTTCTGGTGGCTGGAGAATGAGATTAGCATTAGCACGAGCCCTCTTTGCCAAGTGAGTACATTTTTACTTATCCTCAATTGTTGCTTGACGTATTGCTTGGAAATCATACATGAGAGCGTGTGTAATTATTATGTTTAGTACATATCTGTGGATTTGAAGTGCCTGTAGCATAGAAAACTCAACTTGTTTGCTGTTATACACCGTGTTAAACACTGTTGTAGTTTCAGAGGGATTTTTAATCCATAGTCCATACAGTTCATATTTGAACACTTGAGACAAAAACAATCAGTTGAAATCAGTCTGTTTTTGTAGCCGTCACAACACCAACATTTTTGGATATACACCACCAATCAAAAGTTTAGACACAGATACGCTGGCTATGACAGTCTGGCACGGAAACTAAGGTTTCTTTATGTTTATCTTAATGCTTTACTTTATAATAAAAGTGAAGACATCAAACTATAAAATAGCACTCTTGACATTATACAGTCCGCCTTAAAAACCTCCAAAATGGAACTTTACAGGAGGATAACACAGCTTTCTTAACTTGTAATGGAGGCTGATATAACAAGGTCTATTCCTAAGTAGTTCTGGACCAATTGTATTGGTCTGTCCATCATGAATATTCACCAAACTGAACGGTAGACTAAACTTAAGCTGCACAACACAATGTATATTAGAGCTGGAGATGTGGCAGAAATATAACACTCTGATCCATAAAGAGTATATGTGGTATATCAGGATATGTACTGTCTCAGACATCTCATCAGTTGGAGCTGTTAAGTGTGAACCTGTAGAGTCTTTAAGATCACCAACCACATCCATTTAGTTGGGTGTGTCTAAACTTTTGACTGGTAGTGTATCTGCCTATTCAGTCTACAGCAGTTTCACTGCACCTCTTACATAAAGAGCGGTTTCAGCCTGGATTGAGGCACAATACAGAGCAGCCAGTCAGAACAAAGCTTGTTTAAATAAATCTGTCTTAACAGCACAGCAACAAAAACAGCTTGCCTAAATCTGAGGCCTAAAAAGCGGTTGGAAACAGTCATGTAAAAATGACTGATTACTGTTTCTGGTACATTAAACCATGCAAACGTTTTAAGCAAATCCCAGGAGAAGATAAGACACAGAAATATGTATGGGTATACCGTTAGGGAGTGTGTATTTATACATATTAGTCCCCATAATGTGTTTTTGTCTTGTGTTCAGAGCGTAGGTAGAGCACAAACTAAACAACTGATACAGTTTAGAGTTAACTCTTCTTGTAAATGCTCCTGTCAGCACTGCCAAGATCATTTCAATGACCAAACTTGTTTCTGCTATTACATTACAGGCCTGACCTTTTGTTACTCGATGGTGAGTGTGTGTGTATATATATATATATATATTGCTGCGGATGGTCTTTCAGCATGTGGATGGTTTTATTACTGAGGGCGTATCTAACAGCGCTCTTCTGTCATCTCTTTAGAGCCCACAAACATGTTGGATGTCCGAGCCATTCTGTGGCTGGAGAATTATTTACAAGTAAGTCTCTAAGACTGGCTAATTTTCAGTAATTCTCTGGTTCCAGGGCTGCTGCTCATGTAATCCTGTAATGATCATTGGCCTGTTTAGTGGTGAAAGGCAGTTTATAACCAGTTCTCCTGAGCATCCTGCATTTTTACCTTCCTTCCCAGCCGGGCAGCGTGCTGTGAGCACATTGTGAACTGTTGGTTTGCTTTCTGTGACTACACTAACAGCTGTGCTCTTTGTTAAATTTGTTTTCTACATAATTTATTAGAGATGTAACCAAAGTTACAGAGTGGTTTAATGTGAGTTGCACTGTTTACAAACTTAATGGCTCAGATTTTAAAACCGATGTCAGTGCTTTATTTCCAAACTGTCATAAAACATGTCTCGGACATCAGGCAACAAATTCATTACCATTTTGTGTGAGGAAGGTTTTAGAGGCATACCTACCTTCTATAATTCTGTCTCTGTGAGTTTTATAGAATAGAGCATTTCACACCAAACCACTGAATGGCTTTTACATCTTTTTTGACCTTCATTATGCAGATATGCTGAAACATTGCTGGGATTGTCCTTTAAGTCCTTCTCAAATAAGGCAAAATTTTGTCTGTATTATTTTAGCAGTAAGAGCATCATTAATAAACTGCCCTGACTGGCATTAAGCTCTAGGGATGGGAGTCACTAAAGACATCACGATATTATCATGATACTGAAGTCACAGTATGGCTCCACTGTGATTAAAAAAAAAAAAACATTTGTTTGATCTAATGAGATCATCTCTGTTCATCTCACTTCAGTAATTACACTATATTGCCAAAAGTATTCACTCACCCATCCAAAACATTGAATTCAGGTGTTCCAATCACTTCCATGGCCACAGATGTATAAAACAAAGCACCTAGTCATGCAGACTGCTCCTACACACATTAGTGAAAGAATGAGTCGCTCTGAGGAGCTCAGTGAATTCCAGCATGATACCGTGATAGGATGGCAGGTGTGCAAGTCGAGTCGTTAAATTTCCTCACTACTAAAAAATTCCACAGTCGACTGTGAGTGGGATTATAACAAGTGGACGAGATTGGGAAAGACAGCAACTCAGCCACAAAGTGGTAGGCCACGTAAAATGACAGAGCAGGGTCTGTGGATTGTGCCAAATGTAAAGTTTGGTGGAGGGGGGATTATGGTGTGGGGTTGTTTTTCAGGAGTTGGGCTCGGACCCTTAGTTCCAGTGAAAGGAACTCTTAATGCTTCAGCAGACCAAGAGATTCTGGATAATTTCATGCTCCCAACTTTGTGGAACAGTTTGGGGACGGCCCCTTCCTGCTCCAACATGACTGCGCCCCAGTGCACACAGCAAAGTCCATAAAGACATGAATGAGCGAGTCTAGTGTGGAAGAACTTGACTGGCCTGCACAGAGTCCTGACCTCAACCTGATAGAACACCTTTGGGATGAATTAGAGTGGAGACTGCGAGTCAGGCCTTCTCGTCCAACATCACAAATGTGCTTTTGGAAAAAAAAAAAAAAAGGTCAAAAATTCCCATAAACACATTCCTAAACCGTATGGAAAGCCTTCCCAGAAGAGATGAAGCTGTTATAGCTGCACCATATTAAACCCTATGGATTAAGAATGGGATGTCACTCAAGTTTATATGCATGTGAAGGCAGACGAGCAAATACTTTCGGCACTATAGTGTCTTATTGCAGCAAAATTAGATTGTCAAGTGGACAGATTTATAATAAAATACCAATGCTTGGCTTCTGTGTATCCATACAGTATCGGTACGTGAAATTGCGATACTAAACTGCTTCAGTTTTGTTTTCCCCACCCCCAATATGCACCACTCTTATACCACTTGTTAAAGGAGCCAGGCTGTAGTTTTATTTCTGTGCTTTACATGGTGAGTGTTTGTGTGTTTGTCCTTATCAACAGACGTGGCAATCAACCATCCTTGTGGTGTCTCATGACCGGAACTTCCTGAACGCTATCGCAACCGACATCATCCATCTGCACTCACAGCGCCTAGACAGTTATCGTGGTGATTACGAGAACTTTATCAAAACAAAAGAGGATAGACTGAAAAACCAGCAGCGGGAGTACGAAGCTCAGTTACAGTACAGAGAACATATACAGGTATAAGCACACCTACACATGGACAGTTACTTAGAGTTACATGTACACACAAGTACAATCAGAGAGTACATTAAAGGGCCCATATCGTGGAACCAAAAGTGATCATTTTTTGGCACTGCGAGTTTGCTTTACCATTTGAGCAGTGTCAGAGTTTGGAAGTGTACTGTTCACTCCCCAGTCCATATATGAAGTCTGAGCTACAAAAAGAGCCTGTTTTGAACTTTTGGTCTCGAAAACCAACACAATTCCATAAGTCTGTCTACTCAGCCTACAGCAGTTTGGCCTCGTCCGGCCACACTGTAGGGAGTGGTTTCAGCCCAGGCTGCTTTCTGAATGAGGCTCAATATAAGAGAGCCATTCGTGACAGAGATCATTTACACATATCAGCCTTAAAGGCACAGTAACAAAAACACTCAGGGGGCTTATGAGGGATACAGAGAGGTTGGAAAATGGTTGCTTAAACATTAATCCTTTTTTTGGTGCACATGAATAAGTGGACCATAGAGGTAACAATAAATGTAGGAAATGGGCCCTTTAATAAGGACTTTGGTGAACAAACATGCAAGACTACAGTTAGAAGCACACCAGTCAACACAGTAGTGCTGTAGAACTGGCAAGCTAAAAGTTTGTGTTTGTTTGAAACAGGTGTTCATCGACAGGTTCAGGTACAACGCCAACAGAGCTGCACAGGTGCAGA
This sequence comes from Semaprochilodus insignis, assembly GCA_034552555.1. NCBI lineage: Eukaryota > Metazoa > Chordata > Actinopteri > Characiformes > Prochilodontidae > Semaprochilodus > Semaprochilodus insignis. The sequence continues at coordinate 5,437,862 of CM067482.1, forward strand.
GCAAACTAAAGCTTTTGGAGAAGCTGTAAGTCAGAGTCCATCTTCTTCTGTTTTGATAGTGTTCAGCACCATGTTCTTAACGGGGATTGTCTTGTATGTTGCAGCCCTGAACTTAAGCCTATAGACAAGGAATCTGAAGTAGTTATACGGTGAGTGTCTTCCTTTTCTGAAAGTTTGCTTTTCTGCTCCATATGAACAGTGAACACTATATGGTTTATTGGTTTGTTTGACAGTTTTCCAGATAACTTTGAGAAGCTGTCCCCTCCGATCCTGCAGTTAGATGAAGTGGAGTTCTCCTACAGCCCTGAGCTTCATCTGTTCACAGGCCTCTGTGTTTCTGCTGACCTGGACTCTCGAATCTGCATTGTATGTGGATAAATAAAGACTTATTATGCTTTTTATTTTTTAATCTGGAAGAAACTACTGTTTCTACAGCTACTGAGTAATGATTACTAATGGTGATGTGCCTAAGGTTAGCCGAATAGAGTTCATAAAACTTTACTTTGAACATTATACCAACACATATACATACAGCTCTGGAAACATTGAAGAGTCCACCTCAAACTGTTCAGTTTCTCTAGTTGTACAGTTTCTGGGTTTGTGTTTGACCAAAATGAGCAGTTCTGTTTTGTTCTATCCACTACTGGAAACACGTCTCCCAAATTCCAGATCAGATATTGTATTTAGATCTGTTTATTTAGAAAATCACTAATGACGCCTCCAGAAGCCTGTTTTTAGAACCATGCTCGCTGTGCATTTCACCCCAGCCACCGCTCGCCAGTCTTTCTGTAGGTCACTTGAGGTCATCTTACGGTGGTTAAGAGACATTTGATTGAGGTGGCGCTCATCACGGTCAGTAGAGAGTGGTTTTCACCCTCTGCCAGTCTGTAGCCGTGTTGTCCTGTGTGTTTGCTGCTTGACCTTGTTCTTATGATCCAGACGCTCACTGTGTCTGCCAGTAAAGCTAGAACCGAACCTTCTGTTCCTCACTAAGGACCTGCTGTACATGTGGAGATGCTGATTTAAGAAGAAACTGGAGTGGTCTCTTATTTATTTCCAGAGCTGTATATAAACCCTTTTTTCTTTCTGTATTGCTCTGTTATTTCTTCTCTTTTACTTTCTCTCTCTTTCTGCATTTTGTTTTTGTTTTTTTCCCCCCCATTATATTTCTTCTAATTGTGTTTTTGCAGGTAGGTGAAAATGGTGCTGGTAAGTCCACGTTACTGAAGCTGCTAATGGGTGAGCTGACACCTGTAAGTGGAACAAGACATGCCCACAGGTGAGGATTTAGCCGTAGTGCTGATTCTAGTGCAGTGGTCTCCAATGCCTAGTCCAGGACAGATACTTGGTTCCAACCTGTAGCCGTTTTTATAAACTTCCTGTATAAGTTTTTTTACCCTGTGAAGTACTTTTCATGCCCAGCACCTGTATAGTGTGACTGTTGTACTGCTTGAAAGGTTAGCAGACAAAGTAAAAGAACATGTTAACTAAAGAAAAAAAGTCTTTATACCTCATTTATAATTTAGGTTTTGAGTCAGCCATGCATATCTAAAATACCCCAGATATGCAGTTTGGATTGCTCCTTTTTTAGCAGTGAACCGCAGCAATAATTGTCTTTGTTATGAAGGTAGAAGCATGCAGTAACGTTTGTTGTAAACTTTGCTCATTTTCCAACAGAAACCTGAAGATTGGCTATTTTAGTCAGCACCACGTAGATCAGCTGGACCTCAATGTCTGCTCAGTGGAGCTGCTGCTCAGCAAATTCCCTGGTACAGTATGAGCAGCTCCCAAACCATAGTAGTAGAACATCCTGGCGGTGACGAGCTGCTCTGGCTTTAAAGCTGCACACTGATTGTTGTTGTTGTTGTTGTTGTTGTTGTTGTTGTTGTTGTTGTTGTTGTTGTTTTCCTCCTTTATAACTGTCTACTGATTCTTATGTGGCATTCAGGTCGAACAGAGGAGGAATACAGGCGTCAGCTTGGTAGATATGGTATTAGTGGAGAGTTGGCAACCCGGCCGGTGGCAAGCCTTTCGGGAGGACAGAAGAGCCGTGTGGCTTTTGCCCAGATGACCATGTCTAGGTAATTAAACTCTTTCAGCTGTGGCTGTTCTAGAATAGAATTGCTAATGGGGTAGGAGTCGTTAAGGCTAATTTATAGACAGGTAAGAAGTGTCGCTCCACAGGGAAAAAAAAACTGTTCGATAGATGCAGCGATGTAGGCTTTAATAGTCCTGCACCTGCAACAAAACGCCGGAACAGAACATCGTTTGTAGGTTCTATGAAAACTTGTATGTGACAGCTAAGCTACTGTAGTGAAACTGCACAGGACCATCTGAAAACAGCTGCTGTAGTGAAGCTGCTTTAACAGAAGGGCTTTTAAGCTGCAGGGTCGCTGTATAAACCAGAAATACTGCGTGTTTTTTCTACATGCATGTGTTTCCCAAGTTCTCAGGGTTGCCAGATTTGTGATTTTGTTAATGCATTTTCTGCTTGGACAGCTTTCTAAATGAACTGCGGCCATAAGAAAAGGCCGGGAAAGATGAAAACAAATCACCTTATGAATGTATATTGATTCTAACTTTCAATACCTGGCAACCCATTCTGCAAGCAGCGCAGCCGCATGACTGCTACAGCCTGCCCATTCACACATACAGTAGCGGAGAAACAAGACTGTAAACACGGCCGCAGGCTGTCACAAAGCCAGCACTCGAGAGTGAACTTTTTAGTTTTTATTTAATCAGAGCTTGGAGAACATGAGCACCGCTTTCCAGTTTTTGGTTGTTCGCGACAAGACCTGCAACACCATAGCAAACACAAATTTTGTCTTTTGTCGCCTGGACTATAAAGTGGCCTTTAGGCACCTCAGGATTCATTTCAGTTTAATTCTTGATGTTAAGATAAAATAAAATGAATCTCTGTGCATCTCAGATTTTAATTTGATTGATTTTTTTTTCCTCCTGTGTGTCATTAATCAGTAGTAAGAGCTGAATTTGTATTTGAATGCAGCCTAAATCTGCTTACATAATAATCTAAATACACCCATAAGTCTAGTTCACCCTGTAATAGCTTAAACTAAAGGGGAAAAAATGCATTTTTATTTGATCTTTTTGTTGTTTCTGTCGCATGTTATGTACGGTATAGCTCGCAGTTTCACATCAGACATGTTGAATACAACTCACAGTAAAGCAAGGCATATACCTTATAATTTCATAGGATTTAAAAATGGGTTGGTCATATGAGAGATAGATAGATAGATAGATAGATATATCTATCTATCTATCTATCACAAGTAGCTTCCTTGTGACTGTCTACAATTTGAGCTAAACCCTAACCTGGAATTGCTCAAGCCTAGCCTGAAACCTCATATATATATATATATATATATATATATATATATATATATATATAACTACATATCGGTGTGTAATTCAAGGTCTTTACATTAAATTTATCAGGAGCATGCCGCTTTGAATGTTATTGGTGCCAAGCTAACACTGCTAGTCGGGTATTCCACAAAGCAGGATCTCTCAGTTAGCCAGGTAGCTTAATCCCAAAGTCAGGCGTGTCCAATAGGAAAAGAGCTGAAGGACATTCGGATTGGACAGTTCTCATCTTTGGGTTTCAGTTATCTGACTGAGAAACCCTGGTTTGTGGAATCCCCCCCTGGACTTGCCCAGACTGTTTGTAACACAGTTTACAGTAGGTTTAGCCTAGATGTGGGCTTATTTTTACTTTGTTGCTCAGTTTTAGAGTTAATCCTTTTTCAGGCCTGAATCAGAACGTTACTGGATTAGTCTGTCAGCAGTGCAAATTGATGCAAAAATGAATTACAGCGGAGTTCATTAAACAAAGCCACATTTTTTGGCTCTCCATTACTAAACATCCTTGTATTAGTAAGATCCGGTGTTTTGGGTTTTCCACCTCCTCCAAGCCACGCTGTGCCAAGTGTGTTATGCTTTATATTATGCCTGGATGTGCGCGAGTTTACAGAGCCCGTATAAATATTGATTATGATGTTCTGGATCAATTTAATACTGTTAAGGAGATATTTGCGATGCATCCAAGAATTGATTATTTGTTCCCCCATCCCTGATTATCTGTTGTTGGGTATTACTTAATGCCAGTTTTACATTGTAAGCAGAGCTTTGACGTCTCTGATGCTGTTGCCACATTTATCATGATATACGTGACGCTCCTCAAAGTTATGGGTGTATTTATATCCCGATCCGTTGTAATCCTTTCACATGCTCTCCTTCATTTTCAGTCCCAACTTCTACATTCTTGATGAGCCGACCAATCACCTGGATATGGAAACAATTGAAGCTCTTGCAAAGTCCTTGAATAGTTTCAAAGTAAGTAAACTTTGTGCTAACCTTCTAGTACACTGATTTTCCCATTGTCAAGTCTGTCTGCCGCACCGCAGTCACAGGTAGTGGATATGCAAAGGCACCGTAACAGAACTGAATTAATGGCAGGCAGAAGGCAGCTGTCTGTGCAGGAACATGGCTTTTGTGCTTACTCTTTCATGTTCTTACAGGCCAGTGCACGTTTTGGTAGTCTTTCAGTGGTGGGCTTTCAAGGGCCAAAACTCTTTTTGTACTAGCACTGCAAAGTAAAACTGAGAAATACACTCGTCGTCAAAATATAGCTGCACCCAGAAGGAATCAACCGGCAGGAATGAAACTTGGTGGGTAGGTTTGACATTGTGAGACGTGCAAATGATTCAGGTTTCATGCTCAGCTGCACATGTGACAGAAGCAGGGACGGGCCTTATCGCTGTACCTGACTGACCCGACAGCCACGACTCCAGACATTCAGCGAGCAGTGATGCCCTAGATGAGTCATCCTGTTAGTGGCAGCACAATTGGCAGACGGCTGCACAACACAGGACCACATGCACACAGACAGTTATAACGACTGTCCTTAACACCACATCAACGTCGCCAAAGACTGCAGTGGTGTCATGCCAGACGTGCCAGTCATGGAGTGACTCAGAATGGCAGCGGGTCTTCAGTGGCCAACAAATCTGCAGGTGGAGGCCGTTCACTGTGGTTTGTTGAACGGTTTGTTGTCACATGTCACACGTCCAGAAGGCCTGGTGTCACTCTACCTCCACCCCTACCGCACCATCTGCAGGAACCGTGTGAGAATATTCAAGCTGCATGGGATGGATTATCACAGGACGCCAATAATAAACTCTGCAACTCGGTGCCGAGATGTCTGGCATGTTGCATTAGCAAACATGGCAGCCTGACGCCATGCTGAGAGACACTACTTCTGTATGTGTAGCTCAATAATTATTCCCCATATCAGTCTAAATGTATCATCAGTTATTGTTCCTTTATCTTCCTTCCCAATAGCACTGCAATCCCACACCTCCTTCTGGGTGCCGCTATTCTTTTCGATAAGTGAGGTGTTTATATGTGATTTAATTTTTATTGTATAGCTCACCTAAAAGAAGTCATGGTCAAGAGTAATGATTATAATGCAGTCGTTATTTATAACGGTCTCTTGTTCTCTTTGAGGGTGGTGTCGTGCTGGTCTCCCACAACGAGCGGCTAATCCGTCTCGTGTGTAAGGAGCTTTGGGTGTGTGAGTCTGGCCGAGTGCATCGCATAGACGGCGGTTTCGACGAGTACAGGGACATCCTGCAGGAGCAGTTCCGGAAAGAAGGCTACCTGTGAACATCCAAACCAACAAAGCACCTTGTGTCATCTGCACACCATTTAAACTGACTGTACATCGCCACCATCCCAACCTGCTGGCTGACTCCATGCACACAATCTTAACTCCAGTGACCAGCAACCTGGCTGGCTCCACTGTAGGAAGCAGAACTGCTCGAATTGGTGCCATCTCTGTCGACCCTTTCTCCCACCTATGCCGCCATTTGCTGTCCTCTTCTGTTACCAGCCCAGTCCGCCTGCCTCCGCTGCTGCTCCAAAATCATGTTGTCGTCGCCCACTGCGGTTTGTGCTACATCGGTGACGGGTCATTGGGGGGCAGGCTGGGCAGCACCCACCGGACTTTTCTACACAGGTTCTTCGGTTAATTCTGCGCACAAACAGAAACGGAGCCTGGCGTAGTAAATGCGAAGTGAAGGGGACATATGCATTAACTTTGTGTTTCAATGCAAATGATGTACTTATCAGCAGCAGTTTTAGAAGATGCTAATAAAAACATAGCGGTCAATCAGTTTTAACTTGCTTTCTGTCTTTTGTAATTACTTCTGTGGGTGTATCTACTAATAAAGTGCTCTATTCAAATTAGTTTTAAGTGGATATAACACTGGAGCACTTGATAACACTTAATAGCTTCAAGAAAGAAATCCAAGGAAGGGCGTCTAACAGGTTTAAATGTTGCATGACTCGAAGTGCGTGTCTCAATTGTAAGTGATGATAAATTGCTTTCCCCTAGCAAATACCTGATGAGCCTTTTCCTCCTAAAGTCATTAAATCCTTGTTTTATTTAATTAAATTGTGCATTAAATTAAGTCCAGGTAGTCAAATCATATTCTGACAGTCCCTGCCTCCTATGGTTGCTGTTCACAGAAAAATTAGCATCTCCTAAATGGCAACTTTACAGGAGAGGGCAAAAACCAGTATCATTTTAATGTAAGTGAATGGAACCAGACTTTTTCTTAGTGATTTTGGGTCATTTCTGTTGGTTCATTCATCACGAAATTTCCACACAGTGTAAACAGCAGCTGCTGTGATCTAATAATGCCTAAAAGTAAAAATAAACCAAAATGGAGATACATGTTTTTCATTGGACAGCGACAAAATACAAAACGGCATGTGCAACTTCAGATACATTGCAAAGCCAGTCACAACATAACAGCAACGTTTCTGGAAGACTCTTTTAAAAGGGATGGAATAACTGTGATGGAAAAACCACTGAGTGATATTGATAAGACCTCTGAGACTCGCATTCCAGTGGTTAACCCTGGAATATCTGATGTATCGTATCTGCACTACAGTTATCAGTCAAATCTGGTATTACTATTAGAAATGACACCAATACACTCCACAGTTAATCTTCAGTGATATTCGATCTAATAAAAGTTAAACTCAATATGTAATATATAGCTCTTTCAAAAACGCAAAATTGCTTTAATATGAGCAATAAAATATGAGTATATATATATATATATATATACATACACACATATATTCACCGTCATCAGAACACCTTTTCATTTCCCCTTGTTCTTTTTAAATTGGTTAATACACTTTCACCATGTTCATCAAAGATCAAGATCACCACAGAGTAGGTATTATGTGGGTGGTGGATCATTCTCAGCACTGCAGTGACACTGACGTGGTGGTGGTGTGTTAGTGTGTGTTGTGCTGGTGTGAGTGGATCAGACGCAGCAGTGCTGCTGGAGTGTTTAAACACTGTGTCCACTCACTGTCCACTCTATTAGACACTCCTACCTTGCTGGTCCACCTTGTAGATGTACAGTCAGTGATGATAGCTCATCTGCTGCTGCACAGTTTGTGTTGGTCATCCTCTAGTCCTTCATCAGTGCTCACAGGATGCTGCCCACAGGACGCTGTCGGCTGGATAGTTTTGGTTGGTGGAAGATTCTCAGTCCAGCAGTGACACTGAGGTGTCCAGCAGCACTGCTGTGTCTGATCCACTCACACCAGCACATCAGTGTCACTGCAGTGTTGAGAATGATCCACCACCCATATAATACCTGTTCTGTGGGAGTCCTGACCCCTGAAGAACTAAGTACAAAGTGCTCCTATTTGGTAAGTGGACCTGATAAAATAGACGAGTGTAGATACAAGGTGTACCTAATAAAGTGGCCGGTGCGTGTATACTATATATAGGTGTGAATAAACTGGCTTCCATATAAGGTGGGATTTGAACGTAGGAAAAGAGTTAACATCACATATATACTGAGGAGAGAGCTCCAGAGGTCATGCGGCAGCCAGACTGAAAGCTCTGAGCCCTGTGTTAAGTGAGCAGTGGATATAGTGAGGATGATGGATAAGGGGGACGATCTGAGAGTACAGACGGGTGTGTAGATATGAAGGAGATCAGAAAGATTAGAAGATGGTACGCTGTGAAGATCCTTGAAGGTGAGAAGCAAAATCTTAAAATCAATACAGTATTTAACAGGGAGCCAGTGAAGCTGCTGGAGGATGGGGTTATGTGTTCAGCTGGTGCTGGTAATGATACGGGCAGCGGAGTTCTGGACCAGTTAAAGTTTATGGAGGGGCTTAAGAGGAAAACCAGAGAGGATAGAGTTGCAGTAATCGATATGAGATGTAATCAGGGCATGTGTGGGAATGGCTGTGATGTTAGGTGTAATAGATGCAATAGACGGTTGAAGACGACTGAGTGGTAATATGCAGACCGAGTTATGGATGTGTGCTTCTAAGGATAATGCACCATCCAGGAGGACACCCAGACTCTTAACCTGGGGAAAGGAGGAGCTTTGGAATTATTAACAGTTCAAGAGAAAAGGAAGTATGTAATCGTGATAATCGTGATGAGGATAATCCTGATCACGATTATGTTTGAGGAAATGATGCACCCAGAAGGAATCCACCAGCAGGAATGAAACTTGGTGGGTACTGCATGTGACATAAGCAAGGATGGGCTTTTTCGCTGTAACTGACTGACCCAACAGCTGCGATTGCGGACATCCAGTGAGCAGTGATGCCCTCCATGAGTGAGCCTGATGGAGTAAATGGCTCCATGACGCAGGACTACATGCACACGTTACGACAGCTGCCCATAACAGCACATCAACATCACCAAAGACAGCAATGGTGTCGTGCCAGACTGTCATGGAGTGACTCAGAGGCAGCGGGTCATCTTCAGTGACGAGTCCTGATTTTGTCTTGGTGGAGACGACCAACCAATCCGTGTGTAAAGGCACTGTGGTCAGCACCAAGATGAATGGTTTGCGTCACACGTCCAGCAGGTCTGGTGTCACTCCACCTCCACCCCTACCGCACAATCTGCAAGAACTGTGTGAGAATATTGATGGGATGGATTATCGCAAGACACCATTAGAAACCTCTACAACTCCATGCGGAGACGTCTGGCATGTTGTGTTAGTAAACATGGCGGCCCCACGCCATACTGACAGACACTACTTCTGTATGTGTAGCTCAATAAATATTGTCCATATCAGTCTAAATGTATCATCATTTATTGTTCCTGGTAAACTTTATCGTCCTTCTCAATAGCACTGCAATCCCACACCTCCTTCTTGGTGCAGCTATTCTTTTGATGATGAGTGTATTAAATAGGAGGGGGCCTAAAACAGAGCCCTGAGGAACACCACTACTAACTGTAGATGGCTGTGTGAGATATGATCTAAAACAGGTAAGCGGGTTAGCAATGATTCCAGTGGTGAGATGTGGTCCGTACCAGGTTTGTTGAGTACTGGAGTTATTGCAGCTGTTTCGAAAGATGAAGGAACACATGGGAGGGATGTATGATGTCAGTAGTTTTGATTGCGGAAAGAACATCCTTATTTTGAAATATATGGTCATCATACATACTATTATGAACAGCTAACCACAGTATATACTCTCACTGAGCACTTCATTAGGTACTCCTCCTTGTATCACCCGTTGTCCATTTTATCAGCTCAACTTACCACATTGGAGCATTGTGTAGTTCTACAGTTACAGACTGTAGTCCATCTGTTTCTCTGTATGCTTTATTACCCTGTTCTTCAATGGTCAGGACCCCCACAGGACCACCAGGTATTATGTGGGTGGTGGATCATTCTCAGCACTGCAGTGACACCGACGTGGTGGTGGTGTTAGTGCATGTTGTGCTTGTGTGAGTGGATCAGTGTTAATGCTGGACTGAGAATAGTCCACTAACCAAACTATCCAGCCTGTGGGCAGCATTCTGTGGGCAGCATCCTGTGACCACTGATGAAGGACTAGAGGATGACCAACACTGCACTGTGCAGCAGCAGATGAGCTATCGTCTCTGACTGTACATCTACAAGGTGGACCAGCAAGGTAGGAGTGTCTAATAGAGTGGACAGTGAGTGGACACAGTGTTTAAACACTCTAGCAGCACTGCTGTGTCTGATCCACTCACACCAGCACCACGTCAGTGTCACTGCAGTGCTGTGGTAATACCTGCTCTGTGGTGGTCCTGTGGGGGTTCTGATCATTAAAGAACAGGGTAATAAAGTATACAGAGTAACAGACGGGCTACAGTCCGTAACTGTAGAGCTACAAAGTCCATCTGTGTGGTAGGTAGGGCTGATTGGCAATGAGTGTACAGTAGACACAAGGCGATATGACGGAAAACGGGTGTGAATAACGACAAGGCGCGCTCTGTGTCCGCACCGCATATGGGGGTTCCTGTTACCACGTGACTCGCCCTGTGCTGCCGCTCAAGGAGAGCTGAATGGATTTTTCAAGGAGAGCTCGGCGATACACGGAGCGACATGGAGCGGCCCTGAGCGGTGCGGGAACACGGACACAGCCCAGCCCTCCTCATCCTCACACCGAGAGACGCCCCTAGCATGAGCAGTCGGACTGAGTAGTGCCGCTAAGATGATGCGCTTTATCCTGGACTGTCTGCGGGCGGGACGGCGGCGAGCAGCCTGCGCGAGGTAACGTTACCGTCACGCTTATATCCAGTGTTCCGTCTCACTGCATGCGCGGCTGTGCAGACCTCCTAACACGCTAATGGGCTTACTGACCAGTGCAACAGCCCACCTCCTGCACTGCAGAGAGAGGGAGAGCGGGGTGTCGTGACTGAGATGGGATCATATTTATTTGCTTCATGCTGGTGATTTGTAAGGACATATCTCAGACTGGAGCAGCACACAGTCACAGGTTCGCAGTCTTAAAGGGAAAACAGGCTGTGTTCTGATCTGCTCCAGGTTTGAGGGGGGAGGTGGTTTAGACTGATGCACTACTGACAGATATGGTTCCGGCTTATTTCTCCCTCTCATTAATTATTACACATACATATGCATAGGTTTATAGATCATGTCCACAGACTGCAGATGGTTCTTTAGTAAAGGCAGTAGTTCTGTATAGAACCATTTGCAGCCAAGCTTTTTGGTGCTGCATATAGAACCATATACAACACATTCTCCATTAATCTCTACTGCCATTCCAACATGCATAGAACTGTGCAGATGGTTCTATTTAGAGCAGCCATGAGTTCTGTATAGAACCATTTGCAGCCAAGCAACCAAAAAAGGGAACCCTTTTGGTGCTACTTATAGAACCATATCCAACACATTCTCCATCAATCTGGACTACCATTCCACCATGCACAGAACCATGTAAATGGTTCTATTTAGATCCATGAGTTCTGCACAGAACCATTTGAAACTATTTAGTGATGCATATAGAATCATATGCAACACATTTTCCATAGAACATATAGAACCATTTGGAGCCATTTGGAGATTCTATGTAGCATCAAAAAATATGCTACACATTCTCCATCCATCTGGACTACCATTCCACCGTGCATAGAACCATGCAAATGGTCTGTATAGAACCATTTGCAGCCATATGGTTCTATGTATAGGATTCCCTTTTTGGTGCTACATAGAATTATAAGCAGCATATTCTCCATCTGTCTGAACCACCATTCCGCCATGCATGTAACTGTGCAAATGGTTCTATGTAGAGCCATGACATTTGTATAGAACCATTTGTATGGTCCTTACAAGCATAACCCTTTTTGGTGCTACATAGAACCATATACATCATATTCCCCGTCAAATGGACCATTCAGAGCAGAGCCCTTGTTGGTGCTATGTAGAACTATATACAATGCATTCGGGACCAAAATGACCATACAAAAGAATACACATGATACACATTAAACATTATCTATTACTGTTACATGTACTATTATTACTGCTATTATTATTATTATCATTATTATTATTATATCATTATTATCATCATCATCATCATCACCATTGGGCGCAGCTGCAGTTCCTCCTGTCGTATGCCTGAAGTGTCTGCGTGACGGATGATGCGGTGTACTGAGAAAGGCTACGGGTTGCCGTGTTTTCTGAATGGATGTTACACATCGTCTGAGCTCAGCAGGAAAGCTGGAGCCACTCACAGCTCTCACCCAGCAGGGACTAGGCGAATTTCCATACATCCTTTATGAAAGAGATATAAATCTCTGTAACAGGGGAAATGGCCAGTGGAGGAGGTTCAGCTAGGATGTCCATGTGATATGTCAGACATGTCTTCACTCTACACAGCTTAAATAGGCTATTACTAATACTCCTAATATACTGCACAGTGTGAAGTGGCCATGATGGATCAGGTGGCGTAATGAGGAGGGCAATGCACATAAGCACTGTATGTACCATTCCATAATTCTCCAGAGTAAGGACATTCCTTTCTTCACTGTAATGTAGTCAGTGCATATGCTGTTTACCTTTTAGTGCACAATCTCTGTTTATTTACTTATTTTAAACACACTCGAGTATTAAATGTGCCATAAGTTTTGGCCAGGCCATGTTATATGCATGTTTCATAAAGGTTTTGATATGTGTTATTGTGTTTGCATTAATATATATATATATATATATATAAATATAAAATATAATATATTAATATGTCCAAAGAAAAACATATATCTCCATTTTGGTCAGTTTTAGCTTTTATGCATCATTTGAACACAGCAGCTGCTGTTTACACTGTGTACCAATGTTGTGATGAATGGGCCAATAGAAATGGCCCAATATTGCTTGGAAGGTCTGGTTCCATATATATACATATATAAATTCCTTTATTATGACTGTACTTAATTCCCATGGCACATCTGTTATATTACATGCAAACCATAAGTTATCAGGAGAATGAAGGAATAACAGTTGGGATGGTGTGTCAAAGACATCTACTGAAGTTAGCATGCTAACCAGCTAGCCCGGGCGGTTCCTGTCTCATAATACCACTTTGTATGAGAAGAGCTGATAGTGAATCACTGTAGTGATGGGCATTCTATCTGGACTGGCGGCCTGTCAAGAGTGTTTCAGGTGTTCTGCCCAATGAGTCCTGGGACAGGCTCCAGCACCACCCCACAGACCCAGGAGAACAAGTGGTGTAGATGGTGTATATATAGGTGCAGAGTAGCAGTTAATACAGAATACATAGGATGAACCCAAATGCCTAGGTTTGATCATTGTTAATGGCCCTAAGAAAAGACTGAGGAGAGGATTGGTGATGTTATACCTGAACTGTTCCACAAAGATACACTCTGTTGCACATAGATGCTTTTACCATGCAGCTTTTAAAATTCAATTCAGTTCAATTCAGTTCAACCTCATTGCCATTATACCAATACAGGGTTGTACAGTCAAACACTCAACCAGGCTACTTCTCTAGTGCAATAATTAAAGGGAATTGATAAATAAGTAAGTAATAGTGCAAAGGCCAAAAGACAGAGACACAGAACAGTATGTGCATAGACAGTAAAACAGGTGTGCAAGATGTGCAAGAGCAGTGACTGTGTATCAGAATGTTACTAGGACATAGGTGCAAGCAGCAGTTAGCATACGCAGAGTGAAATACAGCTCAGTGTTAAGTGCACTTATAGGAAAGTCCAGCATGTTGAGGTAGCCAGGTGTGCAGTAAGTATGTGGTTGAAAACAGTAGATGAATATGTAAAGTGTTCAGTGCAGGTAGTGAGAATAGCAGCTCAACGTTCAGGTAAATAGCCAAAACAGCCATACAGCTATACACGCACCCAAAAGACAACATGCAGGAATGTGCAGCTGTGGAGCGTTGCTTCAGCCTACAGCTGTCGATTAATGTCTCATTCTGTGGTGTTTGTGTTCCAGAGAAAACTCAGTGGAACTACAAGGAAAGGAAAAAGAGGCTGCCAACGATAATGAAATCAAGGTTTGTTTTGTATGCAGGCATTGTAAGTGCATCGCAGGGGACCCTGGTTAACTGTGATGCATCTTGCACTGCTGGTCTTGGCTTTGCATGCACAGATGTTTGATCATTCCTTGCTAGAAGCCTGTATCATTCAAAAAGAACAGGGATAAGCAATGGTCATATGAGCGATGGGCTGACTGGGTTTAATCAGTTACACACACGGGCATGTGAGGAATGACCCTTGTCATCCACTGACAGGGCAGGAGCTGGTCCGTTGCTGCGCTTGCCAGGCTTTCTGTACATTATTACAGAGCAAAGGCAGAGCACCAGTGTAGCAGCACCGGTGACATCACAATGCTATTTTAGTGGCCAGTTGAGTGCGATTGGTCCTTGGAAGGCAAGCCCCGCCTACTGGATTTCACAGAGCTACTCAAGGCAGACAGGGTGTCAGATGATTTAGTTCAGCTCTACTGTACATGAGAGAAGCTCCATATTCTGCTGCACGCTTGTTATTGCCAGAAGGGTCTTCGTAAGGCATTGATGGAGGACTGTACGCGTGTGTTATTTGATTCATGGCGGAATGTTAAATAAACCTTTTCTCGTATCAGCCACCTGCGATATTAGTTCAGATCGTACAGTGTAATTTCACTTTTTAAAATTCTATATAAGTCTGTAACTGAGGTGCAATGTGGTTGAATGGGAGGTGTTTCATTATAGAGAGACTTTCGGACTCCTGATTTCTTTACAGTGGTGGTGAAGGGAACCAGGAGTCACAATGTCAGATGTACACAAATATAGCCATTTATGTACTATCTAAAATGACAAGAGGACCTACACAGTATACTGCTGATGATGGTAAAATAGGGGTTAGTCTGAAATCTCTCTTACAATCCCCAAAAATATCACTACTATCAAAATTGACCCAAAGCAAAATTCTGTCAGAAATTGATCCAAACTGGCTCATCATCACCCCAATCAGAATAGAACCTCACAGAACAGTGTTGTTTACCATGTAGTGATACCATAGTACCACAGTAAAAATAATATAGTAGGCTATAGTATAGAATAACAATATACTGATATTAGCCTATATATATCTTACCGGACATAAAATTAGTCACCTATGTCTGACACGTAACTAATAGCATGTAATACCTCCATGAGCACAAATAACAGCCGTGACTGGATTTGGCATGGACTGGACAAGTTTCTGGATGTAGGCAACATCAATGATCAAGCACTCCTGCATCAGAGAATTACACAGTTGGTCCAGATTTGGTGGATGCCTTCCCTGGCACAATTCTGAGGAGAATTTCCTGTAGACTGGGATTTTAGCCACTGCTGGTAGACTCATACGACCGCACGCTTACCATACACCTACAGATTCAGCTACTTCCTTCACACTATGGTCTTTGGCACGCCCAAATGCAGTCACTCCTTTTAGCCAATCATTAACATCTGCTTTGGAGCCATTTTCCACACATGGAACGAGACCTTCCCTGCACTGTACCACCTCTTCTCAATCTATGAATCCCATCACTCACACACCGCAGGTATTTAGAGCACCATCATCCTCATGCAGCGACATCTGCAGGAGCCTGAAGTTACTACCACCTTAAACACAGTTTGTTTTGTCTGATAAGTTCATATATATGTATATATTGTTACAAATAATAAAACATAGTGTCTTTTGATCCATTCATTATAAAATTTACACATACATATACAGTATATACAAAGTGTGTGTACATATATACATATATGTCTGAGGCATTTGGTAACATTAGGGGTGAATTGATTTTTTAAATTTCTGCTTAATTAAATAAATTAAATTAAATAATTAAATCAATAATTAAGGCATTCAGCGTTGAACCAGACATCCAAAGCACTGAATGTCTTGAAAAAGATCTGAAACACATTTTTTAACCCCAATCATGGTGGAGGGTTACATGCAGTAAGTGAATCAATGAGTTCCCCTCTATATGCTTCAAACCTCTGGTTCTATCACCGTTTCTGACTCAGTAAGAATCTCTGGAATAGAGCGATTCACGTCATATCACCCTGAACCACTTTGTTTGGATATTAACCGATATGTAGAAATTTTGGAAACGTTGGTGGAATAGACATTGTAGCCTAAAATCTGCAGTGAGAATTCATCCCAGCTCCGGTGTCAGGTTCCTGACTTACCTTACATCATATTTTATATTAAAAAGGTGGTAGTTTGTTGGACGGAACAAAAGCTTTTACTTGATGAAACTGCAGCAAAACTGCGGCAATAAAATGAGGGGAAGACTGCGCCATAAGCTAATTGCCTCCTTGGCCCACTGCAGGCATCATTATGAATGAACTGCGTTGTGTCCACGGTTTTGGTGTCCTGGTACATTTCGTTTCAGTCCGCAGGCTGTCTTAGAGCTGCTTCTGTGTCCGTAAAATTCTCGCTCCTGCCTCTCGCTCGCTATTGCATCCACTAATTAGTGAATGCAGCTGCTTTAAGGACCCACCGCTGTCACAGGTGCACTCACAGCTTGTATAATCTCCATAGAAAAGCATTGACCAATAGAAGTGGATGCTGTGGACCAGCAGCACATGGGTCACCAGGCCCAGTCCCAAGTGTGAGCTAGAGGGGTATTAGGTCCCCCAAGCGTTGGGCTGTGGAGCACTGGAACTGTGATGGAGCTCGAGCCAGTGCCTTTAGGATGAGTTGGAGTGATGTGGAACCAGCCATCCCACATCAGAACCTGACCTCCCTAATGCTGCTGTGGCTATTAGCAGCAATGTTCCAGCATCTAGTATAAGAGTAGATGCTGTAACCTCAGCCAAAGAGGAACAAACTCACTACTGATTTCCTTAATTTCAGAACAAGTGCTGGGCTAGCAGGTATTTACAAACGAAGTGTAGATACAAGTGTTTTTCCCCCCTCACAGCTGGAAGAGGGACGTTCTGCACGGTCTAGGAATTTCCCCCCGATCCAACTTACCTCATTCAGCTTGATGATTAACTATAGGTCGAATCAGATATGCAAGAGGTAATAATCAACTGTGCACTGCTGCAGGCCTGCAGGAGTGGAGATGGAGGACCCTGCTGTAACGTGACGTCCGTGGTACTCTCTGTTCCATCCTTAAGCGGGAAAAAACAAATTCAATTATTCAGTGATTGAGATGTAAACAAAGTCATTCAGAGAGGTTTGATGTGAAATGGTTATTCATAGGGAACCTTACTGACAAAATACCGTTTGTCCGATGGTGGTCACTGCAAGTTGCATGTTGAATTCATCGTTTCTGTGATGTAACAGGAACCAACTCACTCGCATACTGTACATCCACCTATTTAGCCTATAGCTGTTTAGCCCCACCCACTCATCTTCAAATTCTAAGGAGTGTTTAAGTGCCTTTCTGGATATGGGTTAATACAGGTCAGCCAATCAGAACAGAGCACCTTTACATACAGCTCTGGAAATAAATTAGAGACCACTCCAGTTTCTTCTTAAATCAGCATCTCCACATGTACAGCAGGTTCTTAGTGAGTGTTTCAGCTCTGAGCGCTTTTCTGAATGAGGCTCAATACAGGACAGCCAATCAGAACACAGCTCATTTACAAATATACACCTATTCAACATACAGACGTTTAACCCCACCCACTCATATTACAGTTCTAATGAGTGTTTCAGATCCGAGTGCCTTTCTGAATGAGGCTCAATACAGGACAACCAATCAGAACAGAGCTCATTTACATATATCCACCTGTTCAGCCTACAGCAGTTTAGCTTTGCCTGCTCATATTGAAGTTGTAAGGAGTGTTTCCGCTCTGAGCGCTTTCTGAATGAGGATCAATACAGAACAGTCAATCAGAACAGGGCTCATTGATCGTAGACCAGTGGCCCTCAGGGAGAGAAAATAAACTGCAATGAAAAAGGGATGGGCCCTGTGAGCACTCCAGACGTCTGGTCCGTATCACCACCGCTTGAATAATTCTGACTTGGTCATTTTTTCCAGAATAACATGTTTCACATCAGAACACTCTGAATGACTTTGTTTACATCTTAACAAGCATGTTAATGGTGGAAAACCCATTTAAGTTAATGGATAGTCTGTATTCCAGCCTGTAAGAGTGCCACTGACCTGAACACAGGAGCAGTACTGAGCTTGACTGCTTAAGCCAGCCAGTAGCTTGTTGTCAGTAGCTGTTAGGTTTGCACTCGAGCAACAAAGGTAACGTCGCTAACAAGCAGTGGAAGCTAATACAATTTAGGACTGCATGTGTCACACACTTGCTTTAAATCACCCAGTTAATATCGAAAAACTAAATTTCCCTCACTTTAAAAAAGTTTTAGGTAGGATGGAAACATTGTTAAAATGTCAAATCATACCATATTAATAAGCTCCAATAAGCTCCAACAACAAGCCTCTTTGAATTCATTGTTCCTCAGATGTCATGAGAACCAACTCATTTACATATATCCAGCTTTTCAGTCTACAGCAGTTTAGCTCCACCCACTCATATTGAAATTGTAAGGAGTGTTTCAGCTCCAAATGCTTTGCTCACTGAGGCTGAATACTAGACAGCCAATCAGAACAGAGCTCATTTACATATATCCACCTATTCGGTCTACAGCTGTTTAGCTGCACCCACTTACATTGAAGCAATATCGTGCAGTCAATCAGAATCAGACTCATTTACTTACATAAGCCTGTACAGCTCTCAGCAGTTTACCTCCGCCCACTCATATTCTAAGGAGTGTTTCAGCTCTCACTGTTTTTCTGAATGAGACAAAATGCTGGACAGCCAATCAGAACAGAGCTCATTTACATATACACATGTATTCAGCCTACAGCAGTTTAGTTCCGCCCACTTACATTGACAGAGTCTAGAGAGTGTTTCATTTCTGAGGGTTTTTCTGAATAAGGCTCAATACAGTGCGGTCAAACAGAGCTCATTTACGTATATCCACCTGTACAGCCTACAGCAGTTTAGCCATGCCCACTCAGTTCTAAGGCAGGGGTCCTCAGTCTTGGTCCTAGAGATCTAAGATCAGGTGTGTTAGATTAGGGTTCCCCCCGATCTGGATTGAGCACCCTTGTTCAAGGGAGTGTTTCAGCTGTGAGTGCTTTTCTGAATGAGACAAAATACTGGACAGCCAATCAGAACAGTGCTCATTTACATATACCCACCTATTCAACCTACAGCTGTTTAGCTCCGCCCACTTACCTTGAAATTCTAGAGAGTGTTTCAGCTCTGAGTGCTCTTCTGAATAAGGCTCAATACAGTGCAGTCAACCAGAACAGAGCTCATTTACATATATCCACCTGTACAACCTACATCAGTTTGCCACGCCCTCTCAGTTCTAAGGCAGGGGTCCTCAGTCTTGGTCCTAGAGATCTAAGATCACTTGTGTTAGATTACGGTTGGAGCTAACTCTGCAAGGTGGTAGATCTCCAGGACCAGGACTGAGCACCCTTGTTCTAGAGGGTGTTTCAGCTGTGAGTGCTTTTCTGAATGCTTTTCTGAATATATATAGGAAAGCTCATTTATCTTTAGATCACTGTTATTGACATGCTAACAAAAACAGCTTGCTTTACGCTGGAAGATAAGTCATTTAAAATTAATTTTAAAACGCATAATTATGCAAAATAAATTTTAAAATACATTAAACCTCAGACATACAATGATTGGACATTATGCATAGTTTGAAGCATGTGTATGATGATTTAGGCATGCAGTTTGTGTTAGCATCCACTACTTATGAATTATATTAGCCTCAGAGATCCAATGCTAACATTAGCTTCTATAAAACTACTACAGAAGCAGATTCGGATACCAGTCATGTGTTGGACGTATGAGTGTATTTCGTGTGGTAAGATTCTGTAAGTGTGATTTTTTTTTACCCTGAACTTTTCCACAGAGCTGTTCCTCAGAAGTCCAGCTTTAAGTGCTTATAAATAAATAATTGCTAAAAATAGGTTACTGCCTAAAATCACTGTATGATCAAAGGTCCTGAAAATAACCCCCCACTTCAAAACCACACTCAGGCAATGAAATTTTCCTTTATCTGTGTTTAGAAGAAGTAGCAAGGTAATGTAGCGCCAGGCCTGTCTGTGAAATCCGGTAGGTACCCCAAACCGACATTCACGCCATTATAATTCACTGTAATTCCCAATTGCTAACATGTGACGTTGCCGTAGGTAGAAAGCAAGTTGTGAAAGCTAATTTTGCTGATGCTGTTTCTGGGCTGATTCCTCTCCGAACAAAACTGTCTGTGTAGTTCTGTCCTTGTCGCATTCTGCCGGTCAGTGATCACGCTCCTGCTTTCGCTGTCAGGGGCTGGAGGACGTGGTGGCTATGGAGGAAGGAGCGCTGCAGAAAGAGAGGGCGCTGTCCCGGGACACCCAGCAGGCCCTGGAGAACCTGGCTAAGAGGAGAGCCCAACTAAAGGAGGAAATAGAGGGCATCCAGGAGCAGCGCAAACAGGAGGGCCAGCTGGTGAACCACCCACACAAGCACACAAACATACTCTCAGTTGCCAGTTTAGCTACACCTACCTCGTACTGTGCATTGGCCATTTTATCAGAAACGCCTGCCGTATGGGTGCACTTTGTAGGTTTACAGTTACTGACTGCTGCTCATCTGATTCTGCACAGTTTATCAGCTCCCTGTCTACCATCAAAGGACCACCACACCACCACCACTGAGGAGATATTACCTGGGTGGTGGTTTGTTCTTAGTGTAGCAGTGACACTGACGTATCCAGCCAATCCTGTATAGGGCTGACTAATTCTAACTGTGCATGTAAAAGTATATGTGTAGTCTCGAATTGTACACTAACACGGTGCACCAACAAGGTGGGGGTGTCTATTATGCAGTGCTATGATAAGGTGCTTGCCCCCTCCCGATTTCCTCTACTCCTGCATATTAGTCACACTTAATTTTTTCAGATCTTCACACAAATTTTAAGCTAAACACGACCTGGATAATGGGGCTGAAATATAAATTGCTTTTATATCACAATCGCAATTTGAGTGATTACAATTTTCAAATTGCAAGAGCTGCAGGGTTTTTTTTTTTTTCAGTTACAGCCTGCGCTAATAAAAATGCTATCTTAAGTTTTAAGTGGGGAAATTTTAGGGCTGAAAGATGAATAGTTTTTTTTGCAATCCCAATTTGAAAAAAAAAATTGTGAATTTTCAATTTGCAAGAACTGCAATTTTTATAACAGCCTACATTATCAACTATGTTACTGTGACATAATTGAAGTGGGAGAACTGAAGCTAATAGCACATGTGTCGAGTTGAATTGAATTGAATTGAAGTGAATTGAATTCAATTGTCTCTGAGGGGCAATTCATACTGCGCATAGACAGGAGTTTGGTATATGACATAAAGAGCACTACAGACAATTACAGACCACATATAAAATAATAGAACACATAGGAAACACACATTCTTCAATGTGAATGATTATCAGTCAACTTAATCACCTCAGGCAGAAATCACACTCTCTGTCAGACGGACCGACATCTAGGGCAGCGATGACGGAGATCCAGAGGCAACAGCTCAAAGGCAGAGTGGAGGACACGTGAGGGGTCTTTAATTATCAAATGGCCTTTAAAGTCTCTAGTTAATGCAATCAAGCCAGTAACCCAGGTGGAACACCAAATAGATATCAGGCCTACAGCTTTTATTTCTAACACTCAGTGAGTTAAACCAACAGATGAAGGAGAATAAGACAGCACTCTCGATAAAAGGACTGTAGGAAGTATGTAGAAGAGGTTAGCTCACAGGAAAAGAAAAAAAGTAAGAAAGTAAATGTGTTGCTCTTTTTTATGAGAATTTTTTATGTGTTCTCTTCAAAGATAGTACCCAAGTGCTTACTCTCTCTACAGCCCCCTCACTGATGTGTGTCAGTTAGCATTAGCTTCTGGATGAGTTATACCGATCACAAACAACCCATGCACTGTGTACATAAGCGCAGCCATAATTAACTGGTATCCTCGAGCCATCAGCTCGAGCCTCAAGCCAGATAAAAACTGGACACGTCTAGTCTTCTTGGCCTTAAAGAAAAGCCTAGACCTCAGCTTATGGGACAAAATCGCAGTTTAAATCGCAATTAAGATCTTTTGAGAGGACTGTCCGCACTGTCATTTGCAAGTGGTCAGATCAGATTTGTGTGTCCAGACATCACCACACTAACCAGCTGGAGATTGTTTGTTCTCAGCGTTCTGAGAATATTACTATGCAATGATCCATTACTGCTTTAAGTAGGACGTTTTCATTTGGTTCCCAGAATGTTCTTCTTAAAGGCAGGAGAACCTTCTCTAAAACATTCTGTCATCTCAGGTCTCAGTACCGTCCATAAAACATTTTCCGAATGTTGGGCTGAGAATGTTCTTCTTGTGTTATCATGTAACATAATCTATGGCCCTGACGATATCTTCATAACATCCTCTGAACGTTGGAGTTAAAGCGTTATGTCTTAGTGAACATGTAATATTATAGGAACATTATGTGAAATTATAAACATCTTTAAAATGTTTCTTTGAGCATCAGACTAAAACATTCCTTTAAAACTTTATTAGAACTTGTAGGTAACGATAGCCAAAGTCTGGGAACGTTCCTAGTTAGGTTGGTATATTCCTGAGTTTCTATGGTAAGGATGTAGGCAGTAGTACCTATGCAGCTGCTCTGGTGATGCGGATTTGAAACACGGATGCAGGAGGAATGGAGATGCATCATCTCGCCCTCCAAATTGTTCTCTTCCATAGTGTATAGGATTAGAATTTTTTTGGCATGAGCATAAGAATTCCATCACTTCTGTTACTTTTGACATTTTGTCATTGCTGTGGCAGGAGTG
This sequence comes from Semaprochilodus insignis, assembly GCA_034552555.1. Taxonomy (NCBI): domain Eukaryota; kingdom Metazoa; phylum Chordata; class Actinopteri; order Characiformes; family Prochilodontidae; genus Semaprochilodus; species Semaprochilodus insignis. Next base: position 5,460,563 of record CM067482.1, read on the forward strand.
ACGCAAAAGACGCTTGAAATCCGCAGCCAGAGCATTCAGACTGAGCTGCATCTGTAAAATTCCGACTTCAAAATCACATTTCAAACCACCTCCAAATGTGACTTGGATGCTGTTAGCTAAAAACCAAATGTGATTTGTCCTGTCTAGACTGTCAAAAATCAATCTGGAGACAGACTGGATATGCCAAAATTCAGATTTGGACTTACAGTCTGATCAAGGTAAAAAGCAGCACAGTGTTCCAATAAAAAGAAGTCCAGGAAGAGCTGGGAAAGAAAGTTGAAGTCTGTCTATACAGGGTTATAGACACAAGTTCAGACATTCCAGAAAACCACAGTGAGAGTCTTTACATCCAAATGGAGAAAACCTGGAACAGCGGTGAATCTTCCCAACAGTGACAGACCTACCAAAAGCTCTAGTGCAGCCTGGTTAGGCAGCAACAAGCCGATCCGAAGCACACAGCAAGTCCAGGGCTCTAAAGGAACAAAATCAAGGTTTTGGAGTGGCCTAGGCAAGGTCCTGATGCTGTGGAAGGACCATAAAGTCCTCCAGCATGGCTGAATTAAAGCAGTTCTGCATAGTGGAGGCGATGTGAGGGACTGATGTCCAGTTATCGGAAGCGTTTGGTTGTTGTAGTTGTTGCTGCTAAACTTGGATAAAGGTGTCGCAAAACTCTTTTGAATAAATGAGCAACATATAAAAATAGAGGGAATCAGGACAGTCTGCTGTCTAAGCTGTCTGACTCTTGTAGGGCCTGCATGGGCTCTTCCAAGTCCTCTTTAATTGATCTAATGGGTTAACGAGCTAATGGCCCTGCTACTAGAATCATGGAGGCGACCGTCATGCCCTTACGTTGCAGTTAAGGTTAAGCATGCAGTAAAGACACATAAGAAACTGAACAGGGAGCGACAGCTGTGTAGTCTTTATCTCATATGTACACAGTGCAGTAATTAAACAGACAGTGACACTGTGTTGTTCAGGCTGTGTACACCATCACACTGGACTTAAAATGGGACCGGGATTTTGGTACTTTACATTAGGGGAGGACGATATGAGAATAGTTATCGTTATTGTGATAAATGTAATCCCAACAAGCTTTTCTGATCATATCGTTGATATCAGTACTTGAAGAACACTGACTGACTGCACCATTCATTACAAGGTTAGCGTTAATAGTTCTGTTTAGACTGCTGTGTGAAAAACTTCTGAAAAGTAAATATTATGTCTTGTGAAAATGTCTTTTCTATGTCACCCACCACTAATTTTCATCTATACTGAGTGAAACATGTTATGATCACTGCCAGTTCTACATATTCTTCCATATTAAGGGGCCACAGATTACAAAGTAAAGCTCCATTCAAGCTGGGTTGTTTTTACCAGAAGAGATCCAGTAATGTAATCTGTAGGGGATTCGACTGACTGATTCATATTTAAGTATCTGTGTGATTTTGCTAGATTGCTTCATACAGTCAGGACCAAAAAGTCATAGCCTGGACTTTTACTCCAGCATTGCATTAACAGATCCAAACAAACAACAAAAACCAATGGCCAGTTAACACCAGATAGAATAGCGTTAGGCTAGTAAAGTGGCCTTCCGATATTTCACTTTCCATCTCCCGATCAGTCCAGCCGTTAGAATGCTGTAAACCGCAATAGTGCTGGTTTGAACCTGAGGATAAAGATGTAGCAGAAGCTCATTTTAGTGGTTAGCATAGTCCATGGTGGCGCTGCCTAATATTACTGAAGGAGCTCTCAGTTTGAGTAATTATAGAACACTGTTTGCTCCAGAACATGGCCGATTCGCCTTGGATTTAAATTACGGATCATCAGTAATTGCTCAGATTCAGCAGGTGATGCATGGTTCGGCTGTCAGTCTTGGCTTCACTAGGGTTTGGTTGTCAGCAGTCACATTAGCAGTCAGAGTTCCAAACGCAGATAGGCATGATGATTTAACCATGTTCCACAGCAGGGGGAGTGCGTTTCCTACAATTTCCTCATTCCATCACTCTAGTACAAATACATCTTAATGACATCTAGCTTCAGAGCTGGTCCCGGAACTCTTGTGCCATTCTTGTGTTCTTTCTAGCTCGCTTTGTCTGGTCTTCCTGTTCTTCGGGTATTGAATCTGGGGTTGAACTCCTCCCTTCACGCTTGGTGAATGTACTCAATCTGTTCATCTGCTGCCGGGTTTGTTTGCTGTTGCTGAACTTCCTTGTGCACTCTTGCTTCTCAGTAATGTACCAGCAGCTGACATTACCACTAAACATCCGATTATGTCTCTTATTTAACACGATCCTACTGATTCTTCACCCTCACACTGGCCCGCTTTACTGGTACAGACTGGTCTTTTATCCTTGTGTTGGTAGACAAAAGCCACACCCATAGCTGGTTATGAAACAATTGAGAAGTCAATTGTCCAGTTAGCTTCCATTTTAAAAAATGGGAGCATTATGTGTAGTAAAGATTGTGACAACCAATATGGAAATATAGTCGTATGCAAAAGTTTGTGCACCCCTGGTAAAGTGACATGTTTTGTTGAGGTGATAATAAGTGAGTACAATTGGAGAAATTGGAAATGGAGAAAATGTGGCCCATGCAAAAGTTATGGGAGATTTTATATTGTATATTTTATGTTAAATAATGTTAAATTAAGCAAATAAATAGAAATTGTGCAGAAAGGTGTGCAGAATAAATGTCATTATTAAGTGTCTTACTTTTACCTAATACTGCAAAATGTCATCTGAGCAGAGATGGTTTTTTGGAAACAACTGTGTTCATGTTCAAGATTCAAGCTAATGATCTTCAGCTTCATAGTTCAAAGTGCTACAGCAAAATCCAAAATTGTATCCCTATCTATACATCTAAATGAGCTCTGTTCTGATTGGCTGTCCTGTCCAGCCTGAAACACTCCTTATAACTTCAGTGTGAATAGGCGGGGCTAAAATGCTGTAGGCTAAACAGACAGATATATGTAATTGTGTCGGCTTTTATGACATCACAGAAACATTTCTTTCTTGTTTCTACGTATGGACTGAGGAAAGAATGATGCAAAGTCTACACCCCAGCCTTCTCTTCTTTTGTGTGCTCTGCGCAGCTCCTTTCGCTGCAGGAGGAGCAGGAAGAGCTGGAGCAGACGGTGCATGAGTATGAGGAGGAGCTGCAGAGAGCCAGAGTTGAGCTTCAGCACCTCCATGAGGAGATCAGCAAGACCAGAGCCAGGGTGGAAGACGCACACGGTCGGATGGGTCCGCTCAAACACTCCATCAGCGAGACGTACGCAGAGATCACAGAGGTTGGAGTTTTCGTTTTTCCTTAATACCTACAGGGAATTCTGGATGGGCACTAGTGCTAAGATCAGAACCCTGCTTAGATTACCCTTTAATTAAAAGGGATTTTTATATTCAGCTGGAGAGGGAAAATTCTGAACATCGCTCATCAAATAAATCATTCTAATTAAGTACCAGGACTGTAAAGCTTATAGTAGCATCTACTTACAAAACCTCAAGAGCAGCCTAAAATAAATAAAGATGGAGTCGTCTATATCAAACAAAAGAGCAGGGTTGTTAGCAGTCTGTGGCTTCCCAGATGGCTACATTGATCTTTTCGCAAGTGTACTGCTACTCACTCACATCGGAGGCTGTAATGTTTTCTTCTTGATAATAGGCCATTACAACATGCTCTTAAGTGACTGTCTTTCTAGGTGTGCAGTAATCTGGAAGGCACCAAGCTGCCATTAAGCCAAAGTGTGTACAGTGACTAAAGGTTTGCAGGCATCCTGGCACTTAATGAAAATGGGAGTCTCTGGCTAAAACCAGCCATAAAACTGGAGCTAAATGTCTAGCTGTGGAGTCCAGACAAGGTTTCTCTAACAAGATCGATGCCTTCACAGCATTTAATATTTCAAAAGAATAAGCGTACTAACTTCCATGGTAAAACAAATGATGGGTTGATGAATGGATGAGTAGCTGGACTGATGATTAGATGGATGTGTACATCCAGGTACATTCATACAGTGTACTGTCAGTATATGTGTGCTGATATACAGTCCTGGTACAATACATTGTCAGGAGACTCAATAGTTGTTCACAGTGGTGAAGTGGTACCCTCATAACAAACAGTTTTATAAAATGGTTACAGTACCAGTAAAAAGTTTAGACATGGCTACCCATAGAAGGTTCTCGTTATGTGTATCTTAAGGCTTTACTTTAGAATAAAAGTGAAGGCATCAAACTATAAAATAGCACTCATGGAATTATACAGTCCACCTTAAAACCTCCAAAATGGAACCAAAATGAGGACCAAGAGGCGAGGCGATACGTATCATGATACACTGGTTACGATTCAATATACTGCAATATGGTAAGCAAGGCTATATATATATATATATATATATATATATATATATATACACATACATAGGTTTAATAATACTAACATTAGTGGTAGCCCTTATGCTGCTTCTTTACGTTGGAGTGGAATAGTGTAACAGTGAAGAACGCTGCTGCCTAGTGGTCAGGAGTTTAGACGCAGCACAGAATGAACCACAGTCTGCCAATCTTCTTTGATTGTGAGCAACTGATTAAGAAATGACACTGTGTTTTTGAATCAATACAGTATCACAACACATAATATTGTGATATTTGATATTTTCTTACACCCCTGGTAGTTGGGAGAGGGAAGTTCTTCATATCAGTGGTACCAGTCGTAATAAGATACTATGAGAGGGGGATGACGAGCTAGACCAATCAGAGGCGACCAAACCTGGGTTATAACACCGCAGCCATAACCTACTGGAAGTCTGGGACAACTACATTCAGTGTTAATAAAATAATCACTATTTAAATAATTAAGCAATTAGATCGTTTACCCAAATCATTCAGCCCTACTCCGACTCTGCAGCGAGGCAGAAATTTTGGGTTGGAACCTGGGACCACCCTATTATAACTGTGCATGCATACAAAGGGTAATGCCAGTGTTCAGCAGGCATGATGGTGCCATAAACAGATCACTTAACTGTAAAATATCTGACTTCTTTTCCCCCTCTAGACCAAAGAGAGACTGGGTGAACTGATTGCTGAGATGATTGCCATTGAGGCATGTGTTCCTGAGATTACTTGCCATCAAGTAGGGGAGCCCTTGAGCCTAGATCTGGATAACAGCTCGGGAGAGGAGGAGGAGGATGCAGAAGAGTGTTATGACCATGTGTATGAGGATGAAAACCCAATCAAGCAAATCACTGTGGAGAAAGAGCAGGAACAAAACGTAGAGAGCCTTGACAAACTTCAGCGTTCTGCTGAGAACTTGGTACGTGTGGCAGCACTCATAAGAGAACCCATTTACTCAACAGAACAAAGTTTTTGTGTAATCATATCTACCATAAACTTATATATCCTGATCGTTCTATGTAATCATAATTATCCCACAGAAGAGCAGCGGTTCATCTTCATTCACTGAGATCACTTTGACAGAAGTTAAAGAAGAGGACGCTTCCCCCAGATCAAACACACCACAGGTAAAGGACAAATGTTGCACAGCAGAGCATATTTAACAACATCTGTTGTTCTTTGGCTGGATTTAATGTTTCCTAGATATGCTATGAGATACAAGCCAATTCCAGTTGGCTGTTTTAATATACACTGTATTGCCAAAAGTATTCGCTCATCCATCCAAACCATTGAATTCAGGTGTTCCAAACACTTACATGGCCACAGGTATATACAACCAAGCTCCTAGGCATGCAGGTGGCTTCTGCAAACATTAGTGAAAGAATGGGAGAATTGCTCTCAGGAGCTCAGTGGATTCCAGTGTGGTACCGTGATAGGATGCCACCTGTGTCCAGTCGGGTAATTTCCCAACTCACCCACGAAGCGGTAGGCCACGTAAAATGATGCACGCAGAATCAAACGCGACAGACCTCCAATTTTCATGTGACCTTCAGATTAGCTCAAGAACAGTGCATAGAGTTTCATGGAATGGGTTTCCATGGCCAAGCAGCTGCATCCAAGCCTTACATCACCAAGCGCGATGCAAAGTGTCGAATGCAGTGGTGTAAAGCGCCGCCACTGGACTCTAGAGCAGTGGAGACGAGTTCTCTGGAGTGATGAATCACGCTTCTCCGTCTGGCAATCCGATGCACGAGTCTGGGTTTGGTGGTTGCCAGGAGAATGGCTCTCGTCTGACTGCCAAGTGTAAAGTTTGGTGGAGTGGGGTTTATGGTGTGGGGGTGTTTTTCAGGAGTTGGGCTCAGTCCCAGTGTAAAGGAACTCTTAATGCTTCAGCAGACCAAGAGATTCTGGACAATTTCATGCTCCCAACTTTGTGGAACAGTTTGGGGATGGCCCATTCCGGTTCTACATGACTGCGCACCAGTGCACAAAGTAAGGTCCATGAAGACATGGATGAGTGAGTTTGGTGTGTGACCTCAACCCATAGAACACCTTTGGAATTAATTAGAGCGGAGACTGTGAGTCAGGCCTTCTCGTCCAACATCAGTGTCTGACCTCACAAATGCGTTTCTGGAAGAATGGTCTAAAATTCCCATAAACACATTCCTAAACCTTGTGGAAGGCCTTCCCAGAAGAGTTGAAGCTGTTATAGCTGCAAAGGATGGGCTGATATCATATTAAACCCTATGGATTAAGAATGGGATGTCACTCAAGTACATATGCGTGTGAAGGCAGACGAGCGAATACTTTTGCCAATATAGTGTATATTTATTAAATTAATATGCACAGAAAACATATTTTCCTATATTTAAAAGTGCCATATAACAACCACTATCTATGCTAGTCAGATGGATCTTGCTTGTAGCTAATGTTACCTGTACTAGGTGTTTTCAATCTCAACATCAACACAAAGTAAATTAAAGTTGTTCCAGACTATGAAACTTTCAGTTTAAGATGATCTGCTTCAAGCGGCAAAATGTGGTTGGTGCCGTGATGCTAATAAAGATTAAATGCTGAGCGAAGCCGCTCGATATTATCCAAGGTTTGAGAAACTGCCCCGAGTGAAATGTGCAGAGCAATCGAATTAAAGAATCAAAGTTGTTCAGGATCTTGTTGAAAGATGTGGGAGCTGAAGTTGAGCTTTTTTATTGTCCCCAGGTTGTTTTGTGAGTTTTCCATTCCACCTTAAATGGTGCTGCAGTTACATTTATTGTCTAAGATGTTGCATTTGAGGTGGAATGGAACAATTAACTATAAAGCTGGCAAATAGGAAGCCAAGTTCAGCTTTATTTAGAAACTACCATCATGCCCATTGAAAGTTGGGTTCCTTGGAAAAGGTATGAAAAGTGCCAACCTTCACAGCCTGGATTTCTGCACATAGTTCACCATTTGCTGTTTCTCCATCGTTATTGTATGTAAATATTAACGAGACTGTATGTAACAGTTTAGGATTTTGGAATCAGTTCATTTTACCTCAAATACAGTGTTTGAGGTTCACGGTATGACAGTTCTATGCATCTAACTATGCCAATGTACATACAGTTTTCCATTCTATGACACCTTTAATGAAGTAAAATGATGGATGGCTAATTTGTAGATGAGCAAAAATAGCTGTTCAGAAAGCCCTAGTGCTAGTCCTATTGTCAGACGGCCCGTTGATTTTTCCATGCTGAGCTTACCTGGTAACAGGAGCTTAATTTGTACCTTAGGTGTACCTTTGAGGTGCTAAGCCTGCATCTCAAAATGAACCTGAAGGATTGTTGTCGAGTATGAAATGCATTACTGGCATAAGCAGCGTTTTCTCCTTCTTAAAGCACATGGACTCTCCTGATCTGGAAGAAGAGGATTTTGAGATCGTCCAGTCTCTTGATGTAAAACCCATCAGCCAGACCAACAGCAGAGAGTTTGACTTCTTCCACCCAGACCCTTTTGTGGATCGTAAGTTACCTGATCTAATCCAATTCTATTGAAATACAGACCATGAAACTTGTATTAGTTCAAAACTCTCTTCCACTTTTGAATTCTCTCCAGATGACGTGTTTGGAGATGACCGTTTCCCGAAAGTAGACATGACAGGTTAGTGTGAATGTGCACTTACAGTTTTTTAGAAGCCAGATGGTATTTCTGTACATCTACTTTATGTATTTCATTAATCACACAGCATTACATATCATCACTGTCCAAAGAAAAAACAAGTATCTCAAAAATGGCAACTTTACAGGAGAGGACAAAAACCTCATTGAACTTTAATGGAAGTCAATGGAACCAGACGTTTTTCCAAGTGATTTTGGGCCCTTTTTGTTGGTCCATTCATCATGAAATTCTCACACAGTGTAAAAGGCGGCTGTTGTGTTCAAATGATGCATAAAAGTAAAAATTAACAAAAATGGAGATACGTGTTTTTGATTGGACAGCGACAATATGTCAGAGAAGCACTGCAAAATGGTAAAATCAGTTACTAACACAATGTTGTTTTCTCTCAGAGTTCCTATCTGGTGACCCATTCAAAGGCACCGACCCTTTTGCTTCCGATATCCTTTTCAATGATGTAGCAGATGCCCATTTCTCTCAGGATTACCCCGTCACTGAAGAAAGCAATGCTAAGGAACAAGACCCACTCTCTTTAGGTCCTGAATCCACCTGGAACGACGAACACGTTGATGCATCTCATCTTGTTGCACATATATCTGCTGGTGCTAACTGTAGTCAGTCCATTGACTCTGGAATGTTTGAGCAAAATGTCCCCGACCCCTGTGACTCTGAGAGGTACACGCCATACAGTGACATCTGTCCTGATGTTGAAATCAACATCACAGCTAGCCAAGAGCTGGACAGCGTGGAACAAAATAACACCATACAAACCGAATCTGATCTCCCAACAAGCTCCCGACTGGATGACGAAGGAAGATTTGACCCTATCCATTGTGAACATAACGACAGTCGTGAATATGTTTCCAGTGACTCCTCCACCGTTAATAGTTCTTTTGATGGGGATTTTGGTGCATTCCCTGGCATGGAGCACCCAGAAGGTGAACCAGAAGCTGAGGCAGGACCCAGTTATGTTAGAAGGAATCAAGCATTGTATGGTCTTCAGCGGATTGACACAAGCTCATACACCAGTTTTCCTCTCAGTCCTGAAGACTATGCTCCAGGGCCAGATGTTCCTGCCACAAGTGATAAAGAGGAATCTGTTCAAATTGCCAATAATCCGTTTTCCTTCAAAGTTGATCATGATGAAGTTAGTGAATTAAAGCCTGATACTGAAGATGCAGGAAATCCCGGTAATCCCAGCCCCATCTGCCAAGAGTCCAGTGACCCATGTGACTTCGATCACGCAAATCAAGCAAGCCATGGTCCCGAATCTGCTGACACAGATGCATATGACCACAAATTTGGAGATATATATTTCTTCACAGTGCGCTTAGACCCTGGCAGTCCAGATGCCAGCCCTGGTTCTGCTGATGCCAGCGACAGGAAGAAATCTGAGTGTGACCATACAAGCCCTGAATCCAATGACACCGATGAATTTGACTGTGGTGCTCCAGAAGACGAAGATCCTAAGCAGTACAGTCTTGAGGCTTATGCGGGGGAAAGTTTTGACAAAGAGGAGTCTCCCATCGAAACAGAACAACCCCTCAGTCCTGAGCCAAATGAACCAATGCAGTCTGAATCTGAGATGAAAAGCCCCACAGAAGACTTCCCATATCCTGGACATGAGGACCAGAGTAATGGCTTTGAAGTATTTGACCACAGTGATTTTGATGTAGATGGCAATGATGCATTGAAGACCACCACAGAAATCACTGAAAATGTCCCTGCCCGTAGTGCAGACACCAATACTCCAGAGAAATCCAACCCTGAGCCTGTAGGTCAATACCTCATTAGCCCTGTCTCTGGTGAAACAGGGTTGGCCACTACTGCGGGTTACAAGCTTCGTGCTCACAACCCGTTCAGCCTTGATTCCGGTAGCGTAGAGCACTGTGATAACTTCGAAAGCAATCCTGAAACTTTGAACACCAGGAACTATGTTATACAAGAATCTAAGCTCAAAGATTTTGACCCATTCGATCCTGTCCCCACCGACAACGCAACACACAAGTTTGAAGTCAGCTCGGTCAACTCCACCTCTACTGACTGCGGAAGGCTAGATTCCGGTTATCACGAAAATAGTGGGCTGGATCCTTTCAGTCCTGCACCGACAGATGCATATCCATCTGCAGACCTGGCTCCAAGCTTTCTAAGTCCCAACCGAGATATGCCCAGTCCTGGTATTTTGGATTTGGAGGCTCCTGATCCCTTTAGCCCTGAGTCCAATGATACATTGATATTTGATTCTGAGATCTGCAATCCCTCCACCAATGATGGAGTGATGAAAGATTCAGGTCGTGCATACACAGCTTCATCTGACATTCTTGGGGATTCTTTTAGTGGATCTGAGTTTGACAGCTTTGACCCCTTCAGTCCTGTGCCACATACAACCGGGGGCAGTTACAATCATTGCAGCATGGATATCCTTGTCCCTGGCTTGGTCCAGAACCATTCCAAATCTAATGGAGCAACCAGATCCAGCAGCTGTGACTCGGGAGTCAGTCATTCTCCTCAACTGCACTGTGGTACTGGACAAAACAGGGAAGATTCTCATCCACCTCCCAATTCTGAGGCCCATAACTTAGGTTATTTGCCCAATTGCTCAACAAAAGGCTCTTTTTTTGAGTCCGCTTCCAGTCCCGTTACTGATGCTGGCTCTTTTGAATCCAACACTGAGAAAACAACCAAACAAGATTCCACCGGAAATGTCACAGCGATGGCAGAACTTGCTGAGATAGATTTTTTCTGCTCCGAGCTCAGCAAAATGGTGGCCTCGCGTTCCTCTGATTCCGTTCAGCAAAGTGTTGCTGAAATGCTGTTCGGCTCCAATCCCGACACCGCCAAATTCTACCCATGGGATTTCGAGAACAGCAACATGGTTGTTAACGAGCCCCTGAGTCCCGAGGATGATTTTGATAACAGCAACAAACTCAGCAAAGATCTGCAGAAGTTAGAGGCCGGAACCAGATCACATAGGTCCAGTGACCTTCTAGGTAGCACTGCTGGACACTCACTAGATGAAGCTGAGAAACCCAGCCTGCTTTGAACGGAGAGCAGCATACAATAACTCAAATCCATTGACTGATGTAGATTTCTGACCTTGATTTAGCTAAGAGAACACCATCTTTTGTTCTCTAACAGGGATCTCTGCATGGAAATCATGGACATCGTTTTTTTCCAGGATCAGCTGAACGCTAGTTTAAACGTACAGGTGCACAAGTAGGATTAATACGGCCTGCCTGTAAGGAACCACCAGAACATCGCTACAGGATGAAACAATGATCACAAAGCCCTCCTAGAAAGCAGAACCATACTTAGCCCCTAGCCTTTAAAAAGGGAAGAGCTCATTTCCTTATCTGCCGATAGACTAAGTCTAGGAAACAGTGGCCTGCAAATCAAGGCTGGTGGTTCATTTAAGCAACATCACCACTTCTTCTTTTGGTGTTCTCTAGATGATGTACACAAAGGCACTGTACGATTCAGTCACCTTGTTCCTTACTTAAATTCTTGCTTTACATGGAGGAACAAGGCGCTGATATTTTTGGTTGTAGGAGGTGGTAGCAAGCCTTTAAAAAGTATTTGGTACATTTAACAAAAGCCATGTAGCCAATAATGTCGTGTAAATGTCTTTATTTTAAGAGATTACCATTCACTGATCTAACAAGCACGCTATATTTTCAGCTTCCTTACTAGCTTCTTGGATTGTTTCAGGGGCGTAACCAATGCCTTTACTCATATATCTGTACAAACTTGACTTCAGGCCATTCAAACTTGAACACTTGTTTAGCAGAGTTTCTATTTTTTATCTCAGGCAAAAGAAGAAGAATTCGATTTCCCTGAATTTCTTCTTGGAGGATTAAATTAAGTGGCAGAGATGGCACGATACCACTTTTTTGTTTGCCAGTACCGATATTGAAACCTTGAGTTGGCCAGCATCGATCGATACACTGCTTAAAGTGAGCAGTTTTTAATTTGAACACTTCACTTAGCACGATCATGCTCAAATGACACAAATGCTCTACTGCCCCAGCTAACAAAATCACTTCAGACAGCTGTTGCTGAGGGCTGTTTCAGGGTAACTTAACAGTAGGTTTTTGCCATATACTGTATATTTAAATTACGGGGCGTTCAAAAACACAATGGAAGTCTTATACTACAGCATACTAGTATATGCTCCTACAGACAAAACTAGAAAGGAGTAGTATACAGTGTACAGCATGGGGGGAGGGGTGGGAGGATTGCACATACTTACACCAGAAAACAAGAAATACAATAAATAGTAGTATGGAGTGATGGAGTGATTTGTATATAATAATAATAATAATAATCTAATAATAATTATTTATAGAGCACCTTTCATACCCTTGGTAGCTCAAAGTCAGTAATGGGGGGGGATAATTATAATATATATTAGAATACATATATATGTATATATATATATACACAGCGGGTGAAATAAGTATTGAACACGTCACCAATTTTTTAAGTAAATATATTTCTAAAGGTGCTATTGACATGCAATTCTCGCCAGACGTCGGTAACAACCTATCCAATCCACACATGCAAAGAAATCAAACCATAGATGTCCATAAATTAAGTTATGTGTAATAATGAGAAATGACACAGGGAAAAAGTACTGAGCACATGAAGAAAGACAAGTGCAAAAAGCCATGGGCAGTCATGACACCAGCTGAAATCTATCAGTAATTAGAAAGCAATCCTGCCATTAATATCAGCAAATTAATATCAGCAGGTTCAACTGATGGCCTATAAAAAGGTGTCTCATTACCAAGGTGCCACACAAGAAACGTCTCATGATGGGTAAAACCAGTGAGCTCTCTCAAGACCTTCACAACCTTATTTTTGCAGAACTTACTGATGGCATCGGTTACAGAAGAAGCTCTAAACTACTGAAGATTCCAGGGAGCATTGTTGGGGCCATAATCGGGAAGTGGAAGGAACATCATTTCACCATAAACCGCCCATGACCAGGTGCTCCCCGCAAGATTTCAGACAGAGGTGTGAAAAGAATGATCAGAAGAGTTGTCTATGAGCCAAGGACCACCTGTGGAGAGCTACAGAAAGACCAGGAATCAGCAGGTACAACTGTTTCAAAGAAAACAATAATGCACTCAACCGCCATGGCCTGTATATACGCTCACCATGCGAGACTCCACTGCTGAAGGAAAAGCATGTTGAAGCGCGTTTAAAGATTGCTCAACAACATTTAGACAAGCTTGTGAAATCCTGGGAGAATATAGTCTGGTCAGATGAGACCAAAGTTGAACTCTTTGGATGCCATAATACACACCATGTTTGGAGGTCAGAAGGCACTGCATATCACCCCAAAAACACCATCCCAACAGTGAAGTTCGGAGGTGGGAACATCATGGCGTGGGGCTGTTTTTCAGCATACTGCACTGGCACGCTTCATATAACTGAAGGAAGGATGAATGGACATATGTACCGAGACCTTCTTGATAAAAATCTGCTGCCATCTACCAGGAAGATGAAGATGAAACGAGGGTGGACATTTCAGCAAGACAATGATCACAAACACACAGCCAAGGAAACTCTCAGTCGGTTTCAGAGAAAGAGAATAAAGCTGCTAGAACGTCCCAGCCAATCACCTGACCTGAATCCACCTGAAAATCTATGGAAGGAACTAAAGCTCAGAGTTCATAGAAGTAGGCCGCAGAACCTTCCGGATTTGAAGAGTGTTTGTGTGGAAGAAGGGGCCAAAGTCACACCTGAGCAATGCCTGCGAATAGCTAGCATGTTCAATACTTTTTCCCTAATGTCATTTCTCATTATTACTCAACTTCAGTTTCTCATATGGGAAGATAGATGAACCATGTTCCTTGTGTATATACACCCTGTGTATATATACAGCAAAGTGCAAGTGTACCATGTCCTGAATGACACAATGCAAGACACCACATGTGGCTAATATGTGGGTATATAACTTTACTACTAATTAAATGTGATGGTGTGAGAGCGCACACTATATACATAAATAAGATTGTCTGGGATCAGACCAAGCGGTTTAGTTTCACACTGAATCGGCCTCTAGAGATTTAATGTACTGTTTCAGACTGTACGCGGGTTTGAAAGTCTCTTTAATATTTTTCAGATTTGCCAGTTATTTTTTTATGTTAAAGATGTCGCTCTGTTAAACAGGTGCTAAAATTTGCATGGCCTACTAACTCTCTTCACCACGCTGAGTAGCCTTTTATACAGAGATCTATTATTATTTTTCAACGGTGTCTTGTAAACATTGTGGACGAGTTCTGCCTTTTCATTTGTTTGAATTTGCAATATTAGAAATATTAGAAAGTTGCTTATATTTCATAAGCAATCAATAATATGAAACGGTATATGTAAGTGTTCTGCGTAATGTAAGTACTACAGATCCATTTAAAGAGATTACTGATACATGATTTACGTCCTATCTGTGCTCACACTTGTGACCTACTAGTTCCTGTCATTCCTCGCTCCCTTCCTGTGCAAAGTGTTTTGCCATTTGCATCAAAGAGATTGATTTGTAAAATATATAAATAAATATGTAAAACTTTTAAAACAGACACGTTCCTCATCCCCTTTGTCTGTTTAACACCTGGGTTGATAACAGGGCCTGCTAACTGCAGAGAGCTTGACTTGAATAACATGCGTTAAACTCTTTGCACCAATCAGCCATAACATTAAACCCCAGTCTTTGTATCTACACTCAATGTCTATTTCATCAGCTCCATTTACCTTATAGGAGCACTTTGTAGCACTCTGTTTGTTTCTCTGTATACTTTATCATCCCCCTTTCACCCTGTTCATCAGTGGTCAGGACCCTCACAAGACCACCACAGAGCAGGCATTATGCGGGTGGTGGATCATTCTCAGGACTGCAGTGACACTGACGTGGTAGTGGTGTGTTAGTGTGTGTTCTGCTGGGACGAGTAGATGGCTGATCAGCGTATGTGATGTTTCGAACTCAAAGCTCAAGACATGAACTCACACTAAGCATGCTTTCAGGGAAAGACGTATTGCTTCCAGGTAGAATTGATATCATTTTGGACTCCAACCAAATCAGTTTAGTACAGTTCTGTTAAGTGTCCAGGTATTATTGGGCCCATTGAATGTTAGTGTTAAGCTCAAAGGGGTGCACAAGTGGTACTGGAGGCAGTAACCGAAAGGAAAGGACACTATTTATTCTGTAGACCACATGATTAAAGCTGCATGGCAGAGCTTCTAAGATGAGATAAGACTTTATTGATCCCCAAGGAAATTGCCACAGTACTACACATATTGCACAAAAGAGGATATACATCACTAGAATAAACAGACTAAGAGTTACAGAAGAGCTACTAACCACAGACAGCAACAGTGAGCAGAGTACTAGAACAGTATGTACATACATTAATCAGAATCAGTACAGCAGAGGTTACAGAAGAGCTATTAACCACAGGTTATAACTGTGAAGAGAGTACATATGGATATATGAAGTATGTAATGTACTAGACATATGCAGGAGCAGCCTTGGAGGGTATTGCACTAATAAACATATTAATAGATTAACATTAATTATAATAAGGTCGTCTCACATCATGAATTACTGACATACAAACATAGGACCACATGAGTTCTGGCATTTACAAGGCATATATCAGTTTTAGTCAAGCTGATCACGATGCAATTCTGTCATAAACATTTCAAAACCTCAATAAGAAAGACGATTCTGGAATAACCCCTATACGGTCCACACGGTACGGTTCAGTTTTAATATAGATCTAATAAAAGTGAAGAGCCAGAAGACGCATGAGGAACCCCACTGAGCCGTTTCTCAACGCCAGGCAGACGAGATACTGTCTCTAACAATACAATAAGACAGTTCTATTCAGAGTCTTTCAGTCATTCAGAGTGGTTTGATGTGAAATGGTTCATTGTTAAAGGCTCATAAGTGCATGTCAACACACTCACTGTTGGACTCTGGATGACATCAGAAACATTATAAATGAGAATAGCAGTCAGTGGTTGAAATAATAATGGGGAAGGTCGTAACACTGAACACGGCACCTATTTATGGAGAAAGTCCAGCCTGTCACTAAAGGAGCCAGTTTGCTGGTGGTGGTGTGAGTGGGGAAGGGCGGGGAAAGCCGGCCCTACTCCTTGTTGAGGAGATCCGCAATCTGTCCAGACCAAGCTGAAAAATCACGTTATGAGGTTTTTTGTCACAATATGTCAAATATTAACAGATATTTATCAGATATTTATCAGATATTTATCAGATATTTCAAATATGCTTTCAAAACGGTAAGCTGACCTTCAGTTCTCTCATCATTCAAAGGGAGAGGAATCTGGTTTTGTATGGTTAGACCATATGACTGAATAGACTGACCAATCCGAGCACACTATATTCACTATATATATATATATATATATATATATCCCTCACAAAAGAGGGAAAAAGACATCTATAATAATACCATATTATTATATCAACTGTATATCTATAGTGCTGTGTAATAATTAATAATCAAGAATCAAGTCCTGAAAGTGATTAGGAGTGATCCACTACAGTTAATTCCCGAAGTGTATAGAATTTCACTTATAGAATAAATGTTTTAAATGTATCTTCGGTTCTGAGTATTTATTCTCTCATCATTCAAAGGGAGATAAATCGGGTTTTGTATGGTTAGACCACCTGACTGGATAGACTGACCAATCAGAGCACACTGGGTACATCAGGGGGTGGGGCTTAAGGACACAGGCGCTCCAACATAGCCTTTCAGACAGAGGGTGAATACAGATCAACAGTTTGAGGAAAAAGTACTGTGCTCAGATAAAACTGAAGCATGCAAATCTATTCTAAACACCAAAAATTTGAACGGTGAATACTGAAAATGAGCATAACAGGTCCCTTTCATAAGGTCGAATTTGGGTAAATCGGTGGACCTCCCCTGTACGTGTCAAATATCTTAAGATGGGAATAAACCCTCTACTATTCCTGAAGATGTATAAGCAGGATTATGAGCAAGCTCCCTCTCCAGCTCCACGTGTGCAAGCACAAGCCACACGCGTGACGTCGCCAGCAACAGCGTCCAATCACCGAACGCGCCTCCCCCCGGTTGCGTCACAGAACAACACAGTGACGTGTTACTGTTGTCTGCTAGCAGCGAACTAGCCGGCTAGCAAGGAAACAAAGAGAGACGGATTAGCAGGAACATTACCTCACAGACTTTCTGGATGTGAACTATATTTAGAGCTCTTTTAAAGGGTTTACTGAGATAGGCTTTGATCAAGGCAACCGGTGGCAGCGCGACAGTTGACATATTTGCTGTGTTTTTCTTTAGCATGCTAGCTAGCTAGTTGGCTTCTGCTAAGCTAGTTAGCTAGCTAGTGCAACCGAGACAAGCGAATGAGCTTCTTTGGGGTTTGATACGATGGTTAAGTAGCTGTTGCTGTTCATTAAAATGAATACGAAAGCCTAAGGAGAAACATTTGTTGTGGTTAAAGTTTCTTACACCAGTTAGCGAGTAACGCTACAACAAGAAAGAGGAACGTTAGCCGCTAGCTAATTGTTGTCTGGCGAAGAGAAGAGAAGAACATGGGCAACTGTCTAAAATCGCCCACCTCGGATGACATCTCTCTGCTTCATGAGTCCCAGTCGGACAGGGCGAGTTACGGAGACGGGGTAGACCCAGATCTGGAGCCTCCTCCACCGTATGAAGTCAGTTAACATTGGGTTTTACATGCTAAACAACTTAGAGTAACTTGTTCGGCGGCGTCTATTCGTATTTTCCCGTTCCACCTTAAATGGTGCAGCAGTTACATTCTGGCGCCTGAGGTGTCGGAATGTAACTGCTGCACTATTTAAGGTGGAACGGGAAACTGCGAACAAGGCGCTGACTTCAGGTGTTTTGATAAATATACGAACAAAATGCGCATATTTCATATTATAAGGACCGTGTTATGTAAATTTCCCCACTGTGGGATTAATAAAGGATTATCTTATCTTATGTCAATTGTATATATGAATATAGTAAATATTTAGCTAAACATTGTCTGTAATAACTGTTGTGATGTTAGCTAGCTAGCCTAGCTGGATAATTGAGGACAGAGGCCCAGTTAGCTACGTTAGCTGTAGCTGTTTACGTGTTTGCCGAGGCTTTTTGATATATATATATATATATGTCACTAGCTTGCTAATGTCACATCCCTCACAAGACATCTACAATAATGCTATATTATTATAATAATACTATATTACTATATCAACAGTATATCTATAGTGATGTGTAATAATTAATAATCAAGAATATTTGTATCTCCTGAAAGTGATTAGGAGTGATCCACTATAGTTAATTCCCAAAATGCTACTAGCTGTACAGTTTCAAGTGTTTTAAATGTAACTGAAGTTTAATATGTTGTCCATGTTTTGTTATGTGTCCATTCGGCTAAGGAGCACTTTGACTTAGAAGGGGAACTCCACCGGCTTATTCAGAAATTCTACCTAATCAAATGGTTGAGATGGTAAACGAAGTCATTCACAGAATTCTGATCTGTTCTAGGGAAGCTTGCCGAGCCAGAATTGTCCACAGTGCAGGTGATGGGAGCCGGACGTCCAGTTCTAAAAGCTCCCACACAGACAGCTATTGCATGAAAATGGCGCTCGTCGTCGCTGTCCAAAGAGAAACAAGTATCACCAGACTTTTATACAAACAATTCTGGGCCATTTCTGTTGGTCCATTAATATAAACAGCAGCTGATGTGGTCAAATGACGCAGAAAAGGACAAATCAACGAAAATGGAGATACATGGTTTTCTTTGGACAGCGATGATATGCTGCATGCTGTCTGTGACGTTGGTTTGTGATAGAGATTTGTCTGAAAGTGTATTTTAATCCATTAATGGTGGATAGGAGGGCTTCATGCAGGCCTTCAGTGGGCAAAATACTCCCCAAAGAAAGTCTTGTGTGTCAAATTTCTGACTATTCTTAAAACCCAGCTTACACGTGCAGGTTCACTGGCGGTTTACTATAGTAAATAAAATGACCACATGTGTTGTAGACATTGTGAACACCTGTTGTGTTTTAGAGTCTGTATGTGTCTTTACAGTGAGCAGTTCAGACCACTCGGAATGACTCTGTTTACATCTCAAGCACTGAATTATTCAGACATATATAAAATAGGTGGGAATCCTCTTTAGCTAGCAAAAGGGGTCATCAGAACCAGTACAGTTCTGCTTGTAGACATGGATGACTTGGCCTACATATGCTATATAATAGGTTAGCCTTAAGGAACAGGGATTAGTCCAGGACTACTTGGCAATCTGAGGGAAGGTTCTCCAATGTGGGGAACATCCAGAGTTAATCCCTGTCTGGGAAACTGACCATGTATGTTGTGGCAGTTAATAATATTGGACGTTAGGGAGGTCTTCACATCACATTTAGGCTTTTTGGTTAATGAGGAACAGTTTGCAACATCTACACACATTGATTAGTGGAGTTTATGGTTCATGTGGAACGTTAGAGCAGCAAGTTGTTCATTTCAGTTGCAACAGAACAAGAAAATGAGTGAGTGACGAATGTGAGTCATGTCATCATGTGAGTGTCATTTTCATTGTCAGATGATGTGATATGGAAGTGATAAGACTATAATCTAGTGTAGATCATGTAGTTTCAAGGAGCATAAACACATACAAACTATTCAGTACAAGATACGAGAGGCCTCTTTGTTAGCAGCTTTGGCATTAACATTAAGTATATGATAAGTAATAAGACGTTTGCTCGTAGGTTATGTATTAACTGGATTTCTACCCAAAGTGAGTCATCTCATTATAGAACATTTTATGTATGGTATATACCTGTTAAGCTGCATTCTTCTTATTTTAATCAAGAAAAAAGTGTAAAACAAGGTGCTGTTGCATAAATTTGTGAGGCTGAGCTAACTGAAGACCTGTTCTTGTATTTGAACTGTTTGGTGTCTGTATGGGGGATTTGTTCTCTTAGCCTGGCTAAATTCTTAAGATCACTAGGTGGTTAAAAAAGTGAGTTTATATTACTTTTTTTGTCAAATTAAATTCAGTCTTTTGGTCACATGCGACTACTTTATGGTTTATTGGGAATAAAAGTATGAAGTCATTAAAAAAATAAACTGGTCATCCGAAGTGTGACGATACAAAACGTATCTGTAGTTTGTGTCCTTATCATACTGAATGTTTAGTTCAGGGACAAGTTCTTCATCTTTCCCATTTGGGAACGGTAAAAGCACCAGTGGTGTGGAGATGTCGACGCCCACTCCAGCTGTCTGAGCACTAGGCAGTCCAGGTCCAGCCTACTTTTTAAGTGTGCTTGCTGGTTCTGTTTGTTGTGTAGGAGCAGGTCCGCATGCCTGTGTACCACCCCACGCCCAGTCAGACGTGTCTGGCCAGCCAGCTGACTGAGGAAGAGCAGATTCGCATCGCTCAGCGCATTGGCCTCATTCAGCATCTGCCCAGAGGAGTGTTCGATGGCGGCGAAGACGGCTCAGAGAAGAAGATCAGAGAGTGAGTAATGCAGTGGTCAACAACTCTGGTCCTGGCGATCTACCTCCCTGCAGAGTCTAGGTCCTGACACACCTCCTCCAGCTAATCAACCTCTTCACAAACCCCTGATTGGCTGTTAGTGTTATGTTAAGAGGGGAGGGTGGCAAATTAGATGCAGGTTGGAACTAAACCATGCAGGAAGGTAGATCTCCAGGAGGAGAGTTGGTGACCACTGCTGTAGTGTGTTCTCCAATTGTTTTTTGTTTCTGTGGTTTTAAGGTGGGTTCAAAGTCCTGAGACTGAAACATAAGCCACCAGGAGACTGCAGTTACTCACTAGCACTCGCTACTGGTAGTTCAGTGGTCCTCAGACTGGTCCTCAGGGGCCTCCAGGTGGTCCACAATTTTGCTCTATACCTGTATGTGTGTGTTGTAAGTTGGGTTGGAGCAAAAATCTGGACCGTCTCTGCATCCGAAAGGACTGGGAGAACCACTGGGTTATTTGACAGCACAGACGTTAAGAAGTCTTTAGTACAGTCAGTACAGACTTCAGTCCACCCCACCCCAATCACTTGGGTACAAGTGGAGTCTGTAATAGAGTTTTAGTTTAGGCTTACTGTTAGCTGCAGGCATCTTATTGTACAGAGGTAAAAGGCTACTGTCTGGTTGTTCGTGGCTTTAAATGGTGACACGTTAATGGGAAACCTTCCATCTGAAGGTCAGTACTGAAGACCTATATGCCATAAGTGCAGTGTTTTAAGAAAAGCGGCAGAGCGACTTGAAATGGATGGTTAGTTGGTGTAACAACTATGATAGCTCGCATACTTCAAAGATGCAATTTGTAAGATTTTTACTTTAAAACATTTAAAAATGAACTAAAATTCTCAACTGAATGTGCTGAAATAACATGGTCTTCAGAAGACATGTTGGAGAGATATCTAGTTAACTTAGCATGCTAACCTGCCAGCCCTGGCCTGTCCTGTCTCAGTCACTCTCGTCTCTTGAGTCACTGTGGCTTCGAGTCAAATCAGTCCAATATAAGTGGATGAAGAAGTAGCACTGCTGCCCCGACAGTGTATTCAAACCTCTATCAATCCTGGCATCTATCATCAGGTTCTGCTGCCGGTTAGATCATTTAAGGACAGGTAGCCAAAAAAAGGAACAGTAAATGCAATCATGGCTACAGCTGTTGGCAAGCAATCACTGCCGGCACAAAATAAACAGTCAAAGTCAGTCTTGAATTATTTAAGGGCACAACCGAGACACGACATCAGGCAACACAAACCGTTCTAGACTCTGTCTCATCATGTATCCCCTTCTTCCTCAGGTGTGTGATTTGTATGATGGACTTTGTATATGGGGACCCCATCCGGTTCCTGCCCTGCATGCACATCTACCATATGGACTGTATAGATGACTGGCTCATGCGTTCTTTCACCTGCCCTTCCTGCATGGAACCAGTGGATGCTGCACTTCTCTCCACCTATGAGACCAACTGACCAGACGACATGAATCTGCTTGTTATAAAACCCCCTCCCCCCCTCCCATCCTTCCACAAGAAGATCCATCCATCAAGGAACAAGTTAAGGCCTTCAGGATGGAGGTGTCTATGCCAGTCAACGAAGATCCGCAGTCAGTACACATTGTTCTGTTCCAGCTCCTACCACACCGAGGACCAGTCCGAGCCCAGTACTTGACGTACTATAGCTTTTGGTCACTTGGTCAGGTGTGTTGGGAACTGAAGTGGGAGAGAAGTGTTGCTCGACTGAGGATCCTTGAAGACCAGACAGAAGACCCCTGGGCGAATGTTTCAACAGCAGGTCATGGTTTTAAGCACTTAAGATATGTTGTTGTGTCGTTCCGAATGTCAACCAAAACAAGATCCTTGGACACGATTTGGCAGGTTTTTCTTTCGTGAGCAGTTGTTACACTCAGACAACCCAAATGACTTCACTCAAGAGGTTTGACATTCTGATGCTGTATTGGGTTAAGCAGGTCAACCAGAGAAACACACATTTTTGCTCAGGGGTGTGCAGTGATCTCCCAGCCAGTGTGCTGATGGTGTTTTAGACTGAATTACCATGTTAACATCAGGAAGGGAATTATAGGTCTGTGGTAAGGTTGTGTTCAGTACGCTAATCTGTTGCAACATGTGGCGTTTTCCTGTTGGATGGTGTGTTTTATTTAAGTTTAGGGTGAATTAATTTAGTTTCCAGTGTTCAGTAGTTCCTGTTTGTACAGGCAGGTTCATCGTTCACACTGAGAGATGTACTGAGGGAGTACACATTAGGGTGCACTAGGGTTTTATTATATAAGACAACTTATTAATAAACGATTATAAATAAAACTTTAGCATGCAGTATTTTTGGTAGCCCGTCATTGTGAATCTCAGATGTTTGGTGTATGTATTAACTATTTTACCTTGGCTCAGCTAAATTAAGTAGCTCAGCTGTTTATTTTATGACCATTATCTTGACTGGTTGCATCCTGGATTATAGTCTTGCCGGTTGACAGTTACATGCTGACTAACGACAAGCAGTCTGTTGTCAGAATTTGCCTCCCTAGACAGTGATACACATTTTTAAATGACTTCATATGGTCAGTGCATATGTTATGTAGGTGACATATTTTAATACTTTTTTTGGCAGAACATTTAATGAAATTAATACTTTTTAGCTGCTTTAGTGTGAATTGCTTCAGTGTTTAGTCCGGCAGTGTCAAGGCCTGATCCCAATTATTTAAGCTGATTGCAGTTATCTTTAACAGTTGTCAGTCTCTCAAGTTAGCTGTCACAATAACCAAAAGAGAATGGTGGAAACATCATGGGTCTGACGAAATAACACAAGTTGTATCTTGCAGCACCTTAAGAGGGCAGCAGTGACTAATGTTTGTGTATTTGAACTTGAACTGTCTTTCGTCAGTTGGACGATGGCTAATCGGCCAAATATACCCCGTATGTTAATAGATGCAATGAACAAAGAAGATTGTGATGTAGTTTATAGTAGTGATGTATGTTACTCATCAGCTAAAATGTCATAACTGTTACAGGGCTATCACTGGCTTGGTATTAACGTTTCTTATCCATGAGTGATCCTGGTTTTCTAGAAGGAGGTGTGGAATTTGTACAGGTTGCCTCCTAGAGAGATCATTGTACACCCCTGAACTCCAGTTCTATGTGTCTTCTTTTCACTCAGAATTCAGCGTCTACAACAAAGTACAGATACTATCTGTAACAAAGAATTAACTGTAACGTAAGTATGTCCTTGAAACACTGTATAATGTACAATTCATCCTTGCACTTTTCTTTGGCTCCTCATGTTTATTCCTGCCGGTGGTGTCTTCTCAATCAGTATTTCCAAAGGCACAGAAATCTCACAGGTGTCGGCCAATTATAAAAGGGCTCAATTACGCATGGGGAGGGGGGACTGAACCAAATAACCACCAGTCTCAAATTCATTAGAAACGCTTGCACACGAAAATAGTATATACTAAACTTTAGAGATTTGCACTTTACACTCAGTAATTATTAAAAAATAACATATTTATGTGTAACCTTGCACCGGTTCTTTATTTAGTTTTTCTTTTCAGATTCTTCTTTCAATAGTTCCGATGACCATGATGGATTTTATGTTCTCTCAGATGCAAATAGAGCAGGTTATGTAGCTCTTGTGCATTTGCAGTGATCAGAAAACCCTGAGTACCTCTGAATTAGAGCAGTACTTCAAATCCATGATTGTCCCACAAACTGACAATATCCACGCTCCTGTTGTTGTCAGAACTGAGCCTTTATTCCAAACTGATACTGTTCCCATGGTAGACTCAGCCATGGTCAATAAAAATGCAGACTATTGAACTTGCTTTTGGTCCTGTCATTTTTTGCTGTGGTTTTAGCTTAAAACTGTGACTATGAAATTTGTAGGTTACGTCTAAGCGAGCCCAGGGACAGCTGTACTGCCTCTATCCGTCATGTAAAGTCTTGCATGCTTTAGTTTACTTCTCATACTAAATGTGCTTCACTTTCACTGTTTTCCAGGATTACTGGAAATTATGTACCAGGACTTCCATATTCCTTCCTTTTTAAGTAGGAGTAGGGATGCAGGAAGGCACATCCAAGAAGAATTCCATCGTTTTTCCAAAAAAATCCTGCCTAGTTAAATTTGGATGGAAGCAAAGCAAAATAGGTTTAATTTGCCAGTCAAGAGAACCTAAGAGTCAGACTTGTACATGGTAATGGGAAGCAGACATCCAAAGCATTTAGCACCAAAAGCTACATCACAAAAAGCCGATACACCAGTTACAAATACTCTTCCTGATTTCTGAGACATTGTTTTCCATTAGCTTTGACACAAGGTCATCTGTTCTTTTTACCAGCTCATGATGTACATACAGATCAGAGTAGGGCCCCATTAGAGCCATATTTCCTAAAACCAGCCTGAGTATAAATACAAAAGTGTCTGGCGAGGAAACTGCTTATGAACTCAGTAATGTGCAGACCTGTAGTGTAACTTCTTTCAGAGAAGTAAATTACCTTTATTAGCCTCTGTTCTTCTGTTTTGGGATTTTTTTTTTTTGGTCTAAAATAAAATACAATAGAAAGTAATTAACAATAACTAAATGTTATTGATTAAAATGTAACTGAGTAATAACTAGACCTCTTGTCTCCCAAATATACTGTATTTGAGTACAGTAGATTTAACATTCAATCATTAACATAATTTAGAAATACTCAGAAAAGTACCAACACTTTAAAATTTTAACGGATTACATGTCCTGATGACATCATTTCCTTAAATTCAAGCAGTTACTGTGCACCACTGCTAATCTGCCTCTGAGTTTAATCTGCCTCTTTTAGAGCATGTGTTCTAATGCCATGCGGTATGTAGTGTTTACATCATTCTGTATCCAGCCAACTTAAATCAGTCAGGTGCTTTTCTGGGCTGTAAATGGGACCTCTGTAAGTTTTGCTTAAAGCTGTAAAGTTTCTTTTCAGCTCAGCATAAGCGAATCAAGCTTAGCTTAGGCAGTTAACGGTCGTTCAATGAGAACGAAAGCAGAGGTTACTCTCCTAATCTGCTGACGTGTAGCCCTTTATGTGGAGTAACGGTCTGTATATTTACCCTGTTATTTAAGGTTTAATTTAATTCACCCATGTACCCTGCTTTACAAGAGTTGACACAGTAGAAGGTGTAAATGAAAGTGCAATATAGGGCAGCCAGTCACAATAAAGCTCATTTACAACCATTTCCAGAACAGTTTGGACGCTGTCCAAAAAAAAAATATATAAAGACAGAACACAGTGATGTGCAAATGATTTAAACCCTATATTAAATTTGCTGGAACCAAGGAACATCAAAGGATATTTGACATTATTCCAGATGTTTGTTTATCTCCAGAAAGCAAGCAACTACTGGTGATAAGAAGACAAAGAAGAGGTTCTCCAGCAGACCACAGGGTGTCACCGTTGTTGCCTCCTTTTTCCTCAACAGTTGATGTTTCCTCAACACACAGATGTCATCGTGGTTCATGCTGAGGAACCTACTAGTCTTTAGTTCCAGCTGGGAACAAACCTTTTGGGTTTCAAACCAATTTATTTTTGGTGGAAATGCGCCGAATGGTTTAAAATTAGGTGCCCTAACTGGAACAGAACCTGATGGTGCTGGTGGAAAAGGGCTATCAGAGAGGCGGAGTCTTTCAGAAGCAGTGGTGGACAGTAACTAAGTAAATGTAATTAGTTACTGTACTTAAGTAGTTTTTTCATGTATCTGGACTTTACTAAAGTATTTCCAATTTTGGAAATACTTTTTACTTTAACTCCACAACATTTCAAACTCAATATCTCAATATTTTTACTCCACTACGTTATGGGACATTTGTAGTTCCTTACGGCTTATGTGCACATAAAAACGTGACACATCAAAATGAAACAAGCTTGTTCATGGATTCTTAGCATCCATGGAAATGTCCATTTCAGGCCTGGACTACATCAAGGACCACCTGGAGGAAGGCAGGTAAAGCAGGATGGGGTTAGTGAACAGATCAAACATATTGTTCCTGACTTTGTGGTTAAATAGACACAATATAGAAATATGTACACATACACTCGTGGCTGGCGAGTGTCTATTTCTGTGTTTATACAAACACTGTTTCCTTTTACAGTAAATTAGTTTTGGCTGGTTTGTGTTTATGAACAGAGACCAACAGATGCAGTATAGTAAAGGGAAGCTCATCTGTGATCCTGTTTAAAGCACATTTTTATTAAACTTTAACTTGGCTAAGTTGCAAATAAATCTTAAACTGGAACTTGTTAGCAAAAACTTTTACAGTTCTAGCTAATGGAACCTGTTGTCCTTCAGTGTTCTGTGCTTCTGATCAGTTGAATAGACATCAGTGTCAGACTAACTAATGAGCTTCTATTAAAGACTGGTGGACTGAGAGACACTAGAGTCTCTTCACCTACACTGAGCTGATTAAGAGTCTTGTTCCAGAAATGATAACAGGACATTAGAGCCATAATAAATCATGCTCCTGTTACTCTCCATACTTAAGTACATTTGAAGGTAAATACTTTAGTACTGTTACTCCAGTGGAGGTCTAAACTTTATTGGGGGAGTATTTTACCTTGGGGATCTCTACTTTAACTCAACTACATGGTCTGTGTACTCCGTCCACCACTGTTCAGAGGGACAAGACCCAAAACCAGTACTGGATGACTGATCACCGTTAATGCTGCAACATATGCTGCCATCCAGATGACGATAATAACAAACCATATTCTGTAGGTGTTACAACAGCATGGCTCCTCAGTACAAGACTGCAGGTGCTGAACTGGCCTGCCTGCAGTCCAGACCAGTCGCCCACTGAAAGGAAAAAAATCCAACAACAGAGCCTCACCAACGTCTGTTGAGCAGCTGAAATCCTACATTAAGCAAGAATAGAAAACATTTTATTTTCAGTACTGCAGCAATCATCTTCTGAGATCCCTAATGCTTACAGAGTGCTGTTAAAGGAAGAGGTGATGAACGCAGTGGTGAACACCAACCTGTCCCAACTTTTTTGAAACGTGTTGCTGGCATCAAATTCAAAAAGTGCCCATATTTTTAAATAAACAATACAATTTCTTAATTTCAGCATTTGATATGTTGCCTCTGCACTACTTTCAATTAAATATAAGTGTTTCAATCATTTGCACATTACTGTGTTCATTTACATGCTTAAATAGACTGTTTAACATCCTAATGTTGTATATACAGTATATCAGTATCACAAAGACAGTAAAATTAATTATGACAGTGTTGGCTATCTGTCTACCCTGGTATGGACTGGTGGCCCATCTGGGGTGTTTCCTGCTTTCTGCCCAGTGAGTCCGCAACCCAGAAGGATAAGCAGCTTAGAAGATGAATGGTATCTAGACCCACACAAACGTCATAACTGGACTCTGGGGAGAACTAAAACCTAAGAGGAAAATATAGAATATGGGCCATTTTAAGGAAATAAAGACTGAACAGGCAAAATGGTTTATTTATACACGTAATCGAGGCTGGAGAGTGAAATGTTTTAAAATAGCTTTATTGAATCTCCATGCTGCACTACTTTAAATATGGTGGTACAGACACATACATTTAGTTAAATAAGTCAAATAAGACAATCACAGAAAGAAGACCGACGTGACAGAATATGAGTTCATAGGGAGGAGAAACAAAAAAAGGAAGGCAAGGTTAACGCCACTGTTCGGTATACAATACCATACTTTCACATATCACTTTATGACACTCTGATAGGCACAAAATCCAACATTCAAAAAGAAAATGAAGGCCATGATGATCAGAAACGTGACACTCAATATAGATCTTGATGGAGGTGTCCTGGTGAGGCTCTTAACGGTTCTGGAACGTGACTGCTGTGAACCCTCTATGGCTTGTACATGCCATGGAAGGTGACAGGGGCCATGACGTCCACCTCGGCCCTGGCGATCTCCGACAGGTCCTTGGCATTCAGGATCAGGCAGTATGTTGGTCTCTGAGCTCCAGGGCAAACCACGATAGTCAACAGGACACCTGCAGATCCAATGAGAAATTTTGTTTTGTAGACGATCAGCCAAAAGTCTGGAGTGTAGGTCTTTTAGTTTTGCACTGGAGCTGTTAGGCTAATGGAAGATTCAGGCATAAGTCATCACACACTCGGCTGCTTCAAACCACATCAAGTTGGTAACTCATCTCAGATGAACTTGCATATATGGTTTGTGANAAAAGTCTGGAGTGTAGGTCTTTTAGTTTTGCACTGGAGCTGTTAGGCTAATGAAGGATTCAGGCTTAAGTCATCACACACTTGGCTGCTTCAAACCACATCAAGTTGGTAACTCATCTCAGATGAACTTGCATATATGGTTTGTGACATGCATTTACTGTTATTAACCCAAAATGAAAAAAAATATATGAATGGAAATATAAGAATTGAAAAACAACATTAGTCATATCATTAGTCATATCAATTATTACAGTCAATTATTACAGTTCACTATAGAAGTATTATACACTAGTGCAAG
This sequence comes from Semaprochilodus insignis, assembly GCA_034552555.1. Classification (NCBI taxonomy): domain Eukaryota; kingdom Metazoa; phylum Chordata; class Actinopteri; order Characiformes; family Prochilodontidae; genus Semaprochilodus; species Semaprochilodus insignis. Next base: position 5,489,650 of record CM067482.1, read on the forward strand.
GTAGTACCGCAAGACATTATTGTGACATGTGTTATTGATTATTATAAGAGCATAACAGCAAAGTTGGCAGTCCACTAGTGTTTTGCTCAGCGTTTCTTATGCGTCCCACCAGTGGTTTAGCAGAGTCTCAGACAAAATGTCACTTTTTATTGTTTGTTTATTTTTCAACTTAATTATTTTTCTTCTTTCTTATGTTCATTATCATTTATAAATTAGATTAGCAAATAATTAATTTTACATCATTTTATATTGCATCTTTATTATTTTCCCTCTAAGGTGTTTGTAATATTTGTCTTAGTTTATTTTCCAAAATAAAAGTCTGTGTGCATTTCAAATCAGTTTGAGGAGATTAAAGAGGAAAGTTATTTGGGGGTCCGAGGGTGGACCAACAGCCGACCTGATCAAGCTAGCAGACTGACATATGCTTGCTATCTGGGTGCTGAAAAAAACATATTGGAAAACACAAACTTAGAATATAAAATGTGCCATAACTTGAACACAGGCCATACTTTCTATACTGCATTTATGTTCTTCTAATATGTCAAATGATATCATATAAACAGTACTTGTCTATTACAATGTGCAGACGTGTGTTCTCTATAAACTGAAAGATTTTTCACCTTAAAAATGAAAGATTTTTCATCAACAATGCATGCAGTTCGACCAGGGGCATGTAACTGTGTGTCCTTGCATCAGAAAGTCTTTGTAAGCCTCCTAGTCTGAACAGGATAAGCAGGGCTGAATGCCTATTGGTGATGTGACATAGTCTGGGCTTATAAGCCCAACTCACCATCATCCTCATCAACTCCATCCGGGTTCTGTACGAAGAGAGGCTCTGAGGGGTACGAGTCAGGCTCCTGCCACACCCACGTCTCCTTAGTCCTTACGTTCAGCTTGCAAATCTGTAACCAAGCACACAGACATTTACGTTGGCAGGCGAAGACGAGGTGGACTGACTGTCTGGATTGGAGTTTAAAATGCAGTGCAGAATTGATTCAAATGAGGAGTGCTCCTCACCCTGTCTGGGATGAAGTGGTTAAGGCCGAGAGCGTAAGCGTAGGTGTAGTTTCTCCCGTTGTTCATTTTGTAGTTGATCTGAGGGAACTCGAAAGCTGTTGAGGGTGATGAAAGAAGAAACTTAAAGCAATGAAACACTGCATTCTTTTTTGCTCGACAGTCTGACAGTTAACATACTGAAAGAGTCTCTGTGAAATCCCTAAAGGGTAAAATATCCTATTATATGTGTCTTCAGGTAGCACACAAAATGTCTTTTGGAAGCCTAAAGTCTCTGTGTTTAGTCTATAACAGCCAAAACATGTTCACTTAAATCACGTTTAGCTTAGCACTAATAAACTACTGGAGTCCAAAAGGGATGCTAGCAAAAGTTAGCATTAGCATTGCGGTGTTTTGGCATTCATTGCCCAAATTGAAGGGCTAGCTGTAATCTGCTTGATAAGTTATTACGCATTAGTCTTCACGTCCAGGTCCAAGCCTCTATGATGTTGGCTGAGGCTGATAGAGAAGAGGAATTAGCTGCCGTTGATAAAGTGAGTTTGGTGCCGCTGGGTTCTTTCAGTCCTTTACCGACACCCTTGATATAGGTTGTGGGTTTTACAGTGGTGCTTCTTGCTTTGAACCCAGATCAGATGTCAGGCTTCTTGGCAAGACATCTATCAGAGAGCTATTTTATATTAGCTGGGCAGCACAGAAAAGGGGCTAATGTTAGAGCTCAGAACTCTGTTTTCTTTATTTGTTTGAGAGTTCTGTCCTGTTAGTGTCAGCACCATTGGTAGACGGCTACACAATGCAGGACTACATGCATGTAGACTGTTATGACGACGGCCCTTAACACCACGTCAGCGTTAACAAAGTCTGCAATGGTGTCGTGCCAGACTGTCATGGAGTGACATGGAATGTCAGAGGGTCATCTTCAGTGACAAGTCCCGCTTTTGTCTTGGTGTAGACGAACAACGACTCCATGTGTGGAAGCACCGTGGTCAGCGCGGTTTGTTGTCAGGCATCACACGTCCAGAAGCGTGTGTTTAGGTTACATTACTATATATATTTGCAGAACTCTGAGTGACCGAAGGTGTTCAAGTATTTGCATATGGCTGCATTTTAAGCGACAGGTATCTGGGGATCAGATGCAGGCCTTTACTGCACTCTGACCTTGCCGAGGGCCGGAGAAAAGCACTTCAGGCTCCAGCCAGATGGTTCCGTCCTCACGCATGGTAGCTGTGGCCGTGGTGTAGGGCAAAGCAATCAGGTTCTTTCCTTGCTCCTCCTGTGAGAGAGTGAATGAGAGGGAGAGATAAACAAATACATCATTAGAGATGAAGAGATAGTAGCAGAAATGAAATCTGATAAACCTTTAGCTGTAGTGCACAGCAATCCATCATCCTCATTCACGGAGAAGATAGATAAAAACATGATTAAAAATAAAAGGAAATCTCTCCTTAGCTTTTAGGCAACGACCTCTCTGTGAAATGAATAAACCTGTGACGTACCCTGTAGGGGTCCAGTGGAATCACAAATCTCCGCACTTCTGGCTGAGGAGCAATCATGGCGTGTTTCTTCACCTCCTCCCAGTTCTGACGGAGGTTGGCCAGCCACAGGTAGTTGTACACAAACTCAAATCTATAAGGCAAGCAAGAAACCTGATTAAAAACTTTTCAGCAGTTTAATATGCACATTTATATCACATCTACTCACAAGTATAATATCTAATTGTTGTATTTTTATACTTTCTATTTTCCTTGTTCTCCACTCGCCATTTTAATTGTGCTGGATTCAACACTTCTGCAAAACTACAAGGGTTAAGATGTACATGATGTGATTCAGAGTGGTTTGGTGTGAAATGCTCTGTTCTAGAGAAATTGTTCACAGTGGTGGTGATAGGAACCAGACTTCTGAAGACTTCAAAGCCTCTAAAAGCCTCTTTAAAAGCTCTCTGACAGAAACGTAACACATTCAATGGTTATGAATACCCTGTTGCACACTCGAGACGTTTAATGTTAAGTTTTGGCCTAAAGTGTGTTTGTAAAACAGAGATCTCCCCACAAAATAGTGTCCAAGGAAAACGTGTTGTTTTGGATTGTGCCGTTATCAGCATTACATATAGAATCTCAGAAGGTCACGTTCACTGTTCATGTTAGATACTAAATGAAATGGCTGTATTTGCATTGTAGGCATCCTGATGACTCCTGGTTCTCCTGGTTCTTATTACCTCTGCTGTAAAAAAAAATGGAGCTGATAAATTTCTCTACAGTGTTCCTAATGATACATTCTCAAAGGAGCAACCTGTCAAATTCATACTCTGAACAATAGGGGGCAACATGTCACTAGTGTCACGCTTCCGGGTCTTCCCAGCTCCTTTGCTCTCCTGGACTCAACTTCCCAGAGGGCTTCACTAGATGACGTCACATCCACGTGTTCCCGGTCGACCACTCGGCTTTGCTCCAGGTCACCGGAGTTCTGAACCCAGCTGATGTAAATTTGCTTCTGTATTTAAGCCCCACATTCACATTACCTCGTTGTGAAGTTTTGCCAACATTGTTGCACTACTGAACGTTTCCTACCTGTGTTTCTGATCTCTGATTTTGACTTCCTTTGTTCCTGACTACCTCTCTTGATTATCCTCTTATTGGCTCCTTTGGTTACTGGCTTTCGATCTCCGTTTCGTTTCACTGTTTACCCTCTCGCTTAGCCCTTCTAACTTGTCTGCCTCGCTGCTTTGTCCGACTCTCTTGTTGTTTAATAAAGCCAACCTGACTTTTAGCTCTGCTCACGTCGGTTCGAGGTCTTTTTGTCTGACACTGGAAAGTTGAGGTGTCCAGTCCTGTCGTAAGAAACAAGGAAATGCACAGTCCACATCCAGTGTTAACTCTTGTTCAGCTTCGATTTATATCACTTCTTTATTTACTGCTGAACGTGGTGTCTTCATGAGAACAGGTGGAGGCAGTGGTTGCTTTCCAGGAGCTTCAGCCATCATTGCGTTTACTCTACCTTTCACTGGCTACCTGTTCTTAAATGATTTAACTGATAGCCGCACCTTCAACATGATTGGTGAGAGGTTAGAATACGCCATCGGGGCAGCAGTGCTACTTATTCATCCTTCAGGTTGGACTTATTCAACTTGACACTACAGTGACACACTTTTGCCTCTTGAGGTACAAAGTGGCATTACAAGGCAGGACAAGCTGGTTAGCTGGTGAGTATGTTAACTTCAGTAATATCTCTACAACACAATACATAGACGCCTTTGACACATCGTCAAAACAGATATTTCTTACATTCTGTTGATAATTTTAGGTCATTTTGAAATGCTTTACACTAAGAATTTTACAGATTGCACCTTTAATGCAATCTATTCTATTCCTTCAGAATCAGAAGCGTCGCTGGCTCCTAGGTACTACACTGTCTGCTGATTGAAAACTAAACTCAGCCATTTCAAAAAAAGTGCTCAGCCCTGCAAACGTCCCAAACATGTAATTATGCCATAATTACAGTTCTTATTAAGTTGTTACAGTTTGATTACGTTACCCTTTCCAGGTGCACAGATCAAAAACAAGGTAGCCAGAGTCTTCATAGGCATTGATGTGGTGGAAGAGACCCATTGCAGCAGCCCTGAACTTGTAGTCAATGTACTCTCCAGGGTCCTTCTTAGCAATGTGGATCCATGTCTGTTAACGTTGATACGACAATACAAGTTAACATACTCTTAAAACTTGATATGGGACTGAATCAAGTCACTCTTTTCAAAGCATCCTACATTATTTCCAGGGTTAAGTGGCACATGCATTTCACTTACTCCTTTCTCTTCATCGGATTCAAAGCAGTCCATGTAGTTGGAGCCGCGAATAGCCCAAGCACCCAGAAACTTCAGCAGGTTGATCTTGACAGGCGTCTCCACAAAGACGAAGTAGTTCTCCGTCATCCCAAAGCTGAATAGGGTAACAGGGACAGGAATACTTCATTACAGCTCTTATGGATTTTACTGTCTGACTGCAAGCAAGGTGTGGTATGTTGTTTATCTGGAGGCTGTTCCACCTGATTGATGCTCAGTGTAAGTGCTGGATGCTAACCTGTGTACATAGGATGGTTTGAACCTCTCAGCACTGGGAAACTGGACCGCAACCTTGGATTTCTCAATGGGGTCTGACTTATCTGGAGGTGAAGAAAACACGCTCTCATTAGGAGTAATGGGAAAGACACGTCTGCATGCTTTGTCTATGCCAAGACCATATTTAAAGGAACCCTTTGATCAAAACGATGAATGGACCCATCTGTTGTAAAAGCCTACTCGCATTGTGCGGTGGTGCCACAGTTCCCACTGGGCCAAATGTTTCAGTTTAAAGACTTTTCTAATTAAGTATCTTGAAGAACTACATGTATTTTGAGCTGGGAATTTGGTAACAGGCTTTTTGAAATGACTCAGTGATGAGGATGACCACCAGCTCAGGGCTAGAGTTTAACCTTAGATGTATTTAAAACGTCTTTCCTCATTTTGGCTGTTTTTTCAGACTAAAAACATACAAAAATTGGTTTTGTGCTGTAAAAGCAATTGAGAGTTACAGTAATGCTAGATTGGTTGGTGTATAGCTTGTAGCCTATAGATCAGTGAGTAGCAGTCAGGATTGGATGACACCAGAGGGACCTTATGGTGTATTTGTGTAATGCATGCTGGGTATTGTAGTCAGACAAAATCAGTGAATGAATAAAAGCTATACACAAAAGCCGATACGGCTATACAATGCTTTCAATAGCCCACCAAACAGCAGTTTTAGGCCAAAATGTCCCTTTAGAATTTAGAACCGTTAACGCTTGACACAGAAGAATTTGTCCATTGCATTTAGTCTGTCCATGCAGTAATGGACATAAACACACACACACTAGGGTGAAGTGAGCGCCATGGCACCCAGGGAGGTGCCTTGCTCAAGGGCACGTCAGTCGTGCCCTGTGAGTTCAGGAGATCAAACTGGCAACCTTCCAGTCACTAGGCTGTTTCCCTAACCTATACCTCACGGCTACCTTTAAGATGTGAGCCGGAGACTGAACCTACAGATTAAGCCTATTGCTGAGATGTGAAGGTTTTAATTTCCATTAAACTATGTGTGTTTAAAAGGACAAGAACTGCAGGCCCACAGAGCCCAGTGCACCAGGGATCAGTGTCTTTAAGAATGCACCTGAATTCTCAAGACTTCAGTAATTCAGTACGTGATATGTGTGTAATAGTCGTGGTTCAGCACAATACAACACATCAGCTACCTTTCTGAGTCGGGGGGATCTTGACGATGTTGTAAGCCAGCGTGGCCCCCTTCCCCATGCAGTTTCCAATGTTGTAAACAGTGCCGTCTCTTTCAATCTGGGGGTGCGCTGTGACTCCATTGATGTTCACATAGTCGCACATATCAACCTTTCAGGAAGATAATAACACAGAGCAAAAGGATTGGCTGACAGTGATCGTCACCTTCACGCCTCCTCAATATACTGAGGTGGCATTAGAGTCGGTCCATATGGTGAAAATATCCAGGATAAATGATATTTAAGGAGGAACAGGACAATTTGAACTAGAAGCTGAGGCACCTGAATGTAACTGCAGCTCTATTTAAGGTGGAACAGGTCGATTTGAACTAGAAGCTGAGGTACCTGAATGTAACTGCAGCTCTATTTAAGGTGGAACTGGATAGTTTGAGCTAGTGGCTGAGGCGCAGAATGTAACTGCAGATCTATTTAAGGTGGAATGGGAAAATTTAAACAAGAGTCTGAGGCACCTGAATTTAACTGCAACTCTATTTAAGGTGGAATGTAAAAATTAAACAAGAGTCTGGGGTATCTGAATGTAACTGCAGCTCTATTTAAGGTGGAATGTAAAATTTGAACAAGGGTCTGGGGTGCCTGAATGTAACTGCAGGTCCATTTAAGGTGGAAGTGTAAAAAAAAAGAGTCTGGGGTACCTGAATGTAATTGCAGCTCTATTTAAGGTGGACTGTAAAATTTGAACAAGAATCTGGGGTGCCTGAATGTAACTGCAGCTCTATTTAAGGTGGAATGTAAAATTTAAACAAGAGTCTGGGGTGCCTGAATGTAGCTGCAGCTCTATTTAAGGTGGAATGTAAAATTTAAACAAGAGTCTGGGGTGCCTGAATGTAGCTGCAGCTCTATTTAAGGTGGAATGTAAAATTTAAACAAGAGTCTGGGGTGCCTGAATGTAGCTGCAGCTCTATTTAAGGCAGAATGTAAAATAGAATGTAAAGTAGAACTGTGGCGAAAGTGTGCTAACCTACAACCAGCTAGCATCAGTTTTATTACTGGCTGTGGTGTTATTCACTCTAATGTTATATCATGGTATTTGTCTGAAGGGTTTTATGGCCACACAAATCTTAAAAACACAAGTTTGCTAACCCAACATTGTTCACCATCTGGCTTTTGAGGGAGCACTGAAGAGACAGGTATATTTGTTTTGCTGTTGGGTTCAAATATCAAAAATCATAAATGCTAAATTGTTCGGTTCTAGTTGAAGTTGTTATAGTAGATTAAGGAACAAAAGGTTTTAAAATGTTTGCCAGATGTTTCATCTTTACCTTTTTCAGGGTCTCCAGAGTGTCTACATTCACTTTAGTGATGTAGTTGGTCTCTGTGACAGCATAGAAGTCTTCTCCAATGGGATAAACATTCACCAGGCAGTTGTCTGTCACCTCAACACCTTTAAAGTAAGAGAAGAACCTGCCCAGAACAGACATTAGAGTGAAAAGTCAGGTCTGCAATCACTAATGAATATACTGTATATGGGAGAAAAACAAATGACCGCAGTAGAACAAGTGGACCAAAACCTGGAGAAGATGTTCTTGCAGGGATCTGGATAGGCACAGGTTCCGAATTCAGTGATCACAACACGTTTCTCCGTTATGGCACGCACATAGGCATCTGTTTTGATGAACCTGGAAGAGCAATGAGGCAAAGACGTTCTTCATTCAGGTTCAAATAAGATGTAAATCTACATTCACACATAACAAGACAGACTATGCTCGTCCCTCCTTTGCGGCGGTAAGAGCTTCTACTCTTCCGGGAAGGGCTTTACGCTAGACGTTGGAACGTTGCTGTGAGCACTTGATTGTATTTCGCTAAAAGAGCATTAGTGAGGTTCTACATCATTCCAGCTCATCCTAAATCTATTGGATCTAGCTGCGTCCATCCAGAGAACACACCTCCACTGCTCCACAGCCCAGTGGTGGGGGGCTTTATACCCCTCCAACTGACACTCGGCATTGGGCCTCATGACCTCATGGACAGCTGCTCCAAAGTATCCCATTCTATTGGTCATTGGTTATCCCAAAAGTCATTGACGAATTCCTCAATAACAATTTAACCAAACCTAGTTTGTGCTGTCTTAAGCACAAACACATACAAGTGCTGAGAAACAAATATTATCGTTGAGTCTTACGTCTTGGGGGAATATGGCACCTTCATCAGTAATAATTTAGCCAGGCCAATTTCTTGCCACAAGTGTGAAAATTCACTATGCTACTAAGCTGGAAGTCCGACAAACAATTCTAGTGGTTTTCACCCAGAAAGTTACAGCTGCTAATACGGCCAAAGCCCAGACACGCGTGACAGCTCAGCTGTGGGATTTGGACATAAATCCAGCTCCTTTTATGTGCAACATTCTTAATTTGGATTTCAGAGTCGTCCTCTTTCTCACATTTTCTCACATATTTGTGTAAACAAAGTATAATCAAAATAAAGAAAGAAATAAGCAAAACAAGTATAATACCGTACAGTACCAGTCAAAAGTTTAGGAGCAGCTATTCATAGAAGGTTCTCCTTATATCTAGCTTAGTGTCACGCCGCCCATCTCTGCTGGTGAGTCCGCTCCACCTGGGAACTACGTTCCCCAGAATCCTTTAGCGGATGACGTCACCACCACATGTCCTCCGGCAGCCTATCGATCTCTGTCACCCGAATATTGACTACACCTGTTTGCAATTTACCCCTGTATTTATACCGCTCTGTTGCCTTACCTCTTTGCGAGGTTTTGTGATTTTCGCCATTGCATTTCTGAGCCATTCTTCCATTTCTTTTTAACCTACTTGACCTTGACCTTGACCTTGACCTTGACCTTGATCTTGTTTAGCCCTTTTGCCTTGTCGTTTGCTTCTCGTTATTGACCCTGCCTGTTCCTTCGACTACTCTTCCGGCTTTTCCCTAATAAACCTTTCTACTAATTTACACTCCGCGTGTGTCGGTTCGGTCATCCAGGCCTGAGACTTAGTGCATTACTTTAGAATAAAAGTGAAGACATTAAACTAAATAGCACTCATGGAATTATACAGTCCACCTTAAACACCTCCAAAATGGAACTTTACAGGCAGATAAAACAGCTTTCTTAACCTGCAGTGGAGGTTCATATAACAAGATTATATATAACAAGGTGGTTCTATTGGTCTGTCCAGCATGAATATTCTAAGCTGAAAGAGTAACTACAGCTTTTAAACTGTGCTAAAAAGAGATAAAAGTTTTTTTGCACTCCAAAATATATATTAGAGGTGGCAATATGGCAGAAATATAATACTGTGGTACATCAAGAGTGTATGTGGTATATCAGGATATTCTCAGCAGTTGGAGCTGTTAAGTGTAAGTCTGTAGAGTCTTTAAGATCACCAACACCATCCATTTAGTTGGGTGTGTCTAAACTTTTGACACTGTGCTTAAGATTCATTAGCCTAAATGATCACATAAATGAAATTATTGACTAAACTTTTGAACAAAGTTGTATTTGATTTTGAATGTTTGAATATGCTGACTAATAATATTAGTATAAGAAATAGAAATAGCAGTGCTGCATGCTGGGTGTGCTGTTAACAGCCGATTTGTTAAAGAAAGGTAAAGACGATATGTATGGATATTGACAGATACTCAAGGTTATGGTATCTGTATCAGTATGGGAAAAAGTGTGTTGGAAAGAATTTGTTTTGGCAAGAACGATATATTGCAATACTGTAAGAAGGGTATTATATTGTGATTGTTTAATCTAATTTTATGAAAACTGTCATAGTATAAAAACATTAACTAGTCAGCTAGATTTGCAAATTCTAACATTAGCGCTTATTAGCTCCCGTATGCTACTTGTTTATGTTGGAGTGGAAGAGTGTAATTACTGAAGATGGATTACAACAATGTTAACCACTGTCTGTCACAAATACATGTAAACTATTCTTTAAAAAATTATATTTGATATAGTATAACAAAACATAACACTGAGAGGCGTATCATATAGTGCATCCGTATTTTCTGAGATTCTTAGTTAGAACTACATGCTTTGCTAATATCATTTCTTGACTCACTTCTTCAACACTCTTCAGGCTACTTTCACCTTCCTCTATAACGTAACTGAATGTTATAGACCGAATAACAAGTTCATAAATGTATATTGACAGTTTTGACAGTCAGTTTGACATTTTATCTTTCTGGACAAATCTAAAATTTCTTGTTTTGTATTTACACCTTTATTGGTCCCACTGATTATTTGAAATCTATGAAGTTGAACAGGACTGCTGAATTAGAATCATTTGCATGCTTGTCTGCAACCAAATAGTTTTTATATTATTAAAAACATTTGCTCGTGAACTTTTAATTGTGAATGATAGTGCATAGTGAATAGTGCATATGCCTCTAATCTGCATTGCATTGCGGTTTCCTAGCCGCTGTTTGGAAATAAATTTGAGGAGACCATGACTTTATCCAAAGATGAAGTGATACAGCTTTCATTTGCCTGTAGATTATAAACCTACCTGCGGAAGTAGGTGACCTGGCCGTTGCTGAAATCAAACTTGTGCATCAGGGCTTGGCCATCAAAGAGATGGTAGAAGGGCTCGGATCCCACCTCAAAGAGGCCAGGACCCAGCCGGAGAAGGCTTCCTCTAATGAAAGAAGGGATTCGACCTAAACAGAAGATTTGGGTTACACTAATAATACAATCAACAGAAATGAAAGAGATTTTGGCTTCGGTAAGGACTGCAGGACGAAATGGAAATGAACTGATCGCTCATAATGCAAAACTACAAAATTCTGGATGAATAGTCCAAAACGTTAGACTATACAAACTGGAGAATGAGTAACATACCAGTGACTGTGGCTGGTAGAGGTTCATTCAGCTCCTCCACAGTCTCAAAGATCTTCTTGTAATCTCCAGCGGGGTGTTCAAAACTACAAGGAAGCATTTTATACTTATTATAGTCTTTTATTGATCAACCATAAGAACTGAGCAACTCCATTTTATTTCTGTTTAGGATTAGATCTTAACCTCTTCAATGGCCAGAACGCTTTTGTAACAGAATACTAACCCTTGGGATGTAATGGGTTTAATTTTTAAACAGTAAAAGGCAAACAAGTCAATATCCACAATTAGATCAAATAGAGAACGATAACACCAAAATATCCATATGTGGTAGCCAATAAATTTATAATGTGTTGCATTCAGCCACAAAAGCCTTAGTGAGGTCAGATACCAATGCTGGACAGGTAGTCCTGGATCACAAATGTTACTCCTACTTGTCGGCATTTGGCCGACATTGCATGAAACTCCTGCCCCCTTAGTATAACATTACCTACAGTGATGCCTCACTGCAACTAAATGTTTAGATGTGCACTATGAATCTCATTACAAAATGTCTTTGACTGACATTTTAAATCTATTCAATAGATATATACATATCATATCATATATAGATATATGATATGTACATGTATATTAACTATATCTTTTCTCTTGAAACTTGTGGATGCTATAGTGAAAGTAATGTACCACTTACCGGCTAACCATTTTTCCTCCTTTCGCGGTTGAGTCCTGTGATACAACCAGCAGGTGTGCGAAGGTCCGAGTGATTTGCGTTCACTAGTGAAGACCGGGCTCCTGCTGAGATTTGAGGCCTTTTATACTGACGTCCTCCATTCACATGTTATAACACAGCTAGCTTTGCCCAATCATACAGCCAATTACAGTGTCGACTGAACAACAGGTCCTTTGTATGAGGGTCCCTCGTAATAGCCGTGCTGTCAAATAGGATTTGCTTACCCAGCTTGGGCCAAAAGCTGCTGAATATATTGTGGCAATACGATAATAAACACAAGACTGGATTATACAACCACACAAAGCTAAGAACATGTGGAACAAAAAAACTGGAAACTTTCAGTGTCCAGCATCACTGAACAATTCAGTTACAAGCTAAAGGTTATTACACAATGTAATAAGGCTTCGTAATATCATTTGATTTACTTAGTGACCATGGAAATTTCATGTTAGTAAATATCCATTAGTATCATTTACTGATGGCATTTACTGTATAGTAATACACATATACTGTATATTACACAATACAAAGAATGCACAAATGTTTCCCATGCCCACCCTTTCGGAACACCTACAATTCCTGATATTCCTGGTATTCAGAGTGATGAAAACGGTAGTACAGATCTGTGTCATTGTTTTTTCAGGAGATATGTCTGAGTAGATTTGATATGATATAATCCACCTGTATAAGAAAGAAAAACATCAGCGGTAAATAACTGAAAAACACATGCTAACACATACTTCCCCTGAGTCATGTGACACGTCTTTGCATCTTTTCAAATTGCTGCTAATGCAAACAGCTGAACACACTTGGAGGAGATTGCTATCTGCCAGTTCTGATACATTAGCTAGCAAACACCTGCACTGGCTAGCTTTGCACTTAATGATGAGTGAAGATAAAGGCCCATCCTACCCACCTATGGGGGGTCAGGACCATTGTACTAACCACGGATGGCTATAGCATCACTGTGAATTGAGTACCCCAGTATTTGTTTATCGGTCACTACAGAATTGGTGTTGTTTCAGATGCTCTGCTCTAAAGCTGATCATTGTTATGTGGCTCCTCTCTGAAGGCTTTTTTTGAGGTAATTACACCCCAGAGATTATATCAGATATGCAGTCGGAACAACCAAGACTTTGTCTCCCCTTAGAGCCCATGGGAAAGATGCTGAGCCCCTAAGGTGACACGGTGATTATTAATCTTGTGGAGACCACAAGTTGTTTCTCATAAATCCAGTCCTCAGTCTAATAATTGGCCTCAGTCTAGTAATTAGCAGTTTGGATATAGTAAATTGTGGCCTTAATATTGTATTTGTGCAACTAAGTTATTAGTTTTCAAATTTGTATACTTAGAATGATAATCATATTTTCTTAAAACAAACAATGTTAATGTCATATTTGTTAGTATTTCCTCTGTTTTCATGTTGTTATTGTTGTTATTATTATTGTTATAATGTTTTGGCAATACTGTAGCCTATAGAGCTATATTGACTGAGTGACTGGCTGATTAACTGACTGACTAACTGACTGACTGACTTGTTTGATTGATTGATTGATTGACTGATTGATTGATTGATTGATTGATTGATTGAAATCTGCATTAATTACTTGCAGTTTCAATAGGCTGAAACTTCCATGTAAAGATTCAACTTCAGGTTTGTCTGTATTCCGGTATGACACATGACAAGCGACTGACTCCAAAATAAAAATTCTTTATTGTTGTCAGTAAACAGAACACACTCTTATTAAATGCCACCTGGAGACACCAAAAGTCAGCCAGCATCCTCTGCTGATACTGCAAAATGTGTGAACCAAGGTATAAACCATTGACACTGTGGCGGAGTATAAGTGTCTGGGCACTGACTCCAAACTCACCTGGACTGCTAAGACTTGCAAGATACACTAAAACACAGCAACGGCTCTACTTCTTAAGGTAATTACCCAGCTTTGATATATATACAACAACACTGACATTGTTATATATAACCTTTATACAGAGCTTGTGGGGTGGGGGAAGTTGGAGGTCAGGGGGGGTTAAGGTGGGGGTCTGTCAGTCCAGAATATGCTGGACAAAGTGTCAAAAATGGGTAGGAAAATCACTGGATCTAATAAAGCATTTCTCAACTCTCAGAGCAGTACACCATCAACCTTGCTCTGAGGATACTGGACGATCCATCCCACCCACTTTTGACATCAAGTCCTCCCCCCACCCCTACCCATCTAGACAGGTTTCTAATGTCTAAAACAAAAACAAAACAAGCCATTACATCATTTCTGCTGGAGGAGCATTCATTTACTGATCAGTTTAGACACAGGCACATGGATATCTTAGAGCAGTGTTTCTCAATTCCCTGCTTTAACACATCCCCTGCAACTATAAGTGGGCTTGGTAATGAGTTGAATCAGGTGTGTAGGGAGCAGCAGGGAAAGCACTAAAATGTGAAGGGCAGAGTGCCTCCAGGACCAGGGTTTAGAAACACTGCTCCAGATTATGCCCTTTTAATTATACCCTATATTGCCAAAGGTATTCATTCACCCATCCAAATCATTGAATTCAGGTGTTCCAATCACTTCCATGGCCACAGGTGTATTAAACCAAGCATCTAGGCATGCCGACTGCTTCTACACACATGGTGAGAGAATGGGTCACTCTCAGGAGCTCAGTGAATTCCAGCCTGGTACCGTGATAGGATGCCACCTGTGCAACAAGTCCAGTCATGAAATTTCCTCACTTCTAAATACTCCACAGTCGGCCGTCAGTGGTATCATAACAAAGTGGAAGCGATTGGGAACAACAGCAGCTCAGCCACGAAGTGGTAGGCCACGTAAAATGACAGAGCCGGGTCAGCGGATACTGAGGCGCATAGTGCACAGAGCTCGCCAACTTTCTGCAGAGTCAGTCACTACAGACCTCCAAACTTCATGTGGCCTTCAGATTAGCTCAAGAACAGTGTGTAGAGAGAGTCATGGAATGGGTTTCCATGGTTGAGGAGCTGCATCCAAGCCTTAAATCACCAAGCACAATGCAAAGCGTCGAATGCAGTGGTGTAAAGCACGCTGCCTCGGGACTCTAGAGCAGTGGAGACGTGTTCTCTGGAGTGATGAATCCGTCTGGCAATCTGATGGACAGGTCTGGGTTTGGTGGTTGCCAGGAGAACGGTACTTGTCTGACTGCATTGTGGCAAGTGTAAAGTTTGGTGGACATCATATTAAACCCTATGGATTAAGAATGGGATGTCATTCAAGTTCATGTGCGTGTGAAGGCAGGTGAGCGAATTCTTTTAGCAATATCGTGTAGTTCTAAACTGTTTTATTTCTTGGTCTTCATTCAAAGGTTCTCAGTTCAATCCAACTAGGAATCGCAATGAAAAACACTTTCCTTGTATGGAATGCCAGCTCCAGCACACGACTGGTAAAAACGTGTACAAGATCCCTTTCTCTAACTTCCAACAAATCCGACACTAGTGGTATTTTTGAGCTTAGTTTTGCAACCTCAGTGGGGCAGGTCAACTGAGGCCTGCTGATCATAAGAATGGCTGTTGTTCCAGCTCAAAAAACAGAAGGCTTTGCTTTTATATGACATTCCTCAACAGATTTGTATGATCTGTTTGTTTCCCAGCAGTGACACAGACAAACGTGGCCAGTAATACACTGCTGGCAGGGAAGGCTGTGCTAAACATGGGTCTCCAGTTTACTACCTCGTCTACCTACTCAGTGAACCACACTGAAAGCTGAACAGACTGACTTGATTAGCTTCACTGTACTATTAGTATGGTTATTGAACTGTATGATAATAATAAAATCAGGTCCAGTGGTGCAAGACGTTGAACTTAACTGTCCATATGTCTTTGTTGTATCTTTTCGGTACATTTTCGGTATCGTTTTTGGTACATGATGATTGATATATGTTTTATTGTAATTTGATTAGTTTTTAATATTAAATAGTATATTATTAATTAATACTTATTTAAAACTCTCAGTGCTCGAACTTCAGAATACCAATCTGTTGCAGCAGTTTATCCCTTACTGCAGACCCCTTGTTTCCCAGTTAGTGGAAGATTTTTGAGCTGCTAAACTAGCATTCCAGAGATTATCTGGAATGTGTGTTCAATAGATGTTTTAAATCCAGATTTAAATGATTGATTTAAAGGCACTGTAAAAATAAACTTGCCCTATGAAGGGGTTGTTGCAGCATGATTATGTAAATAAATGAGTAAATTGTTAAAATAATAGTTAATGAATTAAATATTTGATTACAGTTTTTTAAAATTGAGGATTAAATAATTTAATGCAATCTACTGAAATATTTAAACATGCATTATTATTTCTAATGAACTGTCAAATTAAAATAATTGTATTGTTTATTTAACCATTTATTTGTTGCTTGCTAATGCTAATTTATTTAGCAGATGCTATAATATTATATGTGGGTACTATGTTGTTGCCATGATGTTCCAAGTAGTTGCTGAAGTGTTGCTAAGTCATTGCTATGTTATCCCAAGAGGCTTTTAAGGTGTTGCTAAATAATTGGTTAAATAATGTAAATAGTAACATAAATACTAAAATGATTTTAACTTGGCAATTAAATCAAATATAATATAATAGAAAAATAAATTGTACTTAAAAATCATTTTAAAAAAATCATTAATTCAATTAAACATTTAATCCACACATTTATAATTATATTAACCCTTTATTTTATTGCTCGAATATTTACATAACAATGTCACAAAAATGTCACAAAAAATATAATTTATATTTAAAAAAGTATATTTTAAATTTCATTAATTTAATTAAACATTTAATTCATGCTTTTATTATTATTTTAACCCTTATTTTATTGCTCAAATATTTATATAACAATATTACAGACAACAACAACAACAAGAACAACAACAACAACAACAACAACAATAATAATAATAATA
>CM067482.1:5511389-5527314 GCA_034552555.1 Semaprochilodus insignis
CCCCCCCCCTCAGAAAACTCAAGTGAGAGAAGTTAGTGCATCCATTACAGTTATTGGGGCCATTACAGATGCTGTTAGCCAGTGCTCTTAATGCATTTGGGAGTTTTTCATCCTTTCATCTTTCGCAATTCTCACTGCGCTGGTGGATCGAGCAGTGTGGTGTTTTTCCCCTGTTAAGAGACCAATTTTGTTGGCCAAGACTGAAAAGAAGCAAAACGTGTTGTAACTCTGATCCTGTTTTGTCTCTCCAGTGAGTCGACCATGCAGGTGACATCCCGTGTGTGCTTCGTGCGGTTCCAGGAGCAGGAGTCTGTGGGGGTGGCCCAGCACCTCACCAACACAGTGTTTGTGGACAGAGCTCTTATAGTTGTGCCCTATGCAGAAGGTTGGTAACTCAGTGATATCTGCCTTTCACTTACCTACTGATTCCTAATGCAGAAACTGCTTACGTGTCTGTGACACTGACGTCTTCTACACTGAATCGAATCAGTGGCTGTAATCGCTGAAAGCCAAACGTCTGAGTAGATAGCAGAGCACCGCTGTACCGCTTATGTACTGTGGTGCAGCTGGTGCTCGGAACAGAGCAGTAACTTTAGTCATGTGCACGTTCCACTGGACAGCTGTTCAACAGAAGCTTGCACACTGACTCGTGCTCCAAAAGACTCTGTAATGCGTGAAATGTATGTGTGTTTTGATCCAAGTCGATCAAAGCCAGTCTTGCCCGAGATTATCAGGTGTCTAATATGCCCTTTCCAGTACCCACAGTATCGGTCATTTAATTATGCTAGAATTTTTGATTGTGGAGGTCTTGAAGGGCACAACCCTGCACTCTTCATCTGCTTTATTCATCAGCCAACATTGAAACTGTGGGAAACTGTGGACCGTTCCCCCACCCCCCCTGTTATTTATAAATAGGAACGACCAAGCAAAAGCAATCTGATTATAATGATTATATTCCAAATATAGCATTTTTTTTAGTAACTGGAGATTTAATGATTTCATAATGTCCTGCCTACAGGGCCTAAAAGAAAGGAAAAACCTCAGTGCAGTGCTTTTTAAAAATCTTTTGTTAATAGCCTTACAGAAGATTTGCATACAGAATTAGCTAAAAATAATCTGTAATTTTGTTGGAGCACCTCTCAGTATGTAGGCCTTATCGTTCATTGTTTCCAGCTCAGGGTTAACGTTGTGCAGTTTTTCTTTTTTCTTTTTTTTTCTCCCCCCCTTCATGTAAAGCAGACCCAAAAGTAGGACTACATTGCAACCTTACTGGGTCTTCTTTTCTGTGACGTGTTCCTTCGGCATTTGTTCACCCTTTCCCACTAGAAGTTCAAACTCTGAGGATCAAGCTCACATGCAGAGGAGAGACTAGACTGTGAGTAAGGTTTCTAAGAGCATCCTCTCAGGCTTACTCTCAGAGTGTTAGTGGTCTTTATTAGGGGCCATAGACTGAGACAGAACAAACAGTGAGGCAGATTAACAGCAGGAGGCAGTTTATTACAAACTGATCTTTTTTTTTTTTTTTTTTTTTTCTTTCCCACCAGTTCTTCCCCATGTTAGACTGTCTCCTATTAAAATGTTCTCTTGTTTGTTTGTGTGTGGTTTTTGTAGTGGAGAAGGCAAACGCAGAGCCCCCTCCCTGAAGGCTGAAAGTGGTCCTCTCCCTGCCAACAGGCGACTGTAGGCAATTACAAAACGCCAGCCGCCACGCCTTTCGCCCCCCCCTTCCCCTTCTTTCTTCCTCTCTTTCTTTCTTTACTCTGTCTTTTCTCTTTCTATAGGTATTATATGATAACGTGCATAGTTTGCTAACCCGCTACTATGCAGAGTTACTCACTTAAGCATTGTAGATCTCTGCCAACCTTTTGGTTTTTGTTTTTTTATAATCCCTCAACATCTCAACGTTTTACTGTAACTTGTGAAATGCTCAGAAGAGGTGTCACCATATGGACTGATCCAGAAATGCACGTATGAAACATTATAATCTTTGTTTTTTTTTCCCAATGTTCATATGAAAAGTATGCTCTTAAATGTACACATTTGAACGGGGTTGGTTTCCCAGCATTAATTTTATTTACTGACAAAAGGAGCGGCTGAGAAAGAATAGAGTAATCACATGGGTTTAAAATTGACATTTACACTTATGTGGTTTGTGATTGCTGGGTGGAATCCACATGATGTAAGAGACAGGTGTGATGTCCTCTCTTTAACAGTGGTCTCTTGTTTTGTTGTTGTGTTTTACAGTTCTTTTTCCCTGGCTCTGCCAGTCCTGTTTACCAGGCCCAGCCGAAAATACAGCCCTACAGTTTTGTCTCCTGCAGCCGCCTTTCTCGTGTTGTTGTTTTAAATGCGTTGTTAATGTGTTCTCTTTGTCAAGATTTGTTTTCAACCATGTGTGATAAGCATAATACTTGATGTTGGTGGAATTGTCAAGTTCCCCCTCCCCCAGAAAAAAATGTTTTTAGGGCTTTTGTTGGGACTGAAGTATGAAGACCTTGATGTCATTTTAGTTTCTAGGGGTGTTTTCATACTCATGTATGTTTCTACTTCTCCAGCACTGAATATATGTGCTGAGTTTAGGACACTGTTCCTGTGGGTCATCAGGTAAGGACAGTTCCCAGCAAAAGCCCTGAATTGGAGACGTGTGAGAGAAAAAAAAACGTAGTTATAACCTGCTTTGTCACTTTATTGATATATTCTTTGTAAATCTGAAGCTTATTACTGTTTATCGCCACAATCTCTTAAAGTGTTTTTGTGTTGTGTATCTCGATCTTTCTCTGTGTGCTTTTAGCGAAGCTGCCAACGTGAGTCGCTTGTTCATAAAACGTCTAAATGAAAAGTTGAAAGCACATCCCCCCCCGGAGAAGCCACTGTGCTCGCTCACGTTTGGTTCATGACTTAAATATCACGCGTCCAGGTGATCACATCTCGGCAGTACCAACTGCAGTAGTGTTATTATTATTTTTTTTTTGTTTTTTTTTTTAAATGACATTCCCCAGTTTAGTTTCTCACACAGTGATAAGTGACTTGGACAACTTTTTTTGATCAAAAGATACCTAATAAGAGAAAAAGAGACGCAGGTGGTAATGGGGGCAAGTATATTTATTGCTTGAAGAGCTGAATGTTCTCTAATGTTGTTTCCCCTTTCTTGAGCATATCCTGGATTAGATTTCCCAGATTTTTAATTCTAGCTTTTTTGATCCTAAAGGTGTGATTCCAGATGAGTCGAAGGCTTTGTCGCTGCTGGCGCCTGCCAATGCTGTCGCTGGGCTTCTTCCAGGTGGAGGGCTTCTACCAACTCCCAACCCTCTAGCATCGGTAATACTGATGTCATTTTGTGGTCGCATTTTACTGTGTATGGTTTAAAAAAAAAATCATTAAGTGCAAATGTAGTTAAGTGAAAGGCAGTGGTGGCCTGGTTAGTGTAAATAATGCTAGCTAGCTCCTACAAGCATACGTCGTTAGCAGTGTTGGTTGTGCTGTTGTATGTATTGTATAATATGGTTGTAATATATGAAGTTCTAATGGTCTTTAATCTTCAGTCCTAATGTTGCTCAGTAAGCACTTTACAAACCAACCGTTTCCTCCCTACCTAGATGGGAGGTGTTCCTCTGGGTGCTCTTGGTCCTGCCATGTTACCAGGAGCTGGCATGAGTCCCCAGGTGAGTGCTCATGACTTTTAGTCCCATTTATGCAAGCTTTTATCAGTGGACATCAACTGATATTGTGCTTTGTCATGTGGTGAGTTTGAGTTTTTGTGTCCTTCACAGGCTCTTTCAGCTGAGCAGCTTCTGAAGTTAATGTCCTCAGTGGATCCTAAGTGAGTTTCTGCTCTTGCTAAACTGTTACTCAGGGTTGAGGGATGCTTTGAAATTGACAGATAAATGTCCTATGATGATCTCACCCAATGCTAATTGCATCGTGACTTTTCTCATCCCTTGCAGACTGAATCCAATGGCTGCCAGTATGGGCTTGAAGGCTGATGCTTCCAGCAAAGAGATTGAAGAAGCTATGAAGAGAGTCCGAGAGGCCCAGTCCCTGATCTCTGCTGCTATTGAGCCTGGCAGTGAGTAGTTTAAAACACAGTGTACCTTTACATTGGCATTCACTTCTTAACAGTGTTTAGATAAACGTAGGCTCTTAGTAAACTGGACTGAACCAAGCCCTTTGCAAAAGTTGTTTGTTTCACATTGTTAAAAAAAAACTCCCTGTGAGAGCAAATCTGTCTCAAATACACCTGCCAATATTGGCCTGGACCGCATGTTTTTAAGGACTTTAACATTTGCCTATTCGGCCGTAAGCAGTTTAGCGAAAAAAGTTATAAACCAAGCGTTTCAGGTCCGGACTGCTTTTAATAAAAAAAAGAGTTACGTCTTTGATTTTGACTTGTAATGAGAATATTGCTGTTGTTGACTATATTGTTGTTTTTGGAGCACTGTTTTGTATTTTATCATTTGAAAATGTCAGCTGTCATTTCTAGCGTGTTAAACTTCCATGACAGATGGAGTGATAGAAGTGGTCCAGTTTGACTCTCTGACTCACTTGCATTGAAAATTTAATGATGTTCTTCTACTGTTAGGTTCCTAACAATATGGAAATCTGAGGAGTTTTTTTTTTTTACCAGCAGAAACAATACAGGCTAGATTGTGGAGGTATGTTAACATTGGCATGTTTTATTTCAGATAAGAAAGACAGCAAACGTAAGCATTCCCGCTCCAGATCCAGGTCTAGATCCAGACGGAGGAGATCACGTTCCCGCTCTCGTCACAGGTACGCACTTGATGTCTAAAGCTTATTGGTGTTCGCACGTGAGTGTAGTTTCTTGTGTAGTACAGTTTCATCTGATCATGGTCTTAACTCTCTGCTTTTAAACCATTAATTTTCTGCCGGTATTGACTCAGTACCGATACCAGGATCGTGAGCATGTAAAATCTGGTCCTAGAACAGCACCTCTGACCTTGATGTTTATTCCATAGGAGATCCAACAGCAGGTCCCGGAGGCGCTCCCGTTCCAGGAGCCGCAGGCGCTCCAGAAGCCCTAGGAGGAGAAGGTCTCGCTCCAGAGACAGGGGCCGACGCTCCGTCAGCAAATCCAGGTCAGTGTCTCTACTTGTTGTATGCCCAGCTGGGAGGACCCGTTTTGTGAACTACACTCTTCAATATAAGTGACACAGTGAGCTCTTGGAGCCATGCCATCGCCCAGTGGTGTCCAGCCTTATCTGGAAAGGGGCAGCGTAGCTACAGATTTTAATTTCAAACAAACAGGAGCTCGTTCATCTCTACTTGTTTTATTAGTTGATCTCAGTCTAGTCAACTAATCATATGTGCTCCTCAATGAAAACCTGCAGTCACAACAGCCCTATGCAGATAAGATTGGACTCTGTTGTCATTTATAAACCACTTTTGTTTGAAATGTGTGACTGAAGAACCGTTGATGGTTTAAACAACCTATGCACATAATGTCAAGTTTCTATAGCAGTGTAAGGTTTCTTTCTTGATTTGGAGGTTCCTTAAACTTCAGAAAGGTTCTTCACACTTGCATATCTCCTTTGCAAGAATGGTTCTCAGGTAACGCTCCACTAACCAGGCTGTTCTTGGGAACCAAAAGTGTTTTTTCCATGGCATCATACCAAAAAAAAACCCCAATAAAAGCTTTTTTCACTCTGTGCTTAAAGTTTACCTGCCATGCTCTACAAGCTAATAACCTACCGTGTAATGTTCTGTGTATTGTACTGTGTAATACCGTCTATTGTATTTTGTCATTGATGCTTTTTTTTGTCCTCTATGTCCATTTTTTTACTGTCTTTAGTTTCTCTTGTAGCCACTTTGCTTTGTAAAGCTCCTAGTAAATGTGCTAAACTGTTAAAGAATGGAACAAATGAATCATTTTAGATGAGGCTGAATGTGGCAGAAATGTGAAGGCCATGCACTTTGTATGAATCCACACTTGGCTGTAATGTTACAGTGAGAGGTTTTCTTTGAGTGGAGAAACCAGTCTTAATTTCACAGGAATGGCGCTTACTATGGTTGCCAACTAAAGTGTGGGGCAACTTGAGTGAAATAAGTGCTTAAATGTCATATCAGACATACCTTTTTTGGAGCTTGCGTAGTGTGCTGTAAAAGCAGAAGGCAGTTTGTGTGCGTCAAAGGGAAATCATTTAAACAGCCTGACAGAAATGAACACTTCCCTGTGAATGAAATGCAGCCATGTTGCTTCCATCTTCATACCTGGCTGCAGATGCATAAACTGAAACTTTATGTAGGGATGCAGTGGATGATATCAGAATTCTGTTGTTATAGGCAAATGATTGCTTTAAAAATAAATTAGATATAGCTGATTATTAGTCGACACATTTATGGTATAGAATGATAGATGTGTCTGTTTTATTCGTTGTACTGTTTGCTGTCCTATAGAAATTAGTGATATTTTCTTTATATTGCTAATCCTGGTACACTTACATTTTCTGAATGTTTGTTGTGGTACCAGTAAATATTTATTTATTTATTTATTTTTTGAGGAAAGAAATATTTGATTTTGAGATCCGGCCGTAATTCCTATATCCATGCATCCAAAATAAGTGCGGTACTCTTAAGAGGCCATGACCTTTCCCTCTCAAAGTCCCATTATTAACTGAAAGCATACGTTCTGAACTGATTGACTTGTATTTACCCGGTTTGCATGGACCATGGCTGGGAGAGGGCTGTTCTACAGCAAAATGAGTGTGGCATACACGGTGACACAGCCAAAGTGAACCTGTTGGCATCATGGCTACTGTTCAACCATGCTTACATGGAATTGGAGGCAACATCAAGTACAGGGATCACAAAAAGGGCTTCCCTGAAGGTGCTTCTCTCTTATTCTCAGGGATAGAAAGAAAGAGGAAAAAGACAAGAAACGTTCTAAAACGCCTCCGAAGAGCTACAGCACCACCAGGAGATCTAGAAGCACGAGCCGGTAAGTGTTTTAACCTCAGCCATCTTTTCCATGCTGGAAGTCTCATGCTTAGTTGTAGTACCCCGTTGTAATACCCTGCAGACTTAACATTAACCCAAACCCACCCACCCATTCATTCATCCATCCATCCACCTACTTTTTGAGTGAATGCATGAATAGATTTTGCTTCACTTCTAATTGCTTGTGTGTTAGTGACCAGCTTGTGTAAGTGATTGCATTTGTTTTTGTTTGAATTGATTTTTTTTTAACCTTTTAAGTGTTTGAATTGCCAGACAAATTTAAATTTTCCTTGAACAGCTGTAAAGTAGTCCTTCATATACAGACCACGAGCATTAACAGTTTGTCTTACTAACTTTTTCACTTAACATGCTCCACTCTACATTCCAACAAAGGTTGGCTGTAGGGACATGGGGAGTGTTGTCTGTAGGTTGTGCTTAGAAATACTTAAAATGTACGTTTGGTTTCAAGTTAGCCTTAGAACTTCACCTTGTCAGGCATCCTCACTTAACACTTATTTTAATGCATGGTCAGCTGTGCAAATTGTACTTAAGAGGCATGTTAGGTTTTTTTGACATTGTATTTTTTGAGTTAAAGTCTTTTCGTGTTGGTGCCAGTTTGTTATATTCACATTTTGTTCATATATATATATTTTTTTAAGACGCCGCAGAAGGAGTGTTAGCCGATCTCCCCGAAGATCCCCAAAGAGGAGAGCCTCCAGGTCACCATCGCCGAGAAAGTGAGTTTTTACGTGAGATGCGAATGATCTGTGTGCGATGAGAGAAATGTAAGCTTGAGCTGACGTAGCTACAGATACGGCTCGTTTTCCTGGATTTTCATTGGTGTGCTAAACCCTTTCACAGACACAAGAAGGAGAAAAAGAGGGATCGTGAGAGGGAGAAGGATCGTGAGCGCGACCGGGACAGGAGATCAGAGAGAGAACGCAGCCGCGAGGAGCCGGACCGCTCCTCTAGCAAAAAGAAAAAGAGCAAAGACAAGGAGAGAGAGAGGACGTCTGACAGCGAGAAACGAGATGTGAAGGTATCGTCAGTAAATTGCTTCTTGACTTTGAATAGCTTAAAAGCAGTTTCATAAGTTACTTGTATTTGGCTTGCATCACCCGTGCAGCACGGTGGATATTAAAGAACATAACCAACGTACTGCTTAAACAGAGTGAGGCTGTCAGAATAACCCACAATCTAGGCTGCTGATTACCCGTCGAAACATCTGTAAGCCCAAATAACATTGGTGCTTCTTGTATAGCCTGAGTCAGTAAATGGACTGCCCGGGGTTAATCCACACCCACTGCTGGGAAGGAATTTAAATGTATAGAGAAACGGATTGTTTAAGTAATCGGTACCAAAAACAGGCTACTGGTGTAAGTGTTAATGTGCCTATTCCTTAATAAACGCATGTTCTGGTGGTCTAATATCCACTCCGTTAGCAGGTCACACGAGACTATGATGAAGAAGAACAGGGCTACGACAGCGAGAAGGAGCGGGCGATGAAAGATTCCGAAGATTCCGGCTCTTCTCCTGCGCGTTACGCAGACGACAGTGAAGGCAAGCACAGCCCGAAGCAGAACAAGCAGAACGGTGATGACCACCATGAAGAACAAGACATGGAAGTTAGCGACTGAGGTGCTCTAACAGAACGAACACTGAGTTGAACGAGATATTGCGATTACTTTTGTCGTCACGGCTATGTATCTTTAATAACCTCACGATTTAATGTTACTCTTTGACCCTCCCCTCTTACCCCCCCGTGCTGATCTAGAGCGACTGGATTGGGTTAAATAATAATTGTTGGAACGCAGGGTTTAGGCTGCATTTCCTTCCTTCTGTTGTCACATGTATTTGCCTTACAAAAGGGAAGGAAACGGGAGTATTTCATTTCAGTGCTAACCGGTCAGACAGCACTCAGTACGTGTCTTTTTTTTCCTGTCCTCACCAATACTGTTTCTTTTAAGTGTTTCCACTGACTGTCAACAGAATGGATCGAGTTGATTATTTTTTTTTTTTTTGGTCTGGTTCAGTTCTTTTCATCCTCATTCCTAATACTATGCCTGAGGTATCGGGACATGGTGTTAGTGTCCAGAAAGGTGTATTGTTTTTGTGTTGGGAAAACATTCTTGACCCCCCCCAGTTTGTTTGTTTTGATACTGATTTGGAAATTTTGTCATTTTAAATAGAGTGGGTTCATGATATCTGTATATGATTAGTGCTTTATATCCTTAGGTATCATATCCAGTAGTTGGTCATCCAGGAGTTTAAAAGTGTCAAGTGAAATTTTTATACTGTAAATAAACTCACTTGAGTGGGAAAACATGGCTGAGCTTTTTTTCTACAAATATTTATTTATTTATTTATTTTTTTGGGTGCCTGGCTGTGCAAAGTAGTAGTAAGTCAGTCATTAATGTGTTTGAGGTGGTTTGTTCTGTGGAGTAGCAGACGTCTTACAGGGACTTTCTCCACCACTTTTTCATAGCTGCTGCATAATTCAGTGGTTGGAATGTCGGTGGTTTGATGTAAAATGGTTCACTGCCTAGGATTTGTGTTCAGTGGAGGTGGTGGGAACCAAGGGCATGTCTGGAAAAACAAGTGTAGACATTTTTATTGCCTAAAACCGCCGGTGAACCACCATGCTTCTTGAGATTTTGTATGTGTAACATTGACAGCAAAATGGTGATAAATCTGGAAGAATGTGTGTTTTTCTGGGAGAATATTTGGCCATGTTCAGACTGGAGGAAAATCGGATTTGTTTCTCAGATTATGTGGTTTGAGAGAACTGCCCGCACATTTATTAGCAAGGGATCAGATTAGGATGTGTGCACTGACATCAACCACCTATCTGCATGGATTACTGTGGTAACGACAGACGTCAGATTTCCAGCGGTGGATGAAGTACACAAACCATGTAGATGAGTTGAAGTAGAGATACCAAAGGTAAAGTACTCCTCCAGTAACAGTAGAAGTTCCTCCCTTTAGACCTCCACTGGAGTAACAGTACTAAAGTATTTACCTTCAAATGTACTTCAGTATGGAGAGTAACAGGAGCATGATTTATTATGGCTCTAATGTCCTATTATCATTTCTGGAACAAGGCTCTTAATCAGCTCAGTGTAGGTGAAGAGACTCTAGTGTCTCTCAGTCCACCAGTCTTTAATAGAAGCTCATTAATTAGTCTGACACTGACGTCTATTCAAATGATCAGAACACTGAAGGAGAACAGGTTCCATTAGCTAGAACTGTAAAAAAAACTTTTTGCGAACAAGTAAAGTTCTGGTTTAAGATTTATTTGCAACTTAATTACAAGTTAAAGTTTAATATAAACTTGCTTTAAACAGGATCACTAATGAGTTTTCTTTACTGTACTGCATCTGTAGATCTCTGTTCATAAACAAACTCGCCAAAGTAAATTTATTATAAAAGGAAATCGTGTTTGTGGACATTGCCATGGATGCTAAGAATCCATGAATAAGCATGTTTCGTTTTGACTCTGAAATGTATTGGAGTTAAAGTAAACAGTCGTCCACAATGGAAATACTGCGGTCAAGATACACTTAAGTACAGTAACTAATTACGTTTACTCCGTTACTGTCCACCACTGCACATTTCAAACCACCTCCAAATGTGGTTGGGTTGGTGGTGGTGGTGGTGTTGTCTACACTACTCACAACTAATCTGCATATACCAAAAATCAGATTTGGGTTGGCAGTCTGACCAAGGCTGTAGAACATGCCACACGTATCTCTCTGATATAAATGGACTTCTAAGAAAGTATATTGTAAGCCTAAACCTTTTCAAAGCTGTAATAACGTTCTCAGGGTGCATATTCATGCGGTATGTATCTGTAAAATCATCTGACATCTGTTTCTCTTCGCCTCTGCAGTTTCTAGAACGGAACATTACACAGCAAACCTCTGAATGACTTTCTACGTTAACTTTTTTCCCCGTTTTGTAAAAATTCGAACGGCCCTTTAATCACACTTCACCTCTTTCCTTTGAGTGTTTATTTTTGAAAATAGACTGAAAATTAGCTCTACTTCATTAAAAATGGCAGTCCATCTGTACATGTGTTCCAAAACCGATGCACTCCACCAGCTTGCACAGGACGCGCTGTCGGTGAGAGCACTAAGAGTGGGCTTCAACACCAGCGCGAACGGCTCTGGGGAGAAGATTCAAATGATCACAGATTTATATACTGTTTAGGAAAATGTTCCGATTTCCTTGTGAGACAGGTCCAGTGCTATGTTGCAGTTCCTGCTAGGCTGATATACCCATTTTATTTACTATCAACATGACCGGTGATCCTGCATCTGTCTCAGAAAGAAGAATTCCGTGCCCATCCAGCTCACTTTAAGCCTGAATCCAACTCTGGATTGGTTCATCACTCCTTACCAGGGTGAATCACCACTGTCACCATTACACTGCATGCTTAACCTGCTTCAGGGCCAGTTAGACACGAACCACGCTGCACAGACATCAGTAATAATAGTGCAGTTATTACCCCGATAAGCACCGATGTGGAGGCAGTGGGGAAGCACTCTTTAAAGGGGAACTCCACCAGTTGTTCAAAATGTCTGGACAGTCCAGCTGTGTATAGCTATTTTTGTCTGCCTTCACACGCATATGAACTTAATCCCATTCTTAATCCATAGGGTTTAATATGATGTCGGCCCGCCCTTTGCAGCTATAACAGCTCCGACTCTTCTGGGAAGTCTGTCTACAAGGTTTAGGAGTTTTTGTTTTTGTGTTTATGGGTGTTTTTGACCATTCTTCCAGAAGCACATTTGTGAGGTCAGACACTGATGTTGGACGAGAAGGCCTGGCTCGCAGTCTCTGCTCTAATTCATCCCAATGGTGTTCTGTCAGGCTGAGGTCTTCTACACCAAATTCGCTCATCCATGTCTTTATGGAGCTTGCTTTGTGCACGGGTGTGCAGTCATGTTGGAACAGGAAGGGACCATCCCCCAACTGTTTATGCTAGTTTTGAGAATTGTTTTAGCTTTTTTTAAGAGCTGTATGTGGTGGAGGGGTAAAATTGTCCAGAATCTCTTGGTCTGCTGAAGCATTAAGAGTTCCTTTACACTGGGATTAAGGGGCCAAGCTCAACTCCTGAAAACAACCCCTCACCATAATCCCCCATCCACCAAACTTTACACTTGACACAATGCAGTCAGACAAGTACCGTTCTCTTGGCAACCGCCAAACTCAGACTCGTCCATCGGATTGCCAGATAGAGACGTGTGAATGGTCAGTCCAGAGAACATCTCTCCACTGCTCTAGAGACCAGTGGCAGCGTGGGGATATTTCACCTCATAACGCCCTACATGTACACCTCCACCACATACAGCTCTTAAAAAAAGCTAAAACAGTTCTCAAAACTAGCATAAAACAGGCAACGTATTCATAACCATTTCATGCAGAGCTTTTAAAGGCATTAAACTGACGTCTGGTCACCACCACTGTGAACAGTTCCGACCTGAATGTTTCTCTAGCATGATACATTTCACACCAAACCACTTTGTTGATTCCCCTTATGTAAATGTCAGTTAATTTATGCAGTATAGAAGAAAAATATGATTATTAATATCTATATTATTATTATTATTATTATTATTATTATGTCCTTCAGGTTCAACATGAAACAAACCGAGCTGTGATATCATTCATATCTGTATGGTGTACAGTAGGACATCTAGTCTGTGGTCCTTCCACCACACCAGAGCCGCATGATCCAAGTCTGGCCCCCACCAACTCAGGTGTGTGAGAACACAGAAAGGAACAGACTGTATGGAGAATTTCTGCCCGATAGGAAACCACGTGCCAGCCGTACAGTCTGCAGTATGTCTTTGTTTTGACGTCATTTTGACATGAGCAGTTCATATGGTGCAAAACAGAACAGAGCAAAAATACACAAACACAGCTACAGAGTGATTCCAGTGTAGATGCTTTATGAATGGATTAATAGTTTTCACAAGACAATGACACATACAGTGACAGATTTGCCACAATATATATATATAAATATATATATATAAATACAGAGGGATGTTACCATCGTGAGCTGTAGTGCTGGTACAGTATCTATACTCCAGCTACAGGAGCTTCCTGGGCTGTAAAAAACACCCCACAACCGCTACATGTAGTACAGTGCAGCATGTGAACGAGTTCCTATATAAATAAAAAATTGGAAAAAGAAAACAGTGAAGGCATTAGCTCATTCCTAAGGAGTATAAAATTGAATCTGATGTAGTTTTAAAGGGGAATATCTCATTAGTCTTCATTAGTCATTCAGAGTGATTTGACTTCACTACAGTGGTGGTGATGGGAACCAGAGGTCACAATGTCTGTACAGACCTGTTAATATACTACCCAAAACCACCAGTGAACCCACACACGTTTACAGGGCTACTTTCAACTACGACACCCTGAAAGTACCTCTCTGCCATTAACACCTGCTGGTGCTCATCTGGTGCTGGTTCAGCTGGTCACCCAGGTTTAAACTGGTCTGGTGCTCATCTGGTGCTGGTTCAGCTGGTTCAGCTGGTCACCCAGCATAGCCAAGCAGGCTGACCAGTATACCAGCATCCCAAACACAACACATGCTGGTTTTACAGGTGACCAGCAAATTAACTTCCATTGCTGCTGACCAGTATACCAGCATCCCAAACACAACACATGCTGGTTTTACAGGTGACCATCATATTAACTTCCATTGCTGCTGACCAGTATTCCAGCCTCAAAAACACAATATATGCTGGTTTTACTGGTGACTAGCCCTGCTGGCCTATGCTGTTTTTTTTTTAGCAGGGACACATCATAAAAATATGGTTTCAGGCTAAAATCCACTTTCAGAATAATACTGAAACAATGTCTCAGGCATCAGGCAGAGTATTCATAAGCATTTCCTGTAATAGCTTTCACAGGCATTAAGCTCTTCAGACGTCTGGTTCCCATCACCACCGCTGCCGAAGATTCTCTAGAATGGAGCATCTCACATCAAAGCAGTCTGAGCAAATCATAATTGTTTGATTATGATTTTCCCCCGTTGTTAAGGCGGCCATCATTTCTGAAGCAGATCTGAAACTGCAGGTTCAGCAAGCGGTAGATCTGAAAATGAATGAGCAACATAATATTGTACAGCAGCTCTAACGTCAAAATGCTTTAGAGCCAAACTTCTCACAGTATCTTTAGT
This sequence comes from Semaprochilodus insignis, assembly GCA_034552555.1. Classification (NCBI taxonomy): domain Eukaryota; kingdom Metazoa; phylum Chordata; class Actinopteri; order Characiformes; family Prochilodontidae; genus Semaprochilodus; species Semaprochilodus insignis. The sequence goes on from CM067482.1 coordinate 5,525,542, forward strand.
TTAGGTTCTACTGTCATTGAACAGCAACATGGTCTTCACGTGTGTGTGTGTGAGAGAGAAATTAATGGAGTGTCTGACTGCCTCTACAGTACGAGTACGGATGAGCTACACATTCCCCCCACAAACAAATATACACAAACAGTACAGATATGCCAAAATAAAAAGAAGCGTAAAACTAAACATAAAATTAGAAATCAACAACTAAAATTAATAAACAAAATTAAAAATGATTTTTACATGGATACATCAGAATGCCCTCTTGACTTTTTTTGCTGATGCGTTCAACAGCTTGCTTTACTGGTTCAGTAGCTCTGTATTCATTTATGAGACTCTATCCAAATACAGTGATGCCAATCAGTGCATAGATCCACAAACTCAGCACGACTTCACTAAAACCTGACAGTACCTTATTCATCAGTACCTCGTTCAGTTTGGTTATTGCTTTCTGAAGAAGTATTTCAGCAGGGCCGAAGCTGAACGAATTCATCAAAAGAACAGCTGCACTAATAGCTGCACCCAGAAGGAATCCACCAACAGGAAGGAAACTTGGTGGGTGGGTTTGACATTGTGAGACATGCAAATGATTCAAGTTTCACACTCGGCCGTACATGTGAGGCTGGGTCTTACGTCTGTACCTGACTGACCCAACAGCCACGATTGTGGGCATTCAGCGAGCAGTGATGCCCTCCATGAGTCATCCTGTTAGTGCCAGCACCATTGGCAGGTGGCTGCCCAACACAGGACTACATGCACACAGGCTGTTACAATGATTCCCGTTAACACCACGTCAACATCGCCAAAGACTGCAATGGTGTCGTGCCAGACTGGAGTGACTCAGAATGGCGGCGGGTCATCTTCAGTGACGAGTCCCGCTTTTGTCTTGGTGGAGACGACCAATGAATCCGTGTGTGGAGGCACCGTGGTCAAGATGAACAGTTTGTTGTCACGCATCACACGTCCATAAGGGCTGGTGTCACTCCACCAGCAGCGCTATGGCAAAATCTGCAGGAACTGTGTGAGAATATTCAAGCTGCATGGGATGGATTATCACAGGACACCATTAGCAACCTCTACAACTCCATGCTGAGATGTCTGGAATGTTGCATTAGCAAACATGGTGGCCCAACACCATACTGAGAGACACTACTTCTGTATGATCATATCAGTCTAAATTTATGATCATTTATTGATCCTGGTAACGTCTATCTTCCTTCCCAATAGCACTGCAATCCCACACCTCCTTCTGGGTGCAGCTATTCTTTTAATGATGAGTGTATATAACTGTGGGCAGGTGCTCATGTCTGTGGGATATTTCTGTTCTGTGTTTTTAATAATGCATATTTTATTATAACACGAGTACAATTTCACCAGATGACATGATAAACCTTTATGTCACATCATTTGGCAAAGAATGTTTATTATTTGAGTTATTTGAGTTATTGGATACTAAGAAACAATTACAATAACGAATCAGCATTTAAGAAGGGGTATCGCATTTAACATATGGGCTACTGCTTCTGCAAGATGCAGGGGTGTTATCACTGTGTACAACAGTGCTGGCTAGCTCTGCTCCTGGAGGTCCACCCTCGATGCAGAATTCAGCTCCGCCCCGAATCTAGCACACCTGATCCAGTAGACTCATGATCTGGATCAGACGTGGACAAGAGACAGGAGATCTCCAAGAGCAGAGTCCCTGACCTCTGGTGCATCCTAAGAGCAGGCCACAAGGGGGCGCTGAGGGAACCAGAGAAGTTATGTAGTCATCTTTAATTC
>CM067482.1:5565056-5620087 GCA_034552555.1 Semaprochilodus insignis
TATATATTTTTTTCCTGAATTGAGACTTGAACACTGAATGTAGTATGCCAGACTGCCAGCCTGTGGTTTTCTGGTTGCTTCTGATTGGTCTGACTCATACACAGGTAGTTAACAAGCACAAGTCATTAGTTTAAATTTCTCTACTTAAATATTGTTAAGACAAAGCTGATAATGCAGGCCAGACTGCCAGCTCATGGTTCTCTGGTTGCTCCTGTTGTATATTATTCCACCCAAAGAGTGCTGGAATAGGCTCCTGGACCCTGTACCCCCACCCAGAAAGATAAGCGGTTTAGAAGATGAATTAATTAATAATTGCATCTTTTATTTAAGGCTTAATTATTTTTGTTAGCCTTTATTACACATCTATTTGACCTCATACGCCATTGAATATGTCAAACATGAAGAAACCGATGAATTGCAAATCCAGAACAAACATGGAAAACAAAGAACATAAACCGACAGATCTATGGTAGACTTGTTCATTCAGGAGGGAATCGACAAAAGCTACATTTATTAACTAATTTTGGAAATCTGTCTGCTGATTCATCTTCCCACAACACCGTATATATATGTATTCCCTGAATTCCTGCCAATACAAAGCGATGCAAACTCAAACCCTCCTATGTCAACCGAATTAACCTTTTATACTGGTCATGAGTCAACCAGCACAGCAGAACACACAGTATTTAGTTTCACCTTGACTGTTTTTTTTTTTTTCAACTTGCCATTTAGAAACATGCACAAATTTGTAAATTTAGTGGGGGGGGGGGAGGATTGGTTGCTGGGCATTACTCCACTAAATGTTTCCCTGATACCAGGCTAATCTGTGTGTGACCCCCTTCCAAGCCCAGCTCTCCTAAACAAAGGTGGGCTAGATACAATGACAACCAGATTTATATATAAAAAACAAAAAACAACCAAAAATAAATAAATAAATAAAAACACATGTAATGGCCAAGTATGGACTTGAAAGGGGTCAGCGATGTATGCAACACTGTACAACTACACACATAACTTACTAGGGGCAGAATATTTAGCACATACTAACAACCAAAAAATAAACAGTTTTAAATGTCCCAAAAAAGTTTGTTTGGAAACGTATTCAATATTAATGTAATGTTCATGGTGAGCATACCTTTCTATTGATGTCTGTAAGATTGGACCATAATTTATTCAGGCCCTTGTCTCCATTCTCTATATCCTCCAGCATCCGCTGTTTGGCCTTCAGGTCCTCACCAAGCTTCGGGATGTCATGCGAAGAAGCCTTCTGACTAGATTCCACTGTCAATACAACCAAAAGCCATTAAAGGGTTAAAATGATCCAGGAACTGTAAAAACAGACTTCATTCAGGAAGGTTACGTAAGACAAAATCATGCTTGCAAAAACGACAGACGGAACAAAGTACACAACCATCACCTTCAGGGCTATATAATTTAACAACTAAACTGCAGACAGTGTAGAGTACAGCGTCATGGTGACACCCATTTTAGCTCAAAGATGAACTTAGTGAGTGCTGTGTTTGTTTCACAGTTAGGACTTTATTTAAGACAGAATTATGGGAGCAAACTCACTGGTGCGAAGCTTTTCTTTGAGAGAATCCAAATCTTCTTTGAGTGCTATTTGCATCCATATCAGTCCAGCACAGGCCATGACGCACGCAGCCAAAATGATAAACACACATAAGGGGTAGCAGATGCTGCAGCACTGGGTGTAACTCCTGCAACAAACACATAGCAATGTTAGCTCCTAATAACACGTATCAACAATCAGCCCATCCACAGTGCAAGGCAAGTAGAGAGTGCATTCATTCACACTGGCCACCTGTGCAAGGGCTAAACGATTTGCAGAAAGGGTCTACATTTTGGACCAATATTCCAATTGTGATTGAAACTAAGAAGATCGGCACATCTTGTTTTCAGATTTGAGACTGAAAACAAATACAACTGACCAAGATTGAAATATTCATCAAGTCAGCATTCTTAAACTCCACGCTGAGCCCACCGCATTATTCTAAATACAGACAACCACTGCAGCAAATGATCACTGTTGGCCAAGTATGCTCCAAACACATGATCAACAAAGGGCCAATTTATTATTTATTTAACTAAGGTGGATTCAGACTGCACTCTATGTGAATGCTGCTGCTGCTCCTGTACAAAAGCAATATTACATAATTCTGCATGACTCATTGTGATAGCCGGTTATCTCCTGCTTTCCATGGAGCACTTCGATTTGTCTCATTTAAACAGGCAGCAGATGATTAGTTCAACGGCTGCTAATAATATGTACTGGGAATGCAAATGTGCATCATTTACTTAGTATTGAGAACCACTCATCTAGTAATGTCTGTACTCTGAATTCGACTAATCGGCTCAACCCTTGACGGAGATCAAGTCAGTGTGAAAGCAGTAAATGGTATAGCTCCAGTATTGGAAAACTTAGTTTGACTTCGTTTACACAGTGTGAGGTTTTGGTATAAAGAAATTGCTGTAACTGGCAAAATTAATAAATAAATAAATAAACAAATCACCCATAAGAAGAGGCTCTCAACCCTGATCCAAGTCATTAAAAGATCATTTGTTCCCACCGTCAGCATTACTCAATCATTAATGTGTAAGCACATTTGTTCAGAGTGGTTCTGGTGTAAAAGGAACCATTCTAGAGGGTCAGAATCGTTCACAACAGTGTAAACAGCAGGAAAACAGATGTCCAAAGAGTTCACTGCCTCTACAAGCTGACTCAAAGAAAGCTATTAAATGAAACAGTCACACCTGATGCCAACAGACACATGTAAGCCCACTGATAATGTTGTATAGCAGGTAAAGCAGTAGTCTGTGTAGTCAGTCTGAAAAGGTGCCGTAGACTGGAAAACTGTACTGACACTGTCATAGTTGATTAAGGAGAATTCAGTACATAGAACTCACATACCGTGAACCTCAAACACTATTGTTCCTTCTTTAGATACAGACCTGTGTTCTGTTGTGTACGGTTCTATTATTGTATACTTGATCAAGGACGGAAAGCATTCAATGTTCTAAATAAATCCACTGTCTTTACTAAGGAACCCTTGAAGAGCCATCTTTTAGGAGAGGTACCCTGTGCTGTGTGACTCCTGGTTCCCATCAGCATCACTGTAAAGAGCCAGTAAGTGTCTCTACAGTGAACCATTTCACATGAAACCAGCCCAAATGGGCTGTATAAGATCTCACAGGCTGAATCAGGCAGACCTGCATATCAGATGATTAAGACTAATGACCAAATGTGCATTAAACTAAGATTAGGAACATCAGAACAAAACCCCCAGATAGACACAGAGAGACACTAACTTTCTGAAAGCTCCAACAGTGCTGAGGTTGGTGAACTCGTCGTCTTCCGAGCTGGACTCGGACTCAGATCCGGGCGGTTCGGTGCGCAGTAGCCGGTGTCCAGAGCCCTTCTTTGTTTTCTTCCTCTTGCTGTCGCCCAGTCCTATCAGAGCGTTCAGCTCTTTGCGCTTCTTCATCTTCTTCTGAGGGGTCAGCGCTCCAGCCGACCCCGATTTAAGCCCGACCAAATCCAACGTTTTATCCAGTTTGGTCTTACTGACAGCGGACGGGTGGTGTTGTCAGAGACGGTGTAGCTAAAGCTGCGCTGTTTGTGTTTATCTAACGCTGCTCCCAGGCAGAGAGCTAGCTGTCACTTCTGTGTTGACACCCCAGCTCAGAGTGAACTCACTGAGCTAATCTAGCCGATTCTGTGAGATTAGCAACAAAGCTCTCGTCTATCCGTCATGCCAACATTTACTAACCTGTAACTCACACCTAGGTGCTGGAAGCAAACGAAACAGCCGTTTTATTTATCTATATTTTGACAACACCGCTAGCTTCAGTGGCTATACTCTAGCTAGCTTAGCTTAGCATAGCTAGCTAGCTACATGGCTAACCAGCATTACCCAGCCATAAACACAGCGAGCTTTTAAAGGATTTCTGCCGGCCGTGTGTTTTAATAATAATCAGAGTTTTAATTAAGTTCACTCTAGCCTTTCTACAACCATCCCAACTGATCGACGTCAGACTTAAAAACGTTTAAATGCTAGCCCCTTAGCTTAGCTTCCTGCTAAACCGCTTCCTTTCGAGGAACGTTTCGTTTCTGCCGCAGAACAAGCTGCGCGGATTTTAAACACACGTCTCAGTTTCACTGATCTCTAAACCATTCCGCGGTCACCAGCCTTGGCGCACGTGACATACGTATCGTAGAAACTGAATGCCGTTCTGAAGTGCAAAATAAAAGTCCTTACAGTGGCGGCGCTGAGCTTCAAGTTCTGTGGGAAGCTAAATTTGTTCAGTTTGGTTTGCTGCGGCGTGGTAAAATGATTATTTTTAAATAATCAGACTAGGTATTTTTGCGGGCTGTACCACACAAACTAATCTTAAACTCCGCGAGTCCAGTTTCTGGTACTGGAAATTGCAACGATTGGAAAGTATGACACCATGTGGCCAAACAGCTTCAGTGTACCAACGTTGCCAGTAATTACAAAGTCAAGGACTAAAATGGTCCGGAGGTTTATTGAGCTCGGCTCAAAATATGTTCTTATTCCGTTCAGCCATTGCTAACCAATTAAGTTAAATAACTAGAATGACTGCTATTCTTACAGTTCCAGCTAATTACATAGCTGAAGTCAGCTTCTTATTTTTCAGCTTCTGGTTCGGCTTTTCTCGTTCCACCGTAAATGGAACACTTACTTTTAAGACATATATACCCCAATATGGTATACATGTCTAAAACCTTTTAAATATGTACCAATATGTAATTAAAATACTCTATTTACTCCAGTGCACTATCCATATGACGTCATCACTGTGCGACAGTGATGGCCTACTAGTAGAGGAATTTCGCATATTTATTTAAATAATAAACAAAACATTTCTATTTGGTTTATACACTATATTTTAATAGAACTGGACATGTACACTGTTTTAAGGCATACAAGTCTTAACAGTCTTAAAGGGTTCACTCTTTAAATGGTGCAGCAGTTACATTTTGGCACCTCAGTACTGCAGTGACACTGACGTGGTGGTGGTGTGTTAATGTGTTGTGCTGGTGTGCGTGGATCAGACACAGCAGTGCTGCTGGAGTGTTTAGACACTGTGTCCACTCACTGTCCACTCTATTAGACACTCCTACCTTTTTACTGACGAAGGACTAAGCAGCACTGACATTTCTCTGCCAGAGGTGGAGCAGATCTGTTTTGGAACATGCGGAGCATATGAGTTTTTATACGTGGGCCAGCAGGGCCACATCCACATGCTGTCTGGGACAGGGTGACCAAGACCAGATTGCAACTGCTGCACCATTTAAGGTGGAATGGGAAACTTCCAGCATGAAGCTGGCAATTAGGAATGTGACTTCAGCTTCGTTGGCTAATTAGTGCAAACTTCTGTAGAGATTCAACACTATAAGGTACACGATTAGATTGCTAAAACTCATGTAACATTTATTTCAATGACTGTTTCCATGCTATAATGAACACATAGACATATTCACTGCATTTCTAGAAACATAGCCACGAATGTAGTTATTCAAGTCCAGTGCCAAGGAGAAACGTAGGGCATTTTGGAATCAAAAACACTTATTTTTGTAAGACTGAGACGTCAGATATCTTCTGAAGAAAACAGCACAGACCACCATGCATTCCGTTTTGGTTTAAGCTGGTGTAGTGCTGGTCTGGGGCTGCTTTAGCTGGTCACGCAGCACAGCCATGCTTGTAAATAATTAAATATTGCTGCTGTCCAAAGAAAAATATGTATCTCCATTTAATATATTATTTCTTTACATTGTTTGAGGAGCCACTCTTCATACTGTGTGTAATTTATTTAAATGGCTTGGAATAAAATACCTCTGCATTAGCCTACATTAGAAGTAAAGAGTGTTTTTACCTTCTTCTAAAACATTGCCGGTTAGAAGATATACTGGTTTTGCTGGTGACCAGCATACCTGCATCCAAAGCACAGCATTTGCTGGTCGGCATTTGCTGCTCAGAAAGCTATCAGTGCATTTGGTAGCTGTTGACGACTGACTCAATCGCTTATTGAGTTCAGTGTCTAATAAAAACAAGTGGTTACAGTAGATACCAAGCAGCCTTTCTAACATTTTTCGATCTTTCTATTTTTTTTCTAAAAATTAGAATGACTTCATTCTGCATGACTTCAGCCCTCAACTGCTCTCCTGGGTGATGAGTTCAGACCAAGTTCTACCCTTTCAAGTTTCTGAAAAGGAACCTCAGGTGAGTTGTTAAGACTTCCACCTGTTTTGAGTTTTCTACTGAGGTTTCAAGATAACTCTTTCAGTTATTTTGATCGACTGTCTATATCTTATACTGTTCTTATTATGCTTCTACGCACGAAGAACATACTCATTGTATAGACTTAATTCAGTTACGCCGCAGATTTTTCAGATTTCCGTTTAGTCTGCATACACATACTTTGTTACCTAAACATGAAGCTTGTTTCAGTGCAAATGTTTTGAGTATACTGATCGATATGTCATGTAAATGTATATCAATATTTCAATCACACACTGTCCATTTAATCTGCTCCACTTACCATATAGGAGCGCTTTGTATTTTTGTAGTTCTACAGTTACAGACTGTAGTCCATCTGTTTCTCTGTATACTTTATTACCCTGTTCTTCAGTGGTCAGGACCCCCACAGAACCACCACAGAGCAGGTATTATGTGGGTGGTGGATCATGCTCAGCACTGCAGTGACACTGACGTGGTGGTGGTGTGTTAGTGTGTGTTGTGCTGGTGTGAGTGGATCAGACACAGCAGTGCTGCTGGAGTGTTTAAACACTGTGTCCACTCACTGTCCACTCTATTAGACACTCCTACCTTGCTGGTCCACCTTGTAGGTGTACAGTCAGTGACAACAGCTCATCTGCTGCTGCACAGTGCAGTGTTATTTATCCTCTAGTCTTTCATCAGTGGTCAGAATGCTGTCCACAGAAACAGATGGACTACAGTCTGTAATTGTAAAACTACAAAGTGCTAGTAGTAAGTGGGGCTGATAAAATGAACAGTGAGTGACGATACAAGGAGGTGGTTTTAATGTTATGGCTGATTGGTTTATATAGAATATGTTTACATGTGTGTCTTGCTTTGTCCTGAGGTCATACACAGATACAGTCCATCTATGAGCCTCAACACACCCAACACAGTAATCAACACATTCTTAGCTCTTGAGTGATCGATTTCAAATCTTCTTTGTATGCTTATTATGTTTCATGTATCATGTAATTTAAAGACCAGTTATGTGGGTAATGTGATGTGGTAATATGTGCCGAGTTTATAATCCAGAGCACTTTGCGTTTGCTTGTTCACTTCCTTTGTTTGTTGGTTCCTGCTTGAGACTTGTAAAGAGATGGAGTCATTTTAAAAGGGAATGTTTCAAACTGTGGACATTTACAAGTATAGGGCTGTAGCAATCGATTGATCTGTTGATGACCCGTTCATTTAAACACAAGTGGTGTGACTGTAAATGGGTCACGGTCCTTTTTTCCATTTCCAGGCTGCTGTGAGATGTCTTGGCTTTGCGCCTGACTGCTCAGTCAACAGCGAGTTCAGCGATATTAAAAACTGGGAGAACTGCATAATAATAATGACAGTCAGATATCAGATCCTTCAGCTAAAACGCTCTCCTATTCATGAACTGCACAGTCAAACCAAACTCAACTGTACATGCTGACAATGCATATGAAGATATAAGACGCCTGCACTGCAAATATTAAATTCCTCTGGCCATTTTTTCCCCCTCTGTGGTCCCGAGCCAAGGATTAGCTGATTTTCTTACTCCTACTCTTCCTGCACTTGCGCTGAGTTCCTCTGCTTTAGATTGTCATGAGAATATGAAAATATTTTAATTTATTTCCTCCTGCAAGTTTAATGTTAAGGTTTGAGAATAGCCAGCACTAGGCTGGCCAAGCACTTAAGCACTCAAGCTGTCCAGTGGAAATCCTGCAGTATGGTGTGTTTGCCTTTGAGGGTGGATGTTATGCTGCTCGGTGTCAGTAGTGACTTCTTCTGGAGTGCTGCAGTTTGTGTCTCCTGTTTCAGTTTTCTATCTAATTAACCCATAGTATGTCTTTGTACTGCCCTGCCATAGACTGGCAGCCTGTCCAGAGTGTTTCATGCCTTCTACCCATTGAACACTGGGATAGGCTCCAGCACCCCCGGAAGAATAAGCGGCACAGAAGATGAATGAATGGATGAATGAATGAATTAATTAATTAAAGTCTTGACATGGATTCTGTTATTTACTTTAAACCCAGTATCCTACCAGTATCATATTTCTTGAAATACTGTTTTATAACACACTCATCATGAAAATATAGTTGCACCCAGAAGGAATCAGCCGTCAGGAATGAAACGTGATGGTTAGGTTTGACATCATGAGACATGCAAATTATTTAAGTTTCACGTATGTGACATAGAGCAAGGACGGGCCTTATCGCTGTACCTGACTGACTATATAAGGTCTCCCTGTTGCGCATGCTTTTCATTCTGGCATTCATATGGCTGTTCCTCCATTGTTGTTCTTCCCTGCTATGCTGGAACTTCAGCTGGTGTCAGTTTTAGGAGCGTCATTTTGGGCGGAGTCAGGACTGTCACATAACAGTTTAGGCTTTTGGAAACAGCCCATTTCACTGTCCACTTTTACAAACAAAACTACATTTGTATTTGGAGGAGGAGATAATGGTGTTTGAGGTTCAGGGTATGTCAGTCATGTACTGAACTCTTCTTATTCAACTATGACAATGTCAATACAGTTTTCCAGCCTATGTCACCTTTAAAATCCAATAAGCAAATTTGTTGTAGTTTCCCTACAGATTAAATGTCCTGAATTATGAAAACTCTGATATAACTATGGAAAAACCCTCGATTTTAATAAGTAAAGCATGTAGACATGGTTTTGGATATTGCTTGCAGTCTGAAGTTCCTCCAGCATGGAGTGCTATTAGCATGCACATCATCATGGATCTGCACCAGAAGAAGCTTATGAACACACATTTGCAGTAACATCTATTAAAGTAGCTTTCCATATTGTGACCATGTGGTACTCATTATTATGTTAATTATTATGTGAGTTTTATTAAAGGTCTTCATTAAAACAGTCAATGATTAAAAAACATAAACTGAAAATAGAATAGAAAGTAAGCAGAAAACAGCAGCAGGTGTATTGGTTGGAGCGAGTGGGTATGATATGAATGATAATACAGATTTTTCTTTTACTAGAAAACATTCATTCATTCATTCATTCATTCATTCATTCATTCATTATCTAAGCCACCTAGCCTCCTTTGTCCTGGGGGATGCTGGAACCTATCCCAGGGCTTATAGGGCAGAAGACAGGAAACACCATGGATAGGTCACCAGTTCATCAAAGGGCAGATTTTTTTGGATCGTATGTTAAAATTGGTGGTCTTTGAATGTTTAATGTGACATGTTGCAGGGTATTTAGTGCCTCTGTGACCAAAAACAGCCTGTGATGAAGTTCTGACAGCATCAGAAATTTTGCCCTGAACTCTAAAAACAACCAATAAAGACCAGTAAGAAATAATGTGTATGTAAACAAATACGACCACAGTAGTGAGTTTCCCATCCACCGAATGTTTGCGAATTTTGAATAGAAAAGTCTAAAATTCATCCAAATATCACAAAAAGAGCTTTCCTGCTCATACGAGTTAGAACAGGGGTGCACAACTCAGATTTAGTGGTTCCCCCTGTGCAGACACACCTACTAAGGCTGGCAATTAACAGGTGAGTGTAATAATCAGGTGTGTTTGAGCAGATAATTACCATACAGTGCTGGACACCAGCCCTTCAGAACCGGAGTTGTGCACAGCTGAGTTGGAATGTCGCCAAAGCTGAAATGTAAAGAGGGACGGAAAAAGGATTTTTGGAATAAGTGATAATGTTTCAAGCCGTAAAATCACATGATTCAGTCCCGCCTGATCTTATCACTTGGCATACAGCATAAACAAAACAGTGAAGTGCTGTTATGCTACTCTCTACTACACATACGACCATCTCGTATATCGCAGTGGTGATTCTCTTCAGTGTGCATGGCTGGCTGGTGACTGGAAACGACTGTTCCTACAGATGGTCCGATCGTGGAGCATAGCTTTTCAAAGGCTGTTTTCAACATTCTGAAATGTCTAAGCCAAAGCTCATTTGAAAAACGGCTCTGCACAATGTGCTTCCAGAACTGTCCGGAGCATTTGATTTGGCTTCTGAATTTCCCGTTCCACCTTAAATGGTGCAGCAGTTATATTCTGGAGATAAGATTTCAGCCCTCATTGCTGCCAAGTGTATCTGAGCTGCACGGCCATAAAAGAAGGCGAGCGGCTGTGAAGGTAATTCTACTAAAAGCAAAAACTTTTAAATTTCTCCATCTTACTTATTTCGATACAGCCCCAAATCACCCTACGTCATCTAAAGTCTCTTCACATAACTGTAGTCGATGGAAAAACAATTCATTTGCATTTTGTTCTGCCAATATATTTCAGAAATATGTATAACATTTGTGAAGCGTATTTGATGGAACACTGGCTAGTGTAAATGGGACGTAACTCAAGTGGTAATAATGCAAATCTCTGTATTACAGCGTCTTAAGTAATCCATCTCTGTGCAGGTTGGATTTGGGCTTCAAATTTAGCAGTGCCACTTGGGCCTGGTCGCGGTCAGGCCTCAAACTCACAAGTACGGGTCAGCTTCAGGCTGCCGAGCTGTTCTTTATACTGTATTATCGTAACTGTAGCTGTGAACGTGCTCAGATTTTGCCTCCTCATTTGAATGTGACCAGCAGTTTCCTGACTTGACATTTTCACGCAGCCAGGAGGGACGTGACGCACTTGCGATACACCTTTTAACTGACGTGCTTGCTCGGGTTCAGTGCTCTCTAACGCTCCCCACTGCGAGCTTCTGGAGTGGCTCACTTTATCTCGGCTTGCCTGAAATATGTCAGAGCTCTGTGGGGGCGATGGCTCCTGAAAGCCCTTTACAAATCCAGTCTTTGACAGGCTTCACTGAGATGTGTTTTTTTTTTAACCCAACAAAGCTTCAGGCACTGGCAAAGCCTCCTCAGCAGGACTCCGTCTGTTCAAAGACACCCATGATGTTTCATCTGTTTTGCCACCGTTTCCCTTCATTCTGTTTGTGGCAAGGTGAAGGAGTGCCGCCTCGTCCGAACCCACTACAAGGAGGCTGGTGGCTGGGGTTGTGTGTGAGAGGGGGCGGGGGCATCTGATTAGACGGAAAACACTTGTTTTCACACTTTGTTCACTGTGGGGGTCCTCTTAGGCTCGTCAAGACTGATTCCTGTGGTTTTTCGGCTGGCAGACATTTCATGTGAGAGAGCAAGCAGGCGAATGTCAGTGTGATGAATAGAAATTGGAGGACCAGATTGCTAATTAGAACACTTTCATCTGATGTGCACTGTCATATGAATACAGATTACTACGGCCAGTGTGGTGCAAGGCCTCTTCTCAGGAGCAGCCTACAGAGACTCCGCCTTTTGGAAGGTGGTCAGCTTTGCCGCCGGTTAACTTTGCGTTTTGAAGTGTGCTAAGCACATTAGGATAACCACTGACGGTGCAGGCAGGGGAATCATACTGGGGACTATAAGGCGTAGAGGCCCATAACATCTTCACTGGTCTTCTTGTATTGCTGCATATCAGTTTCACACCCATTACTCATAAATAGCTACCGCACTGATTCAGTATTTCCTCAAAATTCAATGGTTGAGATGCAAACAAGGTCATTCAGAGATATGATGTGAAATTGTTAATATTTATTGAGCTACAAATACAGAAGTAGTGTCTCTCAGTATGGCGTTGGGCCGCCATGTTTCCCAACCCAACATGCCAGACGCCTCATTATGGAGTTGTAGGGGTTCCTAATGGTGTCCTGTGATAATCCATCCCGTGCAGCTTGAATATTCTCACACAGTTCCTGCAGATTGTGCGGTAGGGGTGGAGGTGGAGTAACACCAGGACATGTGACACGTGACAACAAACCGGTCACATGGGTGCTGATCACGGTGCCTCCACACACGGATTCGTTGGTCGTCTCCACCATGACAAAAGCGGGACTCGTTACTGAAGATGACCCGCCGCCATTCTGAGTCACTCCATGACAGTCTGGCACGACACCATTGCAGTCTTTGCTGATGTTGGTGTGGTGTTAAGGGCGGTTGCCGTAGTGGTCTATGTGCATGTAGTCCTGCGTCGTGCAGCCGTCTGCAAATGGTGCTGGCACTAACAGGATGACTCATGAAGGGCATCACCGCTCACTGAACGTCCGCAATTGTGGCTGTTGGGTCAATCAGGTACAGCGATAAGGCCCGTCCTTGCTTACGTCACAAGTGCAGCCGAACATGAATCATGTCTCACACTGTCAAAACTACTCACCAAGTTGATTCCTTCTGGGTACAACTATTTGTGCAACTATGCCTTTGATGATGAGTGTATTTTAACCATTATACTACATTGCGCTTCACCATATTGGTTGAGTCATAGAAATAGCAAAGAAAACAATCAAGCTACAATGTCATTGTTTTTGTATGTGTTGGCTATGGTGTAGGGGACACTCTCAGAGGAATAAAGGCTCTAAACTGTTGCTTGGAATGGGACCCTCAAAGGGTACGTTTAGTTAGAGAACATAATTGTACCATAATCCAGCGTAATTCTGTTGTTTAAGTTGTATTGACTCCAGACATGCTTTGTTGTCTTCAGGCTTGTTATTGTATTGTTCTGTTTTAAACATTAGGTTATGAAATGGTATGAATACGGATCCACACTGTTGGACCTTAAAGCCATTGTTGTACCTCGGTGAACGAAAAATGTGCCTGTAAAAGAACTTTCTTTCTGACAGTGCAGGGGCTAAGACAGGGCTGTATAGGAGGCCTAGAACGTGCCATTTAAGAATATCTGAAGGCTGAATTATTATTCATAAATGATTTTAAATGTCAATATCATGCATAGAATTTGAACTAGAAGTTTCCTATCCCTGTGAAAAGGTTTCTTCTCCTGTTGGATTGCTCAGAGCAACTTAGATCGTTCTTATAACTAAAGCTGCATCAGCTGATCGGCTGGTTTTCAGCTTGATCGGCCATGACTGGTGACCAGCAAATCAGTCCCATATATACGATTCTGTGCCAGTCATATTTACTCATGTAGGTTTACTTTGCGCAACAACAGCACAGACACAGCCACAGGCACAATATGTCGTCAAACGTCCTTCACAGTAAGTGGAAGCAAAGACAAGCTTGGAGTTTACAACACCTGTAAGGCCAAAATAAGACATGTAGGAACAACTATGAATACTTTCAGAACAACACATTTAATAAGACACTTAAAACACCATCACCCTGCTAATATGTCCAATATGTAGTCCCAGCAAGAGAGCAGAGCAAAGCACAACCCAGCAGCCCCAGCTCTCTTTATTCAGCAATAAAAAGACCAAAGCCATTATGAGGAAAACCACAGAATTCCTAGCAGAGGGTGACCAGCCGTTTTCTGTAGTCAAAGATAGAGGTCACAGGCAATACTTCTCTGATGTTGCATTACCAGAAGTGTTTAATCTCATGGCATGCCTCATGCAGCTGTTACAACATGACTCCAAAGCAGCAATTACGCTGCCTCATGTGCTCATCGGAAGGTCGTATATAACAGATGGTCACCGGTTGTACATTTCACTTTGTCCACTGTTTGAATGCAATTTACAAGTGAGAAAATAGTTCTTTTCCCCAGTTTCATTAGCTGCATTAGCTTTAAAGCTGACATTTGGACGTCCAACGTAAGCTTGGTGTCAGTGCTGAGCCTGAGTGCTCAGTGTGTGTGGGTGAAGATTTCCAGTTGCACCGTATTTGTATGTGAGAACCTAAAAATGCCTCCTTATAGGCTATTCTCCTGTTTGCATTTCCTGTTGCAATAATTTTCATTCAGAAAAGTACAAATACTGCACTTTTTCGTTGGAGGTTTGTAAAAAAATCTGCGGTTTGTCCTGTAACCCAGTGCCTCTATTTATTTTGTAGATGTGAGTAAAGTTGCAAAGCTGATTGTGTACGCTGTCAAGTATACTTCTTTAAAGGGAAGAAATCAGAATTGGATAAAATTGGAATTGGCAGGTCAGATCTAAAAAAAATGGGTATCAGAATTGGCCAGGATAATCACAATCATTTTTTCTCTACTTACACCAAATAATTGAACTGTTTAGGACTAACAGCACATGTCTAATGTAGTACATATATTCCTATGCAAGTGTTTATTAGAATATGCATGTATCTATTACAGTAGGGTTTAAAGTTCTGCTGCTGGTCTATAAAGCTCTAAATAATCTAGAACTGCTTCCATCACAGCACGTCTCTCTGTTTATGTTCCAGCTCGTGATCTTAGATGTGCAGATACTGACCTTCTGCACACACCTGCCATGCAAATACAAATACAGGAAATGTCGAGAGACTCTTCCAGTTATTCTGCTTCTAAACTGTGGAACTCAATATCCAACTTTTAGTAATGTTTACATTCAAAATGATCTCTTTAACTCAGTATTTAATTAAACTACATAATCGTGGTATTTATATATTTGATTTGTGTCTATGACTCTTATAATACATGTAATTTTGGCTGTGACTGATGTCAACTGTCTGTAAAGCACTATTATTTTAGTGCTCTATAATATTATAGTGCTCTATAATAATAATAATAATAATAATAATAATAATAATAATAATGATAATAATAATGATATAACAACAGCAATAATAATAATAATAATAATAATAATAATAATAATAATAATAATTAGTTGTTGTTGTACATGTTTTGTTTGATATGTATTGATCTTGACTTCATTATAGACTTTTAATATTTGAGGCATATGCATTTGCTGTGGCTTTTAATGAAAAGGTAATTTTAATATTAAAAAATGCTCAAATCTACTGAAGTCCTGAGAGGCCATGAGGTAATTACTTTTCTGGACAGTTATATTGAGATAAAAACTTAATTGTCATGTGATCTCAACATTACAAAACTTCACAAAGTGGCGGTTGGATTTGGCCCTGGGGCCAGACTTTGGACACCTCTTCCCTTATGTTTCCTTATAGGTCACAGCAAAACCTCCAGAAATGTCTACCTCCAATAAAAAGCCTACAATAAAAGCCGAATAATGTCAAACTGGGTTCATCTGGAGAATTTATGTAACTAACTTTATAACATAGCATTAAGCCGCCGGAGTGTTTGGGTCGATTTATCCCACATGATTTGTACGTTTTAGAGCAGATTGAATGCCTTTTCTGCTGGTCTTCTGTTATGTAGTCCAGAACCTCTGCCTGCATTTTTCTACCCCACGTGTTTTCACAACCAATATCCTGTGTTTACCTAGGCTGCATTTCAGGGCCGCGTTCTTTTATCCTCGTCAATCTTGCCAGCCATGCCCGACTGACCCGAATGGCTACAGTCTCAGTAAAATGTAGAAGCTAAGATCCTGAGATTAGGATCAAAACTTTGCTTTCATTTCAGCTCAGCTGGCCTCAAGTGCTCCGAACCTCCAGTATAACAGAGGGATACAGTACTGCAGATGGCCACCATGGGGCGCTCTCTTTACATGAAACAGTATCAGCTAACTGCACCTCCCTGACTCAGCGATCAGTGGGACGGGAAGATGAATAGTAGCTCATTTTTCCTCCCTCACAGGTTAAAATTCAAGACACACTTATAAAAAATATATGCCCTCTGAAATTGTCTCCTTTTAATCATTTCGTAGTGAAAAATTAAAACCTAAAAGGGTGGTCTTATCAGAAGTCCTGGGGGGAGGGGGAGTGATTTTAATTTCACATCTCTGCATCTCATCTGAGTAAGCTCAATAGAATTCTCTGAAACGTCATTCAAAAACGCCCAAATTGACGCAAGGTTATTACTTCATGGCATCTATTATTCATATCATAATATCTGCAAGTGTAAATCAGGTTTGTATTTCTTTAAAGCGCTTTATTGAATAAGTGGAGCGGAGAAATGCAGACTCAGTCCGTTTCTATGAAAGAGAAGTTTAAGGTTTGTTTCATTTATTTATTTATTTTTTGAGTATCCTAACATCACCAGCTAATCAAGGTGTGATTAAAACGTGCACCTCGAAAATCCAGAAATTGCTCCCAAAAAGCAAAACTAAACGAGTTGACTTTAGTTTTTAGGTATCAGCGTTGACAGACTGCGAACAGCTGGTGTGTTTTGAGGAATGCGTACTGAGATAACACCTGCCTCATCATGCCGAGGGTGTAAATAACCATTAATTTGAGTAATTCATTTAACTTACTCCTATTGTGGTATACACTACCAGTCCAAAGTTTAGACACGGCTACTCATAGAAGGCTCTCCTTATTTTTATCTTAAGGCTTTACAACAGAATAAAAGAGAAGACATCTAACTATAAAATAACACTCATGGAATTATGCAGTCCACCTTAAAAACCTCCAAAATGGAACTTTACAGGAGGATAAAACAGCTTTCTTAACCTGCAGTGGAGGCTGATACAACAAGGTCTTTTTCTAAGCAGTTTTGGTCCAATTCTATTGGTCTGTCCATCATGAATATTCACTAAATTAAAAGAGGAACTAGAGCTTTTAAAGTGTGCAATAAAACAATACATACAATATCTATATTAGACGTGACGCTATGGCACAAATATAATATTGTGATACATGAAGTGGTATATCATGATATGTATTGTTTCAGACATGGAACTGTTAAGTGTAAGCCTGTAGAGTCTTTAATGATGTTCCAACAACATCCATTTAGTTGGGCGTGTCCAAACGTTTGACTGGTACTCTGTATTAATATTAAATAACCTAAATTGAAATCAAGGAAAATCTGGTATACATTCTTGCTAGCAGCTTAATGCCTCCCCTGCTATGATACACACACTCAATTATACATCTGTCTGTTACATTGCATTAAGAAGAATATAAGCACAGATCCACTTGTTATTACATCCCTATAATTATAAAACAGCTCTGATAAGATTCAAGTAATATATTCATTTCTTTGCTTATGATTCGGTCCTGGATATGTGTGTTTGATAAGTGAAATGCTTCCACAGCTGAAAGTCCATTACAGTTGGTTATTTTTGTCTTATTCATTTGTAGTAACGCTGCAGTGTTTTGTTGATTAATATGCAGATCTTTCAAGGTTGTTTTTTGTAATGGTGTTATAAAGACATAGCCCTCAGTCAGTTAATGTAGAACTTATATTTCCTCTAATCGGTGATTTCTTGGTTTGAAGCAGCCCCTACAGGAATCTGTGATCACACATTTGTGCATACTCTTTGCAAGAGCTAGCAATTTTGTCCAGTCACAGCATAATTTCCAGATGACATAACATTTATTAAGGCAGTACTGTGGTCATTAGAAACAATTGCAATCTGGTGTCTACTGTGTCGTGTGTTGTTTTGAGTCACTTTCAGTGTTGGCACTGATATATTTTGATCATTCATTTTGATGCATAATGAATGGGTATTTGGTTTACAGTCCTAAAACTGAGTAGTTAGTCTGCATTTTTCCTAGATCTGGATCTGTATATTCGTCTGTTTGGATATTTGTTTGTTGGATGCACTCTAAGAAATGAAATCGCTCTGTTGTTGGTCTTAATCAGATTTTTTTGGTTTATTTTACTAAATAAATGTATGTAATTCAGTGAAACTGTGTTAGTTGTATTGTTTTGATTAAATAAAGTGAATTGTCAGATTTACTTCATAAGTGTTTGTTTGGTCAATGGAATTTTGTTGAGTAAAACTTAACATCTTTCCCATTGGCTCTTGGCGTCATCTATTAGCATATTGTGTTACTTGTTTTACTCAGCATCTTTGTGTTGGCCTGCCTTCTTGTATTCCACAGCTAACTGCTTAGTTGCTTTGCTGTTGGCTGGAAGTGCCAGTACCAAACACCCTACTGCTGAGTGTAATTCTACGACAGTTCAGTAGCACAGTAGTAACTTCACAAAATTACATAGATCTAACCTAAATCTAACTGAATATGTAGTAGCAATTGTGATTTATTTTAATTCACTGAGAACTTATTACTCAAAAGAGCATCTTTGAACCTACTTAACACAGCTGCATGGAACCACTTGGCACAACATTTTTAATTAATTCCAACATTTCATTTTTGGGTAATACATAAAAAATATACCATGCAGTTCATTAGAACCTACTCAATTCCCTTTAGTGTAACTTACTTGAATTTGTTAAGTATGTCTTACTCTTAATCTTAAACGCTACTTAACACAGTTACGTGTGGCCGGTAGACATAACGTTTTTAAATAAATCCATTATTATTCATTTTTAATTTTTTTTATTAGTTTTTTTGCCAATTGTTGGCTATCAATAAAGGCGAACTGCTGAATGCTATAACATTAAGAGGTCTATGACAAACTTAGGCAACGGTCCATAAGGCAGCTTTATTTCTAATTTGCTGTAAACTGCGCCAAACGTGCCGAGAAGAAACACAGCCTCTCCAGCACTAACAGCTGAACACACAGCCCTCAGCTCTACTCTGGGAAAACCCACTACCTCATCTGTATTCAGGTTCTCCAACAGTCCTAGTATGAATGAACCTAAAACAGCCCAACATAAACGTATTTCCTCTCTTAAAATAAACGCACAGCATGGCGTGAAGACACCACACTACATTTTGTCAGCACACTCTTGTGTTATATTTATTTATACCTTTTAGTCGCACTATTAAAATGTGGAAATGTGTACCATGTCAGCTCGGGCGGCTGACATCCCTCTCAACTCGCAGCAGTGAAAGGCATGCTAACATGGTGCTAGACACTGTGTATTCCCTGGTTGGCTGCAAACAGTTCCCCTGCTGCACTGGACCCTTGCTATGCACTGCACTGGACCCTTACTACCACACTATGCTATTACCCCCTAGTCAGTGTAAAGCCCGTTCTCACAACCCCGTCTTTCCAAGGACCCTCAGGCAGAGTTATCATGTATTCATTTTCATGTAAACCATTACAGTTAACAGCAAGAGTATCAGTGATGTAATTCATTGATGTGCTAGAGTTGTTGCATGTTAATTTATGAATATATTTAAGTTCATAAAACATCAGGCACATGCATGTCTACCTATGCTTTTGGAGGTTCCTCCCAGATTTATCGACTGACACCTCTGATATGTGTGATTCATCCAATATGTCATGACCGGAAACCAAAGGAAATTAATTTAGGATTGGGATATAAGATTGAGCACCACATCGGACGCTAAGAGAGGCTAGGAGAAATAGTACAGTACATTGGAGTAAAGTTAATTTAAGTGTATTTAGTATACTTCCATGCACTCATGATTAATGTACTGAAAGTATGCTATTTTCATATACTATGTACTTAGTATGCTAAATCTATATCATTAGAGCTATTATTAATTCACTTAAATAGAACTAATTG
The DNA here is from genome assembly GCA_034552555.1 of Semaprochilodus insignis. Classification (NCBI taxonomy): domain Eukaryota; kingdom Metazoa; phylum Chordata; class Actinopteri; order Characiformes; family Prochilodontidae; genus Semaprochilodus; species Semaprochilodus insignis. The sequence goes on from CM067482.1 coordinate 5,584,535, forward strand.
TACTTAACTGTACTATTCTGAGATACCAGTAAGATTCACCTACTTATCCTTAAGTACATATTACATCAAGTGCATCATAAGTACATCAAGTGCATATTAAAGTACATATTAAAGTACATTTTTCATATATATATGTGTATATATTGCTCTTGTATTTAGCACACAAACCTATAGAGTGCTTGAAATGCACTTGCTGATATTAAAATACATTTCAAGTACATTCAAATATACTTCATTTTTGCCTTAAAGTCTAGCGGACCTGTTAGAAGGAAGGAAGGAAGCTGCTTAATGAGCGCTGCAGAGTTTTGCAAGGAAAGCAGCAGGCCTGGAAATTCAGATTTTATAACCAACGCAGTCGCAGATATGCTTTCAACACGGGTGTCCGCTTTTCCGAGCGACTGAAGCTTTGAATCTTCATGGTTGCTCATAGCCAAAGCTCCGGAGCCTAGAAAAATGTAACAGGATACCCACATAGTGATTTCAGTACTCAGATGCTGGCACCTCCAATGGTCAACCAAGCGCTCATGCACATCCCTAGTTCAAATTATGGAAGCGCGATGATATTGGATTCATGTGATGCTTGTTCAGTTTGCTTTAGTCACAATTTCCACATTCTATGAATATCTATGTATCAGCAGATATGACTAATATCGGACTTCTTCAGCCCACAATTCCCATATCGGTGTATCCTTAGTTTACATGGTTGCTCATACAGTGTTAAGGCAAAACAAAAGTCCCTCTACAAGCAGGAATTACCAGCAAAATACTTCAGGCCTCGGTGTCCCAGCGTATTTTGTGTCTTAGTGGTTACTCTTCTAGCGCTGTGGTTTGAAAGCATCTGGTGTAATGGTACATAATAACTGGCCTGCCAGTTGCAAGGGTTCTGGGCTGGAGCTTCAAGAGACTTGGAGGCAAACAGGCCTGCACGGTTCAGCCTGATTAGGTTAGACCTTTTGCAGAAAAAGTATTTTTGCTCCCACGATAATGCCTTATTCATCAATGTCAGCGTCAAGAGTAAGAGCCTACAGCAATTCCTCTTTGATGAATTGCTCCTGATCCAAATTGACATGCATGCTGAACATGGCCGTGAACTCCCTGAACACACACATCAAATTCAATCATCGTAAGCGGTGTCGGAGAGAGAGAGAGAGACGAGCTAAGGCCAGGTTCTCACCTGCTGGTTCCCTGAAGGCAGAGAGTTAGCTGGGAACTAGACGAACCAGGCTAGGCCAGAGCCTCCTCCAGAAGACGTAGCGCGAGTGCATCGTCCATAACGCTGCAGTGGGTTTAGCGGATGGGCTTTAGTGCACCTCTGGGATCTCTTGGTTATTCTGTTGATGGAGCCTCAGCAATTGAGGGCACATCTGAGAGACTGTGAACTCTCCCTCTGGAGCCATATTTATGGCTCTATCTGACCCCACACCCAACACGTACAGGCACTAAACCTTATTTATACACACATAATGCATTGTGTTTTATGTCTGTGAGCTTGTAGATGGACTTTAATCTGATGCAAAGAAAAAAATAAGAGATTGTTCGGTAGCCCTGTTCAGGGGGAGGGGTGGGCTGATGTGTAGGGGGGCTGAAATAAATAAATAAATGTAGCCCAAAGATAAATCAGAGATTGTGTTTCAAGTTTGTGTGCTGAATTAAGTTTATCTATCACGTTCACGTTCAATCTGTATTTCATTAGATGCAATTTGAATGTGGTAGATAAACTTAATTCAACCCCCAAAAACAGCATTTGAAGTCTATCGTAATGAATCTAAGGCCTGATAAGCTAATAGTAATAGGGGAGTCCCTAGGATCTGCCTGTAAAGCCTCAACATAACATTCTTATCGGCTCAACGGACTCCTTTCATGTTAGCATATGAAGGCCTTCCACCCGCAAAGCTGCATCCTTCTCTCCAATGACCGCAGCTCAACCACAAACGCCTGAAACTTTAAGATGAACTAGAATGGACAAGAAGTTGGACTCTAGGACTACTATATGCAGATGCATTTGGAGGCGGCCCAGATGTCCACATGGTGAAGCTTTGCATCGCAGTGCTTGCTGATTGGCTGTGATGGGTCTGTCTGGGAGAAGAAAGGCAAGGTCTTGCCCGTTTAGCAATGTTGGCCAGTTCTCTGAATGGCATGAGTTGTAGAACATGTGGAATAAATAACCATGGGAAACAGTTTCTCATACATTTCTTTTCCATGGCTGAGTGATAGATACTACCAGTACTGTCATGCATATATGGTTTTATCAGTTGTGTGCGTGTTGGTGTAGTGTAATCATGCATAACTATTTTTATGCTCATTTTCAATGTTCATAAATGTATTTTTGGGTTCTACTAGAATAGATTTACATGTTTCAGTTTGCTTCAATCACATTGTTTTTCTCATAATGTAAATCTGTATTCACCCTTGGTCTGAAACACTCTGTTAGAGCTCCTGTGTCTTTAAACCTTGCCTCCCAGTGTGCTTTTATGGGTCAGTGCGCCCCCTTTGTTATGACTGGTCAACTGCCAGTGTTCCGACCCCACTCAAGGGTGGATATTCTGTCAAAGGTGTGGGTCCTCCTGTATGTTAGGTGGAACAAACTGTTAGATTCACCTTTGCAAGTTAGACTGAAGCAGGATGTTTCAGAGTGGTCAGTTCAGAATCAGAATCAGAATCAGGTTTATTGGCCAAGTATGTTGACACACACAAGGAATTTTACTGTTTTAGCTCTCTGTGTGTTGTGTGAGGGTATGCCAAGCTTGCCAGAAGGTGGGCAATAAGGACTGTGTTACGACAAGACATCACCTTGTAACAGAAAACAGGGCTGGAATTCAAACTTGGTGTTTCAGGCAGCTGAGAAAAGTGTTTTCCTCTGGTGTGGACTTTAGGCTTTATTACTCTGCAGACCCTTTACATGCCCAAAAACCTACAACTACCTAAAGGAAAGAGAAAAAACAGAACAGCATAATAGGTCCCTTTTAAAATACTCTGTACATGTGAATACACTGTTACACGTCCACTACACATTGCCTTCAAGAAGCATTATTGTGATTTAAGGAGCTTATATATGAAGAGTTCATGTACAGCTGCTAATGCTTTATGGTTCATAATGGCTCAAATAATAATTTGCATACATTTCTATAGAAATATATCAGAATATTTTTAATAGTTCCTTAAAAACAAAAAGTTTTATATGGTTTAGCCTTATTGCATCAGCCCTAAATACTGTTTGGACTTTCAGGTTTATAAGAAACCCCAAACAGATCTACTTGTAACAGCCTTGTGAGGAAAGCTGTATTAGGTGGATAGCTAATGTCTGCAAACATCCAGCAGGGGGAGCTCTCGCTGGGTTAACTTATGGATTGCAAAGCAGATTATAATGATGGCTAAAGGAGTGATTGATGCATTTGGGCCTGCCAAGGCCCATAGTGTGAAGGAAGTGGCTGAATCTGCAGGCGTATGGAAGCGTACGGTCATACGGGTCTACCAGCAGTGGCTAAAATCCCAGTCTACAGGAAACTCTCCTCAGAATTGTGCCAGGGAAGGCATCCACGAAATCTGGCCGAACTTTGCAAGAGTGGCTGAACATTGATGTGGCCTACATCCAGAAACTTGTCCAGTACATGCCAAAGCCAATCACAGCTGTTATTAGCGTTGTGGAGGTATTACATGCTGTTAGATACTTTTCAGTCACAGGTGACTCAGATTATTTATCTGGTGAGCTTATTATGAGACAGGATGGGTCAGGACTAGCTGGCTAACTTTGACCACCAAAACTGTTATTGCTTCACATTCTATTAAAAGTTACAAACTGCTCCTTTAAATTTGACAACATATGCCAAACTATTTAAAATATATTATTATACCCAGAATTGGATGAATACCACATAAACACCAAATGCCAGGAAGCAAACATTAGACCGTCATTAGACGTCTGCTGGGTGGTGCAAGAGTTTGGCCATACGGGCCGCCCGGCCTCTGTTATTGTAAGGGAAACGCTGGAAAATATTCAAGGCTACAACTTACAATTGAAGCCCAATGCCTGGTGCTTGTGTCACTTGAAAGGGCAAAATGACTGGCAGATGTGAGTAATGACTGACAGCTAATTAGACCAGCCAAGTGAAAACCTAATTGACCCCTTATACGCCTGGCTGATATGCGGAGGTCGAAATTACCGGCAGTTTCTCTTTCCTTTCTCACGTAATAAGTTAGCAAGGGTCTTTATTTCCGCAAAGCAAACTCAGTCTTAATGAAATGTAAAGCATTTAACATCTTGCTAATAGCAAGGGAGAAGACTGCAATTACTGGGACGATTCCTGGAGAATAATAGCAGTTCTATTAGTCCAAAAGCACAGGCCTGCCCCGGCCACTGATTCTTTCAAAGAGATAACCCTTAACGGGTCCCGTAATCAATGACAAACCAATTGGAAATCCCTTCAGCAGGCCGTTTGAAACGTGTCGTCGTTAGAACTGTCCACTATTGCTTAATGTCCTCCTTTCTAAACAGATTTGAACAACTGAATTCACCATCGGCTTTTTGTCACTTTCGATGGGCGCCGGTGTTTCTCAGCTGCGGCCGGGCCAATCGGAAGGCTTGGATTCCTTGTTGTCGAGGCATGCGTTGTGCATACGGTTAGGGGCTTGGACTGGATGGATGGGGGTTGGGGGGTGCTTTGGGCTGGTGAGTGCTGTGCGCTTGTTTGCTAATGCAGAGGCTGATCTGCGATTCTCTTTGTAAAGGCGTCTCTTCTGCTCGCTGCCTGACAGGCCGGGGGATGAGTGCGAGCATGTGGGGGGATACACAGGGGAGGCCGTCAGCACATTTGGGTATTACCTTCAAAGCCTTTTTGCCCGCACGCTGGATCACACTGGCATTAGCCTCATAAAAACACAGAAGTAGTCTAAGAGATAAGGGTTACAGCGTGCCAAGGTGAAATGCATTGCCTTTCTCTCTCTCTCTCTTTCTCTTTCTCTCTCTCTCTCTCTCTCTCTCTCTCTTTTAAACGTCATTCAGGCCGTTCAGCACTGTCGTTTCACGCAGGGCACTTAATTGCAAAAGAAAGCGAGCGCTGATATAGGACAGCGTAAATAAATGAAGAATCCCATAGACCGCCTTTGAAATTCAGCTACATTTAATCACTTTTCGGGGGGGATATCCCCCACCCCACACGCACACGACATGTTCAAATAACTCCCTGCTGCTAGTGTAATCTACACTTTTCATATTCATTAATAATTATAAAGGTTTGCTGACTGTTATTAAGGGGCCCGAGTTCTCTTGGCAAGCCCGGCCTGCTCTGCTTATTCTGTCAAACCTGGCTATATTTTGTGCAGCCTGAGCTCACTTTGTAGAGAGCAGACAGTCTAGGGTATAAGCTTGTTCGGCATGCACTTTGTTCATGGGGTCCAGCGAGTGTTTCATGGCCATATGGTATTTTGGAATGTCATGTCTAACTACAGTATAGCATAATACAGTGTTTTCGCAATCAGCGTTCATTACTGCAGACTCTTGAAAACTAAAAATACGTACTCTGCCTGGTATTGCTTATGATGTTTGTCCAAACCCAAGGAGACCCCACTGCTTATGTCAGGTTCGGTCAGTCTCATTTTCCACCTCCCTCTTTGAACCGGGTTATCCCTGCGTTTCCCCCTGCTGTAGTTTTACTCCTTACTTTATTGTTCCCCTCTACTTTAATCATTGTAAGTCGAGTAGTCACCCACTAGTGCTGTTGACTGAATTTAGAGTCCCCGAGGCCCATGCTCGTGATGAATGGATGGTGGGGGGGGGGGGGGGTGTAACAGTAACACTTCACTTGAGGGGTGTCTACATAACACATTCATAACCTACACAAACTCTTCATAACATATTAATGACTGCTTAAATCAACAATCATAAAGTGTACGTGTTACACGATATTAATATGGAGTACTGTGTGATATTACTGATAGATGTTTTTCAAAATAAAAGTCCTAATTTATTGCTTTGAAAAGCTGTATTATTATCAGTGTTGACAAAAAGTGTCAAAGCACTTTCTCTTCAAAGCTGTAAAGTCAGGCATTTTTATTTTGGCTGTCCAGAAATGAGACATTTCCCTGAAAATAATACAGTTTTTCACAATAATAAATGAGGACCTTTATTTTGGAAAATGTCCCTCAGTAAATTTGACATAGCCCACTATATTAATGTATGTGTAAAACATACACTTTATGAATGTTGATTTAAACGTTATAAATACTTTTTGAAGAGTTTACGTAAGATGTTATGAATGTGTTATGTAGACACCCTTCAAGTGAAGCATGTTCAAGGCACTTCAGATTGGTGCAGCCAAACAAATGTTTCATGTGTTACTAGACTACTTTCTGTCTCAGATGTTCAATGAGACAAAGGATTAAGGCCAATGTGCCAAACACCCCCTGTTATTTGGGGGCTTCCCATGTTGGAGGTCTTCTCTGGTGCTAACTCACTTGCCATAGCAGTGTTGATGCTTTGACAGCTGTTTGGTTTAACAGTCCTTCTTCTGGAAATGCTTTTTTTCTAGATTGGTAAATGAGCTCTTTCACATTTTAACTGAGATGGTTCACGCCTCCTTTCTGTCTGTACTTTGAGAATTCACATTTTCCACCTGTCAAGTGAGGTATCATGAGGTTTAACAAATTCGCTATGGCATATTGGGATGAACTGGTGAACCTGTTTGCTATAGCGCCACCCTGAGGCAGACCAGTGCTGCATGTGTGGTTATTTAAAGACCAGTTACTTAGTTAACAAAGACAGAAGGCAGAGGGTCGATTGTGGGTGAAGAAGGTTAAATAATGACCTTTCCCTGAATTTGTATTTGAGTGTCTATCCCTGCCCCACCCCCAAGATGGACAGCATAAAGTAATGATAAGTTTAGTTTCAGAGACCCCCTGAACTTCAGACCTTTAGGGGGTCAAAGAGGTTAATTAGGGGGTCCTGGGTCCTGTCTCGCTATAAAAAAGCGTTTGGGATGCTGTTATTTGATATGAAGTATTTTTATGTGTTTTCTGCTATAATTGATGTTCAGCAGTATCATTTTTCTATTTTTCTACTTTTCTAATTTCTATGAATCCGGTATCCATAATACATTATGAGTGCATTCAAAAAGACCTATAAACCATTCAAAATGTTTTGCAATGACATAAAGCTTTTCTAACTGTACATAAATGTTCATAATCACACACACAAACATGTATAATACCGCATTATAAGGCTTAATAGCACAAAAAACACATGATATTTTACATACATAATGAATTACTACTGAGACCTGTGTCATTAAGCTTCATACATTCATTCACATAATGCTTTAAATGATGAAGCTGATCAGTAACATCACTTTACTTAAAGTCTGTAAAGAGAGCTTATAATAATAATAATAATAATAATAATAATAATAATAATAATAATGTTTATTTATAGAGCACCTTTCATACCGTGGGCAGCTCAAAGTGCTTTACAGACAGTTGACATCAGTAATGGGAAGGAATACTGCTACTACTAGTACATACACACACACACACACATATATATATACATATACATATAAGTATATATACACATACACATATAAATACACATAAACACACATACAAATACATACACACACACATACACTTAAATACCATGTTAATGTATTTTTAACTAAGTGCTGAGTTAAAGAGATACGTTTTTAAATGTTCTTAGATGTGAGCACTGAGCTTGACTATCTAATAGAAGCTGGAATTGAGCTCCACAGTTTGGAAGCAGAGTAACTGAAAGAGGTCTCTCCATGTTTCCTGTATTTTACAGAAGGTATTTGCAGAAGGCCAACACCTGTAGATCACGAGCTGGAAGATACACAGAGAGACGTTCTGTGATGTAAGCAGGTGCTAGATTATTTAGAGCCTCATAGACCAGCAGCAGAACTTTAACTTTAATAGATACAGGTAGCCAGTGCAGCTCTGTCAGAACAGGAGTGATACGAGCTCTCTTTTTAGTTTTTGTTAGGATCCGAGCTGCTGCGTTCTGTACGAGCTACAGGGGATAGACGGTTCTCTTAGGAACCCCAGTAAGAAGAGCATTACAGTAATCAATTCTGCTTGTAACAAACACATGAACAAGTTTCTCTGCATCACTCTGAGACAAAAAAGGCTGAACGCAGTATTTCTTAAATGATAAAAAGCTATTTTAGTGACTGAGTTGACATCTGGATAAAACTGAGCTCAGAGTCTAAGATCACGCCCAGGTTTCGTACTTCAGGTTTTTTGTTAGTAGCAAAAGAACTGAGTTAGTCATAAAGCGTTGTTCTCTGAGTTTTAGTACCGAGAATCAATATTTCAGTTTTTCGAAATATTTTGTGACACACAGCGACAAGTCTTTCTACCGAGTCTAGATTATCCAAAGGAATGGAGCTGTATAACTGCGTGTCATCAGCGTAGCTATGAAAGTTAACATTATGTTTGCTAATGACATCACCCAGAGGTAACATGTACAAAGAGAAAAGCAGAGGCCCTAAAATGGACCCCTGTGGTACTCCACAAGAAATACAAAATTTTTTGAAACCAGGAACGGTCTGTTTGTTAAATACGATTTAGACCATTCTAAAACTGTGCCAGAGAGGCCGACCCAGTGTTCAAGACGGTGGATTAGAATCTTGTGATCCACAGTCTCAAAGGATTCTGTACTTTGGCACTGATTCTAAGGTCATTGTGTTCATTAGATGTCATGTGTCATGTGTCAAGTGGCCTCACAGTGGATTCTTAAAGTACTATGCAAATAAACACAACATTAGTTATTAAGCTTTATATACCAGTTTCACAGATAATGTTAATAACAGGAAAAATATATACATTATAATGCATTATGTTACTTTATGTGCTGTGAAGCCTTATACTGTCATATTATAACAGTTTATGGGTGTGATTATGAATATTTTTGCACAGTTAGGCTTATTATTATTAAGCATTATTTGCTTAAAATAATAAGACTTTATAGAGCTTTATGAAGGCACTTATAGTGCGTTATAGATACCTGATTTATAGAAAGTGCTTTTTTACCTTTTCATAGAGAATTTTGGTAATAATGGGCCGGTTTGATACTTTTGGTCCAAAACTTGATGAAATGGTTCATATTGAGTTGGGTTTGGACTACATTTGGTTGAGCTGGATTCATGTTTGGGCTCCGATGGCCATCCTGCGTATCAGGATGTGGCCAATTGGATAGAAAATTCTTGTGTATTTGAGTTTGGACCAAATTGTCAGGCTCTACACACTGACCACTTTCACAGAAACTGACCAATGATGTTCGAGGGGTGCTGGTAACAGATGGGACAGATGGGCTACAATATGTTATTGGTCACCTGTACACCTTTTCTATAAGGTAGACTTCATGAAGTGCCCAGTAAGTGGAAATACACTGTGTGTGTTTCTAATAAAGTAATTGGGGAACGTGTGAGAAATGACTGTAGATGATTAACATTTTTGGATGTCTGCACAATCTCATCTCATCAAATCCCCTCCCAGCCAGCAAAGTTGTGTAACCGCCTTTTGCTTCACGGATTTCTGCACTGATACAATTATTTGCAAATCATCACCTCCGTGGATTGTGATAAGCTGGGTGTGCTACATATTTCTGTCATGCTGCTCGGGATACGCACAGTGACGTGCCTTATAAACCCCATAATTATACAAACGCACACCATACAATTTTCCACCCATATTGTTCCATCGCCAAATAAATAACAACAATCAAATAAAACCATGCTGCGAACATCATAACAAGTCATAAATAAATAAATAAGTAAATAAATACGTATGTTTTTCTAGCTTAACATGCTCAGCAGTCATCTTGAAATGTTTACCTTTTTAGTCATGCCTTGAAAGATTATTATTTCTGTAAAGTCGTTCTTAAGTCTCTGGGGAACCACAAAAGGGAGCAGAGATTCCTGTGAAACGCCCTGAATGGAAGATCTCTCTCAAAATCCGTCTGCTAATTTGTCTTCTCACGAAGCAGCATGCTCCCATGTTGATCGATGTAACCTTTTCAGCCATATGTGTCAGGAGTTGCAGCAGTGGGCTCTGGAATAGCATTCTAGAGAATAATAGGAATGCAAGCTTTAAAGATGTTTTTTAATTTATTCATTAAAAAAAAATTATATATATATATTAAAATCATATGTGTAGGCCAATTTGGGGGTAGAACGTTGTGGCTCACTTTTACCTGTTTGTAACTATGCTGTTGTTTTTTCATTTCGACCATAATGACTCATTTCCAATTTCCAGTGTTTTACTTATAGTCCTCTAGAGGGAGATTTTATCACTCAAATGAAATGTACTACTGTATATAAATAAAGATATTATCATACAAATCTACTTATTATTGGTGAGCCGCCACCCACATGCGCATAAATGCATCTTGTTTTCACCTGCAACGGCTGTGAATGTGAAAGCATTACACTTCTGGAATAAAAGTTCAAGTTTGCATAATTTGTGCTGTGGGTCTTTTATCTTCCGTGGTGTCAGTACTGACACACAGTGTACATTAGGCTAGACAAATTCTTAGTCTAATGCAAAGTGGCTTATTTTTGTTTTATTTAATTTTATCATTTTCATAATTACCATCGTTTTATTATTGGGGTCTACTAGAATAGTGTTCCAAAAACACACATTATTTCTCTCACCATACTGTACATCTGTATTCACTCTCTGTTTGAAACTTTGTATTAGAGCTCCTGTGTCTTTAAGCCCCGCCTGCCAGTGAGCCCAGTGTTCTCTGATTGGTCAGCTCATTCACTCTGTTCTGATTGCTCAACTGCCAGAGTGGCATCCTGTACCCACGCATTCACATCCACTGTCTATTGTCATGCTTGGTGTGAGGGTGTACCAAGATTGCCAGTAGGCGGGCAATTAGGACTGTGTTACGAGATGACATCACCATGTAACAGAGAAAAGGGCTGGAATTCCAACGAGGTGTTCCAGGCAGCTGAGTAAAGTGGTTTCTGTGGGAGAGAGTTTCTCCCTCTGGCATGAACTTTGGGCTTTATAACTTGGGCTTTATGCTACATGCACATACATAACTCACTGAACGAAAGTAAAAATTGGAAAACCCTTAGTTCCCATTTAATGCCAAAGTATTTAACAAATATTGATGTTCTGCAAATATGCTATCCTATCTTAATGCAATAGGCTTGACTGGTATTTGTTAAGTCAGTGGCCGCCGACTCAAGCTTAGCATCGCTTCTTAATGATAAACCTAAGTGTTGCTGTTACAGTAATACAGGATGTAATATTATAGTTAATAAAGCAATATGACATCCAGCCGGTCCATCTTATCTACATCAGATATTTATGGCTTAGATTTGACATAATAATAGGGTGTAATATGAACACAGAGATGCTCTAACACCACATATCACAATGGCCAATGCGCTGATCTGAGAGGGGTCAATCCTAAAAGGACATAATCTCCAAAATCTTGACTAAATCTATGACTTCTATCCTAAGAAAAACACTGGAGATGTACAGATATGCCAACCGCATGCCCTCCCAACTACTACAACAAGGTCTCCTGGCATAATTCAATAATACAAGGCCGCGTGGGGAAGATACAGATAAAGAGGGGATTAGAAATAGATGCCGGCTAGCGCTGTCCCGCTGAGACGGACGTGTTTGAGGGTTTCGGAGTGGCTGGCAGGGCAGGGGGTAAGAGATTAGCTAGAGCTTTGGACTTGTCTAAGGCAATTCCACACAAAGCCAGACACCCAGCTGGGGAGAGCTGTACCCCTCCTCCAGCTTCTGCCCAGCCGAATCCACAATGGCAGGGCCTGCATGGAGAGTACTTCACATGCACTTCATGGTGCAAGGATTGGATGTAAGAGTAAGGTGCATCTGTCTAGCTGTCGGTCTAGTAGGGGTGTGCAGTATGGCAAATCACAATACTTGATGCTTTCATGACACACGGTATTTATGACAATATTTAGATTTTTGTAGTGTAATATTTGATAAATTTGCAACATGAGGGACACACATCTACATGATTATTTGGAGTTTTCAAACATACTTACATTCCATCAGTGGCTTGTTATCCCTCGGCCAGTGTTGACGAGCACGCTCTCTGGATTTTATCCAATGTAGCTGCACTTGACAATAATTATGGCATCCTTCAATTTGTCACTTTTTGCCAAAAGTTCAAACACATTAGGGCTGCAAATAACAACTAGTTTGACAGTCACAAAACAACTGTCAGTTGACTAAAACTAATAGTCAGCTATTCGGATTATTAGTCATACAGTTACTCGACGGACATTAACTCACTGGACAAAAACTGTGACTGAAATGTATCTAATACTAATGCAGTTCCTCCACAAGCACAAATAACAGCTGCTATTTGATTTGGCATGTACTGGACAAGTTTCTGGATGTAGGCCACATCAATGTTCAGACACTCTTGCATCAAAGAATTGAGCAGTTGGACCAGATTTGGTGGCACAATTCTGAGGAGAATTTCCTGTAGACTGGGATTTTAGCCACTGCTGGTAGACCCGTATGACCGTATGCTTCCATACACCTGCAGATTCAGCTACCTCCTTCACACTATGGTCTTTGGCACGCCCAAATGCAATCACTCCTTTTAGCCAATCATTATCATCTGCTTTGGAGCCATTTTCCACACATGGAACGAGACATTTACTGCACTGTACCACCTCTTCTCAATCTATGGGTCCCGTCACTTACAGCCCGCAGGTATTTATATCCTCATCATTCCTGTGCAACGCCATCTGCAGGAGCCTGAAGTTACTACCACCTTAAACACGCAAGGTGACTCAATTTTTTGTCAGGAAGAAGAGTAACAATAATGTTATAAACTCCAATACTGCATTCAGAAATCTCCATCTAAGCCAAATTTTGGTTGTTAGAATCCTTGAATTGAATTAAATAGAAATCTCGAGTGTAGAATGTATATATGAAGTAAATGTTGCTCTTCTGTATGTTCAGTTTCATAATAAATGGAGGCGTAAGTTATTAGGGCTTTACCAAATGTTCAAACGGGATCAAACAAACCCAATAAATCATTCAAATGAATTCTAATGAAATCCACATAGAGCATGCATGCATAGACAGGGGTTCTCCAGTGTTCTCTACACTTGTGCATGCAACAGCAAAAACACTCTCCAAACTCTCCAAGGACAACAAGGCAATGTTTTAGAATATTAATTTAGAGCACATGTCAGCACAACTCTATCCATCACGCAAAGACAAAAACTCATCCCGGTGCAGAAGCCAAGAATGTTTTGAATTAAACCTTGTGGAAGACTGAACTGTTAGCATGCTACAGCGATGTTAACAGATGTTTTATTACCGTTCACACAGGAATACCGTAAAGTTCATCCCCGTTTCTGGAATATTTTAGACACTCATACCTGTGTTGTGAACGCTTTCCCCGTTTCCATGCAGATCTCTAGTATGTAAAATGTCTTTAACAAATCATTGACTACGACAAAGTGTATTTTAAGTTTATATTGTAGTTCATAACATGAAGTAACATTGGCTAGTTTTACCATTAACACTGGCTAACTAGCCTACTGAGATGAGAGCCAAAGTGCCTCCTCTTCAGATGATCCTACTTGTCAGTCCCTGTCATGACATCACCAACTCATCAACAGTTATATTCGCTGGCAACTTATTTGGTCATCGATTTTAGTTGACTATAGGAATTATTTGTTGCACCCTTAAAAAACCCTAATTTACTGAATTTAACATATTGGCAAAAACGTGACATGTAAAATATGGCCGATGTGAAATTTAAGTACGCCCCGCCCCAATATTCTTTGTTCGGATGTGTTTACACTCAGTGTTGGTGTACAGTAACTTAGTAAGTGTAATGCGTTAGTGTACTGTAAGTAGTGCGTTGGTGTACAGTAACTCAGTAAGTGTAATGCGTTAGTGCACTGTAAGTAGTGTGTTGGTGTACGGTAACTCAGTAAGTGTAATGCGTTAGTGCACTGTAAGTAGTGTGTTGTGTACAGTAACTCAGTAAGTGTGATGCGTTAGTGTACTGTAAGTAGTGTGTTGGTGTTAGTGTACTGTATGTAGCGAGCTCACCAATCAGGCACAGCGGTCACTTTGTTTTGATCTTGTTTTGACCTGTTGGACAGAGCTTGGTTCTAGCTAATGGAAACTGTTCTCCTTCAGTGTTCTGTGCTTACGATCATTTCAATAGACGTCAGTGTCAGACTAATTAATGAGCTTCTATTAAAGACTGGTGGACTGAGAGACACTAGAGTCTCTTCACCTACAGTGAGCTGATTAAGAGTCTTGTTCCAGAAATGATAATAGGACATTAGAGTCATAATAAATCATGCTGCTGTTACTCTCCATGCTTAAGTACATTTGAAGGTAAATACTTAGTACTGTTACTCCAGTGGAGGTCTAAAGGGAGGAACATGTGTGTGTGTCTACTTTAATGTTTTATGTATTTGTCTATGGCAGTTCCCCACAAAGGCAGAAAGTCAGCTGGGAGGAGCTTGACCAGATGTGCCCATACTTTGGATGCAACTATATTTATTCAGCATCTATTTATTTATCTACCAGTGCAAACGGGTCTGTTGTATGGACCTGTTTTTCAGTGAGTCAGTGACCCTGTTTTAATCTAATCCAATCATCCAATCTTTTCAAACTCTACTACCTCCATCCTTTAAGTGTTACTATAACCAATTATTTCTGTCTCTGACTCTATAAATCAGAGGTGAGAAAAGTGTAAATGTCATTGTTTGCTGAGCTTTAATTAGGCCAATAATTCTTTCAGAAAGCTGGCGTCGCCCTATTATTTATTTTTACACTCTTTATTAACATTCTGCTGCTTCATCATCCCTCTTTCATAGCAGTTAGGCCTAGCAAGCCCTGTGCAAGGGCTAAATGGTGATTAGGGAGAGAGGAAGAAAGAAGGAGAGCGGCTCTCTCTTGAGGAAAGGTGGGTCTTTTAGCTGATGAAATGCGGTTAAGTTTATTGTTCATTAGTGTCCCTAGCAAAACTCTGCTCGTGCACTCAACGTCGTAATGAAATGGCCCTGATTATGCCCCGTTCTTGGCTTTGTGTCAATATCTGTTGCAGAGAAAACATTGCACAAATAACATTTCCCTGACATTTAGCTGAACCAGACTTGCAGACATTACCTTATCCACAATGTCGCACGCTGCTGAGAAGCTGTTTCCCATGAACGCCGGGGCTTATTGCACAACTGCCAGAGAATTACAATCATCAGTGGCTTGATTAAATCCCTTCACTGCCTCGTAATAGACATAAAAGATTTGGAAGATTTAGAAAATTCTGAGAGCTCATTGTGAGTGACCGTACAAAAGGACCAGCAATGCAAATGACCAGAAGGCCTGTGAAAAAAGAAGGGAAGGAAAGAGAAAAAAAGAAGCAATGGCTGCAATGGTGAACAGTGAAACCGCCAGGGGAAATCACACGTTTGCATACACAATTGCACTCAAAGCGGCGTCAGAAAATCTGCCTTGCCACACTCACACTTTCCCACTGCCCAGAAATCATGAAGGAGAAGAAGAAGAAGAAGAAGAAGAAGAAGAAGAAAAAACACGAATGGAGGGCTAAGTGTGGGGGGCTGAAAATCCATTATGGCTGCATGAGTGAGACTTTATAGTGGAAATGCGGTGACATCATCATTCCAAGAAATTGTAAAACTGGCCTTGCCACGACTCCTCACAGCTTCTGCAGCCATATCAATCTGGATGCTGCGGTCTCTCCCCAGACTTCAAACGCTCGGGCGGGCAGCGGCCCAGTGCAGAGAGAGCATTTCGGTTTAGCCCTGAGCTAGCGAAAGGCGTGAAGAAAGAACTCTTCCTTCCAGCGTTCCTTTACTCTGCCTGTTATTTTTGGAAACTCATCACCTGCGCTGTGAGCGGAGATGAAGATGTGTAATGAGGTTAGTGCCGGTCAGAGTTCTGCCCAAACGTTTGTGCTTGGATTGGACGTAGATCCCGTTCATGTGTTTAGACTGTAAACTCTGCTGTCATACCATTACCAGAGCCGAGGCTCTAAATGTCAACAGGGGTCGGTCAGATCTTTAAATATTGGAACAATCATGGAAGTTTCCAGGAAACGTAAATCTGAGTTAATTAAGTCTTAACAAAGTACAAAGTAAGCTAACTGGTCAAAAATGAGTCACCTTGCGTGTTTAAGGTGGTAGTAACTTCAGGCTCCTCCAGATGGCGCTGCACAGGGATGATGGTGCTATAAATACCTGCGGGTGTGAGTGATGGGATTCATAGATTGAGAAGAGGTGGTACAGTGCAGTGAATGTCTCGTTCCATGTGTAGAAAATGGCTCCAAAGCAGATGTTAATGATTGGCTAAAAGGAGTGACTGTATTTGGGCGTGCCAAAGACCATAGTGTGAAGGAAGTAGCTGAATCTGCAGGTGTAAGGAAGCGTACGGTCATACGGGTCTACCGGCAATAGCTAAAATCCCAGTCTACAGGAAATTCTCCTCAGGATTGTGCCAGGGAAGGCATCCACCAAATCTGGCCCAACTGTGCAATTCTTTGATGCAAGAGTGTCTGAACATTGATGTGGCCTACATCCAGAAACTTGTCCAGTCCATGCCATATTGTACCGCAGTTGTTATTCATGCTTGTGGAGGTACTACACGCTATTAGGTATGGTTCAATCACAGGTGACTCATATTGTTTTGTCTGATTAGCTTATGTCTAGCTTCTGAATAGCTTCTAATAAATATCTTATTCATCACTATTCATACACCCAGTAGTGCTTTAAGTGTGCAAGGCAGTAATGGCTACTGTCCCAACAAACATGTTTAATAATATGTATTCTTGTGTGCTTATATAAAAATGAATGCATATTTGTTTGTTTCTATATAATTTAGAAAAAGCTGACTCTGTCTCAACCTACACATTATTTTAATACACTCATCATCAAAAAAATAATAGCACAAATAGCTGCACCCAGAAAGAACCAACCGACAGGAATTAACCTTAGTGGGACATTAGGGTTTGACATTGTGAGACATGAGAATGATTCAAGTTCCACACACGGCCAGCATGTAACATAAGCAAGGAATGGCCTTATCGCTGTACCTGACACACCCAACAGCCACGCAATGACGACCCAACACCTACATGACGCAGGACTACATGCATACAGACCGTTATGACCACTGCCCTTAACACCACGTCAGCATCGCCAAAGACTGCAATGGTGTCATGCCAGACTATCATGGAGTGACTCAGAATGGTAGCGGGTCATCTTCAGTGACGAGTCCTGCTTTTGTCTTGGTAGAGACGACCAACGAATCCATGTGTGGAGGCACTGTGGTCAGCACCAAGATGAGCGGCTTGTTGTCACGCACCACACATCCAGATAGCCTGGTGTCACTCCTCTTCCACCCCTACTGTAAAATCTGCAGGAACTGCGTGAGAATATTGGAGCTGCGTGGGATGGATTATCACAGGACACCATTAGGAACCTCTACAACTCCATGCTGAGACATCTGGCATTTTGTGTTAGTCAGTGCCATACTGAGAGCCACTACTTCTGTATGTGTAGCTCAATAAATATTGATCATATCAGTCTAAATGTATCATCATTTATTGTTCCTGCTAACCTTTATCTTCCTTCCCAATAGCACTGCAATCCCACACTTCCTTCTGGGTGCAGCTATTCTTTTGATGATGAATGTAATTCACCGCTTCTCGTATAGTCATCATGATCTCCGACAGCTTAGTCACACTTTATGATCATATCGTACAGTCCCATCCCTAGTCATCAAACCCACAAAATCTGCGAGTAAGAGACAACAGCCCATCCCGCCCAGCCCACTGTCATCAAAAACAAGGATGTTTCAGAGATCACTGAAAGCCTTTGTCAGTAATTTTATCAAGACCAGATGAGTGGTCCACCTGAGGTCAGTGTAAGATCTGTTTTGGAGCCATCGCTGAGCCAGAATTTATGATAAATATGATCTGAGACATGAATCACACAGTGCATGCCTCAGCAGATGGGAATGCATGGGAACAAGGTGTTTTGAATCAAACAGACCAGCGAGGATCCCTGCTGTGCTTTGAACACTGTAGACTCGTTAGAACAGCATTCGAATATGACATGCCATTTTCTTTCCCCACACGCAGATTAACAACACGTTCCCACCTAAAAAGGATTTTTAACGGCGCATCGTTGTTGTCATTGCAGTTCACTGCAAGACTAGGCTTAATCTGTGTCTGGGAACCCAGCCCACAGTCACTTTGACCGCAGTTAGAGTTCACCAAGTGACAGAGCATGGAAATCACTCGGTTTCCTTGCCAGTCAAGAAGGCAGTGCAAACGGGGACATCGGGAGTGTTGGTACAACCTGTGATGCGCTACTCCCACATAGGAGTCCCATTTGTCTATTTGATGTCTTTGTCTTTGTCATTGGACACGTCTCCAGCTAGCATCACCTCGGTTAGCCCTGCTTGCCATCTGGGCCAATGCGTTGGCGTGCACGAACCGCAGAGATGCTCAAGTCCATCAAACAGAGATTAACTTTCTTTTTGGCCATGAAGGGCAGCCGAGGCATGTACAGCGCAGAATAGGGCTTTGCATGGATTATGGCTGGGACTTTGCAAGAGAGCAAGAGGAGGGGGAAATGAGAGCTTGAGCAAATACGAACTCATCATGCTGCATATGAAATCCCCTATTTTCAGAGAGGAGCCAAAAGTGAGTATACTCAGGGGAACATGAACTCCACCTTGGGGCTTAGTTAACACAAAAGAAGGAAGACGGTGGCTTCAGAAAGTATTCAGACCTCTACACTTCTTCCCAATTCTTTGTTCGCCTATGGACTTAATTAAAATTATTTAGTATTCAAAGTCTTGGTTTAGCTCTCTTTGACAGTCTTCCTGTGTAGACCTTGACCAATTTTGCACATCTGGTTTTGGGTTTTGTCCAGTTTGACTCACAGATCCTTTCGAGCTCTGTGAGATTGCTTGGGAAGCGACTGTGGCCTCTAGAGACTTGTGGGGCGAGAGGGGGGTGCTTTGGCTGGGCCACTGAAGGACATTCACAGACCTATCTCAAAGCCGTTTCTGTGTTTCTGCCTCGGTTGTGTGCTGTGCTGGTTTTGTGCTGAAAGGTGAATGTTTTCTCCAGTCTGAGGCCGTGGCCATTTGAATTATTTTGAAGGGCTTTCTGTATTTGACTTTCTGTATTCATGGTACCCTAAAACCTGACCAGTCTTCGGTCTCTGGTGGAAAGAAGCATCCCCATAGCTTGCTGCTTCACCATATGGAATAGCGATGGTATTTGCAAGGTGATGAGTGGCACATGGCTTTCCCCTGACATGGCAAATCAGGCTAAAAGAGTTCAGTGTTTGTCTCATCAGGCCACAAAACGCATTTAAGAGTCCTTAGAGTATGTGTCTTTTTGCAAATTCCAGGTGAGCTGCCACATGCCTTGTACCTAAAAGTGCTCTCTGTCTAGCCACTCTGCCATAAAGATATGATTGATGTACTGTTGCAGAGATGGTTGTCCTGGCAGCTTCTTCCATCTCTGCACAGGATCTTTCAAGCTCTGTTAGAATGGTCACTGTGTTCTGGGTTACTTCCTTGACCCAGGCAGGATTGACGTGGCTCAAATCTAAATTCTTTTGCCTAAAAGTGACCCCTATCTGTGTTTCTCAGAACTGTTGAAGGGAGAAATCCGGGGTTATATTATATATTGTGACACTGGCAGAGAGTGAGAGGACGCAGGACAGCCAGTGCTCTTTACTGAACATAGCAGCAGTGGAGATCTGCCGCATGGCGGTACTAAAAAGCCAGGATAACGGGCAGGTCATCAACAGCCACACACTTCAACATAATGGTAGGCAGTGACAGTGAACCACTACACCACTAAATGGCCCACCATGGCATACTGTATTTACAGCCTCAAGTTATCAGTCCCAACCATTTACGTGTTTTAGGTCTCTGACTTTGTGACTGCTGTTTTCCCAGGGCACTCTATGCTCGCCACTTCGTATAGCCTGGTGGTACCTTGAGCCGACAGCAGGATGCCACAACATATTGCACTGTACTGTATAAGTATAAAACATAAGTATATGTTTTATATAAGTATAAAACAGAAATATAAACAATACAAACTTTCTGGGCAGTTGCACTTCTGCAGGAAATTCCCAGCATCAGGCCTGAATATAAGCATCGGAAATGAACAAGAGCAGTTCAGTGTGAAATAACTGAAGAGCAGTGATGTAGTGTTTTGTATCTCCTAGGACGTATTCCTTGACGTTGACCAATAGGAGGACCGTCATGTTTGCTAACGCAACATGCAACTCTGGAGTTGTAGAGGTTCCTAATGGTGTCCTGCAATAATCCATTCCATGAAGCTTGAATATTCTCACACAGTTCCTACAGATTTTGAATGTCTGCAATCGTGATTGTTGGGTCAGTCAGGTACACTGATAAGGTCAGTCCTTGCTCACATCACATGCGCAGCTGAGCATGAAACTTGAATCATTCGCATGTCTCACAATGTCAAACCTACCCACCAAGTTTCATTCCTGTTGGCTGATTTCTTCTGGGTGCAGCAATTGGAGCAACTATTCTTTTAAAGATGAGTGTATGTAAACATGGCGAAGAGAAAGAGGGATGAGTCTATGGCAGCTGTCAGGAGGAAAAGTGAAAAAGAGGAATGGTTCATTGAGCTGTGCTAACAGTAGCGCATGACAGGGAAATAAGCATTTATAGGGTCTGTTCACATATAGTGAACCTGGTAGCTGGTATTCATGCAATACCCTTCACATGCTAACACATTTGTTACCTTATGTTCTCTTTGAAGGATGGACAGTCCATACTATCCGTTTCGTGAGGAATTGCTCTACAGTAGTTTTTCTTCCTTTTCTTAACCTTTAGACAATTACAAAGAACATATGCACAACTCGAAACTACTCCGTCCTGAATTACACACCTGTGTAAAGACTTCAAACATTAGGACTATTCACAAACCCAGTAGTGTGTTTTAAGTGTGCAAGGCAGTAATGGCTACTGTCCCAACAAACATATTTAATGTCTACCCCAAAGTAAATCATAAGAAACAAAAATATGTATTATTGTGTGCATATATGAAAGTACATAAATATGCATTTGTTGCTGTAGCGTTCAGAAAAAAGCAAACTATTTTTCTTTCTTTTCTTTTCTTTTCTTTTCATTTTGGAACACACAACCACCAGAATCACACCGAGTGCTTCTGTAGCCATGATTCACTATTTCTTGACCCCAATCCCCGACGACCTGTAAACTCGCACAAGAACATGAACAATAATTTGTCCGCGTCAAATGTGTAGTGTCGCTAGTCTCCTGACCACTAATCTGACATGTGATCATCGTGAAAGACAACAATATAGTGTAGTTCAGCAGGAAGCAATCTGTGGGTGCTGCAGCCCTCTTAGCATCCCTAATGCGTATTGTTGCTGTCCAAAGAAAAACAAGTATCTCCAAGATGACAATTTACAGGAGAGGCCAAAAAACTCATCTAATTTTTAAGTAAGTGAATGAAACCAGACTTCTTTCAAGCATTTTTGGGCCATTTCTGTTTTTCCATTCATCATGAATTTTTTACATGATGTAAACAGCTGCTCAGTGTTCAAATGATGCGTAAAAGTAAAAAACGACAAAAACTGAGATACATGTTTTTCAATGGCCAGTGACAATATGTTTGACAGTGTGTTTAATTCACATTGAATGAAATCATGTGAGACATCATGTTGATCCAAACACCTTTGGGAGTTTGGAGGTATGACATAGGCTAGTAGGCTACAAGGAGCAAAACATGCCATGATTAACCAGAAATTTCCAATGACTGTGACCAATTCAAAAACGTTTAAATTCACACTTGTGACAGATACGGGTCACATACATGAATATAAAGCATCAAGGTAGAAAGACTGGAACCGAGTAAAACGATCTGGATTGAGCAATAAGACTAGCAGTGTGAATGTAGCCCGAGGCCTTTTCGTGTCTGGCCACTGAATTTGGCCAGAGGGCCTGCTCTCTGAGGCCTGTTGGTGGTTCCAAACTTCTTCTGTTTCACAAAAGATGAAGCCCTGGGAGCTCCTGGGAACCATCAATGCTTGAGCAATTTTTTATATCATTCCCCAGATCTCATGCCTCAACACAATCCTATCTCCGAGGCCTACAGAGAGTTCTTCGGACTTTATTGCTTGGTTTTGCTGTGACACGCACTGTGAACTGTGGGACCGTTTACAGGCGGTTGTGTACCTTTCTGATTCATGTTCAATCAGTTGAATTTGCCACAGGTGGACTGCAGTCAAGATCCCGATGCACACTGCAATCAAGATCAAGATCTCAAGGGTGAGCAGATGAAACTGACTGCAATGGGGCTCGGTCTGTAGGGTTGTAGTATTAAACACGGTTTTAATTCTTACTAAAGTGAAATTCTTTCTTTGTAACTCATTTGCAATAAGTTGTTGTTTTGAGGTTGCAAGTAAATGATTCAGTTGATTACTTCATCTTTTTAAGTTCCATAAGAACCTACATATGGAAAAAGTTAAGGAGGCATGGGAATACTTTCCAGAGCTGCTGTACATTTTGAGTTCCCCCCTTTTTTCTTAATCTCAAGGCTCATAGCTACAGTGTCCTGGATCTGTATGTGTTCTACTGCTTGGTTTAGTGAAGTGCAGTACATCCACAATATAGTGATCATTTAAACAGGCTAGCGGATACAGAGGAAAACTCTGGATAACCATGAAATGAAAGTGCATAGCTTTGCAATGGTCTCCCTGGTAAATGGCATTTGAAAACATGATATTCAGCCATCTAAAAGTAGAGGGGAATCTGGGAGTAAACCCGGGCCGCATAAGATTCTCGCATGCTGCTGCTCGATATACTCTCTTGTTTTGATTGCATAGTTGAGATTATAGCAATAGACCGAGTTCCCTGTTCAGCAGCCGCACTCCACAAAATGCATATGGCCGACACACAAGATTCGACCAAAATGTATAGTTATATTGTGTATATCGTGTATGAAAGAAAATAGCAAAGACATTTTTGAGCTTATTTGTTCTTAGAGGGAAGAAGAATGCCTGAAACAGCAGGGTATTATGGGTGTCAGAGATTTAACAGCTCTTTGTACAACAGGAAAAAGAACACTACTACAACTATGCCTTATTCTTCTACTATTACCAGTAGTACTTCTACATGTAGTCCTTCTTCATGTACCAAAGCTAGCACTAGTAGATGTACTAGTACTATCTAATACGTTTTCTACTACTACTACTATTACTAGTTTTACACCTCTACTATTAATACTGCTAATACTGCTAACAGTAATTCTACTACTACTACTACTAATTATACTATTACCACTACTACTACTACTTTTGCTACAACAACTACTACAACTAATACTACAACAGCAACAACATCAAGTACTACTACTTCTTTTTCTGTTACTACTAGTACATCTACTCATTCTAGTAGACTATTACTACTACTACTAAAATTCTACTTTTACTACTAGTACTTCTATTATCACTATGATTACTACTACTGCATTACTTCTACTATTTCTGCTATTTTCCATAATACTAGTAGTAATACTTTTACTACTACTTCTAGTAGTACTACACCTTCCACTACTACCTGTTATTTTACCACTAGTTCTTGTACCTTACAAATACTACTACTTCTACTATTTATGCTATTTTTTTGTATTTCTACCACAATTTCTACTACTACTTCTATGTCTACTACTACAATCACAGCTTAGCAACAGTTTGTTGTGTATTTTGAAATTTAAGCTTTCAGATGATGTGGCTAGGGAATGTGTAAAAATGACACGATGACAGAGTACAGAAAAGCATTTCTGTCCATTTCCAAAGCCAAAAACTAATTTGCTAAATGTCAGCTTGTGTCAAAAAAGGTGTGTAGTGAATTCTCTTTTACTACAACTTCCATGCATAAATTCAACAAAAGTAGGACATTGAGGGTCCATAAACATTTTTTCATACCTGCCATGGGAGTCTGCTTTAGTTGTGCATGTGGTGAGCAGATGCATGCTTCATAATGAGGGGTGTTATGGTGTTTGTTGGGTTTATGTATATATAGCATTCTCACTAGTGTGAATAGTTTAGCTGTTACTGGCAGGATACCTGGAAAAACGATATTGGAAAATAACGCATTTGGAACTTTTAACAACTCAAAACAGGGTCTACTGACCAGTACTCAACAGTGCTGCAGGAAAGAAACAGTTTTGAGAGCTTCTCAGAGAGACCAGAAACCCTCTCCTCATCTGAAATACTGTATATTAGTTCATAGGTGGTGCACATGGCTCTCTTGATAATGTAATCTTTATTTCCACTCCAGCTCCTAAAGTTTTAGGATGATCCATGCTGTTATTAGCCCTATTGGCTCATCTCATCTCATGATTTCATTTTTGGTACCAGTTTTCTATATGCATCTAATATTACATAGATTGTACAGTGAAGACCTAAGGTTACACACAGTTTGGGCTCCAGCCAAGGCAAGGCTTTACAGCATTTTAACATCTTTCAGTTTAATTTTCATTTTATATTCGTGTTTTCCTCCAGAGACTAACAACCCGGTGTGGGCTCTGATTAAATAAAGTGACTATGAGCTCATAACAGTGTAAAAGCACTTTCCCACCTGTGAAGGAACTGGCTTTGTGGCTTCACGCCAGTTCATATTGCTTGTGTGACATGTGAAGTTACAATTGCAGGCCAAGGACTAGCATGTTCTGTGAAATGTCAGAAGGTAGTAGTACATTTCTTATGGGAACTGAGGACCCATTCATTTGGATCAGATACAACACGACTGGTTTTGTGCCTTTGTGCCGAAGCGGTGAAGACTGCAAGCACTTCTTCTTCTTTCCGGTGACAGAGGCATATAGCATGCTGGGTTTTTTTTTAGCCGCTCTGGAATTGAAAATACCAGCAGATCATTGCGACAGATATGGATACTTCTATTAAGGGGCTAACATCTCTGCTAACAGATAACATGACATTTATATATTGTATTACTTAATGAGCTGATATGATTGTCAGTTGTCAACCATAAGCTATTAAATAAGATGTAAGCAGAAATTCGTAGCGGAGTTCTACTGATTGCTTAAACCTCTGCCTAATTAAATGGTTGAAATGTAGACACGGTCGTTCAGAGTGGTTCGGTTTGAAAAGCCTGGCTCTCGAGAAACTTATTAAGTCAGAATTGCTCACAGCGGTGGTGATAGGAACCAGACGTCTGAGGAGTTTAATGCCTTTAAAAGCTCCCTCACATAATG
The DNA here is from genome assembly GCA_034552555.1 of Semaprochilodus insignis. NCBI lineage: Eukaryota > Metazoa > Chordata > Actinopteri > Characiformes > Prochilodontidae > Semaprochilodus > Semaprochilodus insignis. The sequence continues at coordinate 5,609,838 of CM067482.1, forward strand.
TCATTACATTAAATGGTTATGAACACGCTGCCTGATGTCTGACACATTGTTTTATGATGGCCTAGAAGGTTTTTTATTAATCTGTTCATGGTGGAGAGGAACAGTAAGGAAAAATAGTCCAAAAGAAAACTTATTTTTTTTTAGATTTAACATTATTTTACCATCTTCAGCATTACATAGAACAACTCAAACATGTTTAGGTTCACTGGTGGTTTTAGTTGGTTCATAAAATTGATATACAGTACCAGTCAAAAGTTTAGACACACTCAACTAAATGGATGTTGTTGGTTATCTTAAAGACTCCTTAGGTTTACACTTAACAGTTCCAACAATAGATATCCTGATACACCACATATACTCTTGATGTATCACAATATTAGACTTCAGCCATACCACCATCTCTAATATATATTTTGTGCACAGTTTAAAAGCTCTAGTTTCCCAAGTTAGTGAATATTCCTGATGGACAGACCAATAGAATTGGTCCAAAATTGCTTAGAAAAGGTCATCTTATTTCAGCCTTCATTGCAGGTTAAGACACCTCTGTTATTCAGAATCAGAATCAGAATCAGAATATCTTTATTGTCATTATACAAGAAATTAACAAAATTCAGGTGCAGTACTCAACGGTGTTACAAACAATACATTTAAGAAACTGTAATTTAGGCTAATTACAAAAATAATTACCAACAGTAACACACAAACAGACCATCTGTCGGTAACAAGTAGTAAAAAATTGCACACCAACTTGCACAAAAAATTACAGTGATAAAATTGCACATTGCCCTTGTAAATAATGTAATATTGCACAGACCCATGTTATGTTAAAATGAATTTTGAAGACCTTATAGTAAGTTATGTAATGCCCATACAGCGGTGGGGTAAAAGCTATTTCTGAGCCGGTTGGTCCTTGTTTTAATGGTTCTATACTACCTGCCTGACAGTAACAGCTCAAAAAGAAGTATTCTCCTGTAAAGTTCCATTTTAGAGATTTTTAAGGTGGACTGCATAATTCCGTGAGTGCTATTTGATAGTTTGATGTCTTCACTTTTATTCTAAAGTAAAGCATTAAGCTAGAAATGCGGAAACCTTCTATGAGTAGCTGTCTAAACTTTTGACTGGTACTGCGTATGGTTTCTATCACTACCATCTTCAATCAACCATTTCACATCAGAACACTATAAATGACCAAAGGTTAACTTAGCACATAGTACCACTGATTTCTATTACTAACCTCTAATATGCTTCAAACCCCATGTGATGATGTCAAGGCGCCAGACACATCACTAGTTACATCTTACGACTCCTACACTTGGGTAACGTTTAGAGGTTATATGCTCAGAGGTTGAATTTACAGAATGTCAATGACCAGGTGAACTGGGGGAACTGACATTCTGTCCCATGCTCTTTCAAGTAACCCCATGGATGGTATGCTCCATGTAGTGGGATGGGCTTATGGGGTATGAAAGGGGCATGAGGGAAGATGGTGGACAGTCGGGGCTAAAGTGCAGCTAGGTGCACACGCAGTGGAAAGTATTATTATAGGTTGACAGGAACCTAGTAACTATTTTATGTTTTACGTTCTTGTCCTTTTCTTTTCCTTTTGAAACCTGTTATATTAAACACGCGTGCAATATCAAATAAATTCTGGAGTTTAACTGGACCGCCTCCCCGAATTCCTGGTGCCAGCCTCATTACACCGACCACTCACGACCACACCACCACACCCCACATTTAATTAGTTCTGTTCATATAAAAAGGGCGCTTTGTGTTATAATATTGTCTTAAATTATACCAAATATTAGCTTTGTATTTGTTTAATGTTTTAGCAGTAACACTTTATTTGCACGATACACTGTAAATGTGCCCTAATTAATACCTAAACTTCATCCAAACCTTAACCTTAACCTCAACCAATAATCTACAACTAAACATTGTCCTAAAACATAAGCCTGTTACTAATTCTGACCATTTCAGCCATAACCCTGTTAAGAACCAACAACGTTCAACAGATAGTTTGCTAATAAACTCACCATAGATTATCTATTGGTTGGCATCTAAATAAAGTGAGACCGTTTTATCTATGAAGGTGCTTTGTGGCACTGCATACTGGTTCAACCTTTATTTGCTATAACTGAAGTGAGCAGATGATGTTTCTTTTTTCATGTCAACAGGCTCCATAAAGATGCATGTAGGCAAGAAAGTGGCTCTTTTTATCTCAGAGGTTCATTTGAAAACACAAGCTGCCTAACTGAGAGGAACAGGGCAGGTTCTGATACATCTGTAGGATTTTAGCGTCGAAATGTAATCCGCCAAACCGAGTTTGGAATCACTTGTCATGTGAATAATTGCTGTAGTTTTATTCAGTAATGTTTCTGCGGCTTGCAAATGTATTCAAAAGTGCGAACGTCCCCAGTGAAACAACATGTCTTGTTGATTTTCTAAGTGAAAGTAAGTTAATACGTCCTCTACAAAGAACACAGATCTGCAGATTTTAATTGGTGTTTGTTCACTGATTTTAACATAGTGAGAGCACATTAAACATAAAATATAGCCTATGGCACACTGCATGCTTTATTCCAAAATTCTCTGTAGAGGAGGAGCTAACCTACTTTCACTGCAGTCAGTAAAACATGTTATTTAGCTCATAACAATCAGCAAAACGTTATTTAGCTCATAACAATCAGCAAAACGTTATTTAGCTCATATCAATCAGCAAAACGTGTTATTTAGCTCATAACAATCAGCAAAACATGTTATTTAGCTCATAACAATCAGCAAAATATGTTATTTAGCTCATATCAATCAGCAAAACGTGTTATTTAGCTCATAACAATCAGCAAAACATGTTATTTAGCTCATAACAATCAGCAAAATATGTTATTTAGCTCATAACAATCAGCAAAACGTGTTATTTAGCTCATAACAATCAGCAAAACATGTTATTTAGCTCATAACAGTCAGCAAAATATGTTATTTAGCTCATAACAATCAGCAAAATATGTTATTAAGCTCATAACAATCAGCAAAACATGTTATTTAGTTTATGTTTGAACTTTTGCATATGCCAAGTACAGTGATGCTATGGTAGTTATATAACTGCAAATGTTTTAGGACATTATTATGATGTAGTATTTTTTTCCTGATATTACATGCCAATAAACTGAAAACACGCACTAAATACAGAATGAGGCGTCTTTATTTTAGCTTAGACAACCAACCAAAAATAAATCAAATAAAGGCCATTAAAGACTTTACAAACACGCATATAAAAACTGTTTATTTGCTAAATTTAACAAATTGGATAAAAATAAATAAATGAAGCAAGCAAACATAAAATGTGGTCTGTGCAAAAGTTATGGCACCCTTTATATTTTATATATATATATATATATATATATTTATATTTGCAAAGTCACCCTGTGTAGGATGTGTTAACTTTTACAGTCACAAATTTACAGTCACAAAAACATGTTGTTTGACCAGTGGTGTTCAAAAGTGTGCATACACCTGTAGAATGAAGTACTATAAGCTAGAAACCAAAAGGTATAAAGGGTAGTTTTTGTGGAACAAGAAGACAAAATTCTATGATAAATTATATACTATAATTACTTATTTATAGCCATTCCTTGAATTATCTGCTTGCGATTTGATTACCAACACACATATTTCTACTAATTAGTTGAAATAGTTGTAAAGTTGTTTCTTTGCCTTTGTTCTCATTTTGTGCATCCAACTGTGCATCCAAGCTATCAGACTTATACCAGTTTTTGGAAGGTAGATTATGATGCGTCTTGGATGTAAATAGAGATCATATTGTTGCAGACAAGCAGGAAATGGAAGAGTGAATAAAGGTTAGGGGAAGTGTGCTGAAGAAGCTGGCAGCAGTTCCTCTTCCATTGTGTTTTTGTTAAATGAGCTCTTTATTTGCATGAAAATATCATCACCGATCTTATACAAAAGAAATGTGGAGCATTGCGGGGGGCTTTATAGCCTCGGCTCTCTGCTCTGCCGTGTTTCTGCGGATTTGGGTGGCAAATCTAATTACTCACTGGATTGTTTGAACTCTTGTTTGTTTTGTCCAATTTCACGGCCCGCGGACGGCGGAATGCAAACACCTGCGATTACGCGTGCCTGTGTCCGAGAGAAGCGTCGCCGGCTGATTTTCTCAGGTTCGTGCACAAATGTTATCATTCGGAGAATCTACCGCACCTGATGGTCTGCAGCCCTTTGTGTTCACTCCGCCAGCGAGGTACGCTCCTCTCCACACAGCAGCTGGTTGGAGTGGAGATTAAAGGGGTCCGCTGGCAGTGTCCCCTCCTTTTTTCTCTCTCCAGCTCTCCTTTAAAGCGTGTTCCCCCTTTATGTTACTTTTCAGGTTTTTATCATCATGCTCGAGATTTCTGATATTTAATTTAAAGCTTTCCTTCTCCGAGAGGTAGCGGAGGGAGAGGGGGGAATCTTTATTCAAGAGCAGGAGACATACACTGTAGGGCTAATCAAGCTGGCCTACTTTCCTCTGTTCTTTTCCAGCACTCTGGACAGATTTTTAATCCGCCGACTTTTCACTGAGTCTGCTCCAGGCCATCAGTGCGCAGGCTGCTAAATTTAGGAGGATTTTCTCCATGTTGGGGGGAAAAAAGGGCATATTTAGAGTAAGAGTATTTAGAGGGCACTGCATGTGCTCCAATGGTTTAAAGCGTGTTCAATTGCACCGCTACAGCCTTCGTTTCGTTTCAGACAAGCTATATTTCACCTTACTACCGTTCTCTCGTTCGCTGGCTGGGCTGCTGTAGCTGAGCTCCCATCCACATTCCACAGGGGGTATGTTTTCTTTTTTTCCCTCCCCCTTTTATTCTTTATTTCTTTTTTTGTTTTCTCAGTTCACTGCAGCTGTATTGAAAATAGGTTCTCACCAGGGGGCACTAAAGGGAAGAGGAGATTTTTTATATTTATTTATTTACTTTTTTGGGGGTGGGGTGTGTGTGTGGGGGGGTGTCATTTATTTCTTTAGATTATTGAACGATCTCACATCTCATCATTCCCAGAATAAGAGCATGCGGGGTGAGGAAACCTTGATGGGGCTTCTTATTCTCATGCCTCAGGGACTCTTTATGGACAAAATGTCCTTCTAGAGTACATGTTAATGTAAGGAAATTTTATTCAGAGTATTTTTGGAGCGTTTCGGTTAGTTCATGCAGCATAAAAATGGTCACGCAATTTAAAGAGCAACTGCCACCAGCAATAAACTATAAGATTTTGACTTGACAGCAGCGATATCTATAATCCCCGTTTTGGTGGATTTTTACTTTTATGCACCATTTGAACACAGCAGCAGCTGTTTACGTTGTGTGAAAATTTCATGACGAATGGACCAACAGAAATGGGCCAAAATGGCTTGGTAAAAAGTCTGGTTCCGTTCACTGACATTAAAGTTAATTTTTTGCCCTCTCCTGTAAAGTAACCATTTTTGGAGTCCATTTTGTTTTTCTTTGGACAGCGACGATATATGGATAACTATAGGGAAGACCCTACATCAGCATTTTTACAAGCCTTTTACAAACACCCCTTAAACACGAAATAACCCGTCGTTTTAGGTATGTTTGTCATGGCACTTCAGAAGTACATATACCCCATAGACAGCAATGATGTGTTAATGATATATAACCATTGAAAGCCTCCCAAGCTGTTTTCAGATCCTCGGATATGCGATACCAGTCTAATGTTTGGACACAACCAACTAAATGGATGTTGTTGGTGATCTTAAAGACTCTACAGGCTTACACTTAACAGTTCCAACTGATGAGAGTCTGAAACAGTACATATCCTGATATACCACATATACGCTTGATGTACCACAGTATTATATTTCTGCCATATCTCCACCTCTAATATATATATATATATATATTGTTGCACAGTAAAACCTTTATCTCTTTTTCTGCACTGTTTAAAAGCTGTAGTTACTCTTTCAACTTATCAACTTTGTGAATATTCATAATGGACAGACCAATAGAATTGGTTCAAAACTGCTTAGTAAAGTCCTGTAAAGTTCCATTTTGGAGGTGTTTAAGGTGGACTCTATAATTCCATGACTGCTATTTTGTAGTTTGATGTCTTCACTTTTATTCTACAGTAAAACATTCAGATAAACGTAAGGAGAACCTTCTATGAGTAGCCGTGTCTAAACTTTTAACTGGTAACTCTGATACAAAAAAATGCTAAAGCTAAAATGGCAAAGCATTAAGCTGTTAATGGTCCTAACAGCAGATCATTAGTAAGTAAATTAGCAAGAATTAAACACACACATTAAGACACTTCGTATGGGAAGCTTTATGCCTTGATGTTGAGCTCTTGTGGGTGAACTTGCTGACTGCGTTTTACAGAAAGCAGAGACAATATTGTTTGACTCAGCACTGGTTGCTTTGATACATTGGCAAGTTAGTTTGTTCTTAATGTGAGCCCAAATATTCACTATGGGGCTTATATCTGAACTCTAAGCAGCTGAAACAATCAGTAAAAACCATTAGTATTTTGGCGCTGGTCCATTTTTTGTTTTGCACGGAACCGTACATCCATATTTGAGGTGATTCCTCATTTACATTTACATTTACAGTATTTGGCAGATGCTCTTACCCAGTGCGACTTACAATTTGATCATTTCCTGCACAGGTTGGTGAGGGTAGTGTTAGGAGTCTTGTCTAAGGACTCTTATTGGTATGGTGTAGGGTGCTTGCCCATGGGATCGAACCCCAGTTTACAGGGTGGGCGGCAGGGTGCAACCACTACACTATACCATCCACCTTGTCATGCCACGTCTGCTACATTCACCTATTACTACAAACTGTGCACTAAGAATTTTCATAATTTAAGGTGGTCCCACACACCCGTGTGGAAAGTGGTGTAGTCATTTGCTCCCTGATGTGAGGTGATGTGAATGAATCGCATCAATTTATGATGCATACAGATAAACCAGCTATAATTTCTTTATTTCCGAACAGTCGAATGATTCATGCTTTGTGTAGCTAATCGCAAATAATTCCATGCCAAGTTTGAGGTAATTTTTTTCCTCATTTGAAAGGGAGTGCATTTTATTATGGCTGCATAAGTGGACAAAATAAACTTCATCAGAATGTATCCATTACTTTCAATCATTCAACTTGACTGTTAATTTATCCACCGATCTCCCACGAGCACTGTCCAGCAGAATATGCTGAAGGCGTCCTTCAGTGCTGACATCAGTAATGTTGCTGATATTGCCACAGCAACGCTGCATTTTGCTTGCAAATGGTACTTCAGACTCAATGTACCATGGTGACAAATTTACAGCATGGCAGTAGATGGAAATAACTTCCATCAAGGAAGTCATCAGTGGAACTTTCTACTATTTAAAAGCTGTATTTGAAGGTGTGGAATTTTTTCTGATGAGGCACTGGCAGTTCCACACATATGTATTTCAACGTTTTTTACGTTCTGTAGCAGATATGATACATGATCTAATATCCGAATACTAACATGCAAATTTGTAAGCAGTGAACAACTGGACAAGTTCCGAATCTAGCCCCTTATGCAGGTCCATAGGTTGGAAATGTTTAGTGATTTTAAAATAAAATTAAGAATTGTGGTGCATTAATACAGGGAAACAAGTAACTGCTGTAGAACAATACTTAATTTAAGTATACTTAGTATATATAGTATAGTATATTAATGTACTGAAATTGTGCTATTTCCGTAATACTAACTTTGTACTTAGTATGCTAAATATCCTGTATATAATTAGTGCTATTGAAAATTTCCTCCAAAGAACAAATTGTAGTTAACTGTACTATTTTGAGAGACCACTAAGATTCACTCATTCACTCACTTAAATACATATTAAGTCCATATTAAATTACATTTCTAGTACATTAAAATATACTTCATTTTTACCTGGGAGTGCAAATTAGTATACTCACTTTATTAAGTACAATGAAGTGCTAGTGAAGTAAAATATAGTAGTTATTACATTCGTTTTATACACATATACTTTCTTGCATATATGATTAATGTACCGATAGTGAGCTATTAAGTACATATTACAGTATATTTCTAGTACATTAATGTAGTAAAATGTACTTGTGGTTATAACATTAGTTTTCTATCTATCTATCTATCTATCTATCTATCTTAGATAAGGAATTATTTGCGATCTATAGATAGATAGATAGATATAATCACATTGTACTGCACTTGTATTTAGCACACAAAACAATAATGTGCTTGCTGATATTAAGGTACATTTCTAGTACATTAAAATGTACTGCATTTTTACTGGGGTGGAGATCTACCATTCTGAGGAATTCATGTCTCACACCTCTGTGTCTAATCTTTTATTAGACTATCTATTGATTGAATAAGGTTTGTTATACAAAGGCTGAAGCCAAAATCTGCAGTACCTTTGTTGTAGAATTACTCTATAGCAATTCATGTCAAAAACTGCACTGCTTTTTGCATGAGGCATTTAGAATGAGTTGTTTAAAATAACAGAATATAAAATATTGCTTATACAGAGCTCAGTATTTACAGAATTTGCCACCTCAACAGAGGCCACTCTAAAGACCCACTGTCATGTGCAGTCTATCTGCTGAAAGGCTTATACTCACTCCATAAGCTGCCCATGCTTGGACCCCTGTGATTGCCACTTGCTGTGTAATTTGCAGACGATCGCTTTAGCTCTTATGGGGAGTACATCTTACCAACATCAACATGTTCAGCATCAGTGTAGGTGGTGCCTGATTGTCTTGGTGGCAAACGATATTTTACACATAGTAGCTGTTTGGCCCCCACCGCTCAGAAGCTATTGAAGAAAGACATCATAAGCTTTATGCGAAAATGAAACCAACTGCTCAGGAAACTTCTGTTGCACAGAAGAGGTTTCATTTAGCAGTTCCATTAAAGCAGCGATTGGCAGGAACTTGCAGCATTCCTGAAACTCTTTCAGTCCACACAATTCCTGTGAAGGGCATATTCACCATTCAGATCCGGGAATTTCACTGAAAGGCGGCGATGATGTGCTCTAAAGCGGTGAGAGCCTGAAGCGGGGGGCACTTAATCAGATTTCTTCCAGGGCCAGTACCCCTGTGGCCCCACCCCTAGTTCCGCCCCTGACAAGAGGGATGCAGTCAAAGAGTCATCAACAGCGTGTGAGCACTTGGGCTTCAGGTTGGAGGTACAGATGGTTAGAAAGGTAGGAACTAGAAGAAAAGCACATTAATGGCAATAACACAAGCGGTGGTGTTAATCATTTGTCATATTAGCGGATTATTAACGTGTCATTTTATAACAAATACAGTTTTAACGTTTTCCATATTTTAGCATGTATTAGCACTGATTTTGTTGGCTGATGAAACAGGTTGTAGTTTAGACTACACACTTTGAGGCTTAAAAAGAAGAAACTCTGAAATGCTAGAGACACAAATATCAGACTAATGGACATATACTTTAGTGTTCAAATTCTTAGAGTCAGCCCTAATAAATAAGGCTTCACGTATATAACACAGATAATTTTAGGATAAAATTCCGCTTTTTCCAGTTTTATCCATATTTCCATGATTTCTAAAGCAGTTTCTGCACCTCTGTCCATCCTCACTGTGCAACGTCTGGCCTATTTAGGGCCCGTTAGGCCAGAGGCAGAGTGCAAGCATGACAGAAGGCTCTTTTTTCCACTCTCTGAACTTTTGCACTCTGAGTGTGGAGGCTTTGTACCGAGTTGCTTGAGTGCACTCTGAGCATGCAAATACAGAAACTAGCGTTCGGCCGGACTTCCACTCCTGATATTCAATAATGACTGTGCGTTCAGTAATGTGTCACTGCACATTGTCTCTGTGTAAAAGGAGGGGTAGGGGCTCAATACTAACAGCGGATTATGAGGCCGGGAACAGGTATTTTCACAGGCTTTAGTTGTGTCAACAGTGAATATGAGCGTAACAAAGCCTTGAGCTTTCAGAGCCCAGGGTTTGCTGGGCTGGAACAGAATGCAGAAGGGAGATTTACTGCTTCTTAACATTCTCTACAGTTATGTGTGCAGTGCTAAAGAGTTCCTCTTGTAGGCACCACACTAGAGAGAACGGGATTAAAAATGAGAATGAGATGGTGCTTAGATTTCCCCGCTAACGTGCACGCTGGGACAGGGAGATACACCTCCTCGTTTTTGGCCACGCTACCCGAAAGATGTAATACTGGCGTGGCTTGGAAAGAGATTAGGAAACTCT
>CM067482.1:5620183-5631219 GCA_034552555.1 Semaprochilodus insignis
GGTTCAGATATTAAATCTCCTGCGCTGAACCCTTAGAGGTCTGCTAGATTTTTATTTTTTTTTTTGGGCATTTTTTTTTTTTATATATCTTTAATTCTAATTACACAATTATGTAGCTAATTACTTGGTTATTACATTCACATTTGATGTATTCTGTGTCCAAAGGTCAGCCCATTTTGCTGTTTTACTTATTATAATGACATGAAATAAATGTGTATATGTATTTATATATAAGTCAAAACCCAGTCAAAAGTTTAGACATTAATTTCATAGAATTATGTGGTCACCTTAAAAACATTCAACATGGAACTTTACAGAAGGATAAAATAGCTTTCTTAACCTGCAGTAGAGGTTGATATAACAAGGTTTTTTTCTAAGTAGATTTGTTTTCTATTGGTCTCTCCATCATGAATTTTTGCAAATACACATCTCATCAGTTGGAACTGTTAAGTGTAAGCCTGTAGAGTCTTTAAGATAACCAGAAACATCAATTTAGTTAGGTATGCCTAAACTTTTGAATGGAAGTGTATTTTAAATAACTTAAATCAAATCAAGGAAAACTTGGTATGGATATTTGAATAGATGGATAAATTGATAGAAAGAGGAAGTCTGGATATATTAGCATGACCATTTTAGCTGTTAACCTTTAGAACTGTAACTGTTGGTTTTATATTCATATATATTTCTGTATCTGTAATTACACATTTCATCACATGATTAATTACACAGTTAATTACTTTTATCCTCTAAATTTTATCCTCTAAAAAATCCTCTAAAAAAGGCCAAAAATGCAACTGCATGGACAACAATAACTTCATCAAATTCGAACCAACATAAACTCCACTATATGTCCAAAAGTGCCTAGATGTTGTTTGAATTACATTAATGTGCTCTCACTGCTCAAACTGATGTTGAGGGGTATAAAGCTCCCCCAGCACTGGACTGTGTAGCAGTAGGACTGTGTTCTCTGGAGTGACAGAGCTCCATCCAAAAGCTTTACGATGACTTGGAGTGATCTAGAGCTAAGTGTCCAGTGCCAGTACTTGACCTCAATAATGCTCTTATAGCTAAAAGCAATCAAATCCTGACAGCAATGTTCCAACATCTAGTCTACAGCCTTCCCAGAAGAGAAGAGGCTGAGACTGCAGTAGAGCAGAAACTGCACTTCCTATAAATACCTGTGATTTCAGAACATGCACTGAACGGACTGGTGTTCTGGACATACAGTGTATCTTCTCATTTGCTTACAGATGTGGTATGTAATGAATGTTTAGAATCTCCACTTTCACCAGAACATCACCCTTGATGAGCTAATGAATACAGGCTTACAGCATGCTTCTGCCGATAGCCACACCTCCCAAAGCCCTAATGAACAAGCTCCTTAGGTATTACATGGTATGTGTATTTACACGGGTCTGGAAAAGATCATTTACTATTAAATTCCCTTTGGCTGTTCAGCCTTCTGTTGTCAAATTCACTAAGGCCAAAACTGAGCACCAAGGTGTCCAATGTTAAGGAAAAGCAAATTGCAGCTGATGTGGACATTAAACAGTGTCAGTTAGTGGGGGTGCACTGGGGTAGAAGAAATAGATGTAGAATAAAATACTGGCTCCTTTCACTCTGTGGCCAGTAGACAGTAGCATATTATATATACAGCACATATTATATAATTAAAAAACAAGGGTTTATGTAATGTCATGTAAATGTGTTTCAAAATACTCTACTTACTTCGGTCCTAACTGCACAAACAGACAACTTTTTTTTGAGGCCGCAAACACCTGAACATTTATGGACATATCCATATCCACCCATTTACACTGAGGTTATAAGGAGTTTTTCATCCTTGACTGTTTTTTGAAGGAGGCTTAATACAGGGCAGCCAATCAGATGACAGCTCATTAGCAGCCATGTACACAATTAAATAATGTCTGTGTCTGGTACATAAAATCACACATTATAAATTCACCTCTTGAAAAAAATGCCTTGCATTTCTGTGCATTTGCTCATTAGCTTTAATTCTGATATCCAGCAGACATCATCTGATAACGCTGGTTTCTTTTCTTTTTTTTTTTTCTTTTTTTGAGCACAAATATTTTAAACTCAGCAAGATATAAGTAGAAGTATGTTAATATAGAAGCAGACTAACTGACAAAATCTGGCCACCTGGAGGTTTGTCTCTCATGTAATCCTTTAATGCCTAGGCAAAAAAAACTCCAAAGCTGTTTCTGCATATTAAAATATTAAGCATGCAAGCATATGATACTGTAATATACCACCAGACTGAAGTATATGAACTATATATACCAGTATGTATAATAAAATGTCATCATCGCTGGCCAATGAAAATTTCATTATGAAAAGATTGCAAAAAAAAAAAAGTCTGGCTCCATTGATATAAAAATGATAAAATTAGTAGAGAAATAATCTCTACTTCAGTCATAAAGTTATTAAATTAATTTAATGCCAAGACTCATTCTTTTAAAGCTACATGGCAGTTTCTGCCTTTCAGTCTACTCTTTCCTTATAATAATGTGATTTCTCAATACTGGCATCACATTTATTTATCATCATGTTTTATTTTGTTTCTTCCATTTTGAGCACAATAGCACATCAGCAGGAATATGATTTGCCATTCAGTCAAATCTTTACAATTTTTTTGTTCTGAATAAACAAACCAGTGGAACGCGATAATAAGCATGCTGAGGACAACGAGGACTTGAATAAAGCCCAATTTTTATGTTTTATATTTAGTTTTTTTCTGATGCTAAACCAAAAACAAACTATATTTTGCATTATAATACAGGACATGTTATATATATATAAATACCTACTGAGTATTCAAGCCTTCACATGCAAACGTGTATTTATGCTCATCATTAATTCTAACTACTATTTTATCTATTGTAACAGTTAATCTGTAATCATTATAAGTTAGTAAGTGCTGCAAGAATACATCCACAGAAGTTGCTGTTGACTGAGCTAATGATGGGATGTTTTCAACTTCCACAACAGAAACGCATTTCAAGTTTGGGCCCCAGTGGACGCACGTCTCGGTAAGTGTAGGAAACTAGGAAACAGGGCTAAAACCTGGAGGACAAGGCTAATAGGGGTGCTGACGAGCCAAAGTGACACCTGCTCCCGCGCTCCTTGAGAAATTTAGGTGCCAGCTTCGGAATTTACCCTCCCCAAACATTTGCATATACACAATAAGATGGCTCCATACGTTGGGCTGAGGAGACGCCTGCGGGCCATGGAGACGGTGACCAAAACACAATAATTGTGAGTCAAATTCTTCCTGACACTGATCCTGTCTTGTATGGGGACTGGCCCGGGAATCGGAGGCGTCCCTCCACAGCTTGTTCCTGTCACTTGCTGCCCGGGCTGCCGTGTAATTTGCCTGCACCCTCATGCCTAGGCGATGTTACCCTCCTCACCAGCAGCCCCACCACCACCCACCCCACTACTCTCGCCTTGCAGAGACATAATCTGGCTGTCGGCTCGCGCCCTGCCACCTCCCAGCGCTCCTCAGTGGGTTTTTAGATAAACACGCGCAGTACCAGGGCTTCATGTAAATACAGCTGTCAATAGCGCAATTACAATATTGCTGGCAAAACAGCAGTTTACCACAACATCGCTCCAAACACAAGGCACACTTGGCAAGCAGCGCGAACAAGGGCAAGAAACGAGAAGTGACTAGACGTAAACGGGATGCTAAACAGAACAACCGCAGCGAGGATGTCAAAACAAAACGTCCAATTGACTGACATTAGCGTCAAGCTCTCTGTCAAGTCTGTTTGGGAGATGGGCTCGCATAACAATGCGTGGGGAAAAGGAGCGATTTAGAAAGTCCAACAAATCCTGTCAGACTGCCGCACACATGCAGATGTCTTGCCGCAGTGACAGGATTTTTTTTTTGTTGTTTTTCCTTTTTTTTATGGGCGCCATTTTGTGGAGGCAAAAGCAGTCAGGACCTTACCGCCGCACCCAAAATGTCGGCGTGACATTTATTTCAAAAGCCCAAATAGCATATCTCAAAGCGCCGGATTTGGAGAAGTTTAGAGCCCATTTTATACGCCTTTATACACGCAGCTGCATCTCCGAATGGACAAGGCTTTTCTTTTCTTTTCTTATTCTCCAGCGGCAAAGCAAGATGACTCGTAAGATAACGCAAACTTCCATAATTACCTCTTCATCAGTACACGGATTTCAACTTGTGTTAGCCTTTTCTTACCTCCCCACCTTTGTAGCCCTTTGGGGAAAACTCTGCGCTGAAGGTCACAGGACTTGTGGATATTTATACTTTTGTGCTCACGCTCTCACTGAAAACGGTGTTGTAAATGATCATTTCTGAAAGCAGCATTGAAAACGATCATTTCTGAGAAGAGCTTCAAGAACGATTGTTTCGGGAAAGCAGCGCTGAATCCTTTTCAACAAAAGAGGATTGAAAACGTCTTTTGGAAACAGCATAGAAAAAAGATTTTTTCTGAGAACAGCGCAAAATACTGTCATTTCTGAAAACACCATTGAACGCTTTCACTTCTGAAAACAGCTTTGAAAACTCACTTCTAAAAAAACAGCCCTGAACAGTTACACTTCTGAAAACAGCTTTGAAAACTCACTTCTAAAAAAACAGCCCTGAACAGTTACACTTCTGAAAACAGCACTGAAAATGATCTCTTCTGAAAACAGCATTGAAAACTGTCACTTCAAAAAAACAGCATCAAAAACTATCATTTCTGAAAACAGCACTGAAAACTATCACTTCTGAAAACAGTACTGAGAAGTTACACTTCTGAAAACAGTACTGAGAAGTTACACTTCTGAAAACAGCACTGAAAACTATCGCTACTGAAAATAGCATTGAAAACTATTACTACTGAAAACAGCATTGAAAACTATCGCTACTGAAAACAGTACTGAAAACTATCACTACTGAAAACAGCATTGAAAACTATCACTTCTGAAAAAAGCATTGAAAACTATCGCTACTGAAAACAGTACTGAAAACTATCACTTCTGAAAATAGCATTGAAAACTATCACTACTGAAAACAGTACTGAAAACTATCGCTACTGAAAACAGTACTGAAAACTATCGCTACTGAAAACAGTATTGAAAACTATCACTTCTGAAAATAGCATTGAAAACTATTACTACTGAAAACAGCATTGAAAACTATTACTACTGAAAACAGTACTGAGAAGTTACACTTCTGAAAACAGCACTGAAAACTATCGCTACTGAAAACAGTACTGAAAACTATCACTTCTGAAAATAGCATTGAAAACTATTACTACTGAAAACAGCATTGAAAACTATCGCTACTGAAAACAGTACTGAAAACTATCACTACTGAAAACAGCATTGAAAACTATCACTTCTGAAAATAGCATTGAAAACTATTACTACTGAAAACAGTACTGAAAACTATCACTACTGAAAACAGCATCAAAAACTATCACTTCTGAAAACAGTACTGAAAAGTTACACTTCTGAAAATAGCATTGAAAACTATTACTACTGAAAACAGTACTGAGTAGTTACGGTTCTGAAAACAACACTGAAAGCTATCACTTCAAAAAAACAGCATTGAAAACTATGACTTCTGAAAAGAGTACTGAGAAGTTACACTTCTGAAAATAGCATTGAAAACTATCAGTTCTGAACATTTATTAAAGCAGGATTGAGAACAATCTTTTATTAAAGCAGAATTGAGGACAATCTTTTCTTAAAGCAGGATTGAGAACAATCTTATTAAAGCAGGATTGAGAACAATCTTTTAGTAAAAAAGCAGGATTGAGAACAATCTTTTCTTAAAGCAGGATTGAGGACAATCTTTTAGTAAAAAGCAGGATTGAGGATAATCTTATTAAAGCAGGATTGAGGACAATCTTTAACTAAAGCAGGATTGAGAACAATCTTTTATCAAACCAGGATTTAGAATGATTTTTTAAATTAAAACAGGAGAAACAACATTTATTTTCAAAGCAGGACTGAAAACAATCTTATCAAAGCAGATTTTTGAAAACAATGTTTTTATCAAGGCAGGATGGAGAACAGTCTTTTATGAAAGTAGAATTGATTTATCAGAGCAGGATGAAAAACATCTTTAATCAAAGCAGGATTTTGAAAACCATCCTTTCTCAAAGCAGGATTGAAAACAATCTTTTATCAAAGCAGGATTTTGGAAACAATCCTTTCTCAAAGCAGGATTGAAAACAATCTTTTATCAAAGCAGGATTTTGGAAACAATCTTATTGATGTAGAACTGAAACAATCTTATCAAAGCAGCTTAAAAACAGCGTCTTCTAAAAGCAGCATTGAAAATGATCTTGTATCAAAGTAGGATTGACTGAGCCATTGTTTCTGAACCTTGTGTGAGTTAACATCTGCTTATTTCTGAAGTGTGTGCAAGATTTCAGAGCAATTTATTAAACCGTGAAAAGCCTTTATAGACTTCGTTATGGCATTTTAATCAGCTAGACTGTATTAAAACTGGTGTGCAGTGGCGCTCTTAACTTGTGTGCTGTTAATAGGTTTTCTATATACAGCCTGTAAGAAAAGGCATTTAAAGGTTTAAAGTACTCAGCTGAAAGTTCTGTGCTGTGGCTTTTGGCGGGCTGTGTGGATGCAGGAATGAACCCCATGCTTAGGGATACAGCTGGAATTGGCATGAATAAGTGGAATTCTAACTAGGTGCCAAGAGACAGCAAACTCGAAACTAATTCAGAATTCCGAAACTGCAGGCACAGCACAGCGCAATGTAGAGCAGTCTCAAATGCTCGGGCTCTTGCTGATTGTTAGCAAAAAAAAATAAAAAATACACTTGTATTCTTTTACATTCTGTACAATTTTATTTTTCTGTTTGCTTTGAGGTTACTGGCAAAGCCATCATAGAAACTTAGATACAGCAAAAATAGATTTTCATATTCAAACTCAAATCATAAAATATTACCTCTGTTGCTCAGAACAAACTCCAATGGGGTAATGAGGTTCAGTGTACAATCAGACAGAATGTCTTTGAGTTATGATGGAGATATAATTAATATGACATTAAGCCAAGCTTTCGCCATTATAGGTGATAGCTGGGATGTCTTGATGGTAAAGAAATGTGGTGGAAGAAATCTAAAAGTGAACTAAAAATGATTTTAAAAGGCTAAAAATAACATTACAGTAAAAACAACTTTACAGCAAAAAACAGAAGATTAGTTTCTTATGATTATACAGAAGTACTATAATTTAAAACACCTGGAGGGTGAAATAATGAAAGACCCAATGCGTCTTTTCCCCCACCACTGATCGTAAGCCAGCATGCCCACCCGGATGAAGAATGCTTTGGTCATCTGAAGTGACAAACTTGTCAGGCTCAGAAGGGATTGGGTAAATGAGTCACGACAGCTCATGAGTAGGAGTGGATAGCTTGCGCATCTCCTGGACATTTTACACCACTGAATTAGTGTTTCAAGTGCTGCTGTTTTCTCTGTGTGATTCCAGGAACCTCCGCAGCACGAATGGGTGGAATTTATTGTGGAAAGTCAATAGATTTCCCAGTTTCACTCTGCTTAGCTTTATAGCTTTACGGTGAAACAGTACTACATCCAGATGCCGCCCCCACCCCTATCCCTCACCCCAACCCAACCCCAAAATAACACAATTCCTCATGAATGGTTACTACGTGGACAATTGAAAATAAAAAAAAAACATAATAAAAAAGGATTATGGAAAAAATTGCCTGAAATAAAAGTGAAATCATTATCATAATCAGCCCTATTTTTTGTGCTGACAGATGCTGAAATTAAGCAAAATTGTCACCTTCAACAACCGCAGCAATTTCTTTCGCAAAACCAGCGACTATTATTTTTGAGAAACGTCTTTGCCAATTTCATGTTGGAAATTTCGCTTGGAGTCACAAGCATTTTGCCGTAGGAAAGGTTTGAGTGGCAGCTGGAAAGCCTGCCTCCCTCCTGCTCTGCTCTATAATTCATGCCTGTGTAGGTTTATGATCCGTCAGAGTTAAACAACAGGACTGCATCTGAAACAGCGCAGCAGCTCCTCTGAGGCTGTTTGTTGTTGGGACTGTTTCAGAAAAGGATTTAAAAGTGATGCTAACGCGTCCCCCCAGGACCCCTGAGAGCCCCCCCCCCCATCTCACAGTAAATGGAGTAATTTACCACCATTTCTACATGTCTTACTACAGTACAGCAGTGCAACTTCAGACGAGTGATTTACCCTCATTTAGCAAACGAGCTGCAAATATCAGACTGGAAAATGAAAGAGGTTTTAGAGGACTGAATCAGCAGGACTGTGCTTGATGTATGAACACCTGAAATATTCAGACCATATGCAATGATAAATATGGAGAGTGTCAGAGTGCCCCTTACGTGGCGTGTGGGTTGAGGTGGAGGATGAGGTGTTAACGGGATGGAGTGAGGTGCTGCAGGGCGGAGACGCCTCCAGACCGAAGCTTACTACTGAGCAGACAGGCGACGCCCATTAACGAGACAGAGATGAGGTGAGACTCAGAGAGAGAGAGAGAGAGAGAGAGAAAGAGAAACTGAGTAATGGAAAGAAGAAGAAGAAGAAACTTTCAGCCAAAGCCTGGAATAAAGTTTCAAATGGAAAGAAAGAAAGAAAGAAAGAAAGAAAGAAAACAAAAGAAAATTAAGGAGGAAACATTAAAGAAGACAGAAAATAAGGAAAGGAAACAAGTAATGAGGAAGGAAGGAAGGAAAGAAGGAGGGAAGAAAGAAAAGAAGGAAGGAACAAAAAGGAAAAAGAAAATTGAAAAATGAAAGGAATAAAAAGGGGCAGGAAAGGGGAAAAAGGATGGAAGAAAACATGTCTCTTATACACATCTTTAGGAAGACAAGCACTGACGACATGATCACCAAGGATCNAAAATGGGAAAGGTAAGAAAATGAAAGTGGAAAGACAAAGAAAGAAAAATGAGAGACAATGAGAGAAAGATAATAAAGAAAAAGGGAATAAGGAAATTGA
Source organism: Semaprochilodus insignis (assembly GCA_034552555.1). NCBI lineage: Eukaryota > Metazoa > Chordata > Actinopteri > Characiformes > Prochilodontidae > Semaprochilodus > Semaprochilodus insignis. The sequence continues at coordinate 5,629,181 of CM067482.1, forward strand.
AGGAGTGTGAAAAACAAATGGAAAACAATCAAATAAGCAGAATTAAACAAATGAAGAAAGGGAAATAAACAATAGAAGAAAGAATAAAACAAATTTTATTATTTATTTATTATTCTTTCTTTGCTGCCTGGTTGGCTAACAGTTTAATCCTGTTTCTGATGAAATGATTTGTATGATTTGATGTAGTTCGTATGATGTTATGCGATGTTATATGATGTTATGCGATGTTATATGATGTCATGTGAGGTTATGTGAGGTTATGTGAAGTTATGTGGTATTATGTGATGTTATGTGGTGTTATGTTATATGATGTCATGTGAGGTTATGTGAGGTTATATGATGTTATATGATGTTATGTGAGGTTATGTGAGGTTATGTGAAGTTATGTGGTATTATGTGATGTTATGTGATATATGTTATATGATGTTATGTGAGGTTATGTGAGGTTATGTGAAGTTATGTGGTATTATGTGATATATGATGTTATATGATGTTATGTGAGGTTATGTGAAGTTATGTGGTGTTATGTGATATATGATGTTATGTGAGGTTATGTGATGTGTGATGTTATATGATGTCATGTGAGGTTATGTGGTGTTATGTGAAGTGTGAAGTTATGTAGTACTTTGTGGTGTTATGTGATATATGATGTTATATGATGTTATGTGAGGTTATGTGGTGTTATGTGATGTGTGATGTTATGTGAGGTTATGTGGTGTAATGTGGTGTTATGTGATATATGATGTTATATGATGTTATGTGAGGTTATGTGGTGTTATGTGATGTGTGATGTTATATGATGTCATGTGAGGTTATGTGAGGTTATGTGAAGTTATGTGATGTGTGATGTTATATGATGTCATGTGAGGTTATGTGATATGATATGTAATGTTATATGATATGCAATGCTGTGTTGTATGATGCTATGTGATGTTATATGATGGTATGTGGTGTTGTTATGTGATGTTTTGCATTGTTATGTGATGTCATATGATGCTATGTGGTATTATGTGATGTTATACGATGTTATGTTATATGATGCTGTATGATGTTATATGAAGAGTGAATTCTTGCACTAATAAACGAGGAGGCTGTAAACGCAGAGCTTAAAGAATGTGATTATGATCCTCCGCCATCATTACGAGTGGATTGAGCAGATCTCCTACCTGGTAATTATTTCTCAGTGAGCTGCAGTTATGTGTGAAATCAGGCTCGGTTTGAGTCGAGGTCTGAGTGCTAGAATGCGAGTGGTCTTTGAAAGGGATGGAATAATAGGTTCCAGGAGTGGAAGAACTACTTGAGGAACGGAGGGGGGGTGCAGAAAAAACTCTGGAGAGGAGAAAAAGGAAAAGGAGCCGGGAGAGGCACGGCAGCATCCTCTGCTGAAAAGAAACAGCAAAGTAAATGCAAGCTGACAGGCAAAGTGGGGGACAGTTAGGCTTACTGTTATTACCATAACAAAGAGGCCAGAGAGCCGCATCCCCTCCGCATCAGCACACTGAGGGGGGCTTAGGATGGGACAGCGGGGGGGAGGAAGTACCACGCAGGGAGCCGACTCTGGGCGTGTTTGTGTTCATTCTTATCTCAGTGACTGTCTCGGACGCTTCCACGACAGAACTGCTGTTTCTGACCATTAGAGACGCTCAGCTACATGACTTTGATATTACTCTCTCTCTCTTTCTCTTTCTAATCTGTCTTCCTGTCTTTCTCTCTCTCTTTCTCGTTCTCATCTCTGTCTTCCTCTCTTTCTCTTTCTCTCTCTCATCTCCATCTCTTTATCTCTCTTTCTTTTTCATCATCTATCTCTTTTTTATCTCTCTTTCGCTACTATCTCTTTCTTTATGTCTCTTTCTTTATCTCTCTCTCTCTTTCTCATCTCTCTTTCTCTTTCCCATCGCTAACTTTCTTTATCTCTCTCTCTTTTTTCATCTCTATCTCTTTCTTTATTTCTCTCTTGTAGTTCATCTCTCAGTCTCTTACTCCCTTTCTTTCATCTTTCTTTCTTTCTTTCATGCGCTCTTTTTCTTTCTTCCCATGTT
>CM067482.1:5631478-5666980 GCA_034552555.1 Semaprochilodus insignis
TTTCATTCTTTTTTCTCATTCCCTTTCTTGTTTTTGTCTTTCTTCATCTCTCTCTCTCTCTCTCTCTCTCTGTCCATCTCTTTCTTTTCTCTCTTTCTTTTTTCTTCTCCTTTTCTACCTCTTTTTCATTCTTTTTTCTCATTCCCTTTCTTGTTTTTGTCTTTCTTCATCTCTCTCTCTGTCTCTCTCTCTCTCTCTCTCCCTCTTTCTCTCTCCCTCCAGAAGTATTGGCAGAGGTTGGTAAGCATTAGAAATGAAAGGATATGACAGATTGTCTTTGTTGTTTATCAGCTTGATCTTACTCTGAGTCGCAGGGAGAAGTCTAACCGCTCAGTCAATCAGATTATTCAGAGATAAGGAAGGAAATGTTTTCCTCACGTAAGATCGATCTGATAAACAACAAAGACGTTTTCACAGCGGATTTCACTGATTTTACTGGAGGTGCCAATAGTTCTGGAGGTCTCTCTGTCTCTCTCGCTCTTCCTCTCTCTCCTTCTGTTGAACAGATACATGCTAAATGCGTGACTGAAATGCAGAGCCTGTAAAGAGGGCAGGAACTCCGCTCTGACTGTTTGGACGGGGCAGGCGTGGCTGGGTGTTGGAGACTGACAGCAGATCTCTTTAACTGGGCTCTGTAGACTCTGGAGAGAGGGATGTGCTCCTCCAGAGCTGAGGATGACTTCACTCCGGCTGGAAAACGTTAGGCAGCATCGGCTCTGCGGAGGCTGTGCTAAAGAGCCCCATGTGGGTTTGCAACGGTCCGACTGACCTTTACCCTGTGGAGTTGTCTGTGATTCGTTTCCATCACTTTTCCACACTGACCGACGGCTGACCCATCTGCAAAACGGTCATTAAGACCTAATTCCTAATGAGCTTAGAATCTACATGTAAATGCTTGAAAAGAACAGTGCCAAAAAGGGGTCTTTGGAGCGATGCCATGGAAGGACCAAGTTTAGTTTCTTACAGAAACTTTCAGGGCTTGGTTTCCCGAAAAAGTAATTGAGCCCTTGAGTTTAATATCCTGTGAATCCCCCTTTAGCAGCATTGCCTCCACCAAATGTTTCCTAAAGCTGCAAATAAGATTTGCACAATGTTGAGGAGGAATTTTGGATCGCTCGTCCTGGCCAAGGTGATTCAGTTCGTCAGTATTTAACCAACAGTGCCTTGAGCAAACTAAACAAGCTCATCAGGAATGCTGGTTCTGTTGTAGGAGCTCTCTGGAGGTTGTGGCAGAACAAAAGACTCTCAGCAAGCTGCTTGCCATCTTGGACAGTACCTCACACTGCCTGTATACAACACTGGAAAAACAGAGAAGCACATTCAATGCCAGACTGTTGCAGCTGCGCAGTGTTAAAGAGCGGCATGTGAGATCTTTCTACCTGTTGCTATAAGGCTCTACAACCAGTCTCAGTTTCTCAGAGACAGTACTGATCTCCTGCTGTCTGAAATATGCTCAATCACAACCTCAACTCATCAATATATATACACACACATCATCAAAAAAATAGTTGCACCCAGAAGGAATCAACCGAGAAGTGGGCTGGGTTGATATCATAAGACATGACAAAGTTTCAGATTCGGTTGTGCATATGGTGTTAGCAAGACGGGCTTTGTCACTGTATCTGACTGACCCAACAGCCATAATTGCAGTGATGCCCTCCATGAGTCATACTGTTAGTGCAGCACCATTGGCAGACGGCAGCACGATGCAGGACTACATGCACTGTTACAACGACAGTCTCCAAAGACTGCAATGGTGTCGTGTCAGACTGTCACGCAGACCGCTATGGCCACTGCCTTTAACACCACGTCAATGTCACCAAAGACTGCAATAGAAAAAGACTTGTCTTGGTGGAGATGACCAACGAATCTGTGTGTGGAGGCACTGTGGTCAGCGCCAAGATGAACGGTTTGTTGTTACACATCACACATCCAGAAGGACTGGTGTCACTCCACCTCCACCCCTACCACGCAATCTGCAGGAACTGTGTGAGAATATTCCAGCTGCATGGGATGGATTATCACAGGACACCATTAGGAACCTCTACAACCCCATGCCGAGACATCGGGCATGTTGCATTAGACATACTGAGAGACACTACTTCTGTATGTGTAGCTCAATAAATATTCCCCATATCAGTCTAAATTCATCATCATTTATTGTTCCTGGTGACCTTTATCTTCCTTCCCAATAGCACTGCAATCCCACACTTCCTTCTGGAAATCATCTTTTTCAACCATTCTTTAGATGATGTACCTGTGTTCTTTGGGTCACCGTCTTGTTGCATCAGCCAGCATTTCTCCAGCTTGAAGTAATCGATTGCTGCCCTATATAATCCTATAAGATATTTTGGGACACCTTTAAATTCTTTGTTCCCTCAATAATCGCAAGGTGCCCAGAACCCGAGACGACAAAGCAGCCCCAAACCATGATGCTCCCTCCACCATGCTTCACAGTTGGCATGAGGTTTTGGTGTTGGGGTGCAGTGTCCGTTTTCCTCCATACATAGCGTTTTGTGCTAAACAGTCTCACTTTGTCCTCATCTGTCTGTAGGACATTTTCCCAGAACCATTGTGGAATATCCATGTGGTCTCGGGCACACAGCAGCTTCCTTCATAGTGTCCTTCCATGAACACTATTCTTGTTCAGGGTTTTCTTCCTAAGTGTAGACTCTTCTTTAGGTCTTTTGCTGTTACCCTCGGGTTCTTTCTAACTTTTTTGTAGGATTGCCTGTTGTGCTCTTTGGGGTATCTTAACAGGATATCCACTCCTAGGAAGAGTAGCAACAGTCCTAGATTTTCCATATTTGTAGACAGCTTGTATAACCACGGATTAATGTACCATCAGGTCTTTAGTACTGCTTTTGTAGCCTCATGCGTCTCTATAACACATCTTTTGTGGTCTTCTAAAAGCTGTTTGCATAGAGGCATGGTTCACACTAACCTTTCTTGAGCAGAAAAGATTTGTCAGTAACCAGGATTGTGTGCTGCCTTTATTACAATGTGCAAAGCACCTGTGAAAACCCAGACTTCTAATCTCATCTCCTTCATTCTAACACCTTTTGCCAATTAGCTCTTGGAGATGTTCTTACTTTTTATACCCTGATCTCTGGATATTAGTCAGTGTCCCTAATAAAACACATGAAAATTACAATGGTTTGTGTTTTATTAGTTTAGTGAGATTGTCTTTGTCTATAATTGTGATTAGACCAGTTAATGATTAGACCTCAGTGCAGAAATCCAGGTAATTCCAAAGGGGCTCATTTACTTGTCTTCCAACTGCATATGTAAATGTGGGTTCATAGCAAGAAACACCCTATAAGACACATAGCCCATATCAAAGGTATCCACAAAGGGCAAGTTTGGCTTTTACCAGTGTTAACATTAGCTAGGTTAGCTTGCTAGCCTATTGGCACCAAACGTTGCTTGTCCTCATTTTGTTCAGGAACTGTAACTCATCATATGAAATGCACACATTTGATCTTGTTTTTCATATCATAAGGAAAGTGTTAGAATGATAATTAAGGAGTTTTTTTTTTTACTCAGACCTATTCAAACAATTCAGGACACTGCACACTGTCATGATAAAAACATGAGAGCCTCAGGTAAAGCAACAGAAGCATGGAAGTTTCATGAGTTTTGTCATTGTTGTTTGACTTTAGGATCTAATCTGTTTTGCTGTTTCTACTTTGTTAATCCCATTTCTCCCTGTTCTCCAATGCTCAGGACCCCCACAAGACCACCACAGAGCAAGTATTATGTGGGTGGTGGATCATTCTTAACACTGCAGTGACACTGACATGATGTTGGTGTGTTAGTGAATCAGACACAGCAGTGCTGCTGGACACCTCAGTGTCAATGCTGGACTGACAACCAAATCCACTATCCAGCCATCAGCATCATGTGACCACTGGTGAAGGACTAGAGGATGGTGAATACAACCTATGCAGCAGCAGGTCATCTGTCATCTCTGACTGCAAGGTAGACCAGCAAGGTAGGAGTGTCTAATAGAGTGGACAGTGAGTGGACACAGTGTTTAAACACTCCAGCAGCACTGCTGTGTCTGATCCACTCACACCAGCACAACACACACTAACACACCACCACCATGTCAGTGTCACTACAGTGCTGAGAATGATCCACCACCCACATAATACCTGTTCTGTGGGGGTCCTGACCACTGATGTGGTGGTGGTGTGTTAGTATGGGTTGTGCTCTTTTGAGTGGTGTCACTGCTGGACTGAGAACCAAAACTAACCAGCTAACGGTGTCCTGTGGGCAGTGTCCTCTGGGCAGCATCCTGTGACCCCTGATGAAGGACTAGAGGATGACCAACACAAACTGTGCAGCAGCAGATGAGCTATCGTCTCTGACTGTACATCTACAAGGTGGACCAGCAAAGTAGGAGTGTCTAATAGAGTGGACAGTGAGTGGACACAGTGTTTAAACACTCCAGCAGCACTACTGTGTCTGATCTACTCACACCAGCACATCACACACTAACACACCACCACCACGTCAGTGTAACTGCAGTGCTGAGAATGATCTACTGCCCACATAATACCTGGTGGTCCTGTGGGGGTCCTGACCACTGAAGAACAGGGTAATAAAGTATACAGAGAAACAGATGGACTACACTCTGTAACTGTAGAACTACAAAGTGCTCCTATATGGTAAGTGGAGCTGATAAAGTGGACAGTGAGTGTAGATACAAGGAGGTGTACTCAATGTGGCTGGTCGGTGTATATATATAATCCCATAATTACATGACTAATAGGGGGCTGCCTAGTTTTTAATGTGTTATGTTATTGCTAAGAAAAGAATATTTACCTTTTTGAAAAGTCCGGTGTCCTCAAATCTTGGTTCAGAAACGACTGATTAGATTAGCAATGCAAGCTTATTGTTGGCACAGCAATAAAAACTCCACAGAGTGAGAGAATGAAGAATGAGGCTGACAGAGTAGCGTCCATGATATCAGACATCACTCGGCAGGATTTGACCCAAAGCCAATACTGACGCACTCCTGAAACATCACCGGCACTCCAGCTTTGTCAGCTGCCTCTTCAAACACAGTGCTCTCTCTGGGTGTTACTCTGAACTTCTTGAATCAGAGATTATTTTAGCTCATGCTTTGTGGCTTCATTGCGGCTCGCTTCATTTGGCTGATTCGTCTGGATCGGGAGTACAGTGAGCATGACTTTGCTTCTGCAAAGGAAACGGTGAAGGGTTCGGCTGTGCGAGACAAAGAACTGTCAGTCAAACCCGAGAGGGTATGCGTGTGGGGGGTGAAAGTACAGGGAAGCTTGTCTAAAATATTGCTTGTGGTAAGCAGCCATATGCTACAGATGCAGCAGATTAGGTTATAAAATGCCAGAGTAGCCTCTTAAAGAGTCTTTCCCTGGAATCTTCCATCGGTTGTTTCTTTGGGGAACCACTTGTGGTCTGTCTGTGGCATCACTCCAAAGAAGTCTTTTAGTGTATTTACTTTTAAGGCACGAAAATACAGGCAGAAAAAACATGGCGGTTTCCTTCCTTTTAGGATAAATTGCACCTATAACACATCATCTCTTAAACTGCGATTATAAAAACGTCAAAGCTTTGAAAGACATACGTTTATTTTAGCATGCTTTGACAATTCACGTCCACTTGCATCTGACTGTGCTTTCTGAAAGTTGGCGGTTTTAAAGTAGGCTTACCTCCACCCGCAGTGAGCACAACCGTGTCAGCCTTCACTGCATCACTGAAAAGCTTGTGACATAGAGTGTAGTTAGAATACCATCACTGTCCAAGCAAAAATGAAAAAAGTAGTCTATTTTTTTTGGTGATTTTTAATTCTTTTGCATAATTTAAGCCCAGCAAAAAAAAACAAAACAAAAAAAAACAAAAAAAAACAAAACAAAAAAAAAAATATATATATCATAATAAACGGGCCAACAGAAATGCTCCAAAACTGCTTCTAATAAAATATCATTATGTTAATTTACATTGAAATTAATGAATACTTTTACCTTCTCCTGTAATATTGCCATTTGGAGATACATATTTTTCTTTGGACAGTGATGATATACAAGTATGTTTATTTCCCTTGTACTAATAACAACAGTTACAGAAATAGTGCATGTTTTCTGAGATCTCATGAGTGATTCAAATTTTTAACCTCATTTGTATATATTTTTTTTTTCTTAAAATCAGCTTTCCACAACCAAAAAATCTGTTTTGGTGAACATTTTATTTTCCTTTCAATTTTAATTTTTTTTGTGTATTTACAGTGAAATAAACATGTTTAATTCTAACATCATGCAAAGTCTAGATTTCTTAGCATGCAAATTTGCATATCTAAATATATTTTATTTTGGAAAATGTAAAGAATACAAGTAACTCAGTGACAAAGCTTCACTGTGTTGTTCCCACCACCTTCATAGTTAAGCTGTAATAAAAAACATTTATTTCCATTAATTTCCTGTTTGCTTTTCAACAACCCAACTGCCGTTTACATTATGTGAAAAATTCATAATGAATAGACCAATAGAAATGCTCCAAAATGATTTCACACAAAATTTCTTTACATTAACTTATTAAAGGTAAATGAACTTTTTGCTTTCTCCTGTTAAGTTACCATTTTGGAAATACTTTGGATGGTGACGATATACAAGCATGTCTAATTCATTTATAATAATGACCACATTTACACAGATTGTCTCACTGTGTGTCAATGTTATTGTTAGTACAAATAAAACAGACAATTCTGTGAATTGTCGCTGTCCGAAGTAGTTTTTAATCTTTACAACATCAGCTTTTTACAACCAAACATCTCCTGGACCAGAAAACCTGCATTCATACATTTTTACATGTTCATTACATGGTAGATTGTGTACTACATGTACTACATGTATTTTAATAATAGTGCTCAGTGTTTTTCACATAATTGTAACATCATCCAAAACCTATATAGTTGCTTAAAATATGGTTTTGCATATCTATATATATTTGGGGGAAAGTTTAAATGCTTGTAGACATATCCATAACTAAGTAGCAAAGCTTAACTGTGTTATTGTCTATAGTTTTAAAAAATGACTTTATTCACCTGCAGTCTCTTACCTTAAGAGGGCTTTGCCACCATCATATTAAAACAGCAACACAAAAACATCTCCGTTTATTTCTGTTTTTCATTTGAAATGCCAACTCTAATTTACATTGTGTGAAAACTCTGTGATGATATGGACCAATAGAAGTGCTCCAAAACTGCCTCAAACCAAATTTATATTTACATTCATTTATATTGGAAATATAAAGGATATTTTTGCTTTTTCCTGTAAAGTCGCCATATTGGAGATACTTGTTTTTCTTTGGAAAGATACAGATATGTGTTTTGTTTTGGCAGCATTCACACAAAATCTCACTCAGTTCTGGAACCCTTTTTTCCTCACGAAGTCACCTTTTCACAGTCAAAAATCTCTTGTACTAGAAAACCTGCATCCATGAATTTTGACATTTTAATTCCTAACATTATTCTGAAAGATATTACAGAAAGAGCTCTTAATGCTTAACTGGATTTATAGTAGATTGTCCAACATGTGTTTCAATAATTTTGCATAATGTTTTCCTGATTAATCAATACAATTTCAACATTAATATAATCTCTGGATTGTGTATTAACAGTCAAATAAACATACTTAATTCTAATATACATACATATATATATATATATATATATATATATATATATATATATATATATATATATATATATATATATACACACATGGACAATTACTTAGGTAAATATATATATTTTTGGGAAACAACTTGAAGTACAAAAGCTATACTTGCAAGAATGTCAGTAAGTAAGTAACAAAGCTTCATTGTATTATCTATTGTTCCGCCTTCAGTCTCTCAGAGTGCATTGTTACCATCACATTGAAGCCAAAATAGATCTTTCCCGTATTTTAAAATGGTAGCTGCTCTTTAGATTGTGTGATCATTTCATGACATCGTGATGAATGGACCAATAGAAATCCCCCAAATGACCCCAAATGAATGAAATCTATTTACATGAATGTACATTAAAGTTAAGAACGATTGTTCCATCTCCTATGAAGTGACAATGACATTAAGCAGAGCAGAGCAGTACAAATATAATAGAGTCTGCAGATAGTCTCACTGTGTGAGCTTGTAATTCATTTCTGTTCAATTAATGACTATCGAGTAATGACTTCTCATTATGTAATAAGCATGCGTGTCTAATAACCCTGTAATACAATTCCTACATTTATTTACATGATCATTTTTTTAACCTCTTTTTTTCTCTAATGGTAACTCTGGTATCTGCTTATTTTAACTAACTGGCCTCCCACACGTTTGATAAATGTGAACACATGGAAGGTTCAGGTTATTAATGTGGGACAGGGGTAAAAAAAAAAAAAGTCAAGCCAGTTTTTTCAAGTCTGTCTCCTCTTTTCATTTTCACTTGTGATATTTTTGTCCCACACCAGCTCCCAAAGGCCCGGTTAAAAAATTCACTAGCGTTCCATATTTGGTGGAAATAACACCAGCACACTGTCCGGGGCGACAGCTTCAGGAAGTTCCAGCCATGTTTTAATATCTAAAAATGCATGTCCACTGCCAGGCGCGCCCAGATAACAATAAAACAGCTGCATGTTCTCCCCCGTACGCAGCACACCGTCTATCTTCTGAGCACTGCAATATGGAGCTATGTTCTAGAACCAGAGTTTGCCATGTTCGTGAATAATAGAGAAGTCTGCTGTATCTGTAATGTGATCCAGTTCGCCCACTCAGCAGAATATTACAGGGTTTAATTCCAAATGACTTTGCTATCACTTTCCATTTCATAAACAGTAAGTAATGGATGGGGGGCATGGCTTTATCAGATGCTGGGTATTTGGTGGCCTGCTCTGGCTATGCCCTGAGTTTGTTTAGTATATATTAGGAGTTGTTTTACTTAGAGACAGGCAGAGAGAATGAATAATCGTGTTGGAAGCCCAGGGGGAGACTGTAGCCAGAGTTATCAAAAAGAGAGGACAGGGCTATTCCTGGTGTTTTGATTTCATCTGCAGAGGATTAGACGGCGATTCGTTCTTAGGCCAAGTTTTCCAGCCGGAAATGTGTTTCTCTGGTCAAGACACAGCCCGGATCGGCCCACGGTGGAGGAGACGGCTGGGTGGGAGTTTGATGATGGGAGTATTACGAATGGCAATTTCACAGTTGCAAAAGTCACATGCAAAAGTTTGAGCACCCCCGTTCTAAACATGTTTTAACGATGGTCAAATAAAGCATCAAATGTGCCATAACTTTAGTTTTTTTCTGATGTATTAAATACAGTAAATAAACAGTGATTGTATAATAGAATGTGCAGAATTGTGTTTTCTGTAGTGGATGCCTTTGAACTTATTTGAACTGAGAAAATCAACCAAACATGTCATTTACTTCTGTCCATATCTTGTATAATCTGGATTACATACCCTGCATATCTTTTTATCTATCTCAGATTTACCCAATTGCATATATGGAAATGTGTACATCTATATATATTATGGCTTCTATTTCATAACCTAATATGACTGTTATATAAAACTTTGCATTGGAGAAATGGTGCAATATTGGTGAATAGTAATATGCATAAACCTCTGAAACAGGAGGATAAAACAGCTTTCTTAACCTGCAGTGGAGGTTGATATAACCAGATGTTTTCCTAAACAATTCTGGACCAATTCTACTGATATGTCCATCATGAATATTCACAAGATTGAAAGAGTAACTAGAGCTTTTAAACTGTGCAAAAAAAGAAAATTTTTGTGCAACCAAATATAGATTACAGGTGGCGATATGGCACAAAATAGAGTGTAATACTGTGATACATGAAGAGTATACAGCTCTGGAACTAAATAAGAGACCACTCCAGTTTCTTCTTAAATCAGCATCTCCACATGTACAGCAGGTTCTTAGTGAGGAACAGAAGGTTCGGTTCTAGCTTTACTGGCGGATACAGTGAGCGTCTGGTTCATAAGAACAAGGTCAAGCAGCAAACACACAGGACAACACAGCTACAGACTGGCAGAGGGCCAAAACCACTCTCTACTGACCGTGATGAGCGCCACCTCATTCCAATGTCACTTAACCACCGTAAGATGACCTCAAGTGACCTACAGAAAGACTGGCGAGCGGTGGCTGGGGTGAAATGCACAGCGAGCATGGTTCAAAAACAGGCTTCTGGAGGCGTCATTAGTGATTTTCTAAATAAACAGATCTAAAATACAATATCTGGAATTTGGGAGACGTGTTTCCAGTAGTGTATAGAATAAAACAGAACTGCTCATTTTGGTCAAACACAAACCCAGAAACTTTACAACTAGAGGAACTGATCATTTTGAGGTGGTCTCTTAAATGATTCTGTATGAGCTGTATGTGGTATATCAGGATATGTACTGTTTCAGACATCTCATCAGTTGGTGAGCCTGTAGAGTCTTTAAGATCACCAACAACATCCATTTACCTGGCAGTAAACCTGATTTGATGAACTTTTGCACACTATTGTATGTAATTGTGAATCTGCTAGTGGGCCCCTGAAAAAGTTGCCAGAAAGGCTTATGTGTAGTGATGCCTCAGAAGGACCATTTTGGTCCCCTATAGAATCTTTCAATGAATTATTCTTTAACTCCTTAAAATGTGGACGTATTATATAGCTATTAATCTTAAGATGTATTCTTTAGTTACAACGTTGAGCCTGCAGTGAGAACGGTGGTGGCAATAAATCAGCCTGAAGTATTTGTCTAAGAGACACTTAAATGGGGAACGTGTCATTTAGATGCATGATATCCTGATCATCTGGAGGACAGTGCTGTTTTTATTTCATTTCCGAAGCTAAAAGGTGTTTTGGATTCAGTTGCATGGAAGACCAAACTCACAGTCCAACATCAAGACTATTGACAGGCTCAAAGCTAAACTTTGTCTAGGTTACTGTAATTTGTAATGCTAGTTTTAATATGCCATCTAACAATAAGTATCATGAAAATCATTCACTGTGAGGCTAAATATTGATGCACTGGTATCGTTTGCATTGTTTCAACTTTTCTACTGTGAAATATCCCATGTACAAGACAGCGAGTGCTTTTCCGCAACTGACATTATGTTGGACTAGCTCACATGTAGCTTATTAGCGATGCAATTAGCTCATCTGAGGGGGCAGCTTCCATCGCTCAAACCTTCTCCTTATTAGATTTGATGGCTCCTTATTTAATGGTCAGTGGCTACAATATTTCCAAGGTTTGATCTGATGTTTTCATAACTTTCAGAATCCTTTTTGTTCTTGGCCTGCACTCATATTATGACAGTTCTCTTACACATATGTCTGCACTGAAAACTGTTCTATTTTCAATACAGCTTCTTCAGATTTGTGTTGGAGCTACAAGGCTAATGCTAACAATGAATGGAATCCTATGTGCACAAATTAGGGGCTGCACAGGCTAGTTGACTTTACTGCTCTGCCATGATGACTCATCACTAATCATGTGATTATCACACTAACAACTCAAATGCCTCTAAGAAGAGGTATTGGAGTGTAACAGGTGAGGAGCATGTTGATTTTGGGGTCTGTATCTCCAGTTTTCTTACGACTAGCAAAACTCTCTGGAAAGGGCCCATCATGCTCTACTGACCTATGGACCTGCGGACATTTCTCTGCCTATCTACAGTGCTTCAAAGACCACATACTGAACATTGTTATCTCTGGTTTCCAGAAGACTACAATAAAAAGTCATGCGTGGTTGAAGAGAGATAGAGCTAACGTCCTATGATCCCATAAAGTTTGAAATTCAGTAAATCTTATTTTCACAGAGTTACCATTCTCTGTATTTCTCTGGCTCTCCAGACCTATGCAAGGCCCACTAGGATGCACCTGACGTGTGGGTGTTTTCGGTGGAGGTACGCTGGCGCAGTATGGCCACTTTACATCGGTTTTTCATTTGTTCTTTATTGTTTGTGTGTGTGTTTTGATGTTTCCCTGCTGGATGAGGAGTTTGCCATCATATTCACCAAGATAGCGGCTGAGGGTGTTTCCACCCGTGGTTCAGGCTACTTGAGTGATGCTAGATTACATCTATGATGCAGCCTGCATCGGTTGCTTGAGTGATGGTGTATCATGGCTAAGAGGCTGCCTCGATCAGGTGCCTATTTGAAGCTGCATTGAAGCTAAGTGGCTGCCTGGGCTGGCTGCATCACAGCTGTGGAGCTGCCTGGAGTGATGGTGTTCGGCTGCATGAGCAGCACTGTGCTGAGCCCTTTTGAATTGGCTGCCTAAGCGATGCTACATTGCAGCTATGGAGCTGCATAGACTGTTGGTGTTTAGCTGCATGAAAACCCTGCCCCATAGAGGCTACAGAGATTTCTGCTCCCGTGAGGCTTCTCAGGCCGGCTGCTTGTGTGATGCACAGTCACTTCAGGCTCCTGCAGATGGCGCTCTATGAGGGTGATGGGGCTATAAGTACCTGTGGGGTGTGAGTGACAGGGTGCATAGTTTGAGAAGAGGTGGTACAGTGCAGTGAATGTCTCGTTCCATGTGTGGAAAACAGGTCCAAGGCAGATGTTAATGATTGGCAAAAATGAGTGACTGCATTTGGGCGTGCCAAAAACCATAGTGTGAAGGAAGTAGCTGAATCTGTAGGTATATGGAAGTGTATGGTCATACGGGTCTACCAGCAGTGGCTAAAATCCCAGTCTACAGAGAAATCTCCTCAGAATTGTGCCAGTGAACACATCCACACATCAAATCTGGCCCAACTGCGCAATTCTTTGATGCAAGAGTGGCTGAACATTGATGTGGCCTACATCCAGAAACTTGTCCAGTCCATGCCAATTCAAATCGCAGCTGTTATTCTTGTTCGTGGAGGTATTACACGCTATTAGTTTGAGCATGGGAAACGAGCTACATAAATAAAGAGTGATGACCAAATTTGCAAGATTCTGCCATCTGTATCTCTGGTTCCCTGAAGGCTAGCAAGGCAATCAAGGGCTTGGTGGAAATGGAACATCGTGCTGTATGCTCTAGTTTTGGCTTGGGTGTTTAAAGACAGGTTTTTAAAGACAGATCGGTGCAAAGCAATCCCTTCTCCTGTGGTCTTGTTCATGATGTCATCATAGTTGACTCAACTTTCATCATGTAGCTATCAACTCTTTAACATCAACTCTTTAAAATCTGAAGTCGTTCAACCTATAGCACACATTAGCTTTGGGCAAAACTACACATGTAAATCCCTCAAACTGCTTCAGGTTGTTCATTAATCTCTCATAGAATTGTTTATGTGGTTTTGCACACCATATATTAACACGGTGATAGAGATGAACAAAGTTCCGATTCAGTCTTCAGTGTGATTTTGGCCATTTGTCTGATCCTAATTGACGTGGTAAATATTTCTAAGGCTTGTTAACTACATTAGCCTTGTAACTCTGGGCACCCACTCCAACTGCAAACTATGGGCACTCAACATGTCTTGGCCCATGGACTACATTCAGGGTGAGGGTTTCTTTTGGTCAAACGGTATCACTTTAAGTGCTCTGGTAGCTTTCAGACCTTCCCTTTTTTTTCATTCACGTTGCATTTATTCACTTAACACATTGATGTCTACCTTTCCTAAAGCGCTCCTCTGTGACCCACATGTCGTCATTTATCACCGTTTAGCAGCTACTGCTTGCACTTGGCATTTTTAAACACTGTCTGGGAGTGCGTAAGGACGGAGAGAGGAGTGCGAGGGGAGCTGCTTGACATTCCGGTGCTAAACTCCTGTGTACTTGTGGGTTGTGGGTTAAAAGCAGGCCTCTGTAATTATGGCGGGGGAGAGCTGAAGGAGCAGTAGGACATTAGAGGTAAAGGTGTGTGGGGGATAGCATTTACAGCGGCGGCAGAGCTGCGGAAACAGCGGCGGTGCCCTTCCGAATCGGACAGTTCCATCCTCATGATTTATTCAGTGCCGGCAAGGTGCCCTTTGAAATGGCACATCCCAACAATTATGCAGTCACCTTTTTGTATCGGAAAATGACAAGTTGAAATTAAGTGCTCAAAAGATGGATACAGTGCAGCACTTGACATTTTGCTAAAGCAAATTATATTTGTCATTTCCAATTGGGATAAACAAACACATCGCCATGGTAATTATGTTGTCAGCAATATTGCGTCAAGCTATTCATATGCGATTGTCACGGGCTCTGTGCGCTCTGCAATGCAAAGCCAGAGAAATGCATGAGGCGGTTCTCGGGGGCGGCGTCGAGCCTTTTAGCTAGAAATAATCACCCTATCAGCTGGGATACTTTTACATCTCCTACTATCACCAGTGTCTCTTTTTAAGCACTGTAATTGGTTCTAATCATAATTACAACATGGTGTTGATTTCGTTTGCAGGAGATAAGATGGCAATTTGCTTTTGGCTGTAAATCATTTTATGGTCAAGGCTAGAGCTGAATAACTCCACTGAGTGTTGAGTAATTCTGTGTTCTGGACCTAGTACCCAAGTAGTTGTTACAAAGTGCTACAGGCATATATCTTATAAGGCTCATATAATCTTTTTACATGTTGTTAATGTCCAGAGAAAAACCATGTATCTCCATTTTTGTTGTTTATTGCTTTTATGCATCATTTGAACATAGCTGCCACTATTTACTCTGGGGACTCACAGAAATGGCCCAAATTTGCTTGGTAAAAAGTCTGGTTCCATTGACTTACATTAAAATTAAATGAGGTTTTTTACCCCCTCTGGTAAAGTTGCCAAAATTGGACAGCGACAATGTGTTTGGGTTTCTACCAAAGACCCATTTGTGTGGTTTTATGTGCCCAGAACAGACAGGACTCATAGTACATGATATAACGTTTGACAGACGCAACACGACACAAGCAGAGCTGAAAGCAAAGCCAGATTTATTCTGAGAACAGGTACGTAGGCTCAGCAGCAAAACCAAAGCAAACATACCAAATAAGAAGAGACAGGATCAGTAACCAAAACACAGGCCAGGGGCAAAAACCAAACAGAGCAAACAATCAAGCAACCAAGTTAAGAGGCAACCCAAAAGACAAAAAGTATAGCACAAAAACGGATCAAAAACAGAAAGCAAACAGAGAAAGACCAAGAAACCATGAAAACCATCCAAGTCATGAGATTACAAAGAGGCTGATTAGTATTCAGGAGATGATGACCAGAAAAACAGTTTGTGATTGGTGCTTTGCGGACATGTGATGATGATGTCATGAGGTAGAGGATTGTAGGAATCGTAGTTGAGAGCGATGGAGATAGGAGGAGAACCCGGAAGCGTAACACATGACCATTTTCCAACCTATCTTTATCCCTTACAATTAAACAGGCTGGGTTTTGTTTCTGTGCCTTTAAGATGTATGGAAATCGGCTCTGTTCTGATTGGCTGTCTTGTATTGTGCCTCATTCAAAAAGCAGTGCAGGCTAAAACACTCTCTATAACGTCATCGTGAGTGGGCGGAGCTAAACAGCTATATGCTGCTATCATGATGCTGCAAAAGCAATGAGTTCAAATTGGTTGTGGTTGTGTTGTGGTAGCTTAGTTGTCATACATGAACTGTATGTTAAAGGGCTCTTATAATGGAAAAAAATAAAAAAGACCTTTTGGAAGAAGAAGAATGCAAAAAGTGTACATGATTTTACACCAATTTTTGATGGTATAGTTGAAGAATCAGCATCAAATCCAAGTTGGCCCAACCCAGAAATGACAGATCAGCATATTTTAGAGGGTGTGATGGCCAGATGTGGTAGTAATGATGATGGCAGTGATGATGTGATCACATTGTGTATGTATTTTCAGTGCCTGTAAATGAGCTAAGACCCCTAACTCCTACTGAGTACAGTGATGGTTGGTTGTTCATGGTTGATGTTCACCACTATGTTCATTACCTCTTATTTTAACAGCACTCTGGAAGGGTTTGGGAACTGAGGGGAACAATTAGTTTATTATGAGTTCTGACATAGAAGCATAAAGTCCAGAACCAGCATCAGGCTGCTAGTAGTTGGCCAGAAGTGCTGGTGCAATGGTCAGTGGGACTGTCATCTCAACTAATCATCATCATGATGATCTCCATGGACAATCCACACCTTTACTCCCACCATCACTCTGTACTGTACATTTAGCACATATAGACTAACATCTTGTATATCTTATATCCATGTATTGCATAATTTGGAGTTTACTGGCTTTACTGACAACCAACGAATCCGTGTGTGGAGACACCGTGGTCAGCACCAAGACGAAAGGTTTGTTGTCACTCGTCACACGTCCAGAAGGCCTGGTGTCCCTCCACCTCCACCCCTACTGCACAATCTGCAGGAACTGTGTGAGAATATTCAAGCACCATTCTGAATCTCTACAACTTCATGCCGAGACATCTGGCACGTATGCATATCAATATTCTATCCCTTGTATGTACCTGCATCTCTTTTATCTACCTCAGACTCTCATATATTGCATATATAGAAACGTGTACATCTATGTATATCATAGCTTCTGTTCATAACTTTATATTACTGTTATGTAGAACTGTATATTTGGATAAACAAATCTATATTATTCAAAGATAATATTGTGTATATTAATTGCCTAATGTGTGTATTTAATGTATCTTGTATGCTGCAAAGGACCACTCACCTTCACACCTGTGTAAATGTGAAGTGAAGATAAACGTGATTTGATTTGACATGGAATTAAACCACTTTTTATCCATCTATGAATGTGTGTTTCAGCATCTGTTCATCAGCTTCTATTATTAGCTTGTTTAGAGTTTAAGACGGAATGTTCTCTTTTGTAAGTACAAAGCAGTGCGTTAAAATTCTAGTCTCTGACATCCAACCATATGCTACGGATGCAGCAGATTTACTTTTACTTACACAAACACTAAATTGACATTAACAGCGCTCTCCAGATGGTAATGATGAGGGAAAAAATGCTATGAAAATAAGTCTGTGTTTTTTAGTTTGATCTTTATGGGGAAGATATGAGAAAATGAGGTAAATTTAAAATATACACTCATCATCAAAAGAATAGCTGCCCCCTATAAGGACGTGTGGGATTGCAGTGCTATTGAGAAGGACGATAAAGTTTACCAGGAACAATAAACGATGATACATTTAGACTGATATGGGCAATATTTATTGAGCTACACATACAGAAGTAGTGTCTCTCAGTATGGTGTTGGGCTCTGCATGGAGTTGTAGAAGTTCCTAATGGTGTCCTGTGATAATTCATCCCATCCAGCTTGAATATCCTCACACAGTTCCTGCAGATGTTGCAGTAGGGGTGGAGGTGAAGCAACAACAGGCCTTCTGGACATGTGATGCGTGACAACAAACCAGTCATCATGGCACTGAACTCGGTGCCACCACACATGGATTTGTTGATTGTCTCCACCAAGACAAAAACAGGACTCGTCACTGAACATGACCTGCTGCCATTCTGAGTCACTCCATGACAGTCTGACACGACACCATTGCAGTCTTTGGAGACTGTCGTTGTAACAGTGCATGTAGTCCTGCGTCATGCAGCCGTCTGCCAATGGTGATGGCACTAATAGGATGACTCATGAAGGGCATCACTGCTTGTTGAATGTCCGCAGTTGTGGCTGTTGGGTCAGTCAGGTACAGTGATAAGGCCCATCCTTGCT
Source organism: Semaprochilodus insignis (assembly GCA_034552555.1). Classification (NCBI taxonomy): domain Eukaryota; kingdom Metazoa; phylum Chordata; class Actinopteri; order Characiformes; family Prochilodontidae; genus Semaprochilodus; species Semaprochilodus insignis. The sequence continues at coordinate 5,649,159 of CM067482.1, forward strand.
TACGTCACATGCACGTGAAACGTGAATCATTTGTATGTCTCACAATGTCAAACCTACCTACCAAGTTTCATTCCTGTAGGTTGATTCCTTCTTGACGATGAGTGTATAAAAACTTGTGTTTCCAAATCAAAATCAAATCAAATCACTTTTATTGTCACGTCACATTTTCACAGGTGTGAAGGTGAGTGAAAAACTTAGGTGTGAAGTCCCTTACAGTACTTAGATACAAAAAATATACATTAGACAATAAATATATACAATACTAAGCACAAAATCTATACACTATGGTAAGGCTGAGGTAGATGAGAGATGCAGGGTATATACAGGGCATAGAATATTGATATATATATATATACATACAATCACTACAAATATACAATATGGATGAAGATAACAGTATGTCAGTCTATATGTGCAAGTATAAATATGCTAAATGTAAAGTGCAGAGTGATGATTGTTGATTGATGATTGTTCCACTCACAGTGGAAGCATGGGCAGTGACACTAAGCAAGTGCTGTTTATCTGATGGTGGTGGTCTGCCAGGTCTTCCAGGTGTTTGTTAGAAGTCTCATTTTTTTTCTCTGTAGATTTTAATAACAATTTTGGACTCTTGGACTCGAAGGCCGTTTTGACTGGAATTAAAAGACATGAGTTTCTTACTTTTGCCCAGACACTGTATCACCCCTGCTGCTTTAACAGTTTGAAGACTGTATATTTGGGGAATAATTAGCAGGCTGTTCAACCCACTTTTCCCCCAGAGGATCAGACTCTGACCTTATTTTGTCTTCTCTTCACAGAAGCCCCTCCGCTGCACTTCACAGTGACTGCCCTACAGAAGCGGGTGCAGTGCTGCGCGGTGGCAGGTGTAATCAGTAAAGTCAGTATTAGCTGAGGCGTCAGGGCCGGTCAAGGTGAGCGCTGTGCCAGAGCCTCGTCACGGCTGTCACGGCTGAAGAAGGAGTTTTGTGGAACGTGCGGCTTTGGTATTCTTTCAAGTGCGGCTGCACCCCACCGTTCCAGACGCTTCTCCGCCCTGCTTGTCTTTCTAGGGAGGAAAAAAAGAACTGCTGCGAATGAGGTGGATTTGTGGGTTATTGCTACTGCGGGGCTCAAAGAGACATGACATCAGCACAAAGTAACGTCAGGAATTCATAACAGTAATCCCTCACTGCTGCACTTTATTGAAGCCCAGAATCTAAATTTTGTTGTATTCATATGATAGATGCTGATTATTACTATGAATGTCATCCAGTACTGTATGTCCGATTTATGAAATTAGGGAACATGGTAGCACTTTCTAGGAATACCATGTTTATAAGAACCTATAAACACAATCATAACATATTATAATGCATTAATAAGGCACCAACATGATCAACACTGTATAGTAATGTTTATTATGCATTATGAATAATGCATTAAAATTAGTGCTAATAACATGTTATAGGTTTATTTACACCAAGATATTTCCAATATGGTTCTCGCCATGGACATTATAAGGCTGGACCTTTGGGGCTTAATTCCTGAATGTTCAGATGCCAGCCCCAAACAAGATGTCCAGTCCAAGGTTTTTAGTCCAACATGGTTTCCTTAACTACTGCTCTCATTTTAAGAACTTACATTACCTCACAGGAAACCAAGTACCCCAAAAAGTTGCTCGTCTGAACCCCCTCCAAGACATCATATTGACCATACCACACCTGTACTACAGAGCACAGGAGGGAGGCACAGAAAATGAGATCCAGAACATTAACCAGGGGAAACTTCACTTTGTAACATCACTACGCTATGCTTCAGTAATGCTGATTTCTGCTAGCATGTATTAGACATGCAGTGCTAAGTTAGCGCTATAATGTGTTATAAGTTTCTATAATTGGCAGTGCATGAAGTGGGCCATGGTTGGCACTTTTCAGTATGCAGTACTGGCACTCGGGGTGCAAAATACCCCTTGGTATATGGGGGTTCTTATGTTGGCTGGTTAATTCACTGGTAGGTGGCTGCTGTCTCACTCACTATAGTGATGCTGTGCTAATGCTAGCTTCAATGACAATCAAATATTTAACATTTCTTCTATTGCTAACATGGCCCTCTACGCATTAACTAAGATCTCCTTTGTTTTCAGTTTGGGAAATGAACAATTTACTCTTTGCACCAATCTTTTGGGCAATTGGGCAAGTTCTCATATTTACAAATATGCTATGTCACAAATATGCTATGTCACTGAGGCAGCTTAGTATAGCAAAAACAGAAGCTTGCAGATTGTGGGTGAGCAAATAAATAATATTGAATTTGTATTACAGTGTCTTTCCATAACGAACAGTATGCCATCATCTTCGGAGACCCTCCCTATAATTGAAATTTTGAGACATGCAAGGGGTCCAAGAGGTCAATTAGAGGATTCTGTACCCCCAAGGACCCCCTGTATTTCGCATCTTGCCAGCACTTCTGCATTTTACTGTTTGGCATATGTGGCTTTTTCTTGCGTACCAGCACTTATCGCAAGCTGACGGTGTTGTATCCCATTCACCAGCTGTTCGAATGCATGTTCCCCTTTTACAAATCAGGCCCTCAGGTCCACCACATTCAGCGAACATAAACTAAAGCCTAGCAACACTGAAGCTACCGGAAACGCTAATGTTTAAAAAGGTTGTAGGGTCATGTGTATTCACTGTATTGCCGCCAAACAGCACTAGAAAAATTAATCAGCACAACTGCTCACAGTTTGCTTGGATTCAAATAATATCATGCAAATGTTTATCATGCAAAATACATAATTAAATAAATACATGAGCACAGTTGCTTTCTGATTAAGAATGAATGCATTTATAATAAACATTGCTTTGTTGAATAACACAAGACAACATATTGTATATGCAGTGACTACACAATGAATCTCTTACCTTGTAGACGGCCAAGTTAAATATATTAAATGTTTAATTATAATTTTAAAATCTTAAAAACAACATTATTCACGTTATTTTTTGTTATTATATTATATTAACTATATTATATTGATTATACTATATTAATTATATTATATTATATTACATTAGATTTTATTATAAAAAAACAAAGTAAATAGACACACACATATATATAGATACTAGGACATATTGCTGATGGTTGCTGATGGTTCTGAATTTATTTATTAATTATTAGAAATTTAAAAAAAAAAAAAAAATATATATATATATATATANATGATTAAGTATTATATTCTGAGTTTTTACAGTGAATAGAAGATACTAGGACATATTGCTGATGGTTCTGAATTTATTTATTAATTATTTGAAATTTTAAATATATATATATATATATATATATATATATATATATATATATTTAAAATTTCAAATAATTAATAAATAAATTCAGAACCATCAGCAATATGTCCTAGTATCTTCTATTCACTGTAAAAACTCAGAATATAATACTTAATCATTTGCTGTTAGTGACTGACATACCAGCATGCATATAAGGAGAGTAGCAGCCCTTTTTTCCACACTACAGTGTTGCTTCCAACGGCACTGCTAGTTTAAAATCTGACCACTACAGCTTGTTAGACATGCTTTACTACTTCTAATGTGTTAACAGTTCACAATGCTTAACAAACATGGCTATAAAGTGTACTGCATTTTTATAAATATTTATTACCCTGTTTATGGAGGCTTATGAATGCATTATAGTGTGTTGCGATGTTCTTATAGTTATATACGATGTTCTTATATGTTCTCATAGCGTGTTATGTGTTCTTATAGACAAGGTATTCATAGCAAGTGTTACCAGGAACACTCCTAATTGTTTACAACCTAATCTCTATTTTCTTACGGTGGATATTACTGTGGACAGTATTTTTTGCTTTTAGTACAATAACAGCCACTTTTGTTCAAAACACATTTATAACCAGCACCTGCCTAATGGTTTCTATTATAAGTATGTTTCGAGTCAACTGTTTTTCTGTTCTTTTCTGAGCCCAGCCAAATGGCTGTCTGTGGAAATCAGCCGTAGCAGATTAGGTGGAAACATGCTGGAGTGTTCATTTAAAGAGGAATTCCATGATACTGCAAAAAACGCCTGCGTAGCTAAATCTTTAAGATGTAATCAAAGTCATTCAGAGTGGTTAAATGTGAAATGCTCCGTTCTAGAAAATTAACCTACCGAATCAGAATTGTTCACAGTGGGGGTGATAGGAACCAGACGTCCAGAGAACTGAATGCCCGTAGACGCTGCTTCACAGAAAGCTACTGCAAAATAGTTATTAGCACACTGCCTGATGCCTGAGGCACTGTTTTATGATAGGTATCTCTTTTAACTCTGGGGGTACACGCTGGGTGTCATCAGGCAAAATAGTCTCTGAGGAAAACATCCTTTTTTTGGATTTGCCTCTATTTGCCATCCTCAGCATTACATAGGCAAACTCAGAAGACAGGTGTACGTTCACTGGTCATTTTGGGCAGCGAATAAAATGTCTATTTTTGTGTTGTAGACCCCTGGTCCCATTCACCACCATTGTAAAAAGACGTCAGAGTCTTTCAGTAACAAGGAACCATTTAACACCAAACCACTCTGAACGCCTTTACATCTCAGCATTCGAATTATTCAGGAAAGTCGGAATATTGGTGGAATTCCCCTTCGAGTTGACAGCTTAAACTAGCCCATTTATGCTGATGTGAAACCAGCTCCATCTGTGCAAATCTTCATCGAAGCCAGAGTTTTGTTATGTTTTGAATGTTACATGCATCTGCTGTCAGCACAGCTTCATGTGTTTTTTAAGCTTTGGCAGCTGGATTCGCTGATGAAATGCTCAGAAATGAGTTTATGACTGAAACCATATTATAATTATAAGACAACCAACCAACAACCGCATGACCAGAAAGGACACAACCCCAATGTGTGCCAAGTAAAAGTCATTGATAGCAATAGCCTGGTTGCATCACTAGGGGTCAAAAAAGAGCCAGACTTGCTCCCACTATGTCATATTTATTATATATGAATCTGCATGTTGAGAATGAGAATCAGGGTCGATGAATTCACTCTAAGCGCTCTCAAACCGCATATATCATCTCCTAAAATTAGGGTCCCTAAACAGTTCTAGGCTTGGGCGTGCAGATCAAAAGAACAGCCTTTAACTGGTGTAGAAACTTAAAACATTAAAACAAAAGTGAACAATTAAAGTAACATCCGCTGAAAGGTTCTTTGGCATTGGCAAGGATCCATGGCATTGCTCCCAAGAACCTTTTCAGTTATTATCCTTATTTGAGTGGTCTTGATCAGTCTTAGCTAAAAAGGGTTCTTTAGCACCTTTAAAACTGTGCCACAAAGGTTTCTCTAGATGATGCCATGGAGGAACCACTTTTCATTCCTTAAAGAACCATATTTAAAGAGATGTGAGAATCTTTTGATCACCTAAGAATTTTCCCATAGTTTAAAGGCAGTTACTAATTAATGGGTTCTTCCTAGAACCTTTACACTTTGTGGAAACAGTGTGACCTACAAGAACCTAATTAACCTCTTGTACCCCTTGAATGTCTCAAAATCAAGATTCTGGGGGGTTCCTGAACATAAGCTTATTATGACGTTATGCCATCTGTTAGAGAACAATAGAGGCTCAAACATCATTTCAGGGAAACGTCATTATTTAGCTGTTTCAGCCACAATGAGAGCCTGCCTCAAGGTGGCGCTGTAGCAAATTGGTTCACCCAGTTTGGTCCTTCATGGCCTGGCAAGTGTAACTACGCCTGGTATACCTCTGAAAAACTTGAAAAAACTGAAAAACAATATGACATATTTATAAATATGAAACCTTTCCCATATTTCCCAAGAGTTTGGTGAACTGTTGTGAATTGTTGCTCATTTCTCAAACTGAAGACAAAAGGGATGTGTAAGATCTCTGTTAACATGTGGAAGACCACATTACTACACTAGAAAAGAGCATTGCCAGAGGTGACGCTATGGCAAGTGAGTTAGCAGCTAGCCAATGCTAGAGTAACTAGCCAAACAGGAGAGCCCCTGAATACTATGGGGTATTTTGCACACTAAAAGGATTGTTTCTCTAAAGAGCCTTCCATTGAATGCCTACATAAGGAACCAATGGTGGTTCTCTTATGGCATGTCATGAAAAATAGGTTTTCTGGCACCTTTAAGAGCATTTCAATATGAATAAAAGGATATATGACTATAAAGAATATTGTCACTGTCTAAAGGAAAACAGGTATCTCCAAAATGGCAACATTACAGAAGGGGCCAAAAACCTAATCTGATTAGAAGATCAACGGAAGTCAATGGAACCAGACTTTTTTTTCAAGCCATTTTGGGCCATTTCTGTTGGTCTATTCATCATGAAATTTTCACACTGTGTAAACAGCAGCTGCTGTGTTCAAATGATGCATAAAAGTAAACATTGACAAAAATGGAGATACATGTTTTCCATTGGACAGCAACAATAACGGAACCGGAATAACAGAACATAGTGTATAGTTGTAAGCAAACGTTTGGACATTCCATGTTTTGTTGTTATTCCAAGTGTTAATAGTGTAAATAAGTAAACGCATCATCTACAGAGACATGCACATATCATTTCTTCATAGATGGAAGATTTTCCTGTCGTAGAGAAGAAGCCTTTATGCATTTGGTTCTTTGAATTCTAGGTTCTACAAATAACCATTTCCCTTTTTTGTAAAGAACCTTCGAAGAACCCGCTTGCTCTTGGATGCTGCTGTAGTTGAAGAGCTGCAAGGTTTCCTAATACCAATTTAATAAATAACCAGAAATCATTGAAATAAAAGTTTAGTGAACGGAATGTCGTTTATTGCTGGCCATCGGATTTTACTTGCAATAGTAAAGAAAAGAAGCCACGCTGTGAAGGAAAGTACCCCTGACATCATGCAGTTGTGTAAAACGCTATGATTCATGACCACTGAGCTCTCATCTTTGAAAATATCAGACCTTCAGTTGGCACCACCTTCAAGAGGCACAGCAGCCTGGAAAAACAATAATACACCAACCATGAAGCAGAATATTGCTCTGTGTACCTTTAAGAAAACAAACCATAAATCAGTGGTTCTCAATCAAAATCCAGGGTGACATCTGTCACACATTCCAGCGCTCATTCGAACTCCTAAACGCGTAATTCATCAACTATTGATCTGGCATGTTAGAGCTCATGAAGCTGAGCAGTGCTGTAGATTTTCCAACTTCCATGAGTGGAGTCTCTTTACAGGGCCCATATCATGGAAAACCAAAATTTTCCCTATCAGTTACAATCCTATCAAACTGAACGGTCTTGCCAATGGTACAGACATTGGTGATGTGTCCTTTTACAGGCTGGGCCACTTCCACAGTCGCCATAAAATCCATTTTCCTGTTTTGGAGGTCCCTCAGTTTTTCTTGAATCTATTTCCTTTTTTAAATCTAATTTTTTCAATTCAATGACATTAATGGAACATATTTTGATGGGAACGTGTATGATTTATAAAACTCAGAGTGACCTGGATTTTATTCTTCGTAGATGAGTGAGCGCAACAGTGTTTATGAAAGTGTTTGAATTTATTTATGTATGTACTTATTATTTGTTTATTTATTTATGCACTTAAGATGTTTTAGATGTAGATGTATAACCATGGACCATTGTGCCTACAGTGGATTACAGCCAGAAAAACTGGACACGCAATGCCAATGCATTAAAGATGCACAAGGCTTCTGTTATTGTTGGTTGCAGTGCGCAGTGTCATTGCTAATTACTGCATACTTATTAATTATTCAGATTAATGGTATAATATGATTGAATTGTGACTTACAGTCCTATCCTTGGGCCCCAAAATTGCAAAATAAAATCTACAAATTTTCAACTTGGTTAGATAGCTTTCTTTACATCAAAAACTACTTTAACAATGTGTTTTTAACAAGACAAGCAGATTAAATGGCTATTTTTGCACTGGCATTAAAAGGCATTGTAAAAGTGTCAAATTGCACCAATTACTTCCGAGTCGTCCATACATTCCATTTAAAGGAAGCCAGCTGTCGAACCAGTTTTTGTGATGTCACAAAAACTAATGCATGATATCCGTCCATCCAGCCTTCGGTAATCTAATCCCAGCCATTCGAATTAGAAGGAGTGAACTGCTTTAAGAATGAGGCAGAATACAGGGCAGCCAATTAGAACAGAGCTCATTTACATATATCAGTCTTAAAGGCATGGTAACAAAAAAATAACATCCTTTTTTAGTTCTAAGAGGTCAGAAATATATATATGTTAATGACATTTTGGGTGCCTAAAAGCACATTCACTTTATGAACTGACCTCAAAAAAGAATGCAGGATAAAAGAAATAGAGGATATATGCTCTGGAAAGTTACTTTAAAGGCCTATATTTAGTAACTCGACCTGAGGAAGAAATAATGTAGTGGTGCTGGCTTGTTTGGGCGCGCGTGTTTGTGTGCTGCCGCCGTGCATTCGATGGATGACTAACTGATAATAAAATACCACCACTCTGATTATGGATGAGTGACTGATATCAAAATGCCAGCAGCGATTCCGGCCACGAATCTGCCGAGCGTTTCCTTGCGCGGTTGGGAGTCGCTCGCAGGGCCGTTAATCGTGAGTGACGGCTGAGATGGCCGGTGAAAAGCAGGACGCTCAGCCGTAAAGCACCGCGCCGAAGGGGAAAAGGAGGCCGTGTCGTGTCGCCTTCGCTTCACTCATTTTTTACACCCTCACTCATCTGTGGCGTTAGATCACCTCAGCACTTCTCCGTGCAGATTTATGGCCTGGGCTGAGACTAATTTACAGGCTAATGGCTCCAGCGCCGGCCGTCCTGTAGCTCTGAAGGACACATTCTAGTGCACGCTTGGTGAAGAGAACTGAGATATACAGGAGTACACAAAAAGCATGCTAATGCACATGGCATTCAAATACTGTAGATGAAACGCATGTAGCTTAAAAAGGTAACTGTAGGACTTCAGCTAAATTGTATATGAAAGTGATAGTTTGGCAAAACTTAGGATTTGCACAAACATGATCAAACTGCATGACATATTAATTGTCTGGAGTTTACTTCTTAAGTTTTGCACTGGTGCTCACATAGCTAATAAGTAATGGCAACCTATTAGCACTGGGTAAACTGCATGAACGAACCATCAAACACATACCTCAAACCATGCCAATTTAAGGTGTCATGATTTAAGAGCATGCAAGCTAAATACACTCATCATCAAAAGAATAGCTGCACCCAGAAGGAAGTGTGGGATTGCAGTGCTATTGGGAAGGAAGATAAAGGTTACCAGGAACAATAAATGATGATACATTTAGACTGATATGGGCAATATTTATTTGGCTACACATACAGAAGTAGTGCCTCTCAGTATGGCGTTGGGCCACAATGTTTGCTAACCCAACATGCCAGACGTCTCGGCATGGAGTTGTAGAGGTTCCTAATGGGGTCCTGTGATAATCCATCCCATGCAGCTTGAATATTCTCACAGTTCCTGCAGATTTTTCTCATGATGTCAAACCTACCCACCAAATTTCATTCCTGATGGTTGATTCCTTCTAGGTGCAACTGTTTTTTTTTTTTTTTGACAATGAGTGTATATATTACTACCAGCAAACTAAATAAAAAAAGTATTGCTTCTAATTCAGTTTATTAACATCCATTTAATAATCCAATAACTGCAAAAAAAAAATCTGATTTTAGAGGTAATCCATTCCCCGCGTTAACAAGCACTTAAGTAATCAGATAATAGGATAGATTTTTGCTTTGCAACCGGCCAATAAGATGTGACCTAAATGTAATGCACAGCTCAAACCTATTTTAAATATCAAGTCACTTTAGCCAAAACTATGAACCCACATTATCTATAAGATGAGACTATTCATGTCACCAATGTGGCTTGCTTATTTTCAGTACTTCGTACTGTTTTTGCACATACACAGACTGAGAAATCTGAAAGAAATCAGAGTAAGGGGTGTACATTTACTAAGAAACCTGATTACTGAGCTAAAATCCAGCTCCGGATGTCAGTTCTTAAGGCTTTAATCTGATCTAAAAAATTCAATTCTATTTACGTGACCAATTTAATAATCTACAGAAATTTAAATTATGATCTGATTACTAAGTGTATGTCAAAGCATTCCCTTCTAAATCACGATACGCTCTAATCTCTCTGACCTCCTGCTGCTCTACATACCGCTTCACAGGTCCAACAATACTGTTCCACTGGTGGCCTCCAAGCTTGTTTGGTTTGATTTGGTTAATGCAAACATGATTTGCCTTTGTCCTAATGACCTTTTAGTCTACAAATGCCAGCATTAAAATGTTACAACCGATCGGTTGCTGAGGTGTAATTCCTTATTTTTCATTGACCTATCACTTGAAGAGATTTACAGTCAGTATGATGTTAGTTGCTGTTCTGATTATGTTTTCCAGGTTTGCCGTGTAGAGACTGAACAAGCCTTTCCCCCCCCCACGTTTAAGAGTCTAAAAGATGTGCCCCCTGCTAGATGTTTTTCACACTTTCTTGTTCTATTACACTATTACATTGCCAGTGCATTTGAGTGGACCTTGAACCCCTGCCGCGCAGCCCATTCCGTCTTGCTAGTTTAGTCCTGCCAGTGGGCAAGAGATGGATTGAAGAAGCCACCGGTGTCAGTCAAAAGCAGACTTTCCAATAATAGCCCGTGCCAGCGACTCATTGGCATGCGAGAGAGAGGCAGGTATAAACCAAACAATTGTCAAATCAATCAGCCCCCCGCCTTCTTTCTCCTAAACGATGATTCAACTCTGCAGCTCCTGCTTTCCCATCACAGGATTCGTCTGAGTGCTCTTACAGCAGTGAAGACCAAACTTCTGCTAGACTGGTGCTCATTTCAAACATCCAACCATTTACGATGTATTGACTGTAGATGGGCTCGAAGGGTCCGCTGGAGCGAGCTGTAAAAAGGCCAGGGCGGCGCTGATTACTAACATTGGCTGTCTGAATTTAAATGAAACCTGCGGCCCCGTTCTGTTAAAAGAAACACTGACTGACGGCAACTGAGGTGCCGTTTAATGCAAGACGTCCAGTGCCTTTTTCTCGTTTGTGTGTACAGCCCACGTGTGGCGCTTTGAAAGCCGATATTTAAAGCACATCCGATGGTGTTATGATTTCAGAGTGAAAAAATCCCAGTGCGCTGACACTCCTTTTCAAACAGCAGAGCTTACAAAGCATTGGGGGGAAAAAAATGTTCAATTTTTCCAAGTGCTTGACATGCCTTCATTTCCTTTTTAGAGCATCATTACGCTGCACTGGCTTTCAGTCACCAAAAATATGCTCTTCATGCTACTTATATATAGCATTCTAATGCATGCTCAGACACTGTATAGCTTTTTAAAAGCAGCTTTTCCTTGAACAGCGTGTAATTTGCAAAAACGGCCAAAACATGAGAGCGGGTTCTAAGCCTTCTCTCTTTTCTTTCGTGTTGCTGCCCTTTTTCTCGAAAACAATGCTAGCCGCTAGCTTGGTTAGCTGCCAGCGTTTACAGGAGGGTTCCACTGCTTTTCAAATGTTTAGGATTTGCCAAAACATCCCTAACCTCAAGGCCAAAATCTTTGTAATACAGCGTCTTCTAAAACTGCTGCTTCAAAGACTAAAATGGCCTGAATTGGAGTGTTTACTCAGTGCATTATACAAAACTTGATTGGAAGTTATATTCAGTCTGCTGCTAACAGGTAAACCCTGCTGGTAGTAATATAACCTGGTTTTAACATTGCCATGCCCGCTGCCATTAAGGTCTCTAGTAAAGCAAGTCTACCAAAAAGTCATTAGAAATGACATGGATCTTTACTAAAAGGGCTGGTTTTGCACAGTCTTTTCAGACACAACACTAGCCGCTAGCTTGGTTAGCTGCCAGCACCTCCAGGACCGTTTTCAAATGTTTAGGATGTGCCTAAACACTCTCAACCTCAAACCCAAGGAAAGGGATAAAGCCTGGGAAATGCAGCATCTTCTATACCTGCCACCTCAAACCAAGAAATGATCTGAAGTGACTTGTTTTACCCAATTTCCCCAAGTTTAATGTTATCCCATTTTAGCATTGCAGTGCCAGTTGGTATTAACATTGCTACCACAACAAATACAACCAAAAGCGTCATCAGAAGGGACATGGTCCTTAGCCAAAGGAACTGCAGCTGCTCTGCGTTTTACCCAGACAAAACACTAGCTGCTAGCTTGGTTAGCCGCCAGCCATAGCAGACAGTTGCACTGCTTTTCAAATGTTTAGGAAGGGCCTAAACACTCTCAACCTCAAACCCAAAGAAAGGGACAGCGTCTTTGGAATGCAGCATCCTCTATAATTGCTACTTCAAAGTGAGAAAATGACCTGAAGTGTCCGTTCCCTGCTGAAAAAAACAGCTTAGATGAGCGTGCATTCCAAACTGGTTTAATCTGGTTTAAGCTGGTCTAGACTTCGCTTGGTGCTGGTTTAGTTGATCCCCCAGCTTGGTTATGCTGGTTAACCAGCATATCAGCTTCCAAAACTCAACGTATGCTGGTTTTGCTGGTTACCACCCATGACGGTCTATGCTGGCCTTTCACGCAGGATTTTACACAATTTTACAATATTAAAAATAGATAACACTATTTGGAGGGGTCTTTTTTAGATGATTAATACATTTTTTAACAGAGTATCAGTAACACTTATGAGCATATCAATGAAGTAGGAGTGGTGAAGAATCTTGAAGAATGCACTGTTGATACATTACCTACATTAAGTAGATGTATTGTTGATATTAAATTAAGCTGTCTTAATATGTTACTTCCATTAAGCAAAACCTAACCTTAACCTCAATCAAAAACCAAATCCTAACCCTAACCCAAAACCTAACCCTAACCTCAACCCAAAACCTAACTCTGACCTCTACCTAAAACCCAACCCTAACCCTAATCTCAACCCAAAACCCAACCTCAACCTTAACCTCAACACTAACATCAACCCAAAATCCAACCATTTTCCTAACTCTAACCCTTAACTTTAACCTCAACCCTAACCTTAATCCAAAACCCAATTCTATCCCTAACCTCAACCTAAAACCTAATACTAAGGAGAAGCTAAACATAAACCCAAAACCTAATTCTAACCCTTAGCCTGTCTTTAATCCTAACCCTAACCTTAACCTTAACCCAAAACCTAATCCTAACCCTGAGCCTGGCCATAATCCTAACCCTAACCTTAACCGTAACCCGAAACCTAATTCTAATCCTTAGCCTAGCCCTAATCCTGACCCTAACCCTAACTGTAACCTTAACCCAAAACCTAATCCTAACCCTAATCTCAAGACAAAACCCAACCCTAATCCTAACCCTGGGACTCATCCTAACCTAATCCTGACCTTGACCCAAACCCTAATTCTAACCCTCAACCTGGCCTTAATCTTAACCCTAAACCTAACCTCAACCCAAAACCTAACCTCAACCTTAATCTTGAACCACATCCTAATCCTGACCCTTTCCTGGACTTTAACCAAATCCTAACCCTAACCTTACCCAAAACCTAATCCAGTTAACCTCCAGTTACAGGGTGATGCCAGCAGCATGTTTATAACAGCTTGTTAAGGATGTTGAGATGTTCTGTATTATGCCTGTTGCATGTTCTCAGGTTAATGTCTACAGATATGAACTTGAACACTCCAAATAAAATGAAAACCAACTGAATTCAGCAGATTATTAATAAATCTTATTTATGCAGTAATTGGGAGTCTCTTGATAATCTACTGAATGTGTTCAGATGCTTCATCATTGCTGCATGATTGATATGTTGTTGTTATGTTACTGAGAGTCTACCAAGCATCTATCTGCACCCTAAAAGGAACACTCCAAATAAAGTGTCATCTAAAATGATATCTCTTTCTTGGCATTGACACCCTGTACCACAACAAATCTAACCAAAACACCAGCAGAAGGTACATGGCTCTTTGCCGAAGGGGCTAGTACTGGTGTCAGGTCATTAATTCAGAAACAATATTAGCCTCTAGCTTACATTGCCATCAGGGTTCACTGCAGAATTCCACTGCTCAAGATTTATCAAAACACCTCAAGATAAAAAAAGAGCTAAATCTGCTTTGGCTGCTCACAATGGAGGAGCTTGCTCTGGTGCTGGTTTAGTTGGTCACCCAGCATGGCTATACTGGTTGACCAACGTATCAGCATCCAAAATACAACATATGCTGGTTTGCTGGTTACCAGCCACGCTGGTCTATGCTGTTTTCTTTCTAGTAGGGTTTTACACAGTTTTACAAAGTTTGATGTTGTCTAGTCCGCTGGCAACGTGAACCCCTTTTTAGCATTTCAGTGCCGGTTTGTATGACCACAGCAAATCTAACCAAAAAAGTCGTCAGAAGGAAGAGGGTCCATTGCCAGCTGCTCTGTTTTCCAGATAAAGCACTAGCCGCTAGTTTGATTACCGTTCCAGGACTGTTTTTTTTTTTTCAAATGTTTAGGATGCGCCTAAACACTCTTTAACTTCAAACCCAAAGAAAGGGACAAAGTCTTTGCAATGCAGCATCCTCTATATCTGCTGCTTCAAAGCAAGAAAGGAATGATCTGAAGTGACCGTATTACACAATTGTTTAAAGTTTGATGCTATCTAATCTGCTTGAAATGTATACCCGTTTTAGCATTGCAACGCCAATTGCTATTATGCTTTATACCACAACAAATCGAACCCAAAAACTCGAACCCTTGCCAAATGGTCTAGTGCTGTTCTGTTTTTCTGAGGCAAAACTAGCTGCTACTTTGATAAGTGGCCAGTGTTTACAGGCCGCTTCCACTGTTTTTCAGATGTTTAGGATTTGCCAAAACACCCTCAACCTCAAGAGCAAAGAAAGACACAAAGGCTTTGGAATGCATCATCTTCTAAGGCTGCTACTTCAAAGCGAAGAAGCAAAGAAATGGCCTGAACTGCTCTTTATTTGCTTCATATTTTACAATATTAAATACATATCCCTTCTTAGCTTAGCATTGCAACATGAACCACAACAAACCAACCTAACCAAAAATGCCAGCTGAAGGTGCATGGTTATATGCCGAAGGGGCTGGTGCTGGCGTCATGCCATTTATACAGAAACAATATTAGCCGCTAGCTTGTTTAGCCATCAGCGTTCAAAGGAGAATTGCACTACTTATTCAATATTGGAAATTTATCAGTAAACCTCAAGGTTAAAAAAGGGGCTACATCTTCTTCTCCTGCCTTTTCTACTCAGTACAAAAATTTGCCTGTTAGTTTGCCTGTCACAATGGAGGAGCAGCTACAGAGAAGGACGAGGCTGTGAGCACACATCAAGCAGCAGTTTCTGGTGTGTCCTCTAAGGGGCAGTAGTGGTAGCAGCAGCCGCCTGGATGTGGAGGCTAAGGTCAGAGGAGATTTAAGCTGGGTTTTCTAGCACATGTTCACCCCCCCCACCCTCGTCTCGGCACCGCTGCAAGGCAAAGATTAGCCCCACACGCTGGCTACAGTTACAGCTTTGTGGCTGAGCAGCTCACATCGCAGCTACCGCTAACAAGCCTACTTTTGACTGATGCCCGTCCAACTGGGGTGGGTGTGTGTGTGTGTGTGTGCAGGTGGTGCTACCTGTTCTGTGCCTGAATGCATTTAACGCTGTAAACTGTAAGGGCCTGTACACACTTCAGCTCCTCACTCTTAGATCTACACATTGTCACTGACTTGAAAACTCTTTAAGAAGATAACCTTATAGGAGAAGGAAAACACTCTTAACTGTTAAGTGTTGTGCAAGAGTCGGTATTTTTCGCTCTTGGGATCTGCCTACAGTTGTAGAGTCTAAGTCACTTTCACACCACTGTTGCAAATGCAAACCGTGCTTTGAGCCTCTGATGTGCATTTGCTTATGAGCTGAAGGTACAGCATTCAACTCCACCTTATTGTGAATTGCACCAATAACTAGAATTGCAAGTGTAATCTGTAGCTTCCATATGCCTGTGTGACGTGTGTACATGCAAGGGGGGCATGGTTCTGTCTTTCCTGATGCTGTGTTTGACAGTGTTGTGCTGAACATCTCTAGTCTTTGTATAAATCTGTAAATCTATAAAGATAGTATTGTCTGGATTGACATCAGCATCACACAAAGGCATTTCCAACTCTCAAATTCTGCTGGCTGTGAAGACCTTCTGTAACATGGTGTAAGTGCTAACCAGTGCAATACCATGAGCCGAGCAAGTCATTCATTGATCAGGTTCAAGCTCAACCTTCCACGTTAGTCTTGCACCATTCTATCTGTTTCAGCTCTCACCAATGAGTGAAAGCCTGGAAAGGTCTTTCAGCCATTCTCTTTTTTTTCCCTTCTCATTTTCTCTGACAACATCTTCTTTGCAGCCTCTATCCATGCTGGGAATACTGAGCTAACTTCTTCTTATAGCTAGCTGAAGGTCCATAGTTGTTGGTGAATTACACGGTGTCATGAGGGCCAGTTCTTGCAAGAGGTTTCATGCCTGTTCTTCCAAAGTTACATAGCACTATAGCAGCATCATGTGGACGTATAGATGCTACAGATTACACTCGAGATTTGGGTTGTTTCTATGTGTAAATAACCAGAATTGTGAGTACAGTCTATAACATCAGTAAGCCTGCATGACGTGTGTGCATGCAAAGGGGACATGGTTCGGTCTGTCCTGATGTTGTCTTTGACAGTGTTGTACTGAACATCTCAAGCCCTTGCATAAATCTGAAGGTAGTTAGTCTGCGTTGAAAACAGCATCACACAAAGGCATTTCCAGAAACTCTGCTGACTGTGGAGACCTTCTGTAACATGGTGTAAGTGCTAACCAGTGCAACACCATGAGCCGAGCAAGTCATTCATTGATCAGGTTCAGGCTCAAGTATTCCTGTTAGCTGTGAGACTGTCTTGCACCATTTTATCTGTTTTAGCTCTCGCCAATGAGTGAAAGCCTGGAAAGGTCTCTCAGCCATTCTCTTTTTTTCTCTTTCTCATTTTCTCCGACAACATCTTCTTTGGTCTGTTCGCAGCCTCTGCCATGATATCCATGCTAAGAATATCAAGCTAGCTTCTTCTTATACCTTGCTGAAGGTCCATAGTTGTTGGTGAATTAGGTGGTGTCGTAAAGGGCCATTCTTGCAAGAGGTTTCATGCCCATTCCTCCAAAGTTACATAGCACTATAGCAGTGTAAAGCTGATGTGTAGACGCTACAGACTACATTTGGATTGTTTCTGTATGTAAATAACCAGAATTGTGAGTACAGTCTATAACATCAGCATGCCTGCATGACATGCGTGCATGGAAAGGGGGCATGGCTCTGTCTGTCCTGATGTTGTCTTTGACAGTGTTGTGCTGAACATCCCTAGTCTTTGCCTAAATCTATAGACAGTATTGTCTGCATTGACATCAGCATCACACAAAGGCATTTCCAGAAACTCTGCTGGCTGTGAAGACCTTCTGTAACATGGTATAAGTGCTAACCAGTGCAATAACATGAGCCGAGCAGGCCATTGATTGATCAGGTTCAAGCTCAAGCTTTCCCGTTAGCCGACTTTCTTGCACCATTTTATCTCTTTTAGCTCTCACCAATGAGTGAAAGCCATGGAAAGGTCTCTCTCTTTTTTTCTCTTCCTCACTTTCTCTTTCTCCGACAACATCTTCTTTGGTCTCTTTGTAGCCACTGCCATGATATCCATGCTGGGAATACCAAGCTAATTTCTTCTTATAGTTACATGAAGGTCCATAGTTGTTGATGAATTACATGGTGTCGTAAAGCATAAAAGGTAGTTCTCGCGAGAGGTCTCAGGGCCATTTCTCCAAAGTTACATAGCAACTATAGCA
>CM067482.1:5686976-5698812 GCA_034552555.1 Semaprochilodus insignis
CTGAGATTAATAACTGACCATCACACTGATTTATCCGTCTACTCAGACTTCAGTAGAGCTCAGTCACGCTGAGATTAATAACTGACCATCACACTGATTTATCCGTCTACTCAGACTTCAGTAGAGCTCAGTCACGCTGAGATTAATAACTGACCATCACACTGATTTATCAGTCTACTCAGACTTTATCAGAGCTCAGTAACACTGAGATTAATAACTGACCATCACACCGATTTATCAGTCTACTCAGACTTTAACAGAGCTCAGTAACACTGAGATTAATAACTGATCATCACACTGATTTATGGATTTTACAACTACTGCTATAAAAAAAAATTTCACATTGACTTTAATTGGTATATATCATTTTGGGATTTTAATCTTTAGCTTCTCTTTTTCACAAAAAAAAGTTTTTTGTATGTTTTTGCTCTAAAACCTGTATGAGACTTTTTTCTTTTTTAAGCATGCTGGTTAGATTTCCTGCTCACACTCCCTTCTCTTTGTGTTGTTCTTCACAAAGTGCACAGGCAAAGATTTATAGGTGGTGACGACAGTGGAGTGGAAAATATAGTAGGTTAATGAGGCCACTGCTAACCCAAAGGTCATGAAAGCTATGAATGAAGGGGTCAGGGACTCAAGACCAGCTGTTAACATCACACCATTGTGCCCTTCAGTAAAGGACTCAAATACTGCTATAGAGCAAACACCCCTGCTGTTAGCACATGTGATGTATTTTTTCCGGGACAAAAATGTCATGTGACATAATTAAAACTTGCCATTAGAAGTGCCATAGTTATTACTGTCCTGTAGCTTTAGTATTACCATTGTATTGTACCACTACGTCCTGGTTATAAACATATACATACATATTCTGTATATAGCCCAACAAAAATTGAGTCCCCTGTGTAATACCTCCACATGCATGAATAACAGCTGTGATTGGATTTTTTCAAGGAATGGATGTCGCCCACAGTAGTTTTCACACAGTTGGGCCAGATTTGGTGGATGCCTTCCCTGGCACAATTCTGAGGAGAATTTCCTGTAGACTGGGATTTTAGCCACTGCTGGTAGACCCATATGACCATACGCTTCCATACACCTGAAAATTCAGCTACTTCCTTCACACTATGGTCTTTGGTACACCCAGATGCAATCACTCCTTTAACCAGTCATTAACATCTGCTTTGGAGCCATTTTCCACACATGGAACGAGACATTCACTGCACAGTACCACCTCTTCTCAATCTGTGCATCCTGTCACACAACCTAAAGGTATTTATAGACCTTTCGTCCTTGTGCAACGCCATCTGCAGGAACCAGGAACCTGAAGTTACTAAAACATTCAGGCTTATTAACTGTTTTGTCACAGTATAAATATATATATATATATACATACTCTAATATTTCATTGGACCTCCTTTAGCTTTGATCACGGCACGCTTTCGCTGTGGCATCGTTTCCACGAGCTTCTGCAATGTCACAACATTTATTTCTGTCCAGAGTCGCATTAATTTTCCCCTAAGATCTTGTACTGATGATGGATGATTTGGACCACTGCGCAAAGTCTTCTCCAGCACATTCCAAAGATTCTCAGTGGGGTTCAGGTCTGGACTCTGTGGTGGCCAATCCATGTGTGAAAATGATGTCTCATGCTCCCTGAACCACTCTTTCACAATTTGAGCCCGATGAATCCTGGCATTGTCATCTTGGAATATGCCCGTGCCATCATGGAATAACCAGGTGGTTCAGTATTTTCAGGTAGTCAGCTGACCTCATTCTTTGGGCACATAACGTTGCTGAACCTAGACCTGACCTACTGCAGCAACCCCAGATCATAGCACTGCCCCCACAGGCTTGTACGGTAGGCACTAGGCATAATGGGTGCATCGCTTCAGCCGCCTCTCTTCATACCTTGATGCACCCATCACTCTGGAACAGGGTAAATCTGAACTCATCAGACCACATGACCTTCTTCCATTGCTCCAGAGTCCAATCTTTATGCTCCCTAGCAAATTGAAGCCGTTTTTGCCTGTTAGCCTCACTGACAAGTGGTTTTCCTAAGGCTGCACAGCTGTTTAGTCCCAATCCCTTGAGTTCCCTTCGCATTGTGTGTGTGGAAATGCTCTTACGTTCACTATTAAACATATCCCTGAGTTCTACTGGTGTTTTTCTATGATTTGATTTCACCAAATGTAGAAGTGATTGCCAGTCACGGTCATTCAAGGTTTTTTTCTTATCACATTCTTTCCTTGAAGATGATGTTTCCCCACTGTCCTTCCACTTTTTTTCAGTTCTTAACCCGATTTTAGTAGTTTCAGCATCTCCTTAGATGTTTTCTCTGCTTGATGCATGCCAATAATCTTTTCCACAACTACAGGATGTGTCTTTTGACATGGTTGTTTAACAAATGAGAAGCTACTCACTGCATCAGTTAGGGTTGCCAGCTGAAACATAATCACCCATGCAGTAATTATCCAATGGGAGGCTCTTACCTCTTTGCTTAGTTAAATCCGGGTGGTGACCTTTTTTTTTGGACTGGCAGTGTATATATAGATACATATATAGATAGATTGATATATTCATATAAGTTAATTATCAAAAAGCCATATATGTATGGCTTCTTTTATAATTAACTTATTAACTGTGACTTTTGATGGTGAATTTTCCCTGGCAGAACAAATTATATTTCCAGGCATTTATTCATTTTGCATCTGTCTTGTTCCAGTCAGTCCATCTAAATAAGGTTCACCTTAATCAGCTCTAATCTGATGCAAATTAAAGCACTACAGCGCACACCTGCAGCCGACAGCTTCATCGTCCTCGGCACCCACTCGATTTATGTCGCTGGAGATTTAGCAGCAGCAGATGATTATGACCTCGGCTTCTGGGGGTTTACTGAAAAGTCCCTTGGTTTGGGTGAGTTGAGGGGAGGCAGGGCTCGTAAATCTATCCCCGGGTCACGTTTTTATTGCGCCTCTTATAAAATACAAACATCTGTCGGGTGGGGTTAAGTTGTGGTAGCTCTCAGTAAAAGATGCAGACATCCTGTTGCTTTACAGAAGCACTGCACCTGCCTGTTTGCTAATTGGTAATGGAATTGATGTTGACGGTTGACCTCTATATTGAGTTGTTTTTGACTGTTCTGCATTGGTAAAATACAGACCGTTCTCTACCACATTTTCTTTTTTGGGTTTTGGCCATTTGGGACCATTTCTATTGGTCCGTTTGCCATGGAAATTTGACATAGTGTAAACAGCAGCTGTCAAATTCTGTAAAAACATTGTCAAAATGTTTTTGTCGCGTTTGTCTATGATAATTATTAAAAGATAAATAATCTGTAATTTTATGTAAAGCTAAAAGCAGCAATAGCCTATTCATAACTCTACATATCATCACTTGTATCTCCAAAATAGTAACTTTACAGTAGAACAAAACAGGAAAATACAGTAGGAAAAAACAGCTTTAAGTTCCAGTGAAATTTAATGGAGAAATCTTTGATTCCAAGACATTTTGGACAATTTCCGTCAAATATGGATTTTAAATTATGTAAAAAAAATGAATAATGGAAACACAAGGTTTTGTCCTAAGAGCAGCAATATATTTATGAATAATCATATAGGCAGAGCCTACGGCCAAATAAAAATATTGTACTTTGGTGAAATAATGAATTGAGTAGAAGTTAAAGTACCTAAACTACTTAAGTACCTGGTATAGAACTGCAGTTGGGCTTCTCGGGCACCTCCAGTATCTAGCTGCATAGGAACTAAAGTTTTTTGGACTCCGTTCTTCTCTTTTAGGGTATATTTGGTCTAAAATGAAATTGCAAAACTCCACTGTGAGAGGTGTGTAGCCTGTTTTTCAATGGAACATAATTAGATTAATTATAATTAAATATTTAGCAAATTAAAACAATGACAAAAACTAATTATATATTAATGACTTAAATGGAGCTGAGGACAAGGTAGCTTTCTATATCTATATGGGTCAATGTCAAATAAGGTTTTCAAAATGGCAAATTATTTTTATTTGTTTATTAAAAAAGGGCTTCGTAAGTATTTCTATATCTGCATATATATTTGCCTTTATATCTGCATATGTATTTGCATTTATTTAGATCTATATTTATACATGCTTTTATATATTAAATATAGTTTGTGTTATCAACGTTTTTAATGGGCTCTTTCAGTTGTTATTAAAACTGAACTGTACTGGTCGTTCACTGGTTGGGCCACCTGACTTTTCAACCTAATTTCATATTAAATAGGAAACTTCTTAGACACCTATAGAAACCTTTGTTCTTAAGCTTGAATTTATACTTACAGTTTTTCTTTAAATCAGTAAAGATTAATATAATAATCACACCGTTTCAGGTTTTTCTTGAGGTTGTATCACCTGTACCATCAAAACGTTTTTTTTCTTCCCCAAAATCTGAAATCTGAAAATCTTAAATTTGCCTTATTTTTGCATCATGGTTTTTACTTTAAAGCCTTCAAACATAAAATTGCAACAAACTGTTTAATTATTTTTGGGTAACTGAATTAGCCTTTTGAACTTTTAATTAATCCACATATATGTTTGGATATTGTGCCACCTGAGATTTTTAGACTTAAGGCAGCAAAAAGAAATTAAAATGAATGATATATGGATAGACTGAAAGTTGTTTCACATATAAGGGCTGTTGTTGAACACTTTGACAATTCATGCATTTACTAAAATATATTTTGGGAAATGATGGACACAGAAATGCATGCCATGTTAATGATCTATATATAGTCGTAAAACAACACCAGCAAAGTTTACATTCTAGGCTAAAGCATACTGACACATCAGGCATGGAAAATGCAATGGACCCGGCGAGTTGCTTTGACATTCCTGCATAGTCTATTTAAGCTGTTTTAGTAAAAGAGCATTGTGGGTACCGATTTCAGAGACCACTGCTGACAACAGCAACGTGGCAACTTTTTTGGCCTGAGTGTGTAGGGTGTATTTGGGGTTTTCTTGGGGCGAGCTACTCACCCAGACCCCTTGCCCAGAAGTATGTGTTATTATCCAGTGTAACTCGCTCAGTGGGCATAGTGTACATTGTCATATTTGTGATAAACCTTTTTTGAAAGATAGATTTGCCTTGCTGGCATTCATATTTTAAATGATTCTGCAGAATGAGCTGGTACAACATTGGTTAATTGCTGGAAAGCATTTTCTCCTTCAGAAGCAAAAGCCATGAACATCATCTCACTCCACCACAAGAATTCCCCTTCTGTCTTCTGATCCTGATGTCTTTATTCTTTCTGCATCCTGACACATTGGGAAAGATGATCTTGCTCTACCGTCCCCACCGCACGTCCTGTATGACAGTGGAGTTAACCCAAGCAGATTTGAAATATTACGGGGAAAACTCTTTCTCGCCGGGTCCGCCCCGGAGAAGCGGAGGCCTGAAACCGGAGCGAGCTTTCCACAGTTCCCCGCGGTGCTGTTCGTTTGGACCGCAACAGCCCACAAATCTGACCGAGGTAGTCCTCCCCTCTGTCGCCTCGCGAGGGAACATACTCTGCAAGAGGGGGTCTGGTTTGAAGTGGAATGCTTTAAAGGCAGGAGGGAGGGGAAAAAAAGGAAAACATAGCTTCAAACTATAGGCAAATGTCAAAATAGAGATGGAGAAGCCCCAGTTCTTCAGAAAGGAGGAATTCAATACAAAAGTTTGTCCTCATATCCGTTCCTCTCTCCTCTTTTTCACTCTCTCTCTTTCTCTCTCTCTCTCTCTTGTCCGGCTCGGAAAGGCGGCAGAAGTCTGTTTTTGATTTTGAGAGCAGAATATTTTTTATCTGTGTTACAACAATAAATCTGATAGCCTTCTGGGAGAGTTTATTTTGAGGGAGGTCCAAGGTATTAAGAACTCCGTGACCTGCAGTAGGATTGCGGTGTGATGACTTTACAATATTGCATATTTATAGACTCCCAGATTCATAGGGATTGCAGCTCAGACACAAGAACAATGTTTCTACTGCACACAAATAAAAAGCAAACAAGAACATATGCGCTATGCCTATACGGTGGCTTGGATCACACTGGGGACCATGGGGGGTGGGGCTGCTTCACAAAAGCAGGATTCCTCAGTTAGCCATATGCTTAAGCCAATGTTGTGGAGGGGCAAATTGCTTTTTTTTTTTTTTTTTAATGAAAGAGTTTGTTGTAAATATTGTGCAGTATTAAAGTCCTTACAGCTACAGAGTACAGAGCTATAAAGCTAAAAAATTAATTAACTATTTCTGTGATGTCACAAAAACATGTCACGAAACACAAGTCATATACGCCTCCATATAAAAGTTTCTAATCTAATTAAGGGATGTTTTTTTGTCTTACTGGTCCAAAATGTTAGCTTTTTAGATTAACCCTTCTGTTATGTTGCGGGTTAAATTGGCGCATTTCAAAGTTTAAAATACAGGGGAAATATTAGTAAGACTTTTTGGAGCATGAAACATTTTCTACTGGGCTTAATTAGTGTGATGAATGGATGGAATGGAAAATGACTAATTTAACTTGTTTGACCCATCAGTGTGAACGGAGGCTAAACAGGGTACAAATGATCTGTGTTCTTTTCAAGTCTGAGACACAAACTGACTGTCTGAATGCTCTGAATGTCTAGTTTTTGCCAATGTACAGAACAATAAAATTCAGTATTTGAGAAACAAGTGAATTATAAGTAAGCCATGATCTGTACAGAGTGAAAACTAATGCGATTACACCTAATATTGATATTAATTTAAATAAAGATAATGTTAATGGAGAAAAATATATATTTTGAACTACTTTCAGATGGATAACATGCATTGGATCAATGTGACCTGGGAACATTATTGCTATTCCTTGTGGTTGAATGTAACAGGAGGGTTAGAACATTCCAACATCATCTAGAACTGATGTCGCAATGTTTCTTCTATACTGGTAAACAGTAAACAGCTGTTGGTGCTAACGTTTCAGGACTGCGCTTTTCCTTGTTTCTTATGATAGGGCTGGACACCACAACTTTCTGATGAGATGTTGCCTTATATTTGAAGTATCCATTTGCATTTGAGCTTTATAGACAACATAATTCATGTATATAATATCAACATATTTTCAGTTTGTAAGACAAACATTTTCATAAGACAAACATCCCTGTTTGTTCATTGCGCATAGAATTGCAGAGTTGCCTCAATAACTGTGTGGAAGCCTTTATTTTTATGAATGTTGACATTTCTGCTGGATGATTCTCTATACTGAGAATTTCTGTTGTCAATGTATAATTTAAGAAGAAGTTCCTTGACGGTCAGTATAGACTGCTTCAATAATTCATTGCGGTTCAGGAAATGGTTATTTTATGTTTGTTAGTTAATTACACTTATTATGCTATACTATTGAATAAAATAATATGATATTATATATAATATATTTTTACGGCTTCAATAATTATTATTTAATCCAGTTATTATATTCTTGATTGTCTGTGACAAAGAGCCCGTTGTATTTTAAAGTAATCAGGTGAAAGAGGCTGTATGTTGCTGTGATTTTAACACAATTAAAGGGGGAAGCAGATTAAATAAATCACTGTGTGGCTTCGAGTGGCAATTTATTATCAATAACAATTACAACAAACAATTCTTCTTCCATCGGCATAGTGTGGTAACACTAACTATAGCTCTCAAGTAATGTAAGGGTCAAAGATTTGTCCATGAGCAAATGATTTGAACCCTTTTTCAACTCAGGGGTCCAGACTTTTAGTACACACTTTCCTAACCCAAGTTTTTTTACATTGTAGTCAATTAATAATAAGCCTTAAGATGAAACAGTAATGACGCAGTAAGGAGTTTATAACTCTATTTTTGTTTATAAGACTCATTATGTTTCAATATAAAATGACACTGAAGTTCACAATTTATAAAACCTTAAATAGTAAAGCTTATGCCTATGTATTCTTCTCATTATTCAGTGCCAGGCAAAAGCTTTAGGCACCTGAGAAATTTGAATAATATGAGTTAATAACATGGTAAGTATTTTTAGCTCTTAAAAACACTAATATAAAAAAATACAAATAATATTAATATATTAATTTAATGTCTGTAAATGTTTTTGTTTAACTATATTCATACCTGTCCCAGTATTAAGTTACCCAACACCTATTATTGTTGCATTAAACTAAATCAGGAGTGCTGCTGATTAAATTGTAACGTCTGAGGGCATTTAAAAGAAATCAAAGAGCCCAATCTAGTTATTTAATCTAGCTGCCAAGTTGTCAGCAACTTTTTTACAAAACAAGAAATTCGTATTTACTTTTTAATTTTAGTGTATTTACATTTATTTGCATTTATGCTAATGATACATGGAGTTTTACTGGCAAAAGGACACTTATTGCCAAGATAAATAGTTTTAAACCATGTACTTATTAGTATAAATATAGTACTAGCCTTAGCATATATAGTAAGCATATATGCTGCATATAGTTCTAGTATAATACCATAGCCTAAGTATAGTGCACTAGTATAGAACTTTAACATAAGAATAGTGCATATATCATCAGCGACCAAAGAAAAACAAACATATCCAAAATGATGACTTTACTGGTGATGCCAAAAACAGCATTTACTTAGAGTTTAAGCAGATACGAAAATATTTTGTTGTTCCAAACAGTTTGCAGCATCTCTATTTGTCTATTCATCATTAAATTTGTCACACAATGTGTATACAGCTGCTGAGCTCAGATTACACAGAAATAAAACATCAAAAAAATGGAGATATCTGTTTTGTATTTAACAATACTGATATGTACATCATATCATTTCAAAAACTGAAAAACAAATAACCTCAGCTCCCGAACAGCCGGTACTTTTTAACAACATCAAACTCTCTAATCTTCTTTAGTTATGTTGGAAAAGCACCTCAGGTAGCTCCTCAAGAAGCCGCTTGAAAGAACACCACGACTGTGCCTCAAGGCAAACGGGGCCATATTTCTAAAACAATCTAAAAAAAAAGATTTGTTTAACATTCCTTTGATGTTTGCATAGTTGAGGTGTAATATTTTGTAGCTGTAATGTCTTGGCTGTTATCCCAAACCGGTAAAATTAAGGACAGCCCTCCTATAAATAGGTAGGTCAGGTTTTAGCTGGTAGCACCAAAAACTGATTTGCTATTGTCATAAGTCATAAAAGGTTTTTGTGGTAGTATATAAAGCCTTTATTGTAGCCCCCAGGACAAACACTCTGGAATCCTTTCTTCCCCCTCAGAGCCCATCCCTCTGCCTGGGATAAGAAGAGTGACGTTTAGAAATGTTAACTGACAGGTTAGGACTAACAGATTTGGTCCCTCAAAGCCATGCAGATTTCTCTGCTCGGCATGTTTGGGCTGAAGCGGCAAAGCTGAATCTGAAATTATTATTATTTGGCTTTATTTATTTATTTTTTTTATTTTTTTATTTCATTTTTGCAGAACAGTCAAAAGTCTGGCCCACATTAAAGAGACATGATGGTAGAAGACATACCAAATCCTGCTTGAGTGTCCGGAGGCCTGACCACCCTGTGCTGACCACATGAGCATGCTCGCTGGCCATTTTCTCCCAATATGCTTTTTTTTACAGGAAGCACGCAGGGAATCTGATTTGGCAGGACGACTGTTTTTTTTTTAACCTCTAATTGTCTACGGTCTGCAGTTTTGCGTAGGGGGACGAAGTACAAAGCGGGTTGATGTTTAGGGGAAGGAAAAGGGAAAAGAAAAAAAAAAAACGCCTGGCAATCAAGCTGCCCTCATTTCGGCACATTTACACAAAGGAATAATTCATAACATCTCTGTTTTAAAACAAAGTGAGAGGAGAAATTGTCTCCAAGATGTTGTTTAGAGAAAGAAATAAATGAACGAACGAAAGAAAGGAGAGAGAGAGAGAGAGAGAGAGAGACAGAGAAAAGGGGTGGGGGGGGTTGCGGAATGGCATCGGTGTCTGTTTCCTATCTGTTAGCACAATGGGCCTGGTATCACGAGAGCAGATTGAAAACAGTTGTGTACACAGACTTGAGAAGTGAGTGACAATGGAACTGATTCCAGATAAGAAGCCAGTCCGGCACCCTCGCTCCACATGTAAGGGCATATTTCACTCGTGCTTCTTGCAAAATCCCCTTATTGTCTATTGTCTCCTCGCTGTCTAATGTTTGCTCGTGCAGCAGATACGCAATAATATTTAAAATATCTGCACGTTATGACCATTCCTCACTCACAAACAGCCATATCAATCACAGCATGAAGACGCATCCAAGTCATCTTTCCAACCTCAAAAACACCTGCATCTGAAAACAAAACAGAAGGAAAATGACAGACCGTGGGCTCTATGTGCTTACTTTTTGGCATCTGTTGAGAGAATACATGATTTAGAGCATACATAAGTACATATTGCCTAATAATTTTCTTGCAGAAGGTTCTGTCATGAGTATACAGTGCCTTTCAAGCACTGGAAATATACCTGGAAATATCCTTAGTACCAGTTGGACAACCCTTATAAGGCGTTTATGAATTGTTATAAGACCTTAAGCCAAATAAGGCAAAGGTGGCCTGTTATATCTGTTGATTGTAAGCATCTGATGAAGCTGACAGGTTTAACGCTGCCTTATAGAGAAGACCATCAGATAAGTAACCAACAAAATCTGAGCTCTAACAGTTTAAATGAAGGTGGGTTCACTTTTTGTGGGTCACTTTTTGCCTTTCTTAATGCAAACTCCTTAACTGCTAGTTATTTTAAGGCATTTACAACCCAATCAATAACAAGTAATAAAAACCTTTAAACCATCCATAAAGCCTTTGTGAGGATAGTCTTCCAGACTTCCAGACTAGGTTTCCGAAATTCCAACCAAATTACAAAGTTCAAGCTGGACCCGGACCCTGCTGAAAAAATTTGCTTAGACAGGCATGGAATTGATGCTGGTCCAAGCTGGTTTATGCTGGTTAGTGCTGGTTGACCACCAAAAAGTTGCTTCAAATACAACAAACTTTTTTCAGCAGGCGATTGTCCAGTCACGGTCAATTAGGCAGGCAAAAAACCTGTTAGCATGATGGTTTTCTAACATTGTAGTGCACTTGTACAGAATTACTGTTGTTGACACATGCTAATTTCTGCTGTGTACTCCACACATGCATATGTCAGTATTGTAGGTTTCAAGCATTACATCTGCAATGCAAATATGACAACACATATGAAGCTAACAATAATTGACGGTAGTATACGGACTAGAGAACATTTAGAGACCACCAATGTAAAGAAATATTTTAAACTGTATTTAAAGGTTTGGACTCATTATTCTAATATTATACAGTAACAAAACATACAATAAGATGGACATGGTTATTTGTATTTGTATTGTGGTCTTGTATATAGTTATTATTACTGGATATGGTCAGTGTTCAGACACTCTTGCATCAAAGAATTGCACAGCTGATCCAGATTTAGTGGATGCCTTCTTGGCACAGTTCTGAGGAGAAATCCCTGTAGACTGGGATTTTAGCCACTGCTGGTAGACCCGTACGGCTGTACGCTTCCGTACACCTGCAGATTCAGCTACTTCCTTCACACTATGGTCTTTGGCACGCCCAAATGTAGTCACTCCTTTTAGCCAATCATTGTCATCTGCTTTGGGCCCGTTTTCCACACATGGAACGAGACATTCACTGCACTGTACCACCTCTTCTCAATCTATGAACCCCGTCACTCACACCTCCCAGGTATTTATAGCCCCATCATCCTTGTGTCTGAAATTACTACCACCTTAAACCTGCAAGGTGACTCGTTTTCTATTGTCCAGCTTACATATATATATATATATAT
>CM067482.1:5703407-5744497 GCA_034552555.1 Semaprochilodus insignis
TTTGCAAGCGGTCTCATTTTGATGCTTGTGTTTTCAGATCTTGCAGCGCGTTTGGCTAATGTTGTGCAAGTCGTGTCATTTTGATGCTTGTGTTTTGAGACTTTGCAGCGCGTTTTTAACTTGCAGTGCGTTGGGCTTTCTCGGCCACCGTAGTTATTACATATGTAATAGGATTGGTCTTAAATCAAACTAAAGACTAAAGCAGATCACTTTTGTAACATCAATAACATCAATAGTAAGCAAATGATGTATCAGTTTCTTTGAAGCTGAAGGAAACAGAAACAGGACGATATTTTCACTACAATTTAAAACCTCTCTTTATTGATCTGCTCTGGTATGCGGGTCTAGAGTCAAACCAAAGGGGAGAAAAAGCACAACTTCCAGACCATTTCTGTGTAATGCATCTGAGCTGCCAAACGACTGCACGTGCTTGACGCCGCAGCCGAGCCGAGTTAGAAAGTCAAATGAGGAATGTACCCAGAAACCCCCCGCTCGGAGAGACGCAGGCTTTCGCGAAGCTGCGGGTGAGCATGGCGGAGCAGGTACGGGTGATTAATGGCAGTCAGAGGAGAGCAGACTCCCTTAAAGACATTTAACCACACTGCTGGGGTAAAGTGACAGCCCCCCGTCCATCATGACTAATGACATCCCCTTTAAAGCAGCAGCAATATTGCCCTAACTGTGACAGACTGATGAGGGTCCTCATGAAACCTGATTTTAGCCCTCATTTACATAAGCATGCCTTCCGGATGTGTAATTACGCGCATGTGTGTGTATGTACAAAGAGTGAGTCGTCTACGGGAGACTCGGACTCGTCGTGACGAGCTTTGAGGAAATTTGGTGGAAATTACGGCAGGGCTTCTGTGATAAAATGCTAATTACACAATTGTAATATCTTTTTAAATGATTTGAATGTGTTGCCTTAAGACACGCGCTGTATATTACAGCCACATTCGGTGTGAGCCAGTGCATCATCATTCTGACAGCCGCAATGACATATATCTATTGTAAGTGGCTGGTAAATATAACAACTGTGAGAACAAAGCGAAGGAACATTTCTAGAGTAAGAGTCGTGCCTGAAATGCCGAGGGATGTTGTGACCGTGCTTGGCAGCACCATTGACCTGGAACCCGGTTTTGCCTTAGAGACCGAATTCAGAGCTTTTTAGGGGAGTTTTAGTTTGTGCACATACATGCAGGCCAACATTTTGGAAGCAGTGCTATTCCTGTTAAAATAAACACTGTGTTCTTTCAAGACAGCAATATGATTTATCAACAGACTACCAAACCGTTGGACCGAATATCTGCCGCAGTCGGGTATGACTAACTGATTATGTGTGAGTTTGTGGCTTTATGATCTGAATAAAGAAGCCAAATGATTCATTTTTGAGAGCTTTTCACTTTCTGATTCATACTGGAACAGGAAAGCGCTCTTCCCCAAACTGTTGCCACAAAGTTGGAAGCATATAATTGCCTAAAATATCTTTGTGTACTGTGGTATTAACCTTACTGTTCACAGGAACTCAGAGCCCAAACCCTGAAAAACAGCCCCAGACATTTTTCCCCCACCCCACTCCGGTAGTTAGTGTTCTCCTGGTTTTCACCAAACCCAGAGTCATCCATCAGACTGCCAGATAATGAAGAGGAAATGCTTCCACTGCTCCAGAGCCCAGTGGTGGCATGCTTTACGCCACTCCAGTCGACGCTTGTCATTGTGCATAGTGATCTTAGGCTTGTGTGCAGCTGCTTGGCTAAATCAACCCATTGCATGAAGCTCCCGATGCACAGTTCCCGATGCACATGTTACTTCACAAGGAAGTTTGGAACTCTGGAGTGAGGGTGGCATGCCATGATACTGCCATGTTTAAAGTTGCTCAGCTTCTCAGTATGACACATTCTACTCCCAGCATTTGTATATGGAGATTACATGGCCATTAGTGCATTGTATTAGTTGTACAGTGTATTGTTTGGCATAGCGTAGTGGGTAACACCTTCCATACGGTAGACTGGGGTTCAGTCCCCTATCTGGGCAAGTGCCCTACACTATACCAATGGGTGAGCCTCCGATCTACACTTGGGCAAGCTTCCGAACTTTACCTTTCCCTGCCCGTGTAAGAAATGAGCAAGCTGTAAGTCACTCTGGATAAGAGTGTCTACCAAATGCCATGAAATGTAAAAATAGCAGATTTTATACCTGTTAGCAATGAATGTTGCTAAAACAACTGAATCCAGTATATCAGGAGTGGTGTCCACATACTTTTGGCCACATGTATAACTACTGCAATACAAATGAATACGTAATAGCATTGAAAAGTCGTATTGTTAATGGAGTACAAGAGTAGATGAAGCAGCATTAATAGCCATATTTTTGTGTCTGCTTTAAA
Organism: Semaprochilodus insignis; assembly: GCA_034552555.1. Lineage (NCBI taxonomy): Eukaryota > Metazoa > Chordata > Actinopteri > Characiformes > Prochilodontidae > Semaprochilodus > Semaprochilodus insignis. The sequence continues at coordinate 5,705,791 of CM067482.1, forward strand.
GAGTTAAACACTTCAGATGTCTGGTTCCCTTTCAGCCCTATAGAGAGGAATTCTAAGTAGATGAGTTTCAATGGAATGCATTTCACATCAACCCTTTCTGCATTACTTTGTTTAAACCTTGACGGTTTAATGGTGTAGACATTTTGAAAAACGTGAATTCCTTTTGAAATCAGTGTGTGAAGGTTTTTCTATAGAAAGACGCAGTTTGTTAATCTAGATATCAAACAAGTTGTATGTCTGGTTGCTAGCGAATTGGCATAACTGTAAAATAGCAGCTCGCTTCCTTTCATCCTGTGATGTAGTGGATCAAAATCTTTGCCGTTTCTCAAGAACACGGTCTCAGTAAATGGCCAACACTTTATGACCACCCGTCCTTCCACGCAGATGAGTCTACGTTAGTGTGTATCCAGTAGCAGTAGACGGAACCAGCGCCGGCCGACTCTTGCGCGATGCTGGCTGGCCGAGGGGTCTGGGTCCATACAAACCCGATTAAGAATCAATTTGAGCCAGTGTCAGACAGTCTGGCGCCTGCTGAGGGGTGAATGCTTTTGATGTGAAACATTTTATTGTTGTCTCGGATGGGCCGGCGTTGTCGGAGCGCTCTGGCGCGGGCCTAAAGTACCTGTCACGAGCCATTTCAGCGCTAACGCTAACGCATTATAGGGCAGGGCGGGCCAGCACATGGTCTTCATATGAAGAGCGGGGCGGAAACACATAGAGAACAGCAGCAGGATGGAGATATGAAGAATAAGTCCTCCTCCCACACCCACACAGTCTCAATGACCTCACCATAGGCATGAAGCTGTACACAAGTCGGACATGAGGAAGCTCGGATACTGCGACGCACGCTAATGGCATATTTATAAACTGCATCGACATCCTGTAAAGCTTATTAGACGTCCTGTCTTTACTTTCTCCATCGCATGTGGATGGAAAACGCAATGAAACGCTGAAGCGATGAGGTCATGTTAAACATGAGCAAGAGAATTATTGTCCCACTCACCAATGAAACACCATCTCGCCATGTTAATGTTTTTTTCCGTGACAGTGGAAATTAGTGAAGCATATTTTTGGGGACAGCTGCTATTGTAAAACCTGATGTGGAACTTATCTGCTTACCAGTCCCAGTTCCATTTGCTGACCGGTATATGTGGACCAGCCCTATTAAAATGCCCAGCATAGATACCATAAACGGTCTCATATATATCACGTCTGTCTCAAAACAACACTGCTGTCTCAGCTGTGTCTTTGTCTTAACTGGATTCTTTGGTCTTCAAGTAGGAACTCTTTGAGCTCTCCTCATTCTGGATCATTAGCAGCAGTCAAGTTAAAACTAAATGGATGTGTTTGGTCATCTTAAAGACTCTGATGAGAGTCTGAAACAATACATATCCTGATATACTACATATACTCTTGATGTATCACAATATTATGTCATATGCCATATCTCCACCTCCAATATATATATATATTTAGTTGTGTAAAAACTTTTATCTCTTTTTAACACATTTTAAAAGCTCTAGTTCCCCTTCAAATTAATGAATATTCATGATGGACAGACCAATAGAACTAGTCCAAAACTGGCAGGAATTTTTTTATATTAGCCTCCACTGCAGGTTAAGAAAGCTGTTTTATCCTTCTGTAAAGTTCCATTCTGGAGGTTTTTAAGGTGTACTGTATAATTCCATGAGTGCTATTTCATAGTTTGATGTCTTCTCTTTTATTCTAATGTAAAGCATTAAGATAAACATAAGAAGAGCCTTCTATGAGGAGCCATGTCTAAACTTTTGATTGGTAGTGTATTTCTGTATCATACACAATCATTAAGGATTGGTCGACCGTGCTGCATTGCAATGTGGTGGCTGCTTTAGTGCTTGTGTCTTACAGTTGGAGTAGCAGGCTTCTCATGGGTCCTGGAATTTCTGGAATATCATGGAATATCAGATTTTTGTTTGTAACAATTTAAATTTTTTAGTTGCTATTAATCAAAAATATTATATTATGGTTAGGTCATTTTGGCACACCCGTTTATACTCTTCCCACTCATCAACAACTGGCAATCACTTCATTCAAGATATGCAGTCTCCTGTACCTGCTAACGAAGGCACACATGCTGGGAAAATGTAAATTCCATTAATAATTGACATGTTTTGTACTGAAAACGAGTAAATAAAGCACACAAATTGATGGGTTTAAAATACTGTGACTGGTTTTTGTTTGCTCAGCACAGGCGGCCTGTTTTTCTGTTAATTATAGGTTACAGAAATTCGGCATTTAATTCAGTGACAGTAAGGGGAAAGTAAGGGAATTTGACATTGGAGTGGGAAGCCAGGAGTAGTTTAGGTGTAAAATTAGATTAAAGTAGAATTTCAATCATACAATATCAATTCAGTGCATCAGTGTGTAGGCTTGCTACATAGTACGTAGCATTATTTCGATACCTTGTACAATGACCTTGTTCTGAGACCTTTAGAGGCAATAGCAGTGATTTTCAAAAATGCCAGTTTAGCCCAGAGTTTCTGCTTTGAGCAAGACACCAACTACATAATGGCACACAACTTCACAGGTCTATTCAACCATACCCTGTCCATAAAAGTCTTTTTTAATAGCTACTGTTGTAAAGGTGAATAAGCTTTACAGAATTTTGGCAAAAAAGCATTCCAGCAAATGAGAAGACGTAGAGCACAACCCAGTTTTGTCAAAGTGTCTTTACAATAGTATTAAATCTGTAGATGAAAGGCAACATTGTTGTGATTGTTGATGTTGTTTCAAGCCTGCCTAGCTTTACTGAGTTGTAACAACCCAACGATAGTCTGTCTCAGTAGTGTAGAATCCAGAAAACCTATGTAATGACTCTCTACAAAGTGTGGTCAAAGTTTGTCTTTAGGCTGAATGGCAACATTCTACAAAGCTTCTCTTTCCTGGACATAACTGCTGTGAAATAATGCATTTCTGGGAGGACTGTAGATAGGTCAACTGGCTTTCTAGGTGAATAACATAAGCATCAAATAACTCCCTGCCAAGGTCCAAGCAATGGCTAAAAGGAGAATAAGCCCACCCTCAGTTCTTACCCATTGTGTTCTCTCAAATTCCTCTCTCTCCGAATCACAGCTTCTAATACAATGTTGGTTTATATCCTGACTCATTTGGATGGGAACCGTAACTGCCAGTACTGTTATGTCAGTCATCGGTAACGGTTGACTGTGGTACAAATGGAATCGAACTTGAGACATCCTAATGATAAGACCAACCAGGGACACAGTGCTTGAGGCAGTTCACACAATCTAAATGACTTGTTTCCTATAAAATGTTGGACTGACTTCCTTTCATGCAGGAAATATATGAAGCCACATGTCATCTAATGTGGCTTTGGTCTTGGTTTAATGTCTTTTAATAACAGAGTGGGAAAGAGTGCAGTGGTGCCTTGCTTTGAAAAAAGTGCTGTCTGTATGCCCCTCTTTTTGGCTAGATAAGTGTGTAGCCTACACTAGCAAACTAATAAATGGCTGCACAAGATTCAAGTCCTTAACACAGCAATTTAGACATGCTATCAGCCTCTCTAAATAGGGTCTAGAATCACCTCTGGGACCAACGCTTAGGGTTTTCTCAGTACAGTGCTTCAGCACAGTGATCAAACACCCGATTCAACTCATTTATTATTCGATGAATTGGTGTGATTGAGTAGGAGAATTACCAGACTGTGCTAGACACCATCGACCCTCCAGGACTTGAATCAAATAGCCAGTTTGCCTAATGAAGTGTTGCACTCATCCACAGTTTCTTTCTTGATATGTCTTCAACAGACTTTCGCTTATCATTGTTGACTTACCAAGACCAGATATGGCAACAACTGAAGTACAATCTATAGAACTATACTCACCGTCTAAAGAATAGTTGCACAAATACTTGCACCCAGAAGGACTTAACCACCAGGAGTGAAACTTGGTGGGTAGGTCTGACATTGTGAGACATGCCAATGAATCAAGTTTCACGCTCAGTTGTGCCTGTGACGTATGCAAGGACGGGCCTTACTACTGTACCTGACTGAGCCTACAGACACGATTGCTGACATTCAGCAAGCAGTGATGCCCTCCATGAGTCATCCTGTTAGTGCCAGCACCATTGGTAGACGGCTGCACAACACAGGACAACATGCACACAGATGTTACGATGACTGCCCTTAACACCACATCAGCGTCACCAAAGACTGCAATGGTGTCATGCCAGATTGTCATGGAGTGACCCAGAATGGCAGCAGGTCATCTTCAGTAATGAGTCTTGGAGTCTTGGTGGGGATAACCAATGAATCTGTGTGTGCAGGCACCGTGGTCAGCACCAAGATGAACGGTTTGTTGTCACGTGTCACATGTCCAGAAGGCCTGGTGTCACTCCACCTCCACCCCTACTGCACAATCTGCAGGAACTGTGTGAAAATATTCAATGTTGCATTAGCCAACATTGTGGCCCAACTCCATACTGAGAGACACTACTTCTGTATGTGTAGCTCAATAAATATTGCCCATATCAGTCTAAATGTATCATGATTTATTGTTCCTGTTTTCCTTCTATCTTCCTTCCCATTAGCACTTGAACCCAACACGTCCTTCTGGTGCAGCTATTCTTTTGATGATGAGTGTATATGGAACCTTTGTCTCAAGAACAGCTGGAGAAAAAGCAGTCCATCTTACTTTTGCCCCTCATTGGACTACATTCTGTAGAACACATTCAATATGTGGATGTTATAATATATTTGAAGTTTGAGAGTGAGTGTTTAAACATGCATAAAGTTAATTACCTTAAAGTCAGATTTGAAAAGTCATTTTTGCCATTGTTATAATTGTTCATATTTCAACTTCCAGCTTAGGACATTTCATTTTCTTATTTAATAATCTCGTTCTTGATGATTTTCATAATAGTGGGGGATTTGCATTTGTCATTGTAATTACATTTGCATGTGTGAGCACCTCTGCAAAGTGGGCTCTCCAGAGAATCTGAGTTTAATAAAATATATTAGATAGTGTTTGAAATCAGAAGTGTGAAATTAATGTTATTGTAATTGTTCAAGTTGCTTGTTTGAAGTAAAGGGAGGGTCGTTTGGGGCCTTGGCGGACAACAAGAAAAAAAAAGAAAAGAAGAAAAGAAAAGAAAAAAAAAAAACTCTGAAGAGGTTTAAAGATCTTAGCAGGTTTCGCAGGGTAGACTGCTATGACAAGTTGGAGCAGGAAGTAAATACTACATGATCTGCTCCTATTGTCTTCCAGATTTGAAACACACAGAACCGGTTGTCTTTTCCTGCCCAGCGTTTGAAAGGAGTTTCTGCTTGGATGGGAGAGATATGGCGCCAGAAAACCTTCTCCCGCTCGCTGACGCACACTGCACGATGTTAAAACACTTGTAGCAACACAAAAGTAGAGGTCTACGAGCCTGTCTTGTTAAAACTTACGAGTGCAGCTGCTCGAAAATGAACGCTCATAGCACTTCACACATAGAGACTAATGGTATGTGCATGTCAGGATTTGGCAGCTTGTATAATTTTTGACAGCCCGGTCGTATTTTCTGCTGCTTTATGCACATGGCTCAGTGGGCTGACTCTCAAACTCGCCATAGGAGACGCTAAGAGAAGGTAAGTGCTAAGTGATAAGAAGCTGAGCACACCGACCGAGCAACAATGTCTCAAAGCTATTGTATGCAATCGTAAAGGGAATGCTAACCCTCAGGAAACTAGCCAACCGGCTAAAGCAATGCTTACAGCTGCAGAGATGTGCTCGACTGCTGCAATTCAGGTCCCAGTCCCGCCTCTCCTGGTTGCTGTCTGCAGCCAAGAATACAGTTAACCTGAAGGTCATTGAGAGGAAAAGACTAATGTCCTTTTCCAGTGTCCAAAAGTTGCAGTTTTGTGTCCTTGTATGGACATTCATTTGTTTGTCTGCTAAGAGTCTAAATGTTCTCAAAAGTTAAAATGGGAATAATGCTGCATTAAAGTGGTATGTGGTACTGTGCAAAAATCTGAGACAGTCATATAAATACTGTACATAAATATTGATCTCAACAGCTGGTGTGCTTTTGCTGGTAAACTCTTTTTATAAATTTGGAATATTAATAAACAGAAATATATAATAGTGAAAAAACTAAGACTTGGGTTAGCTGTAGACCTTTTTGAAGCTGTACATCATTCTATAATCAGGGCCATATGTCATATGTCAATATGTTTGCCTTACACCTTCTACCCTCCAACTGCCCCAGGATCCACTAAATTATGAGGTCATTTGGCATTCGAAATATGAACGTTGCTACATGCATGCTATTAGCAAACTGACACTTCTGTGCACTGAATGCACACTAGGCTTTCTCATGGTCTTTACTCCTGCCAAAGCAACATAACTACCTCACTTGCTTAGCTATAAGGTAATGAGGGGTGCGTTCCTGTACAACGATGGAGTCTGGCACTGAACTAACATGATACGATGCATCGTTAAACTAAGTAACATCTGAAGTATGACTGTTTCAGGACCGAAACTGTTGTACCTTCTTCGTACCAAAGTAGTTTGAACCATGTTGGTTTGAATAACCGCAGTTTGACCATGTTTCCAAATGTGTTCGGGTCCGACTTTCATAATGAGAAATGTTCAAAAACTCACAAACCTTGTAATATAAGGACAAAATATGCGAATCAATACCACATAATTAACTGGGCGAAATATGAGAATCAATGCCACATAATTAATTATTTAGGCTACTCATTTTTATTCATATTGTAATCATATAACAATGGTTCGGACTATGTAAGTTACCATGGTAATTACCTCCATAGTTTCAACCGTGGTTTTGGGAAAGACTTGGATCGCAGTTGTATAGTTCCAATTATGTAAGTTGCTAACATAGTCAGCAACTATGGTGTTGGGGAACACACCCCAGTTAGGTTACAAACTCCATACCTGGCTATACTAGTCTGTGAATAATCTGTGAACTTTACATTAGCTTAGTGTTAAGTTGTTGAATTACATTACCATACTGATAACAACCTACACTGAGTCTTAGATACAAACAGCGATTTATTTAAATTGATTTTGGAGCATTTCTATCAGTCTATTCATCACGAAGCTATCACAAGATGTAAGGGACAACTGTCTTCAACTAATGCAGAAATCCAAATTGACAAAAATGGAGATATATGTTTTTCTTCAGACAGCGATGATATGCTTTTTTCAGTAGGCAGAGAGGACTGAGATGTGTAGGACAACCACAGGGTAAAGCCAAATAATCACATTTACCTTCCTCATACTGTATATCATCACTATCTCCAAAATGGCAACTTTACAGTAGAAGGCAAAAACTTCATTTAATTTTATTGTAATTTTTTAATGTGTCAATGAAACCAGACTTCTTACCAAACAATTTTGGGCCATTTCTGTTGGTCTGTTCGTCATGAATCTTTCACACAGTGTAAACAGCAGCTGCTGTGTTCAAATAATGTATAAAAGTAAAAATCAACAAAAATGGAGATACATGTTTTTCTTTGACAGTGACGATATTAGCTAAAATATAGAGCTCCTAACATGGAAATGATGATGACTGTAGTTTTCTACTGATGTGTTAGTTAGAAGAACCCCAGTTTGGTTTCTGACTGCCCGATGCACTCCATCAGCACACCTGATTTAGTTCAATGAGGCACTGATTATATAAACAAGTCATTGGATGGTATTGAGGATAACTTTAGAAGACAAAGAGCTTTATTGTTTTCTCAGATTACCTGAGATTTTTGCACAGCAATGAACATCTCACAGTCCATCTCGCAGTGCTTGTGATGTTCTAACATGTTGTTGAGGAAATACTGGTTGGAGAAGTTACAATATTGAGAATATACAAGACACCATTGTGCACTTAAGTAAGGCAAAAAATCAGGCTATATCTCCTCTAAATGTCATATTTATTTATTTGTATTTATATTGCAACTGTTGCAGTAGTTTACTCCCATTCTCCCATTGACTGCACTATGCATGTGTAAATATCTTAACTATCTATATTGTACATTACTGTTTTTATTGTTTATTGTTTCTTCTTGGAAAATATTGCACTAAATTTCATTGTTTGCAAGTACAATGACAATATAAAGATTCAATTCTATTCAATTCTATTCTAAATGAAGAGCCATCCGATCTGTCATTTAGATGGTCACATATGTGTTTAATCCTTACAAATTGCAATTTTCACAATCAAAAGTGTGAATTTCTGTTCGTAAGTAGAGAAGGAGATATTGTATTACGATCTGAATACAGTCTTGTCCATCACACTTTACGTTTTTGCTGTGAGAACAAAGAACAGTGTGAAATACAGACCTCTGCAAAGTTACGAGCCAACTTCATAATCATTACAATGAAACTGTATAGTGAAATGACTCTAGACGTCTAAGCATTATCGTTTCTGTTAAGCACCCCATGACATGCATCAATATTTCAAAAAGACCTGATGGCTACTGGGCGTTCCTTGATGTAGGCCTTTTCTAGCCTTCCCCTTTGCAGATAGGTGGTAAGGTTATAGACGCCCACTCAGGAAACTGATTTATGGCTGCACAAGCAATAACCAGTAGAAACCCTGCTGTAAAAGGGCAAAGGGCTCTTGAACCTTTTTGTGGCCTTTGTCAGTCTAAGACTAGTTTAAGCCTACACTGCTTCTTGCTTATGCGCTGATAATGTCTATCTGGAACAGAGCTTTGTTCTAACTACATCCTAGTGCTGGAGCATGGGGAAATAGGGTGTCAAACACTATGTGGCCAAAAGTATGTGGACACTTGATCATCACACCTATATGAGCTTGTTGGATATCCTATTTCATAACCACAGGCACTAACATACCCCTGCCCTATGCAGCTATGACAGTGTCCAATCTTCTGGGAAGACTTTCTGCAAGATTTTAGAGCACGTCTGTTGGGATTTGTGCCAGACTTGCAATTGATGCTCCAGTACCTTTCAAAGGTGTTCATCAGTGGGGTTGAGGTCAGGGCTCCACACCAAACTTGTCAAACTGTATATTTATGTACCTCTCATTGTGCACAGTCATGCTGGAACTGGAAGGCTTGATGTTGCTTCTAGTGGTGGTTTGGAAGGCCTGTGAGCTTGGCTGAGCTGTTGCTTCAAATTCACAATGTTAGAATTTACAGTTAACCAAGGCAGATTTAGCAGGGCATAAATATTTTACAAATTGACTTGTGATAAAGGTGAAATCATGTGACAGTGCCATATTTAAAGTCACTGAGCTCTTTTGTATGACCCATTCTACTGCTAATGCTTGTCTGTGGAGATTGCACGGCTATGTGCTTGAATTTAGCCATGGTTGTGGCTGAAACACCTGAACTCAGTAGGTTGGTCATCTATGTGCATATAATGTATTTCATGCATTGAATCAGGGCTGTTACAGCAGAATTAGTACTGTGTACTGTGGAGTACTGTGGAGTACACTGGAACCGGAAACCTTGGAAAAAGCTACAGGAAAAACATTCAAACTTTACCTATGCAATGAATTAAAAACCTAAAGTGATATTATAACCCCAGCAGAACAACCCAACATAATTACTTTAAACTTACAATGGAAAATACTTACGTAATTGCACTTTGTTGCAATACATAAGAATTATTTTTATTGATTTTGGGTGTTACAAATCGTTTGCTGTTGAATTCTGCACATTTTCATTTACATTTTCATATAGACCATAAGATTTTTCTTTCTTTTTATTCACATTTTATAGATTTATTTTTTAATTTATGTTTTATTCAAGGTTTATATATACAACTATAAAATATATACACACTCGTCATCAAAAGAATTGCATTCAGAAGGAAGTGTGGGATTGCAGTGCTGTTGGGAAGGAAGATAAAGGTTACCAGGAACAATAAATGATGATACATTTAGACTGATATGGACTATATTTACTGAGCTACACATACAGAAGTAGCGTCTCTCAGTATGGTGTCAGGCTGCCGTGTTTGCTAACAGTCTGGCACTGACACCACTGCAGTCTTTGGTGACGTTGGCATGTTGTTAAGGGCAGTCGTCATAATGGTCTGTGTGCATGCAGTCCTGTGTTGTGCAGTCGTCTGCCAATGATGCTGCCACTGACAGGATGACTCATAGTTATGGAGAGATAGAGAGAGAGAGAGCAAATAACTGTCCACCTTTATTTTTAAGTACTACCATTTTTAACTGAACAAGATTTTCGCACTTTACCCTCATTTACACCTCCAAATGCGTGTCATTTTATTATCAACTACCTCATCATCACTTCTCAGTAGATTGATTTACGAGTACTTACACAATCGAAATTAAAGGCCCCAAATAAAGACTGTTATACCTGCGAGTGATTAGCTTGTCTTACTGATTAGCTTGTATATCCGAATTCCACTGAGGCAGAACTTCTGTTATTTACTTTCGAAAGTACACTAAACCGTTTTTGTAGCCCAACTAAAGGCAGACAAAAGCCTTTCATTCTGAAAGATTATTATTTTCAGCACTGAGAGCGATTTGCACTTTTCAAATTCAAAGACAGTTTCTGTTTCACAAAGCAAGAAAATGACAATCATCTGACACCTGACCAAAGACAGTACTCCTTCATCAGACCATTCATACTGAACGTTTCTATTAGACACAAGGGGCACAGTGCACACCAAGCATAATTATTATGTCACACCCATTTTCTGAGACATTACAGCTGGAGTAGGTGATTCTTTTCTAGACACCAGAAAGCGAGAGCTTGAAAAAACATCCCTATTAAAAGTCCCTATTTTCAGCCCTCCTTACAAAGCCTCTCCCTTCAAAATGTGCACAACCTGACTCGTCATGATCAGGAGCGTTGGAGAGAGTATACTGCTCAAAACTACAACACAGACATCACCGAACAAATACACACAGAGAACACGTACAAGATAAACATAGCAGGCTAGCTTACACCTACAGATTAACATTAATACTTAATGTAGCTACATAATTTGCTAGGTATGTTGGCTACATAATTCAGGCATGACAAATTCCTCCATAAACTAACTATACTATACAAACCACTTAGGAAACTGCATAGGCAATAACCAGTAGAAACCCTGCTGTAAAAAGGGCAAAGCGCTCTTGAACCTTGCTCTTGAACTTTGCTAAGGGCTTTGCCACCCTAAGACAAGTTGAAGCTTCTACTTCTTGGCTGAGCTGTTCCCCCATATTTCACCATGTTCTCCCGTATTACCCCTTAAACAAAACAAACCAGATAGTTACCTTTCCAGCATGAAAATAACCAGCATGGAAATAACCACTTTGGCGTTGCTTCAAGGCCCTCAAGCTTTGCCACTGTTGGAAAGCCTTATTGACGTTCACTCTGGTTTGACCTCTTGCTTTATACAACCTCTGTTTTAGGTATCTTTGTAACTTTCTCTGCCATTCATGTAAACCTAGCTTGGTACCTTTCCACTGTGACAGTCCATGATTGTGGACATGCAGCCAGCAGTAATATCCTCCACTGGGAGACAGCTACACCACCCAGGACAACACGCACGCAGACTGTTATGACAACCACCCTTAACACCACGTCAACGTCGCAAAAGACTGCAATGGTGTCGTGCCAGACTGTCATGGAGCGACTCAGAATGGCAGCAGATCATCTTCAGTGATGCGTCCTGCTTTTGTCTTGGTGGAAATAACCAACGAATCCGTGTGTGGAGGCACCGTGGTAGGCACCAAGATGAACGGTTTGTTTTCACGTGTCACACATCCAGAAGGCCTGGTGTCACTCCACCTCCACCCCTACCGCAAAATCTGCAGGAACTGTGTGAGAATATTGAAGCTGCATGGGATGGATTATCATAGGACACCATTAGGAACCTCTACAACTCCATGCCGAGACGTCTGGCATGTTGCGTTAACAAGGCAGCCTGACGCCATACTGAGAGACGCTACTTCTGTATGTGTAGCTCAATAAATATTGCCCAGATCAGTCTAAATGTATCATAATTTATTGTTCCTGGTATCCTTTATCTTCCTTCCCAATAGCACTGCAATCCAACACTTCCTTCTGGGTGCTTTTGACGATGAGTGTAAGTTAACACACTCTGTATAGAGAACAAACCTAAAATGCGACATGTTTTCTGACAGTGTTAATATACAATGTCTATTAAAACATCTCACACACATTTTATGCCACATTTTATGTTCTGTTGTTCTGTCCAACATGTTCAATTCAGCAAGTAAATAATCATCCATTAATCATGCATTAAAATCTGTCCTCTCTAAATAGGATGTCACTCAACACAAGGTCAGAATTTTGCATAGCCGCCAGTCTCACTGTAGTACACCGAAAGTCCTGCTGTAGAGTGGATACAGTTTTTTGGGTTTGCGACTCAAACACATAAAAATGCATAGAAAGTGTTCAGAAAAGCAAAAACGAAATTCAGAGAGGTTAATGGACCATATCAGTAATGCACTGTATACTGATGTGCTCTTTTTTAAGTCAAAGCAACACATAAAAAGCCAGATAAATTGAATTACAGAGCTGGGGGTTGGGGGCGGCGGGTGGGAAGCTGTACTTTCGAGCCTTACTGCTGCAAATGTAGCGGAGAATTTGGTTCGGCAGCGGCACACAAGGTCTTTATCAAGCACTTAACGAAGTGGAGCCTAACTCCCTTCCTTTGCACAGTGCGCCTCCAGTTTCGAGCGGGCTCTAAGTGGAAAGGCTTCACATCAACAGTGGGGCGTAGATGGTGATTTATGCAATGCTTCTTGTTTCGATTCTCTCCGGACCGAGCTTCTTTCCTTTAATGAAAACGTCGCTGCTGAAACGAGCTGGTGCGGAATATGAAGGGACGAGCCGCTCGGCCTTTTTCGTTGGTATAGCTGTGATTTATGGTGCCTACGTGTGCCATATCTGAACCGTATGGAGGGCCCTCGGCGCTCCCGACTCTAAAATTAGACAGACAGCTCCATAGCCTAGCCTTGAGTGACAACAGATTCATTTTAGTGCCAGGCACTCTTCACTGGCGGTGCCTTTTCAGAACTGAACTGAACCCGAACTGGCCGCTCAGGCTGGCCTCTTTTAGGGCTCCGGAGAGAGGGACACTTCAGAAGCACTCTTCTCAATTCGTGTCGAAACCTCACAACTCGAAACAAGTGTGAAGGCGTGCTGGAGCTGAACGGAGCAAACTGGGGGGTCAGCCACTGAGGAACTGAATTATCAGACGCTGCAAATCTATTTTCCGCATCTCTCTCCCGCTCTGGCTCTCCTTCTCAGCCTTTTTCTTCCTCCTCTCGCTTTCTCTCGCCTTCGCTCCATTGGGACGGCAACGCACAGCATCTGTTTCCATTTGGCCATGTCTCTGCACAAAGACAGAGGGGGGGAAAAAGCCATTGCCAGACGCACAACAGACCCCTTTTTTTTGGTACCTCCGCCCTCTTTCGCTGGCAAGCCAGCCACACACTCTCTACAGTACAGACTCTATCGCTCCCCGCTCTACACAATGTACGGCGGGTACAAAAAACATACACACACACGCCAAAAAGAAAAAACCCTTTCAAACCCTCCTTCATCAAAATCTGCACTGAATTGTTAACGTTGCAGCGATGGGCGACGCTTTGATGCACAATCAAGTTGCAAACATCATTGATCAGGCTGTAATTTCTTTTGTGGGTTCGCTATTAAAGCAGCCAGTCTTTCAGTGCTACGGCCTCTGCAGTGGGACTGCATTTGAATAGGAGGAACTGCGCCGGGGTTTGTTTGAGCTTGGCCTTTTGTCCAGGCTTGTGAAAAGGGAAGAATTCAGACGTGTGATCTCACCCTGACACTGCAGCGATTCTCTGCCTGCTCTTCAAATGCAAAGATAAGGCATTCGAGGCGATGCATTTGCGGTGACATTTCCAGATAGCTCAGCGGAACTGGCTTTCACTGGCGTATTAATGTAGCTTTCCTGTCATTTAAAAATGTCTAAGTGCATGGGCATTCTCCAGACACTCCATAATGGCAGAACAGAGGTCAGAAAACTACAATTCAGGAGGTCAGGAGGTTCCGTCCATGTGCGCCTTTACCGCCAATTTACCATTGGAAAACTATTCCAGCAGCTCTTCAATGAATGTTGCTTTGGGCTAAAGTGTTAGGTCAGAAAAGTACAACTAAAGAGGTCATGAGTTTGGTCTATTTGTTGGATAAACACCAATTTACTATTGAGCTACTGTTCCAGCAGTTCTTTAACCTAAATCGCTTTAGGCCAAGCGTTAGGTCAGAAAACTACAACTCAGGAGGTCATGGGTTTGGTTCACTCGTTGGCAACTATGCCTTTAGTACCGATGTACCCTTGGAAAACCATTCCAGAAGTTCTTAATTGCATGTCGCTTTGTGGTAAAGTGTCAGGTCAGAAAACTACAACTCTGGAGGTCATGAGTTCGGGTCCACTGCTGAGCCTTTAGCAGCAATTTGTTCTTGAAAAATCATTCCAGCATTTCTTCAGTGCATGTCACTTTGGGTTAAAGTGCCAGTTTTAGAAAACTTAGCTTAATCAGTTATACGTTTGGTCCACTTGTTGGCTTAACACCAATTTACTCTTGAGCTATTGTTACAGTAGTTACTTAACCTAACTTGCTTTAGGCCAAGCATCAGGTCAGAGAATTGCAACTCAGGAAGTCATGGGTCCAGTCTTCTTATTGACTGCTGTGCCTTAGATACCATTTTCCCCCTGGAAAACCAGTTAATCAGTTTTTCAATTTAGTCACTTTGGGCTAAAGTGTCAGGTGAGAAAACTATAACTCAAGAGGTCCTTTAACCCATATAGCTGTGGACCTAGCATCAGATCAAAAAACTACAACTCAAGAGGTCATGGGTCTGGTCCATTTGCTGGTTGCTATGCCTTAGGCACCAATTTACCATTGGAAAACCATTCTATCAGCTCTTCAATGCATGTCACTGGGCTAAAGTGTCAGGTCAGAAAACTACAACTCAGTCCGCTTGCTTTAGCACAAATGTATCCCTAAAAAACATTCCAGCAGTTTTCAGTGTATGTTTCCTTGGGGTAAAATGCCAAGTCAGAAAACTACAACCCAAGAGGTCATAGGTTTGGTCCACCTGTTGACTTAACCACAATTTACTTTTGAGCTACTGTTCCAGCAGTTCTTCAACCTAATTTGCTTTAGGCCAAGCATTAGGGCAGAAAACTACAACTTGGGAAGCCATGGGTCCAGTCTATTTGTTAGTTGCTAGGCACCAATTTGCCCTTGGAAAACCATTCCAGAAGTTTTTCGATGTATGTTGCTTTGGGCTAAAGCATCAGGTCAGAAAATTACAGCTTAGAAGGCAATGGGTTTGGTCCACCTGTCGGTAATTCCACCTGTGGAATTAACACCAATTTACACTAGCACTACTGTTGCAACAGTTCTTCGATGTAAGTCACCTTGGGCTTAAGCATCAGGTCAGATAAATACAGCTCAGAAGGTCACAGGTTTGTCCCACTTTTTGGCTGTTGTGTCTTTGGCACCACTTTACCCTTGGAATTCTATTCCAGTGCTTTTTCAGTGCATGTCACTCTGGGCTAAACTGTAAGGTCAGAAAATTACAACTCAGGAGGTCATCGGTTCAGGTCACCTGTTGGCTTAACACCAATTTACTCCTGGGCTACTGTTCCAGCAGTTCTTCGACCTAAATTGCTTCATGCCAAGCATCAGGTCAGAAACTACAGCTCATGAGGTTATGGGTTTGGCCCACTTGTTGGCTACTGTGGATCTAATAGCAATTTACACTAGCACTACTGGTCCAGCCTGCTTTGGGCTAAAGCGTCAGGTTAGAAAACCATAGCTCAAGATATCAAGGGTTTGGTCCTACTTCTTAGCTTAACACCAGTTTATGGGCTACTGTTCCAGCAATTCTTCAATGTATATTGCTTTAGTCTACAGAATCAAGTCGGAAAACTACAACCCAAGAAGTCATGGATTTGATCCTACCAATTAGCTACTGTGTTGTAAACACTAATTTACATTACCGCTACAGTTCCAGGAGTTCTTCAGCATAGGTTATTTTGGGCTAAAGTGTTAAGTTGGAAAGTCAAGAGGTCATGGGTTGGGTCCTATTTGTTGGCTTAACAACCACCAATTTTACTTCTGGGCTTCTGTTCCAGAAATCCTTTAATGTAAGACCCTTTAGGCTAATGCAACTCAGGGGGTCATGGGTTTGGTCCTACCTGTTAGCTAGTGGGGCTTTAACACAAATTTATACTTGCACTACTGTTCCAGCGCTTCTTTAGCGTATGTTGCTCGGGGCTAATGCTTCAGCCAAATGACTAAATGCCTGAATGCAAGCTTAACTCTGACAGACTAAGGGCTAATTGTCAGTGACTGACCTTAAATGCACTCAAAATTCCTCTGCCCTCTAAAACCAGGCCAGAATCATAGCAAAGATTCCCAGCCCTTCTGTTTCGATGCACAGTTAATCCAAGGTTTTCATCTTGCTTTTCTCTTTTTTAAACTCGGGTTAAGACCATTGGAGCGCAGAGGTGTACTTTCATTTCAATTTCGCCCTTAAGATTAAGGGCATTATGGAATCATTCGCATCGACTTACATGGATCAATCATGAGGGCTGCCAGGGTTAAAGCTAACTTAATTCCAGCTTCATCACCATTTTCAGGCCCCTGCGCCCTCCCGGAGGCCTGGTGATGCTGGGCTCAATGAGGAGACAATGGGGTTGGGCTGCCGGCGCGGGTTATGAGAGATGCATTGCGGTATGCCGATCGCGCAGCGCTCACTTCGTTTCTCATGGAAAGCTGTGGAAATGTGTTTCATTACGGACTCTTGACAGAACGTCATTTCTAAGACAGCCGGAGACTGGCCACCCCCACGGCTCCCCACCGCCTCCCTTTTTCTTTTCTTTTCTTTTTCTTTTTTTTTTTTTGCATTTCCAACAAAAAAGTCCTATTTCTCATTCCCTGGCTTAGGATGGCCTTTGAATATGTCTCATCTGAATTTAATAAGCACAACCACCGAATAATGACTCAAGACGGATTTCACCACAACACTCTCGAGGACCCTCTTATTAGCTGCATGAGGCTCTTCTGAACTTCTCGGTGAGGTTTTTCCTCAATGCAGAGTACAACATATTTGAAAGGAAAGCACATGTATGGGAAACGAGAGAACAAAGCCGTGGCTGGCAGGAGCGGTAAAGGAAAAATTCCTGAAACACTTTGACACTGAAATTCCTCTTTGGATATAGGCACACTTCTCACACTCGAGGAGAGAGGTCGGCATATTCGTGCATTTAACGAGTCTTCCGCACACGGTCACCCCCCACCCACCCCCACAAACAGACATGTCTTTTTTAAAAGGTAAGCTTTTATTATATTTTTACCTTCCAACTCCAGTAGTTTGCATTGCTCTCATACAGCTTGACATTTAGCCTCTTTGCTGCTCAAGCAGATGTCAGTGTGCTGGAGCACAGCGCAGTCGCCTACAGCTCTACTTATATTATATGACCCGGCCAAGAAAGCACCTCTTCACTCAGACACAAATCTATACGTAAGTGAAAACTAGCTGACCTTACCAAACTTACTTCTCGGCATCAGAATGCTAATTTATATTTCAAAGATGTATTCTAACAGTCAGCGTCCAAGAAACACAACACCTTCTCCTGAAGTTTGCAGGCCATTTTTCAGCCGTTTTTTTTTTCTTCTGTTCCACACTGAAGGGTATAATGTAAATTTGGGTTCTTGAGAGAAAGCACATGCACTGTAAGCATAAATTTGTTGACTCATGTGAAATCATGCAAACATACTGCCTTGGAAAAAATCAAATAAAGATGTTTAATAGTTTCAAGCTTAAATATCGTTATATATGAATTATAGTTACTGTATAACTTTCAATGATCCACATTTCTGCAGCATATGAGGTCCAGCCATTGTAATTCAATTCAATTCAATTCAATTCATTCAACTTTATTGTCATTATACCAATACAGGGTTGTACAGTATAATGAAACACAGTCAGGCTCTTTCTCCAGTGCAGTTACAAGAATATATGTGTATAAATATATATAAATAGTGTAGTGCAAGGACAAATAGACAAAGACAATGTGTGCAAACAATACAGTACGTGTACAAGACGTGTGCAAAGTGTGCTTGTAAACAGTATAGATATATAAAGTGTACAGTGCAGTAAATGGTGTCCACTGAGCTGCAAGTAGTCTACTTTTTCAAGTCTTGCTTGCTCTTCAGTTAGCTGGGTTAACCTAATCAAGTACTCCTTCTTATATAATGATTGGCATCAGTGGTGGACAAAGTAACCAAGCTATGTGCTTAAGTTAAAGCAGAGATCCCCAAAGTAAAATACTCCTCCAGTAAAAGTAGAGGTTCCTCCCTTTAGACATCCACTGGAGTAACAGTACTAAAGTATTTACCTTCAAATGTACTTAAGTATGGAGAGTAACAGGAGCATGATTTATTATGGCTCTAATGTCCTATTATCATTTCTGGAACAAGACTCTTAATCAGCTCAGTGTAGGTGAAGAGACTCTAGTGTCTCTCAGTCCACCAGTCTTTAATAGAAGCTCATTAATTAGTCTGACACTGATACAGTGTCTATACAAATGATCAGAAGCACAGAACACTGAAGGAGAACAGTTTCCATTAGCTAGAACCAAGCTCTGTACAACAGATCAAAACAAGCTCAAAACTAAGTGAAGCTGTACCCTGATTGGTGGGCTCGCTTCATGCTTCTCTCGTTTGGACATGTTACGTTTTTATGCTCACATTAGCCAAAAGGAAGGACAGGTTTGATCATAATGAGTAAACAGTAAGATATTAGACTTTGAAACATAGTGAAGTAAAAAGACCCCCAGGATGGAAATACTTCAGTACAGATACACCAAACAAACTATTTAAGTATAGAAACCAATTACAGCTGCTGAGTTACTGTCCAACGCTGATCGGCTTCAATTAAAACAACTTAATTATAATAAATGATTGCTTCATTCAAGCCCTGCGATGGATTAGTGGCCTGTCCAGGGTGTTTCCTTCCTTCCACCTAATGAGCACTGGAATAGGCTCCTGCACCTTCCCATGACCCCGAAGGATAAGCGGCTCAGAAGATGAATGAGTAAATGAATGAATGTTTCATACTGTAACAAATAAGTGGCTTATCTAAGAGTCAATGAGAATAAAAAAAACATGCAAAAATGGATTCATCTAACATTTAACATGAGAGTAGCCCATGCCACAGAAATAACATTTCAAAAAGGGCTATGAATAATAAAATAATTTAAAAAAACCCAAGAATTAATTTACAGAAATCAACAAAACTGAAAAGAAATGAAAAAGGAATTTTGGGAAGCTTCTTCAGCAAAAGACTCGTAGGACATACTCAGATTAACTGACCTTAACTAGATGTATCTAAGCAACTAAGGATTGTACAATAATTCATATGTAGTACTAGATTTGTATTAGTAATATAATAATAAAAATAAAAAATAATAATCTAATAATAAATTGCAATTTGGTGTTAATATTATGTTTTACAGTGCATACAGAAGAAGACATTCCCATAGAACATGCCTGTTATTAAAATTCAAAAATCTATAGTGAACAAGCAACCAAATAACAAACAAACAAACAAACAAACATGGAGTTCTAGATGAAATAAGAGATATAAATGTAAAAGAAACACAACTGAACCCCTGAAAATCCCAGGCTTAATACATTTCAAGGACCTGAAGCTTAAAAACATGTAAACACAGCAATATACCAAATGGCTATTACAAGTCAGAGACAGAAAGAACAAACCAATTACATAAAGCAATTACAATTACTGGAATTAAACAGGCTTGTTAATCATTACTTTTGTCTTGCTTAAAATTATTAATGGACACCTGCAGACTATAGCAGACCTCACGGTGGCACAACGAATTAGAGAATCCATCAGCATTAACCCACACAATGAACAGAAAACAAAAAAACAAACAAATAAACAAAAATAAATAAATAAATAAATAAATAAATAAATAAATAAATAAATGCAGTGTACACATTTTCTCAATTTGTTACAGTAGCTAATTATGGATTAATAAGAGAACTGAAGCAAACGTGTAGAGGTAATGCAAATAATACTTCCCCTAGTAACTGGCTACTGTTATATGCAGTAATTGGTAAAGTAATTCAGTTAGCCTAAGAAGTTACTAGTGACTTTAACCACTAACGTTTGGTAACTTGTGCAGCAGTGGTAAGGGGTGAATTGTAATGGATTGCTTTTTGAGTATCTACTCCAACATTGCTCAGAGTTGAAGAAATGTTCCAAAAAAAGTTCCAAAATGCTGTACGTCTTTTGTTGTTTGTAACAGCACTGAATATAGGCAGTATTTAAACAGAATAACAGCTCACATATAATGGAAAAACCCATTTTTATATATCTATAAACTTGACGTTAATCATAATATAGCACTGATATTTTTTTATGTGCAAAGCTCACTCCCAGTAACGTACATCATAAATTAGACCTTAAATGCGTTTCAAAATAAAACCCTTTAAATTCTTTCATCTCTATCTGTGAGGTTTTGCCTCCAAACCTCATGGACGATCTTTTGCAGACAGCTGTAATAATCGCAATAGAAACTAACTGAATAAGGTTTAATTCCTGCTACATGGAATTCCACATCATTCCTTCAACATGATACACTCATCCTCAAAGAATAGCTGCACCCAGAAGGAAGTGTGGGACTGCAATGCTGTTGGGAAGGAAGATAAAGGTTACCAGGAACAATAAATGATGATACATTTAGACTGATATGGGCAATATTTATTAAGCTAAACATACAGAAGTCGATTCTCTGAGTATGGCGTGGGGCGGCCATGTTTGCTAACAAAACATGCCAGACATCTCAGCATGGTGTCCTGTGATAATCCATCCCATGCATCTTGAATATTCTCACACGGTTCCTGCAGATTGTGTGGTAGGGGTGGAGGTGGAGTGACACCAGACCTTCTCCACATGTGACGTGTGATAACAAACTGTTCATCTTGGTGCTGACCACGGTGCCTCCACACACGGATTCGTTGGTCGTCTCCACCAAGACAAAAGCAGGACTCGTCACTGAAGATGACCTGCTGCCATTCTGAGTCACTCCATGACAATCTGGCAAGACAACATTGCAGTCTTTGGTGACACTGACGTGGCGTTAAGGGCAGTTGTTGTAACGGTCTGCGTGCATGTAGTCCTGCATCATGCAGCCGTCTGCCAATGGTACTTGCACTAACAGGATAACTCATGGAGGGCATCACTGCTTGTTGAATGTCTGCAGTCGTGGCTGTTGGGTCAGTCAGGTACAGCGATAAGGCCCATCCATCCTTACGTCACATGAAACTTGAACCATTTGCATGCCTCACAATGTCAAACCAAGGTGCACCTACTTGATGACGAGTGTATTTTGTTTGGTGAACTACCAACGTTAGCACATAATTGCGTATGTGTTCAGTCCTAGGTCAAATATACTCAGTATTGAGATGAATAACTGAATAATAAGCCTGCAGGTAAAGGGGTCATTAAAAAGGGCGAGTTATTATTATGACATGTATGGCGAGAGAAAGAGAGAGAGCATGGAAAACAGTAAGTCTGTAGCCTGCCCTGACCAGTCAGCCTGAATAAAGCCTTCACACCTCTCTCTGTTACTGCTGCATGATGCATAAACATTTTTTGTGTCTCCCACTATGAGAAAGTGTCAGCGGATTACCTGCGTTACATCTGTTTTCACTTTCACCCTGCTATTCTTTATTATGTAAAATTATGCCTCAGAATACATGAGCGCTCTCTGCTAATCCCCCCCCTCTTTCCACCTGGTGAATTTGACCCCAATTCGTGTTTCCCTCATCGCAGCCAGCTCAAGAGACTGCTTTTTTTCACCTTCCTTTTCTTTCCCCCTTTTTTTCGTTATTGAAGCCACGTGTAAGAGAGCCCACTGACCTGGCGGCCTACTTGGACCAGCGAGGAAAAAAGGGAAGGGGTGGAAATTAATCTTCTGACATTAACAGTTTGAAACGGGCTTGTTTTTGTATTTGTGCAAGCGTGGTCTTATAGAGAACGGCGGTTGGGATGGAGAAATATGGCATGTCGGTGGTGTATGTACTTAACCCGGTTGAGGCAATCAAGACCGGGCTCTTTGAAGCTCTTTGAAACAAAGACGGCGCGTTATGAGCAGGATAGGCCCGACTACAGCCCCCGCTTAAACCCACCCACCCCCGCCCCAAGTATTTCCTACTCACGTTCCTTTTCTTCTGCATCTCCTCAAAGGAAAAGTCGCACTCCTGACAGTTGAAGTTCAAGAGCTTTTCCCGCATCAGAATCTTCAAACCTGAAAAACTGCGCCGCTGCCTTTGTTTTCTATGAGGCTCGCTACAGCTGAAGGTGTTCTCCTGCCAAACAGGCCTTTTTTTCCTGAGGCCTTTCAAAAGCCTCTACTAGCCGTCGCTACCACATTNTCTCCTCAAAGGAAAAGTCGCACTCCTGACAGTTGAAGTTCAAGAGCTTTTCCCGCATCAGAATCTTCAAACCCGAAAAACTGCGCCGCTGCCTTTGTTTTCTATGAGGCTCGCTACAGCTGAAGGTGTTCTCCTGCCAAACAGGCCTTTTTTTCCTGAGGCCTTTCAAAAGCCTCTACTAGCCGTCGCTACCACATTTGATGTTTCTGCTTTTCACCTTGCTTAATCCTCTTGCTTCCCGGAATTATCAGCAGGCCTGTGTTGCGGAGGTATGCCTTAGTGGGGGACAGAGGCCTGCATAAACATTTTTTTCAGCCCGAGGTGTTGAAACTGCAACTCGGGGTTCGGGTTGCAGCGCAGCCTGTGGCTCCGTTCCCCCATACCTCTCTCGATCCCCTTTTCTCCTTTTCCAGCTCTGCTCTGAACTCGCCTTGGCGTCTTTGTGCCTAAGTCCTGTGGATTTTGTGCCTGGTAGATACATGTTAACACTTGTAAAGATGTTGAGAATTATTACTGCCATTTTACTACTCTAATTAAATATAATTTTGTAATTACACCGTTAATTACTTAGTAATTACATGATAATTACATTTAAATTGAGTTAAATTGTGAACGTGTACCTTTGCGCCTGCTTTTATGACTTTTGTGGTTTATTCCAAAGACAGAAACATGAAAAAATGAAAAATAAGTTTTTGTTATTCCTACCAAACAAGACTATAACATGTAATCATGGTACAATATCTTCTACTTATACCTATGATTTTGTAAATACTGTACTTGACAGGTTTTCCCTGCTTGAGTTACACTGTGAACAACCAATGTAACTTTTCACCGGATACACTGCAGAAATCCACTGTATCCTTATGTATCCTTAAATACAACAGACTGCTATAAAAGTATTCATTCTGGGAGAAACTGGTCAAGTTTCATGTCAATGAAGTTAAAAGGTTGGATTTTACAGCAATATACTGTTATTTTCAAAGAATGTTGGGGAAGCAGTCAGTAGCCTCCTTTGTGCAGTCTTGAGCCTCCTGTCTCTGAATATTGTAGTGACAGAGGTGGAGTTTCTACAGTTTGTTTCATGTTTGTTTGGTTTGTTTGTTATGCCTTCCACAAATATATGTTTAAATGAATTTCCCATGTTTTGTTATTCTAACCAGGATGGTGTTTGTGTTTCAGTAACTTGAACATCCTGTAATGTTATAATGAATAGATGTTTGGTTACTGCAGTCTTTGTAGTCTTACTGACTGGTATCGTTGCAGTAAGTGCTGTAATGAGATGTTCAGTTTACGGTGTGATTGATAGAAAGCACTATGATGTTGTATTATGATCATTCTCTCTAAAACTGTGGGTATTTAAACAGCTGTGGGTTCATATTTCAGCTTATATGAGCTGTATGATGCCAATACCGAGCTGCATTAATCAAGCAAACAACAGTAAAGTATTGTACATGCATAATACAGCATGAGAACCTTTGAGTATAATAAATAAACAGTAAATTACTGTAATTGTACAATGACTTTCTTTGGGTGAATGAATTCTTTGGGTATTTCTAATACATCTACTAACACAAACAATAGCTTGTGACTCATTTGAGACCCGCCGTTACTCTGTGGTCTATACCTCCTGGAGTTTTGTCTTGCATAGTGTCTTCTTGCATTTTTTCCTCTATGTCTTTATTCTGGCACTGCCACTTTATCTATGTTATCAATAATAGATGTAGGTTGTTTAGATACTGAGACACCATGAAAGCACTTTATCCAACATTTGTTGATTCTAAATGTTCTTTATAAATAAATAAATTCTCTTTACAAAATCAGTCAAGCTGACTGAAACCTGCCTCGGACCAAATCCAGTGACGGTTGTCTGAAATCAGCCATGGAGAAACATCTTAAAAGAGTCACTGCTGTGGGACTTGGACTGGACTTGGACCAAGGCAGGTTTCAGTCATTGTGTAGCACTGTATCCAACACTGGATTTGGACCGAGGCAGGTTTCCGTCATTGTGTAGCACTATATCTAACACTGGGCTTGGACTGAGGCAGGTATCAGTCATTGTGTAGCACTATATCTAACACTGGGCTTGGATTGAGGCAGGTATCAGTCATTGTGCGGCACTATATCCAATACTGGACTTGGACCGAGGCAGGTTTCAGTTATTCTGTGGCACTATATCCAACACTGGACTTGGATCTTGGATCGAGGCAGGTTTCAGTCGTTGTGCAGCACTATATCCAACATTATAACAACATTATAATAATTATATACATATATATATATATATATAGATAGATAGATAGATAGATAGATAGATAGATAGAAAATGTCTTGTCCAAAAGACTTCTCAGCCTTCTCACTTCTCAGTCGGCCCAAGTGCAAGGACGTTTGTCTGAAACTGGATCCAGTGTGGACAGAGGCTGAGTCTACTGTTATATCATCAGCCACTGGATATTTCCCCTCTGTAATAATTCCCCAATTATGGAGAAAAGGCGTTATGGAATTTCAGTCTCCCCCACACAGGGTGTTTAATGAGTCTGCGCGATTAGGCCAATTGTTTTCTACTGGTAAGCCAGCATTACGTATGCATGCGATGTAGGCTACTGCACGTGTTGCATGCCATTGCGCATGGGTCGCATGTTCATGTGCTGAGCCGCCAGATCAGATTGCTGCCTCGTGCATGCGTGCATGTGTGTGTGTGTGCACGCTCGCGCGCGCGCGCTCCTTCAGTGGGTAATGAAGTTGGGAGCGTGTGACTCTAGCTCTAGCTCCAGCCCTGGCTCCAGGTCCCGCTGCCTACTCCTTGCCAGGTTTTGCGGCAGGTTTTATCTGAGGCAGCTGCTGCGGAGAGACTTCAGCCACGGCACCGTTGCCTTCCTCCCCCCCTCTTTTCTCACTCAAAATCCAGCCCAGTCTGCTCCGCTGCGAGCTCGATGCGACTGGGATTTCCTCAACTTGCTGCAAAACACGCTTAACTAAAGACTGCCGGCGAGCCACGTCCGAGTCCGGGTCCTCTCCTCAGTCCCCCTCTCTCTCTCTCTCCCTCTCTCTCGCTCTCATTCGCGCACACACACTCTCCGGCACTCCGTCTGCGGTTGCTTTTCTCTTTTTTCTGTCTCTCTCTCTTTCTCCCTCTCTCCTCCGCGCAGCGATGGCGAGACGACGCTCGGTTCTGGCTCGCGCGTGAACGCGTCTCCTTCGCTTTTCTGCCCTGGTTTTCCATTTTCTCGCTTTTTCACAGTATCGCTCTCTCTCTCTCTGTCGATGGACATGCTGCGTTAGGAAGGGCTCGTTTTCGGTTTTTCTATACCCCCCTCTCTCTTTCCCTTCTTCTCCGCACGCTCGGCTTCGGGCTTTGGGATGGAGTTTATGCGAGGAGCTCGTGCTGGAAGAGCAATGCTGCAGCGCGCGGGGCTTTGCACCGCACATCGAGACTGAAGCACCACCACCACCACCACCAGCAGCACATCCACCAAGAGCAAGAAGAAGAAGAAGAAGAAGAGCACCAAAGCACCAAAACCCAGCTGGGACACTCTGTGAGTATGCAGGCCTCCTGCGCTCTTATTTCTCCACACTTGAGCACATGCAGTGCAGGCAGGAGTTCTTGGTTGTTGTCTCTTCGATGCAGCATTGTCAGGTTTTCCCAACATCTATCGGTGCAACAGGGCAGCCCGTGCGCTTTAGCGCACCTATACGCGACGGTAGTTGGGGGCAAACGCGTAAGATACGAGGCTGAAGTTGCAGGTCTAGAGGCTCCAGCCAGCCAGCCAGCCAGTCAGTCAGCCAGCCTGCCAGCCACTCAGGTTCGGTGTAGCACGACCGCGCTGTCCCGTTGGCTGCTTGACCAAAACAGGGACGTTTGACGTTTGTGTTTTTGTGCATCAAGTTTAAGCACAGTTGTTAAGAGGGCAGCAGATTTTTTTTTCATTCAGCAAATGAGCGCTACCCTCCAGAGCAGGATGCCAGATGTGGCTCGACTGGAGCTGCTTAATCTCGCTTTGGATTAGGGAGGTTATAGATAGATGAGGAATTATAGATGACGCCTTCAATCAATAGAGGCCTTGTTTGATAGGATGCTGCAGCCAAATATTATCCCTATCACCTATGTCTTGTTTGTTCCCTGCGTTTTTCCCCTTTGGGTTGAACGATACAACTTCACTCTTAAACCAGGAGTAAATCAGAATCAATGGTTGACAGGATGGATAGAGAGTGTATGGGGGGTGTTCACTGTGGGATGTACTGCTGCGGCAGAAATTAGATCATTTTACTGCACATGCATAATTCACTCAGCTATGAGCTGCCCATGTCCAGACGTGTGTACACCACTGTGGAGTCTAGCCTAGAGTGTACGGCTCCCAAACAGTGAGCCTTACCAAAGAAAACTGGGGACTATTTTTCCCTATTTTGAGCATGGATAATAAGAAAACCAGCAATTTTATGTTGAACAAGTGGGCAGCGTTCAAACAGAGCCCCGGGCTCCTTCAAAAAGAAAAACAGCGTGGAGATATTATTCTTTTCTTTTTTTTTTTTTTTCACCCTTGGAAAAACTTGCTATTTTGAGGGCAGCCTTAACCACTTTGGTGACATTTTTCTTCTCCGGGCCAAAAAAGAAGAAGAAGAAGAGGAAGAAAAAGAGTACATTATTTTTGTGCAATTTGCCCTTTGTTTGGCAGCCCCACTACTCAGTCAGTCGTGCTTTCATTCACTCATTCATTTCACCCCTTCTAACTGACAGAAAGGAATTCTCAACAAATGGGCCGTTGTTGGAGCTCCCAGCTCCACCCGTATTGGGGCACGCTCCGCCCACCCGGCCTAGGATTGGCTAGCAGTTTGTACTCACGAGCGGGTGCACCCAATGCGAACTACTCGCCAATCCTAGCGCAGGTGGGCGGGGCCTGCCTGAATACAGGTGGAGAGGGAAAAAAACGAGAGCCCAGGCCATTTGTTCTGCTCTTCTTCAGGAAAGCCTTGTGGAGTATGGTGTGATTTCTTGCGGGTGTCTTTTTTGTTTGCCAAGTCGTCCATTTACATATCAAAAGTAGTTCCAAAAGTTGGGCCACCATCCCCCTCGCCCTCCTCAACCTCCTCCCCACACCCTCAGCTCTCCAGTTAAGCCAGAGAGGTTCTTTCATTGCTGCTAACACAGGAGAGAAGTTGGAGATTTGTTTGTTGGTTTGAGGTTTCCCCTCAGGCTCAGCGGCAAAGAATCCAAAGTGATATTTAGAAGTGTTTGTTGTTTCCTTACGGGCGAGAGTGCTCGGCTGGGTTGAAGGCTGGCCGTGAAAAGGGACTAAAAAAAGGCTGGCAGGTAAATTATTCTTTCGCCCAGAATCTGTGCAAAGCAGCCTTTATGCAACTTTAATACTAGTACTGACGTTCCTTTCACTTGAAATGGAGCACATTATGAAAGCGTACGCTCTCTTTATATATACACGTACATAATACATAATTTTAGTGTATATTATAGATTATAACTTTTACTTGTTAATGTATTCCATGCATTTTTTATCAAGCTCCAATGAAAGCGTGTGTGTTTTATTGATTGAGGTACACACACACAAAAACACACACACACACACACATACACAAACACACACTTTATATATATATCCTCGCTATTTATTTATCTTAGCTCTCAATTTATTGATGCATTTTCCAGTCATTTACTATTATGGATGTGCATATATATCACTCCCACGTTCGGCAAACTCTGCTTTCGCTCTTACCTCTGTTAGGCATACTACCTTTTCTCTCTGTCGTCTCTTCAGTACGGTCTTATTACCAGGTGATATAAATGTATCCCCAGCAAATTTCTGACACTTTAGTGTGGGCACTGCTGTGAAGACCATTTAAACAGCAGAGTTGTTTTAAAAGAGTGGTCCTCCAAGAGATCTGTCATATTGGATGGTACTAATTGGGTTATCCTGTCACTGTGGAAAGAAAGAGAGAGAGATAGAGAGACAGACTCAGCAAGCCAAATTTTGCCAGGTGCTCAAGGGGTGATTAGGTGAGTCGGTGAAACTATACTTGGACACTCTCGGGTTTGCAGACCGGGTCCGAGAGAGAGCGAGAGAGAGGGAGATTGATCGAAATGGCTTTTCTGTATTCAAGACTGGGCTGCACAATATGAACAACATACTGTATTGCTGCAAATCAACACGGTGGGGCAAAAAGTTGAATCTCAGTTTTTGTCTTTTTAAAAACTATTTTTGGCATAATTTGAAGACTTCAGCCAGCCTTAAAATGCAATGATGGACAGACCAGTAGAAACGGTCCATTATTACTCATGAAGAACAAAAAAATAACATGTTGCATTAACTTTTATTACAAGTGAAAAATGTTTTTCTCTTCTCCTGAAAAGTTACAATTTCATTCCAACAGCAGCAACATTGTGATGTCAAAAATATTTGGTCTAATTAACCAATAAATTTTTCATGTCTAGGCCCAAAACACCACAATGCATAATACCATATATTCAGAATATATTGCCATATATTGGAAATAAGGGTGGGTCATTTGATGATATTTGATGTTATTTATCATTATCATTATAAATGACATTACACTACCAAGCCACCATGTCATCACATGTAGAACCAAACCTCGTACATCTATTTTTGTTGGTTTTTATGCTTTTACAGAATTACAAAAAAAAGCCATTTACTATCTCTTATATTAATGATGAATATATTAATATATTACTAATATATGAAAAACATATTAAAAGTTCATGATGAATGAAACTTTAAAAATGCACCACAATTCTTTTTACATCAACTTTGATTCAAATTTAAGAGCACTCTTTCTTTCTCTTGGGAAGTTTATTCCAACTGTACCAATATACACGTACTGTACCAAGTACAATATTTGCAATATATTTAGTATATTGAGAATATTACCATACATTAAAATAGGACTGGGTAATAAATCATTTTAAAATATTTTACACTCAAGTCACCATATTGTCACAAAACCACGTATGTCAATTTATTAGCTTTTATTTGTTTATTTATTTATTTATTTTCACATAACTTCATGATGAATTTCATGACGATTGGAACTCTGTGAATGGAACATTAACTTCTGTTGAAACTCAAGGACATTTTTTTCTTTCCTTTGTAAAACTGGCATATTAGAAATATGAGGTTTTGTTACAACAGTGACTACATGCTTCTTGTCGTATATGGTAGATATTCTGTCTTTAATTTGTTAGACATTTATTTTTATATGTCTTGCACATGAACTAATGTTTAAATATATGTCAGTACGTGCTTTAGACTATCGGATTCAGTTCCTCATTCAATTCAGTTTGTCCTAAATACAATTAACTTTTCATTTACCACCAAAATTCTCAGAGATGTATCTTGTTATTGATGGGTGTATGTCTTTTCACTTAGTAGGGGACTCTTAATTGTAATTTTCAGGTTCACTGTCAGATCATGTGGCTGATTATTGTTATTAGTTTATTAATGTTGTGTATATATAGACCCACTGAGATTGCCTGAGGTTCCTTTTAATCTTTTTACTCTGTTGGCGGCCGAAACGTTGTTTTGACTTTTAACATGGTCATTGACATGGCTTAATTAATTATAGTGCATTTAGAGGTATAGCTCTTTGCTTGACCTCATACTTAAGTAAATGTTGGCCTTTAAATATGGTGGTATATATTTTTGGTTTGTTTATATTGGGCTAAGTTTTTAAGCTGTTTGAGTCCCTTTTTGGTTGACTGCGGATCCAATTTGCTTGTGGTACTGTTTATATTGTCAGCACTTCAAGAATGGGACTGCATGCTTTATTACCAAGAGAGTATAATTAGTCCTGTTTAATTGGATTTAGTCTAATTCATGATTTATTGTTGTATTTCTAACTGGCACTACTGGTTCATTTTGTCTTATCAAACCTCAGTAAAGCAAATATTATGATGCATATTGCGTTATGATATTTTTGGATTACTGCCTAATTCAAACCTATTGTTGACATGTTTAAGATTGGTCTGTACTACATATTTTGACCCATATTATTCACATTTGTCGGATGGTTGTGAATGCCTCAATTCATCAAAGCCCCACAATAAGATATTCAGTGACTGGTTAGAGGCTCATTTGCATATCGTGGCCTTCGGCAATATCGGCACTGCAGAGGCCGTTATTGTGACGGCAATCATATTGTGCAGCTGTAATTCAGAGTCAGCTCAGTGTGAACTGTGAGAGGAATCGTTGCACTGGCGTGTGAGCCCCACCTGCCTCCCTCACTCACCGCATGGCACTTTGACAGCTGTCGCTCTTGTCCACGCACACGCGCATGTCCAAAAGCCAAAAAGGGAGTGGTGTGTCGATGTCTCGACCTTCTGTCAAATGCGGATGTTATAGCAGTGTCAATGGCATCAGATCAGTCAGAAGTCAACCCCCTGAAGGAAATCTGGACTTTGCCCTTCCTTATCCATTCAGCCTCGGCACAGGGGCGCAACTGCTGTTCCTAATTCCGCGATTGTTGACTTGCCTCCATGGCGTCTGTTGAATGGAGAGCACTCCTGGTGATAATGGGTGCAAATAAGGTTGAGATTGGGCTCAAAACATAGGCTTATTGATTCTCTGCCTGGCAGACACAGCACATAACGCAAGTGATCTTAGCCCTCTGAAAATGAGCAAACAGAATTTGGTAGAGTCAGTATGTAGGCCTAAACAAAAAGCATCATTAATGAACACTTGCATGGAGTAATTTTATGTTAATTTGTCCTCACTTGTAGCTTGTTTATCAGAGCAAAACATTTCCTTTAAAATTTAAAATTCAATGCTTTCGATCGATGCCACATGTATGTTATACTGAATTTGATTACAGTTACATGTACAGTCCGGAATTGCCTATTTAGCCATATGCTTTTCATAGGACTGAATGGTTAATTGCTTTTATGTGGAAATTGTAATTTATCTATATACAGTTTTCTTACATAATGAGAGTTTCAACATTTACGACAAGTGGGGAAATTTAACGTAACTTGTGAACGGGCAGTCTGGCACACTGTATTCAGCATTCAAGCCTGAAAAAAAATTAATGCAGAGGTCTTATTGGTGGAAAAAAATTCATGGAGCTTAATTTTAAGAAATGCAAAATCCCTTTTAAAATGCAACATGAGTCTGGAAAAATCACAATTACATATTTTTCCCAGATTTTTTAGCCCTAATTGGTCATCTTTTGAGGGCACACTCAAATTGTGCTGACACAGAATTTAAATTGATTGTAAATTTGTAAAGCTTATGTAATGTATATGTAATTAACAGTTAATTACTATGTAGCTACATTGGAATAGCAACATGGATTTGTTATGATACACCCGTATTGATTGGATAGCAATGTGAAAATGCTAGATAAACAGTCAGGAGGAAAAGAAACTAAGCAGCAATGTAAAAAAAAAAAACGGAGAGAAAATGTTGCATCACAGAGCGAGATTTGGGTAGAAAGCGCACACATTTTGCTCAGGAAACAAAGAGTGTGTGGGTGGACACCACTGTTGTAGTCAGCAGTTTTTGCGTGGTTTTTTAGCTCCTCGGCGGGCTCCTGCTGGGCGCGTAACTGCTGCCATTAAAGCGAATGCCGAGAGCCGGGAAAAAAATGGCCGCGGCGAATGTAACTACAGGTGACATTTCGGAGAGCAATAAAAAAAAAAAAAGCCCTGGCACTTTCAGACAGATGCAGAGAGACCGATTTCAAAAGGCCTTGATACAGCACCTCTATAGACTGCCATTCTTTCCCTTCTGTTCCCCTGCAGCCTCTGGGAGGTAACAAACATGGCTGAGAGCGCTCTGTTAGGGGTTTTGTGCGAGTGCGTGTTGGAGAAGAGTAGTAGTCTGATGGAAATCTTCCTGGTACCGATTACCATGGAAACGCTTTACAAAAGTTTCCGTGGAAGTTTGGGTTCCCTCGAGGGCAAATGATGTTACATACATTCAATAATTCACAGCGGTTTCTTAGTTGGAGCACCAACTTTCCTTCTTCTTCTTTTTCTTCTTCTTCTTCTTTCTTTTGCTTACAGCCACAGCGGAGGCTGATGCCAAAAATGCTAACTGCGACAGGACAAATAGGCACTTTTCTGACACATTGGCATGTCTAGAAATCATAACCGCATTTCTGACTCATAGGAACATTTGCAAAGATGTGCAATCATCTGAAAATTTATATCTAAAAACCCCCCACCTGAATGTGTTATCGCTGTAGGCTTTAGTGCTTCCCTTTGCCAGCTTTGCTCCTGTTCCCCTGGTGTACGGAAGCGTTATGCAATGTTTGCGTTTTAACGAGACATTATGTAAGCACATTTAGCACCAAATTGGTAAGAATCATTCATGGAAAGCCATGCAGCTGTGGGATGTGTAATAGGATAGCGTCAAATTCAATCGCACACTACATGAAAAGTTAGAGGATAGTACAAATCGAGCAAGGGGAATTCCATTGATCGTTCAGAATAATTGCATAATTCAACTGTTTAAAGTCATTCAGAGTGGCTTGATGGTGCATTGTATAGGGGAATCTCACATTACTTTACAGTGGTGGTGAATGGAGCCAGGGGTCATGAGGTCTGCAACCCAAATGTAGCCATTTAGTCACTGTTCCAAACCTCCATTGAACCTACACGTTTTCTTATATATGTAATATTGATGATGGTAAATTGTATATGTATATACATATCAAGAGAGAGAGAGAGAGAGAGAGAGAGAGAGAGCTTTCTTTACGAGGGTCTTGCCTTAGCCTTACAACACCCTGCATGTACCTCTCCGCCATGAATGTATTTTACATGAAAGATTCCAGACCAAAATTTTAACTCACAGCTAGCGTAAAACAATGTCTCAGGCATCAGGCAATGTATTCATAACCATTTCATGCAATAACTTCCTGTGAGGGAGCTTTTAAAGATATTAAAATTTTCATCTCTCGTCTGGTTCCCATCACCACCACTGTGAACAGTTCTGTCTTGGGAAGTTCTGCCAGATTGGAGCCTTTCAGATCAAACCGCTTTGAATGCTAATTATGATGATTTAATTTGTATGAATTGGATTATGCGGAAATGTGGAATAATACTTCAAACTGCTGTGAAAATTATTTTATTCTATTTTTATGTATCATTTTTTGTTCAATGATGCCTGGGAAGGGAAATTTCAGAGGCATTAAACGTTTCTGATGCCTGGTCCCCATCACCACTACTGTGAACCAGTTCTGACTGGGTTAGTTTCTCTACATTGACCCATTTCACTTCAAACCACATCTGTAAACGATTGAAATATGCAGAAATGCAATAAAAAACAATTTATTTCTGGCTTTACCACAAAGGCAGTGAGATTTATTCATGTGTGATGTGCGATGTTCAATATGTGTAATAGGAATCAAATGAAATCTCTTGCTACACAGAAAGAATAACACAAATCAAGGGGAACTTCAAGATTTTTCATAATTGCTGCATAATTCAGACGTGACAGTTTATTAAAATGGTGGCAGTCAATAAGTCGTCACTGTGTCTACAACACACATATAGCCATTTTAGTGAGTTTTTATTTATTATTTTATTCTATTTTCATTTATTTATTATTAACTTTGCCATAACTTTTAATACAGGAATTGGTGTACGGCTCTGGGTATGATTCTCTACAGATAACCATTTCATTTTAGACCACATACATTTCGAACAATCTGAAAAATATAATAAGATATAATGTTAAATTAAACCATGAGAGCTTTCAACCAAATATAAAAAAAAATTCCACAAATTCTTAAATTTTTCATTTTTCTGCATAATTCAGTTTTTGAGATTGAGTGAAGTCACCCAGAGTGGTTTGATGTGAATGCTGCACAGTATAGAAAAGTGCTGACTCATTATTATTATTATTATTATTATTATTATTATTATGACTTTCAGAGGTGATGATAGGACCGAGGGGTCACAATACAAATATAGCCTTCTGAGTTTTATATGTAATGCTGAAGATGATAAAACTATAAATCTGGAAAAAGTGCAAAAGTGAAAAAAAAGTTTTGTATTAGAGAATCATCCAATCATTGATTTATTAAATAGACAATATATTTTAGAACCAAACCGTATCCCAGAATTTTCACCCATCTGGTTCCCATCACCACCAACAGTTCTGGAAGTTCCTCTAGATTGGAGCAGAATTCTTACAGTTTTTGTCAATGAGGGTGGGTCGATGTGAAATGCTGGATTGTAGATAGAACTACTAAACAGTAAAGAGCGTTCTAAAAAATTGATTTATTAAATAGGAAATATGTTTTAAACCCAGACCGTATCCCAAACTGTAACCCAAATTACTGGAAAACCATGTCTCAGACACCGTGCAATGTATTTCAACTATGCTCTAAGTCTTTCTGTGAGGAAGCTTTTAGAGGAAGCATTAAATTCGTCAGACGTCTGGTTCCTATCACCTCCAACTCGCTAAGCTGGTATTTCAAACCAAACCACTCTGAATGATTTTACATGTTCATGCTGTCTCTATGCAGAAATTCTGAGTAGAAAAGTAGTTGCAATTCCCCTTTAATTCCCCACAGACTGGAGCACCATAGCTCCATAGAACGCTGTGTAAACGTGTGATATCTAATAATCTAACCTTTAATTCAGTTTCACTTCCAAACTGAGCTAAAAAGCTGGAAGACTTTCCTACTACCAATGTGTGCGTGTGTGTAGGTGTGTGTGTGTGGGTAGGTACGGCTGTCAGTGGATGAGGGTTTGTTTCCGTGATCAATGCTGCCCCCCCCAACCCGTTTTTAGAGAAGAAAAGGGGTCCAAACAGGCCCTGTTGGAGCTGCCACTTTTGAGTGATGGATAGCTGGACGTCTTTTTGCTTCCTTATTAACCCCTGTGTGTCCACGCAGGACTCACGGCTGGAGCTGCCGAAATGGCGCTTGATGGATAGCCAAAGGTCTCGGCACTCCATATATCAGGGGATTAGCGCGGGACGCCTCCGCCGGCCCCTGGGCTCCTTCAGCACAACAAATGGCTACTATTAGCATAGAGAGAGACTGCAGGATCTACAGAGGCCCGGGTGATAATATACTCCATCCCTCTGTGGGGGTTTCTGTTTTCACACCACTTTCAGCTAGTGGTGCGTGCACACACACACACACACGCACACACACACACACACACACACACACATACACATGCATACCTGTAGTGTGATAAGACATGTCAGACATCGGTCAGTGCTACTTTTAAAAAACTACTGCATTTGCCACATGACAAAAGTAATGAATAGTGGAGAATCTGTGAATGTTTACATGAGTTTCAGAATTTTCTTAGTATTTGACATGTACATCTATATAGTGTACATACCGTAGCTACTGTCTGAACAAACATTGCATTTCCAAAAAATCTAACTTCATTGGAAAAGGAAAAACATACTTAAGGCTGAGCAATACGACGATATGTATTGTTATTGTGATAATGAGTATGTCACAGTACAATACAATATGCTTTTCTCTATATATTGTAGACACTGTCTGTACTCATAGACCATTCACCATTGGCATATTTCATTCTAAAGAGAACCAAATCCATGTCATGTAACTGGATGACAACACAGGTCATCAAATATAGATTAAATTTTAAATTTCATTGTATTTATTGTGTTTGCTATATAAACATACTGTGAATTCACTGTATTAATTTATTCAGGATGGTGTGTGTACTTATACAGGAAATATTTGTTATAACTTGACATATTTAACTTGACATATATTGAATGTACATTGATATATATACATACAGTGAACTGAACTTTGGTTTACAGTACCAGTCAAAAGTTTAGAGACACCCAACTAAATAGATGATATGGGTTAAATTAAAGACTCTACAGGCTTACACTTAACAGAATTATATTTTTGCAGTATCGCCACGTCTAATGTATGTTTTGTTGCATAAGCTATAAAACTTTTAAAAGCTCTTTTTACCCTTTTATTTTAGTGCATATTCATGATGGACAGACCAATGGAATTGCTAAACTGCTTAGAAATAAACCTTGTTATGTCAGCCTCCACTGTAAGTTAAGAAAGCTGTTTTATCCTCCTGTAAAGTTCCATTTTGTAGGGTTTTTAAGGTGGACTGTAATATTCTATATCTATTCTACTGCTATTCTAGGCTGTTCTAGTACTATTCTTATTCTAAAGTAAAGCATTAAGATAAACATAAGCCCTTGCCTTCAAATACTGCACAGTGTAGACTACAAGCAGCAAACTGACAAAAGCAGTGGAAACTAAAACCTAATATCTCCTTGAGGTAAAATATCTATCTATCTATCTATCTATCTATTTCTGTATTATATATATATATATATATATATATATATATATATATATATATATATATATATATATATGACAAAAGTAATGAATAGTGAAGATCTTTGAATGTTTACATGAGTTTCAGAATTTTCTTAGTATTTGACTTGTACATCTATATACTGTACATACTGTAGCTACTGTCTGAACAAACATTGCATATATATATATATATATATATATATATATATATATATATATTCTATTCTTCTATAAAAGAACATTTTCCAGCAATGTACTGGTCAATTGAATCAAAAGTAATTAAGAAATAATGATGAAACGACTGTTTTTTGTTCTTTGGTTTCCGGTATAATACAGCAGTATTGGTTGAAGACATAATTAAGCCCGCGTTTCTACTTGCTGACAATATGGACAGAAATATTCACTGTGCCTTATAGTACCAAAATGCCACCAGCAGTGCAATAATTAGAACAATAATTACTTTTTTAGAGGTGGATCGATGCGTGCAAGCATTTTGCCAGTACAATACATGCAGTGATGTCAGCAGTCTGCAAAAATAGCATTAAAGAACAGCAGCACTGGAGCAGCATTGCGGTTTGATTGTGCCCTTGTGTAGCGGGCAGAAAGGCTAATCCCTCTCAGACTGCAGCTCATATCACTGATCCCGAAGCCCCGCTGCGTTCTCATGCGCAATCATTTCGTATGGGAGCTCGTGTGATAGCGGTACGGTCCTGTCTAACACTGTCCCTCTCTCATCATACCGAGCTGCTGTGGATAATCTACTGAGAATGGGCACACTATTTACCCGTGCCTTCCGCAGTGGGACGATGGGAGATATGGAGGTGCCTGCCCGATCTGAATGAAAATCAGTATTCGAGTCGATCAAGGTACATGTTAATGGATCGACATCCATTACTACGCGATTCATCCACATTGCACTCTTCATAAGCCTCTGTCATTGAGGTGATATAGAAGAACGCCGTCCAAAGGCATGTACTCAGAAGTGGTCCAAATGTCTGCAGTGTGGAGCTGTTTTAAAGAAAGCAATAGCAGCATCTTAAGATGGTGTAGCAATGTTTTCATGGCCGGTGTTTAAAGTTTGATCCTGCAGTTATGCCATAAACTAATTAGCATCTTAGCATCATGCTAAACTGCATGCCTACCTTTGCTTCAAACCACTTTGTGTTGCTAAGTAGACATGCTAATGTGTTGTATGACACTTTAGGACGTACAAAACTGGATAAAAGTGCAAAATCCAGACTTCGGGACATCTGCTGCCACTGTTTTCATGCTATGCTACGTAGTGTTGGCTAAAAAACTTGATCGGGACGTTCCTAGTAGATTAATCCGCGAGCACACGCCAGCTCTTCCTGCTATTGAGCGGCCGACGGCCTGTGCTCCAGCAGGGGAGCCATTAGCGGTGAATGGGCTGCCCTTTTAACGAGCTAGATAAGGCAGGCCTGTTGTCCGGCTGGCCGGCGGTTTTTAGAGGGCCCTCGCTCTTGGCCCAGCGGATAATGTGTCAGTGGGGATGGAGCCGTGATGGATATCAGGTGGTTAAGGGGACGCATGCTGTCTCCCGGAGGAGCATTGATCACCTCCATAACTCAAACTACCTCTGATGCATGCGCTCCAGTGTTCGGTAGACGGGCCATAGCCGTGGAAGGTCCTTGAATGGTCCTTGGGCTTTGCGGCCCAGCAAAACTCAGGATTGAGCTTGTATGCCCTTGGTGCGGAGGGCAGCAGTGTATTGAGGTGCTGCTGTAAGGCTGTGAGGATAAGAGCAGTCAAAGCATATAAACGTTTTCCTCCAGTAAGCATTGCGAGCACTTCCGAGACACAGTGTTACGTATAGGTATCAGCTTTTTTGTGGGTGTGTTGACATAGCAACACTGCAATATTTCATACTCCAGCATCGAAAGAACACGGGGAAGTAAACAGTTAGATATTTCTATCT
>CM067482.1:5762520-5775300 GCA_034552555.1 Semaprochilodus insignis
CTCTGATCCTGCGTTGTCACCAACCAACCATGCTAAAAATTTTATCTGGCTGTTAGATAATGCTTCCCCATAATGGTGAATTATTGAAGGCCTTGTTCTTGTGAGTGGGACAGGGGTGCGCTTTTAACTCCCTGTACCGTCGTGTCTTTTATCCAGTAACTAAGAGACGCTACACAAACAGCAGAAGGAGCACAGGGGACTTGGAGGGGGCTGAGAAGGAAATGAAAAGAGAAGCGGAGTCAGGCTGACTGGTGGGCCGGCCTGCAGATTGAGACGAGCCAGGAAGAAAAAAAAAGCTGTGAAGCATTGAGAGGCACTGTGTGTGTGTGTATATGTGTGTGTGTGTGTTTCACTGTACTTACTTCATGGTGCATCAAGCAAGTCCATGGTTTTTCTCTCCCTCGCTACTGTACATCATGAAAAGGCCATCTTGTTTAATCGTGCATCTGTTTAATAGACGTAAACAAACCGGCTATCTGTTGGGAAAGCTTATTATTATAAGTTATCTTAGTTCAGCAGATGTGTAACTGGCAGAGGAGACTAAAAGAAAACATGCATTTCATAAATCAACTGCGTTAGCCTAATAACTTCATAATAGAGAGGCACTGATAAGAGGATTCCTGGCTGATGTTTCTCATGTACATCTGTTAGGGATGTGCACGGGTGCTTGAGCACTCAGTTAACCATTCGAGGTTTTGATTCATCTGTTGTGTTTCGTTCTGAGAAGATGGAGGGAATATACAGGCTATCAGTTCAATGATACTCCAGTGTTAACTGCACCATAAATTGTGACACTGTTGCATATTATATTATACTGTGCTACCGCCAAAGGGAAATGTAGCCTAGGATGAATAACGTGATTGTGAACATGGAGATAGTGCTAACTAGGCTAACTGCTGATGTTAGCTGGGTCTGGAAATGGTGAAAAGACATCTCTGTGGCAAATTAGCACAATTAAAAGACCTCAAAGTGAGTCACCTGTGACTGAAACGTACCTAATAGCATGCAGTACCTCCACAAGCACCAACAACTTATTAGCTAACCAAACAATTTTACTTTATATTGGTATAATAAAACAAGATTTCCAAATGCTGCTAACGGGGACTTCACACCGGTACTATCACCTTAACAAGTAAGCTTACAGCTCAGTGTTAACTTCGGTCATTGATTGATCGATTGCATTTTCTGTTCCCAAATATAAACCAAGCATCTTAACTAACTCTCAGATTTCTCAAAACAATGGCCATAATGCACACCCCTTATTATTTTAATGCTGGTACACAGAGTTTTATATGATTACAGATTTGCTTCAACACAGTTGCTTGGTCCTCTAGTCATGTAATCAGTAGATAAACCTAAGCCACAGTTGTTATTTCTCAGCTACAGAGCTAGTTTATATTGCTTTCTTAAATTAATGAGCTGAGACACACGTTGCGCTGACACTTCTTCTCAGATAACGGAATGCTGTAGTCTTTTCCCACATTCCTCTCCAACATTGAGCTGGAACTGGAAGCGGTTCAGGTTTGAACTAAACCCCTCTAGACACTAACCCTGAGACAATATATCCAAAATGTGAAATGCTGATAAGGACAGCCAAAAAACACAAAACAAATATTTATCCAGTACAGCTGTCGGTAAGCCAATAGGGCGGCTCGTTTCGTCATTGCCGTGTGCTCATGTTTGTTTTTGTCAGTGATGCTTAATGCTGCTCGATTACGCCTGAGCAGTTCGAAGCACGGAGCTCAGGTGCGGGAGCGAATGTGACCGCATCAGCGTGTAAACAAACCCTAACCTTGCCTAGGGGTGGAGATCACGGCTCGGGCCCGGGCAGAGAGCCCAAACTGTTGATTTTTTGCTCTTCCCTCCGTTTCTGTGGAGTGTTCTCCGTTCCGTTGCCCCCCCACCCCCACCCCAAAAGACCGATGGCAAACATTACTGGCTGTTCTGACAGTGGTAAACATAAGTGAGGTTGTCAAGCCAACCGTGGTTTCTCCTGTACGCGGTGTGAATTGAGAGGGAATGAGTGAAGGTTGCGGGAGGGAAGGGTTACCGTGTGTTTTGCACAGTTTGAATGAGCAGAATGGGCAAAGGGCAGAGGAGAAAATTCTTTCTTTCTCAATCCTTTGGGAAGGGAAAAAAAAAAACCTTGAAAAATCGAAGCATTCACACGAGCGCCTCAGCAGCAAAGAGGAAAGTAACGGCAGAACAAAGGTGATTCTTTAAAACGAGCTGATTGATTCTGTATCTGTATGTACATTATTTGTGTGCATGTATTGATATATACTCTATAAGGTAAACACCTGTTTATACAGGTTTCTCCTGAAATCAAGGGAATTAACAGCCAGCAGTATTATCCTTTGCTCTTCTGAAAGGAGTTTACTAGATGTTGCATCTAGATGATGTGAGAATTTGATTGCATTCAGCTACACAAGAGCATTAGTGAGGTCAGGTACTGATGTTGGATCAGCTGTTTTGGATCACTCCAACTCATTTACATTTATGGCATTTAGCTGCCGCTCTTATCCAGAGCGACTTGCAAGGTTAATCATATTACAGGTAGGCCAATGTAGTGTTAGGAGTCTTGCCCAAGGACTCTTATTGGTGTAGCACAGCATAGCCACCCAGACCAGGATTCAAACCCCAGTCTCCTACATGTGGTGGTGGATCCCTGGTGGGTAGTGGTGTTACCTGCTGAGCTACACCAACCACTCATCCCAAAGTTACTGGATGGAGTTCCATCCCTCCAGAGAATGCAGTTCCACTGCCCAATGCTGGAGGGATTTATACCCCTCTAGCTGACCCTTGGCATTTAGCACTGTAGCCTTAGGGTCATGTGAAAATACCCTGCAGCATTGTTCCTTTGTATTAGCAATGTCTTTTCTAGGACTCACGGTACTTGACTCACTGTATTGATTGGACATTTTGGTCTTAAAAGGATAATAAAAGACATGATTGTCGTGGCCATTGCCATTCTGCTGTACTTCTAAATATGGCATGGCGCCCGTGAGTCACATTACATGTATGTTGGCCTCAAGGACGTTTCCAGTTTAACTGTGTGGAACATGCTGCCGGAAATACAACAAGGACATTTGAAATGGACAAAAGCAGTACGCATGTATGTACATTATGTTCAGCTGGAATGGCCTCGGAGCCATAGTGCTGTATAGCCTACCTGAAGAACAATTCAGTTATTGGCCCAGTAAGTGAGATGCTAATTTTGGCCAATTTACACCCCACTGTGCTATTTTTGTTGGAACTATTTCTAACGGTGCCATATAATGGAAAACTGGATTCATATTGGCATAGCTGAAAAAGGAGAGATCGGTACATAGAACTGGCATACCGTGAACCTCAAACATTGTTGTTGTTCCTCCTTCAAACACAAATCCTGCATTTACAAAAGAGGATGTGCAACAGGGCCAATTCCAAAATCGTAAACTGGTACATAACAGTCTTGATTCATTCATTTACATCCTGAACATTTACATAAACCAGCTCATGTTCTCACCCAGTGAAACAACAAAGGAGCAACGTGAATGAAAACGTGGGCAGAAATGGATGGTTCCAGGCTGAACGGCGGACGTCGACACTTTATATACCTCTCCCAAGGAACAGAACTGTCAGAGGGCATAATTGATATTTATAAATGAGACTGTAATTGTCTTCTTAGTTTCTTATTCAAATGTTCCGTTCCATCTTAAACGCTACACCTTGTACAGCTGCCAGAATGTAACTGTAACACCATTTAAGGTGGAACCGAAAATTCACAAAACAAGCTTGTGAAGGGAAGATCCTGGACAGCTTTACTTCAGAGTTGTTAGTTTGCTCTACACATTGCACTCCAGACAGTTTCACAAACCTTGGACAATATCGAGCAGCTTTGCTCAGAGTTTGCCACTGAAGAGAGCAGCAGTTCCACCTTAACAGCAACCTGTAAGTAGCAGCTATGCTGTGTGGTTTTATCTACTTTTTGGTGGTTGAAGTCAGATCAACCTAAACCGATAGGCCAGTGGCTGGTAAGGGTACGTTTCTACCAAGAAACGTCAAGGGCAAAGGTTAAGTGGACATGTAAAAACACACCTGGGCTTTTTTTCACCCCGACCAAAGTTGCATACCTCTTACATGGGCAACTTAAAATACAGAATAAATGCGTTCTATGGCACCGTTCATTACTCTCTTCAAAGCAACACAGCAGCAGCCACATAGCTGATTATGCTGCCTGTTGCACGGGATAAAGGACCATGAATATTAATAACACTGTACATATCAGTGTCCTTTCACTTTCCATATGTGATTGTGAACACTGCAAGATAAAGGGAGGTGACCTCTGACATGTACACATGGCCTGCTAGACAAAATACTGAATGTCTTTTACAGAAAAAAAGATACCTCACTGGACTGCTGTCAAGAAACAGGCAACAGTCCAAGAGGAGAGACAGTTTTTTGCTTGCCAGCATCTTGAGATTTATTCCGTATAAGGCAACGTGGAATATGATTAGCATGGAATATGATTTGCTAACCGTGGCTCGCTAGTAGCAGCGCTGACAGTTTTGCCTGTAATGCTGAATTTTGGATAATTAGCCTAATGAGGTAAATCGCGTCTCCAGATAATCCTAAATCAGTCTGTTGAAGCACACATATATTCACAGTTAATGAAAACAATATGAAGTGTTATGAGCTGTAATGAGCTGAATATGAAGCAGAATGTTAACTACACTTTAGAGCAGTTGGGGATGTTTCTGCTGTCTCGATGTGTTGAAACGACCTCTTTCATTACAGACTGTTGAAGTAATATAAAAAAAAAGTGTTTGATAAGTGCAATAACGCTCTCAGGGGTGCAATATTAACATGTACTGCGTGTCATGCGACACCTTGGAGATGGTGGTATATATGCGATACGGCCTGCTCACATATGTCTTATTGCTTACTTAGGCCGCGTACACCGTGACAGTTGGTCTCAGATGTCTGGACGTCTTTGTCATATCTGCGAAGGCTTTATTAGAACCTTTGGATGTTGGATGAAATGCCAGTGAAGCTATAATACAGTATCAGGCAAAGAGGAGCATCTTTCTCTGTAGAATGAATGTGACATTTAAATCATTTCCATTTTGGCCCATTCGTGGCAAATGCTGAGATTATTGCCCAGAATACATTAAGGCCTCATTAAGATCCCGTAACCTTTACAGATCAGTTCTGCACAAAGGCTACAGGAGAGTGTGACCTCACCGAGTTAACGGTGGACAATTTCAGATCATCCGCTGTCATTATGGAAAGCAATGTTAACAGGTAATAATGAGAAGGAGGTGATAACAAATATGACAGCCATGGCTCAGCTCAGCATGAACAGGTCTCATGGAAATAAAAAAGAAAAAAAGAAAAGAGAGAAAAAAAAGAATTGGCAAGCGGGGAGACTGATTGCTATTTAATCAGCCTTTGGAGAGAAAGGAACGGTGCCAATTAATTCCAAATATTCCAAGGTGTTTCCACGCATACATCATTCGAAGTAAGACTCGGAGCTCGGCGGTGATGGGTGCCAAGCTTTGAGGCGTGCCCCCCACCAAACTGGCGCTCTCCCCTTCCACCTCGTACCTGCAGCTCAGTGACTTCTGGCAGCGTTGTCTCCCCTCTCAGCGCCCCGACGATGACAAGTTTTCTGCAACATCGCCGGAGCCAAGAAAATGACATTACATCCTTGAGGGGGAGGCACCGTCTGCCTTAGGCTTGTCAAGCACTGTCAAAGACAAAGTGCAATGCAGTGCCTCCGGAAGGTCCCAGACGGGAACGCTGGGTGTATCCAAGGGGATCCGCTCCACTCCTGCCCCGCCCCCCCTGGCTCTTTTGTGTTCTGGATAATCAACCTCTGCTCTTTACTGACAGCACATCCTCTTCTTTAAACTGGTGGTGCCAAAGTTCCTCGAGCGTCCCAAGTCTTGCTGAGACTTCCCTTTGAATCGCTGCATCCTCAAAACTCTGAAACTGGCATGGCAGTTCAGGGAATCGGATTCATTTCTTGTGTTGTTATAAAGGTGCAACATACAGGAAGCTGCACCCCCTAATTAACCTCTTGGATCCCCTGAAAGTTTGAAAAACAAAGATCTCGGTGATCCCTGAAAAGTAAACTCATTACGTTATGCTGTTAATTAGGGGAAAACAGATTGCTCAAATACACACCCAGGGGAAGGTCATTGTTTAGTCTCCTTCACCCACAACCGGCAAATTCTGTCATTGGTATTTTTAAATACCCAGATTGCTTCACCCAGTTG
The DNA here is from genome assembly GCA_034552555.1 of Semaprochilodus insignis. Lineage (NCBI taxonomy): Eukaryota > Metazoa > Chordata > Actinopteri > Characiformes > Prochilodontidae > Semaprochilodus > Semaprochilodus insignis. The sequence continues at coordinate 5,768,784 of CM067482.1, forward strand.
GTTCCTTGTAGCCTGTAAGCATTGCTTAGGATATGTCAGAAGAACTCCTGAAGCCACAGCATATTTGTAAATCTGCAAACTGGCCCAATTTCCCAAGAGATTGGTGGAAAGAGTGGATTGTTACTCATTTCTCGAACTCTAGACAAAAGAGGAGATGTGTAAGATTTCACTTAACCTTTGGAAGAGCTCATTACCAAGCTAGAGAAGAGCATTTCCAGAGGAATTGTTAAACCAAACATTTTGATGCCACTGAAGTTAGTATCTGTGCCACCACAGTGAGTCAGTTAGCAGCAAGCCAGCGCTGGTGTAGCCAGCCAAAACAAGACACTGGGTATTATCCTACCTAGCATGTTGGCAATACATTCATAGACTCTGACTCTGTGTCATTAAAATGTGCCCCCAGGGTAGACTGTAAAAAAATGAAACTGACAAAAAATTACTTCAGTTGGTTTTGAACTTTTTTTAGGTTGAATAAACTTAATTAATTTGCTTATAACAAATTCGAGTCATTTTTTAGGTTTGAATAACAAAACACTTTTTACAGTGTAGGATGAAAAACCTGTGTTGATTTGCTTGTAACAACTTGAAGAAAATTGGACCAATTAAGCACTTCTTACAGAGTAGTTGGGGCACTTTAGGCCATATGGAATTGGAACAGCATTCGGAAGGTTTCCTATCACTGTACACCGTAAAAAGTGCAACCTAAAAAATGACTTCATTTTGTTACAAGCAATTGAATAAGTTTCACTCAATTCAAAAAATCATTTGTTCAAAGTCCCTTGTTTAGGTTGAATAAACCTAATACATTTGTTTGTTTAAAAAAAAAAAACATTTTAAATAATTAATAATTAAAAAAATATTTTTTTAGGTTGGATGAACGAAACACATTTTACAGTGTACAGTGTACAATATTTGCTTGTAACAACATGCAGTTATATTTTAAGGTTGAACCAATGAAGCACTTCTTACAGAGTAGTTGGGCCACTTTAGGCCATAGTGAAATGGAACAGCATTTGGAAGGTTTCCTATCACTGTACACCATAAAAAGTGCAACCTAAAAATGACTTTGATTTGTTACAAGCAATTGAATAACTTTTGCCCGTCTTACTTTGATTAAAGGAATCATTTGTTTAAAGTCCCTTGTTTAGGTTGAATAAACCTAATACATTTACTTTACGAATGTCATTTTGTTAGGTTGGACCAATGAAACAGCGTACAGTGTTTGCTTGTAACAACATGAAGTAATATATTAAAGCTGGGCCAATGAAAGAAAGAGTAGTTGGGCCACTTTAGGCCATAGTGGAATGGAACGGCATTCAGAAAGTTTCCTATCATGGTATGAAGGAGGCACCATAATACCTTTAGCAAAGCCATAGTTTCTGAGCAAACGTGCAAACACTATACAATAGAAATCCTTTAATAAACGCCATTGGATCATGCTCTTCACCTACCAAAACACATGCATCACCCACAAAGGAGTAGAGATTCAAAAGCAGCTATAGTGTTAACAGGTTAAACAGGTTAAAGAACTGAGAAGGCACTTCAGAATACAGGCCTGCGTCTACGCTTCAGCTGTGTTTGAGCTCCAACTCTTTTTAAATTTCCTTTTTTCTCCCGGCCACATTTGATATGCATGTATGTATGCATTCCTTATTTCTTCTGTCCTTCCAGGCGGCAACAATCAAAAATAAATTAACATTCCGGCTCTTTATGTTTCTCTTCTTTAAGCCGGTGGAGAATACTTGGGGGCAAACCCCTCGGAGGTCAAGCGATACTCAGGAGCTGTCAATCTTTCTCAGCGAGCCTCCCGCCCCCTTTCTTTCTCCTCCGGTCCATTCTTTTCTCCTACTTCTTTTATTTTTCCTCTCCCATTCATTCGGGTTCCTCTCCATCTTAGAAAACAGGGGGGTGCTGCTTCTTCTTGGCTATTCTTACGCCGCTCGCCTGCCCAGATTGAGAGAGGCGACCAAGGCCTTTGTAAGAATCTCGCGTCCATTCACGGCCTTGTCGCAAACACACTCATATTTCATGCTAAGGAATGCTGGCTGTCTTTTTTTTTTTGTCCCTTCGATTTATTTTAATAATTGTTTAATTGCGTGATTTTCTGCCATTCTTTTCACAGCACGCCCTGCGGATTTAAAAGCAGTTTAATAGATGTGCAGAGGCCGTCGCTGCTCTCTTTCCAACTACATCTCCAGAAGAACGGCAGCACAAACAGTAGAAAAGGGGCTGTGAACAGTTTAGGTAAAACATATATGTAATGTGCTGCTGTATTACAGGCTTAATAGGTTTGGTAATGAGTCTAAAAGGACGTTTTTGAGACACGTTGTATGAAGCTAGCTGTTCTAAGCTTTAAGCCAAGTAGCATGCCTGCAGAAAACAAGTGCCCACCCCTCAGGTATCGACAGCATGGCCTTGCGCAGCTTATAAAGTTTATCTCATTTGCCTACTTAAATCATTTCATGCTTGGGGAAGTGAACCATACATCACCCCCCCCCGCCCACACCCCACCCTTAAACCCCTTCCACCATCTAAAATTACGACGCGACCATCAGGAATGGCGCAAAGCTTCTTAATGCTAATCGCCTAATCCTTTTATTTCGAGTCGGACCAAATCCAGTCCGAAATCTGCCAAACAAAACGGTGTTTAGGGGGATGATAATGCTTGGCTCCTGCGCTTAAGCTCCATAGACATGAAGTGAGTGTGTTTCTCGGTGGGGTGACATCTTCAGCGCTTCAATGAGGATACAAATCACACTCCTGTTGCACATGCACACACACTACAACTCACACCCCCACCTTCCCCTCATGGCCTGCTGGGACTTGGGGGGGTCTCAGCTGGCGCGGCGGGGAACGGGATTTTCCCGCAGCTTTCCGTGCGTTCGCGGTGGCTGCTGAGTGCTCTCAGCTTGAGGAATCCTGTCTGGTGATTATACTCCTCAGTGTTCTAGAAGAAGAGAGATGGCAGGGGATACGTGTGGTCACATCCAAGGTTGCCTTGCACATGCAAGGTTGCACATCCAAGGTTGCTTCTCCAATATCGTCGCTGTCCAAAGAAAAAACAAATATTTCCAAAATGGCAACTTTATAGGAGAGGGTAGAAACCTCATTTCATTTGAATGGAAGTCAATGGAACCAGACTTATTTCCAAGCGATTCTGGGCCATTTCTGTTGGTCCATTAATCATGAAATTTAAAATGGAAATACAGGTTTTTCTTTGGACAACAATGATACGCATATTCAAGAAAGTAATTCTTTGTTCCTAACATTGCGGTTAGGAACTGCTAGCAGGATCTGTTGTATTGCAATACTTCAGCATTGCATCTTTTTGGAGATTTTTCAGAATGTCTCCCTCGTCTCCTGAATGTTCCAATTTGGTTCATTCAGTCAGTATTTTGAAGGCCTACAAGGATTTGTTTGGCAGAAGAAAAAAACATGAAATTACACAGTTTTCCCCTTACCCCAAATGGAGACGATCTCTGCCAAGACATGGTTTGTGTCCAAAATGTACGTCTTCAGGCACGGCTGAAGCTGTGAGGCTAATGCTATCTACCTAAAAATGGACCAAAATATTCACTTTAAGATGGCCGCAACTACTGTCGCTTGCTGTGACTTGATTTCCGTTATTTGTGGTTTTTACGATTATTTCTCTGTGACAGGAATAAAGAGGAAACTTATTGTTGCTGTCAGAGCAAAATGATGTATCTCCAAAACAGTAAGTGAACAGGAGAAGGAAAAAACAAAATTTAATTTTAATATAACAACAAAAGTGATGTTGTGGCTATTATTTTGTTCCATTGATCATGAAATTTACCCACATTGTAAAGGACGACAACCATTTTCAAATGATGTAAAAACTGAAAAACGTAAAAAAACAAACAAACAAACAAAAAAACAGAGATACAGCAGAATCACATTGCATTTCCTGAAGTGATTATGCACCTCATGCTTGTTGCTGGTTGGTTGCAAAGGTGTGGCTAAAAATGAATGTGACTCTAAATGATGCCTAGAGAAGTGTGGGTCAATATGTCTGTGGATTACAGTTTGGGGATCTGTCCTAAGTGAGTAGGATATGGTGGCTGTAGGTTTATGGAAACAACAGGGTTTGGGTGGGGCTAAAAATGAAAGGGACTTTATCGGAGAAACGTGATGAAGTTTCTTTCTCACAGCTGTGCACAAACCTGGTGGACCCACCAAGACCACCCCCATCAGATAAACAGATCTTACAGCTTTCCTCTTTAAGAGAGAAAGGAAAACATTAAGCTCCACTCTTAATTCAGACCTGAGAACATCCACAGGAGTTTCTGTCCATCCGTCCACTGTGCGAAGAGCGACACCGCAACTCTATGGAGGTCTGAAAGGATGTGTGGCTGTTCAAGAAGCACCTTACCGAGAAAAGGAAAAAAGTATTTGAGGATACTTGCCAACAGTGCTAGGTTAGCTACATTAGCCTCGTAGCTCTAGCTTGCTAAGGAAGCAGATTTCAGGCACTGGCCATGTCTAGGCCAGGAGTGATACTCTGTAAATGGGATTTTCTGATGAGCTAGTCTATTGTGTTATCTCCACAAAGAATAGCATAACGTCTAGGCCTGTGAAGTTCTAGAGGTTCTTAAGAGAGAGGCACACACTTTCCTTAGAACGTCTTGTCTGCTGTCGCTAATATGAGAACCGTTTTTCTTTCTTTCTTTTGGTTTAAGAAACTAATTTCCATTTTTAGAGGATTTCACAGGTTGCTGTGTGCGCTTGCATTTGTCACACTGAATAAAGTCTGGCATGAGAGCTGAACGCTAACATTTAGAAATAGCTGGATGAGCTACAGTGACAGACGCCGCTTAACGATTGTGATTTATAAGTGTTTTATAAGTTTAAGTTCCTATACAGATCATAATAGGAGCATAACTTTAAACATGAAAACTTAATTGTTGGCACTTGTTGGTCTTGATTTCTGTCATCAAGTCAGATCTTTCTTTGGCTCCATGCAGTATGTCTTAGTCATATTTGGGAACATGTATATGTGTTGTGGATGTTTTTAACTGGCAAATAGTCTTGAATACATCTTGAGTTTTTCTTACTGGACTCTTTTTTTTGGCTCCAGTCTTTAGCATCAGGAACAAGGGATGAATAAAATGACACATAAATGAGTGTGGGTCAGTACATCTGTGGGGGCAGTGAATGGGAGTCTGTGGGAGGAACAAGGGATGAACAAATGACACATAGAGGAGTGTGGGTCAGTATGGCTGTGGGTTAAAGTGTGGGGATCTGCCCTGAGTAAGTACATGCAGTTTGGTGGCTGTCAGGTAAAGGAAACAGGGCTTGGATGGGGGTGAAAATGAATGGGAGTCTGTGGGAGGAACAAGGGATGAACAAATGACACATAGAGGAGTGTGGGTCAGTATGGCTGTGGGTTAAAGTATGGGGATCTGCCCTGAGTAAGTACATGCACTTTGGTGGCTGTCAGGTAAAGGAAACAGGGCTTGGATGGGGGTAAAAATGAATGGGACTCTACTGGAGGAGGGAGGAATGAATAAACGACACATAGAGGAGTGTGGGTCAGTATGGCTGTGGGTTAGAGTATGGGGATCTGCTCTGAGTAAGTACATGCAGTTTGGTGGCTGTCAGGTACAGGAAAGTTTAGGGCTTCGATGGGGGATTGCATGGGACTCTATGGGAGGAATGTGCTCGGGGGTCTGCCATGGTATGGTGTGTATTTAAGCCTGTGTGTTGTGGATGGTTTAACAGGTGAATAGTCCTGAATCAGCGTTGGAGGTTTTGATGCTGGCCTCCACTTTTTTTTTTTTACTTTTTTTTTTTCTTTCTTTTCTAAATCTTTGGCTCCATTCCTCAGCGTCGTGGCCAGCCCTGTCATTACGCAGTGAGTAACCCCACGGTTCTCAGCGGTCTTTGTCCTACATTTTAAATACCTTTGGAAACAAAGGAAGCCTCCTCCCGCCAGGCACTTAAGGAGCGAATTCATTATGGCAATTTGAATTCAGCCTGCTGTATGCTAATGCCCAAAGCTCCTTGTGTTTTGGTTCCAACTTTATCCCTCTCTCCTTTATCCCTTTTCTTTTTTTATTGTTCATTGCCTAAAAATATCTTTCTGCATTGAGAGTGATTTGGGCAGAGTGCATATTTAGGCTCATTATAAAATAATCAGGGTGGTTGATGAGGGGGGAGCTCATCAGAGGAGGAGTTGATGGAAGTTTTTTTTATGACTCACTCTTCAAAGTGTGAATTTGAGCGGGCGAGCAGGATGATTCTGCAGCCCACGGGCTGCCTGCACTCTCATAGCAGCTACACGGAGGAGGAGTGGAAGGAGAATTGGGAGGTACGAGCTTGCTTTGGGTTTTTTGCGAGATGAAAGGATAATTTGGTTTGTGGGTGGATGCTCGTGCACACGTGCGCACACACACGCACAAACAAGGAAAGATACACACATATCACACACACAAATGCACACATGCACACAGACACACACACACAGAAACACATACACACATCACACACACATACACAC
>CM067482.1:5778099-5876712 GCA_034552555.1 Semaprochilodus insignis
CTCACAGCCCTACACTTTCCTTGAGGACTAAACCAGTTAAATCGTGCAGATTAGCTCAGAGGAATTGCCGTTATGGAGGATGAAGATGAATATGAAATGGGAGCGGCGTCATTTTTTCCCTCTCTTATCCTCACCCGACCCCTCCCATCCCCCCAGCCACCCCCTCGCACCTGACTGAAGGAAATGTGTGACTTGGCTGCCTGCCAGAATGACGACTTTGCGAGGTGAAAGGAATGTTTGTAATAATCTGCTAAGAAAACACGAGTCTTAATTCATTTTCTCAGTGACTCTTTGACTTTGATTAGCATGTTTGGTTGTAATTACAAGTGTAGCCACAGAATACTGCCCCCCCCACCCCCTAGCTTTGCTCTCTCATCCACCCTAATGTCTCTCACCCATCACAAACTACTCATATGGGCATTTTTGTGGAAAAACAATTATTTCTCTTTGCTCTTAGCCAGTCCTCCCCGCCCCTGCCCGTCTATGTTTTTTAGAACAAAGTTGATTTAATCATACACTTGTGTGCCAAACATTGATTACTGCAAAACACAAGTAAGAGAGGCTTTCTTTATAGTTGAGCTGTTTTCTTCTTTGTTGTTGTACACTGCTGCGGCTTCCTATTTTAGCTGACATTTGGCAGGGCAGTGGAAAAAAGGGTTTTGTTTTTTATTGGTTTAGCGCAATTTGCATATTTCCAGATATTTTGGATATTTGCAGCATTGGCAGAATTGCATTTTCGGTTGGACGTAAGCTCAACCATTTTGGCAGAGTTGAAGAAACACTCTTCTGGGTTGCTGGCAAATCTCAGAGCTGGAGGCTTCTTTAGCGCTGTTTTAAACAAAACAGGTTTCGATTAAACCAAGAGAAAAATGGTACGCTGATTTTTCTCCATTGAAATGTTAGAGCTGCCTCTTTAACTTGACAGTTATGGAAGTATATTGCTTTGTTGGGACAAAACTTTGTGTCTCCGAAATTATAAATATGCAGGAGAAAGAAAAAAACTACTTTACTTTGAATGTAAGTCAGTGGAACCAGACTTTTTAAGTCATTTTGGCCCATTTCTTTCGGCCAATTCATCATGAAAAAACAAACGAAAATGAAGATACAAGGTTTTGTGTCCGGCAGCAGCGATATGCAATCATAAGCATATATATGGAAAGAACTACACAAATGAATGAATATTTACTGAATACTTAAATATGGATATTAGGCTATACAAACCATGAATATGTGTATATCATGTCATACCCATGATGATGTTAGCTAAAGGCTGGACACAGCCCACTCCCAACTCCAAGCTACAATTTCACCAGATAGGCTGGCATGTATGTTGATATGGTAAACAACTTTTTAACATATTATCGCTGTCCAAAGAACAACAAGTATCTCCAAAATGGCAACTTTACAGGAGAAGGCAAAAACCTAATTTAATTTGAATGTAAGTCAATAGAACCAGACTTTTTTTTCAAGCAATTTGGGCCATTTCTGTTGGTCCATTCATCATGAAGTTTGCACACAATATAAAGGGCAACATGCATTTTCAAAGTATGAATCAACATAAATGATGGTACATGCCTTAAATTGCTTGCCTATAGTTCTGACTGTTGAATTAGAATTCAGGTTGGGAAAGCATCTTCAGTCATTTCTGTAGCCACCACAGCACTGCCAGATGTAGATAAGTAGTCATAGCGTGCTAATCAGTTTAGCTGATTTCTTTATGATATGAACAGCTATAATTCTATTTATTCTATATACATATTTAGCAGAAAATATTGAAATAACTTTCCAAGACTCTCAAAGTCCCATCTCACTCTCAGTTGTACTTGAACAACCAAGTTCGTACTGGAAGATGAGCTTCGATTTCCATATAATACACCAGTTAAGCTGACTTTGAGAAAGAGGGTTTATTTGCTATCTGGGTGAAAAAGGCCATTCAGGCTCATCTGGGTCCTCATCTGACATAAAGTTACCACACACCTGAACAGTCTTCAAGCAGCATTGTGATGTCCATGGTCAATATAGTGAAATGCAGAGTGGCATGCAGATCTAGAGGGCTAAGAAAAGTTCTTCACTGAGGGAAAAGTCGCATGCAAGTCTGGCCCAAGGTTTTCTCCTTGTTTTTTGAGGTGCTTCCTTTGGTATGCGGCGAGTTAGGAAGCTAAGGTTTTCAGTTTCACTCGAAGCGAAGACTTCCAGCTCAATGAATGATCATTCACCCATCCATCAGTAGTGGAATGTGTGTGGGTTTCTCACAAAACAATGTCGTATCCATCCACAAGCCATTTACCTTCTCCCAACCCCTCCCCATGCGAGACTTGCGTTTTCCTTTTTTTTCCAAAAATGAACCGCAATTCTTTGGAGGCCCTCACAGAAAAGGGCCTCTCAGTAATTGCTTCTTGCTCTGCGGTTGATGATCATCTTTGTGATCAGTTGCACAGAAACCTACCAGACGTGCTTTGAAATCTCCGACGGAGTTCTCCAAAAGTTTGCTGTTTTTGTTCCATCGTGCATTCTGCTTGTAACAGAACAGTCTTCAGCAGTTTAGGTGACCTATCAGAAGGACTTTGACTATAAGCAGGTTCCTATAAGAGTCTTTTAAATTGCTGCATAAATGAATCGTTGGGATAAATAAAGTTGTTTAATAAGCAGGTCAATGTTAAATATCTCTCAGAGAGGAAACAACTACGTTTCTTTACAGTGGTAGTGATAGGAACCGGGGGTCGCGATGTCCACATTGCAGATATCGCCATGGTATTCAACCATGACCAATGAAGCTAAACATGTCATGTGAGTTATGTTATATGTAATACTGATAATCTTAAAAAAGTGGTAATCTAAGGAAAATACATTTAGTCTGGAGTCTTATTTGCCTACAAATGCAACATGCAACTCATTTGTCATTTATGAATTATTTAAGAAAACGTCTCAAAATTAGCACAAAACAATGTTTTGATGATGAAGTCTAGCAGCATATTTGTAACTACACTACCAGTCAAAAGTTTGGCTACTCACAAAAAACATGGCTACTCATAGAAGGCTCTCCTTATGTTTAACTGAATATTTTAAACTATTAAGACATCGAACTATAAAATAGCACTCATGGAATTATACAGTTCACCTTAAACACTTCCAAACTGGAACTTTACAGGAGGATAAAACAGCTTCCTTAACCTGCAATGAAGGTTGATATAACAAGACTTTTTGGACCAATTCTGTTGGTCTGTCCGTCATGAATATTCACTAAACTGAACGAGGAACTAGAACTTTTAAACTGTGCAAAATAAAAAAAAGTTAAAAGGTTTTTTTGCACAACAAAATATACAATATATTAGAGGTGGCGATATGGCAGAAATATAAAACTGTGATTTGTCAAGAGTATATGTGGAATATCAGGATATGTATTGTTTCAGACATCTCATCAGTTGGAGCTGTTAAGTGTGAGCCTGTAGAGTCTTTAAGATCACCAACAGCATCCATTTAGTTGGGTGTCTCTAAACTTTTGACTGGTCCTGTATGTCATGTAATATCTTTCTGAGATCCGCAGCCATTCACTTTGAGAGTAGAGTTTAGTTGTAGCCTGCCTTTAACATGGCGCCCCTCACCTTCCCAACCTGTGGTGGAGGTGTTGTTTAGGAGTTATTTTGCCTTCTCTCCACCATGAGTGTATCTCCAAGGTTTTAGGACCAATACCTTCATAAACAATGTCCCAAGCATAAAACAATGTCCCCATTAAAAAATTAGGTTATTGTTCCCATGAGGGAGCTTTCAGAGGAACTCTGTGGATGTCTGCTTCCTATCACCGCCACTGCGAACAGTTCTGACATGTTACGTTCCTACAGGAAGGGGCATTTCACATTAAACCACTCTGAATGATTTAGTTGAAATCTTAAGGATTTGATTATGCAGACATTTGCAGGGAAATGCATTTCCCCCTTGAAGATACCAGACGCATCTCGGTGGTCTGTACGTACCGTGTTTGCCTTGGTCACAGCTAGTGAGCCTTTGTAGTTGAAAACGAAAACATGCTGCTGTTACCTGATGTCTTAGCCCCTGCTTATATCGGGAATCTTGCATAAGCAATGTTTTAATATTCTAGAGAATGCTAAACACTGGCCTCGCCATACACACCCCCACCTCCCCCCCATGTTTTCTAATGCTTGCCCTAATCCTTATCATTCCCGTCTTTTGTCATCACGTCCTGCTGGCAGCAAACTTAGGAATGCCGTAAAGGGCCTTGTGACAGAGGGGGTCTTGTGTTCTTCAAGGGTGGGTGGGCTAGTCCGTGGCAAGAGAGATTTACATTACAACGAGACAAAAGAAGCAGCATCCACAAAGGTGCGACTCCATCACAGCCCTGCTGCCTGCCACACCGGCGTAAACACATGTAATTACAGCCTTGGAAGTCCCGCTAGAAGGTGCAGGGAGGCGTATTTATGTCTTTGCAGTGAGTCGTATTTAGACATACGAGCCTATGAGTTTCCCTTTAAATGCCTCATTTGAATGGGCCGATAACGAGGCAGGCTGTGTAAGACACAAAGACGGATTAAATGATCTGTGTCATCTCGGTGTAGACAAGAATCAGCATTAAGTCCCGGAACCCCTGTTTGTTATGTGTTTTAAAAAAGCGTTTGGCTGGCGGACAGAAGGGCTGCGAGCCGTGTCTCAGCTTGAGTTCTGTTTGTTTGCCAAATGCGTTTAAGTAGCGGGGAAGCAGGAGGTGTTAATGTATTGTGGAAATGAAGTAGCTTCGGAGTGAAATTGCAGAAGTGTAATTGGGTAGAACACGTCTGCCCCTTGTGACACAGAGGTATTTCCTGGCCGTTTTAGGGACGGCGAGACAATGCGTTTCTTCTTAATCGGCTGCACCCAGCCAGACCGAAAATCTCATTAAAGGGTTTGCCGTGGTTTAATCGGAAAAAAGGGGGCCAAAATCACAAGACACATCCAGGCGAGAAAGACCTAAATCCTATCAAACAAGCACTAGGGAAGCCAAGAAATGAAGGTCCTTTATTGGTCATGGCCAGTGGAACAGGCTTGGATCAGGTAAACTTTGCAAACGTTGGGTTTTAATTGCACCAGAAAGAAGCATAGAGTTCTATCATGAACCAAAGGGGTTTCTGGTAGGGTTGGGCAGATTGATACTTAATTATCAATACTTCCGATCCTGGCGTTCAGTTTTAAGAATCAAGAATTCTAGCACGAAAATATCAATTTTATTTGATATCATTTATTTACTAGGGTGGACGTGTATAATGTCTCTCAATGAACATAACAGTAGCAAAATGCTGCTTGATCTGAAGGCGCAGAATAGGAACTACGTTTCCTTCCGCCTTTTTCCCAAATACATTATTTAAATTGGTAGACTTTCTTAAAACTTTTTTAATTATCAATAGACTCACGAGGAAGTCTTGAAAGATAATGTGGGGCATGTGGCCTACACATAATATATAATTTGATATACTTATTCTTTACTTCTGGCAAAAGTTTATACACTTTTAACTATAATGTCAGACTTTCTGCTATAAGTTTGCTCACAATTACCATTTGTTATCATTGAAAATGACATACTTTAATGTATCGGTAGCGGTGTAGGGGTACTAGCCTTGGAAGTACTTGGTTTAGGATCGAATGGTAAATCAGTGGTATCGCCCATCCCTAGTTTCTGGTTCACGTCCTGAGACGGCTGACTGGCTACAAGATGACTGTAGGTTCTAATAACCCAAGCTTTATTCTTACTGCTGCTGTTTGGCCACTGTGAAGCATTGTTAAAGCAATACTTCTGGAATAAATCACATTCAAGGTCACCGATTTACAATGGACGCACCGTCCAAACATTCAGAACCATTGTTAATGAAGAGGCACACCGCTACTGGGTTGCTGCTCTGCGACTCTCTGTACTGCTTAATTTCTCTGTGTGTGCCCTCAGCATTTTGCTATTACCTTGTTCAATTAAACCCAGAACGAGGCCACAAAAATCAATAGTAGATGACAAGTTAGCTTGAAATTTATACTGAGAAAAGCAGTCTGAAATCATTAAGACAAACTCACAAATGCTAATCTGTTACCTTATCCAGTCTTTTTTTTTTTACTTAGAATCGTTTAGCTCAAGAACAGACAGTCAGTTAGCTGAAACCAAAGGTGATAAATTCACCAAATGATGTTAAAGGTTTTATTCTATTATGAGTAGAGTGAGCATTGTAGAGTGGAGTAATGTTGAGCTTTGTACTACTGGCTGTGTGATGCTACACAATGCTATTCTGTACGACACTGTGCTGTGTAGCATGTGGAGGTCTTTGCATCGTTTTTACCCATAACCCAAATATAGTCGATCAGCCAAGGTACAGGGTTTGGATAATGAAACTGAAACACCTGTCATTTTAGTGTGGGAGGTTTCATGGCTAAATTGGACCAGCCTGGTGGCCAATCTTCATTAATTGCACATTGCACCAGTAAGAGCAGAGTGTGAAGGTTCAATTAGCAGGTAAGAGCACAGTTTTACAGTTTTGCTCAAAATATTGCAATGCACACAACATTATGGGTGACATACCAGAGTTCAAAAGAGGACAAATTGTTGGTGCACGTCTTGCTGGCGCATCTGTGACCAAGACAGCAAGTCTTTGTGAGGTATCAAGAGCCACGGTATCCAGGGTAATGTCAGCATACCACCAAGAAGGACGTTTTCCTCCACCAGCATCACGTAGTGACCTGGCCACTATCCTGCAAGATGAATGGCTTAAAATCCCTCTGACCACTGTGCAGGACTTGTATATGTCATTCTCAAGACGAACTGACGCTGTATTGGCCGCAAAAGGAGGAGGAGGCCCTACACCATACTAATAAATGATTGTGGTCTAAAACCAGGTGTTTCAGTTTCATTGTCCAACCGCTGTACTTTACTGTGTATATTATGCTTAAGTACTGTGTATAAGTTTTCCACTAGACATACAAGGCTAACAAAGCTAACCCACTAAATTAACACTAAACAAACTGCTTCATTCTTCACAGGTATGTTTCAAAGTCCTTAAGATTTTAAAAAACAACTTGCTTGTGTGATCTCTCACACTGTTTGATATAGAGCTGTCAGTAAAAGTGATAACAGACAGTCAAAAGCAGACAGTCAGTTAGCTGAAACCAAAGGTGATAAATTTACCAAATGATGTTGAAAATTTTATTCAAATAAGTCTGTACAAGTAGAGTGAGCATGATGTGTATCAGTGCCTCAACTGCAACACACTCTATATGGCATAGCAGAGCTTTGTGCTACAGGCTATGTGATGCTACACAGTGCTATTCTGTATGACGCTGTTAATTGAGGTTATTGTGTTAAGTTTTCCACTAGAGATACAAAGCTAACAAAGCTAACCCACTAAATTAACACTAAACAAACTGCTTCATTCATCACAGAGAAGTCTCATAGTCCTTAAGACTTTCAAACAAAACTTGCTAGTATGATTTCTCACACTGTTTGATATATGTGCTCATCAGTAAAAATGAATAGAAACTGCTTGTCACAAAGATTTGAGGCATGCCATTTGCACATCCTGTTTAAGCTGGTCTAGTGCTGGTCTGGTGCTGGTTTAGCATGCTTGTTGACCAGCATACCAGCATCAAAACACAACATATGCTGGGTTTGGTGGTGATCAGCTTATCAACTACCATTGTTGCTGACCAGCACACCAGCATCCAGAGCACAACACATGCTGGTTTTGGTGGTGATCAACTTAGCAGCGTCCATTGCTGGTGACCAGCACACGTAAGCATCCAGAACACAACACATGCTGGTTCTGCTGGGGACCGGTTTTTTGTTTTCTAGCAGTGCACTACCACTTCATGGCTATAAGCTCCCATTATTTGTTAACTACATAACTTTGTAGTGCCAAAATAGGAAGAAAGAAGTCCAATTTGCCACCTTGGTGGATCAATATGTGGGGAAATTGTGACCTTTCGACCTTCTACCACCGTACGGCATACTGTCATCTATAAACATGGATAAATGTACATTGCATGGCCATGAGACAAGAATTACAGCCATTATGAAACTTTAATTTGGTCCAGATATTAGGTCACTTTTATAGATATCACTATATCTTGGTGTTAATTGGTGTACACCTCTGTTATTTGGTGTATTGGTCTAGTAGCTCCAGTGCAGACCTAAAACATGCAAACCTTGGATGCCAAACATGTCTTGGCTGATCAAGTCATGCTTGACTCTTCTCCAAACTATTGCTTTGACCTCAAGATGCTCCAGCGTTCAGCTCCATGGCACGTCTACCTCTTGTACCTTTCACAGATCGATGGCTTTAGCGTTATTAAATAAAGGTTTCTTAAAAAAAATCGAAGGGAGAAACCCAGGCCTGTAAATCCACTCATTCTGAGGGCAGCTTATGGCTCACCAGAGCTTAAAAAAAAAAAGCAGCAAAGCGATATTTCCAGTTCTCTTCACCATAAAAAAAAAAAAAAATAGTCGGATTGTCATTAAGCACGAGCCGTACAGCTGTCCACCACCATAAACGTTCACTCTGTCATCTTGCTTTCACGCTCGGTTTGCCTTTGTTTTGTTTCAGCCCCTTTTGTCGCTCATGTCTGAATCATAGGGGTACGTGACACGGCTATCATGAATTATCGCCACGCTGCCATGGGAGATTCGCCCGGCGAGCGATGCGCCAGCAGGCCCAAGACAAACACACATACACAGACACACACAGA
This sequence comes from Semaprochilodus insignis, assembly GCA_034552555.1. Lineage (NCBI taxonomy): Eukaryota > Metazoa > Chordata > Actinopteri > Characiformes > Prochilodontidae > Semaprochilodus > Semaprochilodus insignis. The sequence goes on from CM067482.1 coordinate 5,786,806, forward strand.
AAAAAAAGATATGATTTATCCGTCTCGCGCGCCATTCCGGCCAAGTGGAAATCATCCATGAAACAAGAAGGGTCCTATCTGCAGCGCTGCAGTCTGCCCATGACGGACGCGTTAGCAGCGGCGAAGGTTCCAGCCAGCACCTCTTGATGTTGAAATGCAGATTGCGTTCGTGTCGGAGAAAGCTTATTCATAACGAGCCACCCGAGAAAGATCTTGTTCTCGACGAGCTCCTTCCTTTTTTATGTCTTTTTCTTTTCACAGCTTTCCAAAGGAAACCTAGGCAAACGTCGGCAAGCGTCTCTCTGATCTCGCTGTTGACGTTAAACAGAGAGATTATCTCCTTTTCCCAGCTGGAGTTAAAGGAGATCTCTCCACCTAAAAGATCCTGATTAAAACTCCTCTATGCTATCAGTTATGTGATCAGCTGTTAGGTGTTTTCATTCATAAGAGCACAGGCTTGGATTTGCAACACTTCATTTCCTATCAATCGCACAGCAACGGAGGCATTTGTTCGGAACGCCGGCCGCTAAGCGCACCAACTGACGTGCACTGAGAAAACCCACACACGGAGTGATCCTCAGCAGTCGGGTCCTTTTGTTATTTATTTATTTATTTGCTTGTTTATTTATTTGCGGCAGTAGAACAGCCTGGAGAATAAACCTCCTTTTGATGCATGGCAAACAAAACCATATGAGATTCGGAAACAGTGCCGTCCCAAGGAGCCGCGATGGAGCCGACTGGGAAGAAACGCGGCTATTTAGCTGGGAGCGGGTTTGGGTAAACTGAAATCAGCACACATTCTCCGCTGAGCCCTGAGGATTTAATAGCCTCAAGGGTTCCTTGGCCCGATGCAGCTTTATCGTCTATTTACATCTGATTGTAAAACCTCCTCGTTTTTTATCTCTGCCCAGGTGATGAACAGGCGCTATGTCTGAACGGGCAGGGAGCTGTAGCTCTCGGCGGTTTGATTTCAGGCGACTTAGGCCAGCCTTAAATCTTAACCTCGCTGACATCATCAGGGCCATTCCCGGGCCATTCCTACCCTCGAGCTTGCAGACTACCACCTACTTAAGCTTTCCCCATGAATTGCGGGGCCTCCTTCAAGACCTCCTCTGGTCTTTCAAGGAGCTGCTTCTCTTTATATTGCTGCTGTCTGCTTTTATACAAGCAGATAAAGCACAGATAAGGCGCAGAACGGCAGATGGGTATAAAAGAACACTTTGGCCTAATGTAAGCTCCCCGAGTCGCTTTGCTCCGTTCTGCGGTCGGGCTTCCCTGACAGCTGTTATGACAAAGCTGTATTTTTAATCTATAGAAGAAGCTTTTAACTTTAATCAAGTTGTCAGAATCGGCTTGCAACAATGGGGAATAACTCTGTGCTTGTAAACCAATATTTACCCAACAGAGAGAGCTAGGCAGTGGAGAATATCTGCCTTGATTTCACTCATTTAATAAATGCCTCTCTTATTAAAGTGGTTTTATTAAACCTGCGCTGTAAAAGGCTTTAGCGTGGAACCTGAGTAGAACAAACTGCTACAATTCTATAAAAAAAAAAATATATATATAGTCATGTCTTCTGCTGGAAATCCAGCCTACAGAGAGTATAACTAAAGACAGCGGCAGAACAGGAGACTGTAGTGTATTAAAATTACAAAATCAAAATGGTTTTCCAAATTGACCACATTTGCCGCAAGGCCGGGTGTTCATTTACATGATGAAATTATGTCTGATCCAACGAACTAGAAATTGAAATTCATTTAGGGTCAGATTTTGTAAGTCAACTCTATCCAAATATCCAATATCCAAAAAGAGTATGCCTTCATTACCATGTGAAAATGGAATATATATAGCTAAAACCAATAATAGCAACCAGTTGGAGACCTGAATGTCATATTTTTGTAGATAGTAGTATGTCATGCAGTATTAGAAACCACACAAGTAAGTCTGTTTAGGATTACATAATTGGGAACTCCGTTGTGTTTGTTTACATGATTGTAATTATGTCCGATCCAACTAACTACAAGTTGAGATTCTAGTCCGGGGTTTTTTAAATACTCTTTTAAGGTTAGATTTTTTTTTTAAGGTCAACTCTAGCCAAATATCCAAAAGACGTCCCATAATATGCCTTCATTAACGCGTGAAGATGGAAGATCTAGCTAAAACCAATAATAGCAACCAGTTGGAGCCCTGAATGTCATACTTTTGTCTGCTTTTGTAGATAGTAGTATGGCATGCAGTGTTAGAAACCACATAGGTAAGTCTATTTAGGATTACATAATGGGGAATTCAATTGTGCTTGTATACATGATGAAAGCATGTCCTACAGTTTTGGAATTCTAGTATTGGGTTTTTTAAAGTTAGATGTTGTATGTCAACTCTATCCAGATAGCTGAAAGAAGTCGAAGGATATGCCTTCATTACCATGTTACCACACGGTATTAGAAACCACATAAGTACCTCTATTTGAGATTACCTAATGGTGAGTTCCATTGTTTTTTAATAATTAAATGCAAACGAAGCTATGGAGAAACCAAATCAGAATCAGTTACAGTGACCGTGAAAGGAACCAGGCGTCCAAACCATAAAAGCATTTGTGCTGTAAAAGAACTTACAGACTCAGATTTCTTTTCAGTTGTGGTGATGAGAACCAGGAGTCTACATCACAAATATAGCCATCTTATTCACTATCCAAAACCACCAGTGAACTGACAGGTGTCTTCAGAGTTTATATATGTGATGACTGTAAAATAGTGCTAAACCTGGATATTTAGATATGAAAAAAAAACCAAACAAATTTTGCCTCACACTGCCTCAGCCATGAATAATATAAAATAAATGGCTTAAAATACATTTTAAGCCCAAAACTGTCATGGAACGATATGTCAGACACTAGGCAGTACATATCAAAACCATTTCAGGTATTAACTTTGTGTAAGGCGGATTTCAGAGGCACGTCTGTTTTCTATCACCAACGCTGTGAACAATTCAGACTTGGCAAGTTTCTCTAGAATGAAGCATTTCACACAAAACCACTCTGAACAACTTTGTTTACATGTAGAATCTTGGAAAAATTGTTTTCCCTTCTTTACAAATTACTGAAAGAAGTCAAAGGATATGCCTTTATTACCATGCGAAGATGGAATATATAGCTAAAATCAGTAATAGTAACCAGTTTGAGCACTCACTGTCATACTTTTGTCTGTTTCTATACATAATAGTACGCTATACAGTATTACAAACCACATAAGTACGTTTATTTGAGATTACCTAATGGGGAATTCCCTTGTTTTTTTTAAATCATTAGCCAAAAAACAATGTCATATGGAAAAATGAAAAAGCCATGTCATATGGAAAAATGAACGATTCCAAGTTTCTCTAGAATGTTTCTCTAGAACATTTCACACCAAACCACTCTTAATGATTTTGTGTATATCTTATCCACGTAGAATCTTAGAAAATGTTCAAGAGAAGTCAAAGGATATGCCTTCATTACCATGCGAAGATGGAATATATAGCTAAAATCAGTAATAGTAACCAGTTTGAGCACTCATTGTCATACTTTTGTCTGTTTTTATACATTATAGTATGCTATACAGTATTACAAACCACATAAGTAGGTTTATTTGACATTACCTAATGGGCAATTCCATTGTTTTTTTTAAATCATTAGCCAAAAAGCCATGTCATATGGAAAAATTAACGTTTCCAAGTTTCTCTAGAATGTTTCTCTAGAACATTTCACACCAAACCACTCTTAATGATTTTGTGTATGTCTTATCCACGTAGAATCTTAGAAAATGTTCAAAAGAAGTCAAAGAACATGCCTTCATTATCATGTGAAGACTATAATATATAGCTAAAACGAATAGTAGTCACCACTTTGAGCCCTTAATGACATACTTTTGTCCATTTTTATAGACAAGTAGTAATTTTTTTTAATAATAGTAAATGTAAACAAAGCCATTTAAAGGAATGTCATACGGAGAGGTGAACGATTCCAACTCGGCAGGTTTCTCTAGAACGGAGCATTGCGCACCAAACCACTCAGAATTTTCTGAAAGCCATTTTCTACAATTAACCATTTTACATCAAACAACTCTCAATGACTTTGTTGACATCCCTACGATTTAATTAAGCAGAAACATTGAAAAATTGTTGGAATTCCCATCGAAGAACTTGATGTGGGTTGATGAAAGCGTGTGATGATTTAGGCACGCTCTTTGTACTGCGCTAATAGACGTGGGCTAGAAGCTTCCATTACTTGTCGGCTACATTAGCCTCATAGCTCCAGAGCAATATTAAAGAGGCAAACTTTCAGACACCAGACATGTCTGGAGCGATTGACTACCTGTATTATGCAAATATGCAAGTGGAACATATTAATTACTACAGACTTCAACAATGAATAAAATGCCTCCAACACGCAGAGAATAGCGACAGTGTAATAGCAGTGGTATGCTAATTGGACAGAGACAAGGTTTCAAGGCCGGGTCAGACCCCTGCATTGTGCATGACACTGTACTGGTAATCCATGTGGGCTGCAGTCAGGCATGATGTCTTTCTTTCCCGAGCGCGGGCCGAATAAAGGGTCACATGAGGGAGGGTCACCTGTGAACAAAGGAGTCAGTGGGGCTGATGTTCAGGTATACACGGTGCCAGATAACCCCTACACTTTTGGTGCGGCAGAGGAAATTCAATGAGCGCTGTCTGAAAGGGGTGATTTCGAGGGGGGGTCAGGAAAAATGTTCTCCAAAAAAGAAGGGCACACAAAGAGGGTTCTTGTTTGCTTTATGCTATCACTGTTGACCCCTCCGTGTAGCAGTGAGTGGCCAGGTCAGGCAGACTGATGGAGGGGGAGGCTGTGTTATCAGAGTTCCAGCCTGTTCCTCTCATTGATGGCTGATGGTGGAATGCTGATTGTGCGGTGGGGTCATATGGGTAGTGGGGGAGGACGTTGCACCGGAGCCACACACTGTACAAAATGACTGCAAATTGACAGTAACTTACTGGAGGCGGAGTTGCCACATAGTTACTATCACAAATTCTTACTGCACTCATACTGTATTGTGTGTTGACATGTTGTACTCATCTATGATTTCTTTTCAGCTGCTGTGGTAACCCCCAACCCCCACACCCCGTCCCTTATATCAAATCAGATATAACATGGATGAGCTAATGGTAGCTCATCCATGTTGGCTAGCTGGTTAGCATCAACACATTGCAACAACCAAGTAGCCATGTTGCGCAGAATAAACCAGATTGCCAGTATTTATTACAGCTTTATTGCCACATTTTATGATTTCAGTTCTGAAGCAGAGGTGGCAAAAATTAATGTTTTTTAAATATATTATTATAATACCAAACTATATAGCTCCATCACTGGTACTGTCTAGTTAAATGCAGCACAAAACTATATTTTTACTACACTGCATATTGACAACAATATTACTGTCATCAATCATTTTCATTTTTATACTGCCTGTTTGCATGTTAGAGTGGACAACACTGACTACATTATTTATATTACATACATTAAATTATGTCATTACTTTTACAAAAAAAGCTATAAACTCACTTGAATATCCCATGCATTATTTTACATTATTTTTGGTACAGGCTGTGTAAGATAAGATAGCATGCTAGGCAAAGATGACTTCTTAGAATTAGACAGGCTAATGCTAGGCTAACATTACCTAACTTTACCACAAACATAATCCATTTATCCTGGTTCACAGAGTGTATATGTGCATATGTTTACAGCAAAGCTAATAATCCTGTATGTTGTTATTTATGCCACATGCTATAATAATATTAGAGTGGATATATATTAAGGTGCTTGGTAATCTACCTATATTGGGAATGTCTGCAGGTGGGATGCTGTATCAATTCATTATGGGATGCTGTACAAAACTGTAGAACACATTTAAAGTGTTACAGCGGTTTGAATGCAATATATATGTATATATGTATATATATATAGTAGAAATTAAAGTATTATTTATAGTGCATAGCTTCAATTACAGAAAAAACAGACTGTACCTTTCAGGATACAAACACCGTCACTGGGGTGGTACCATCAATTACATATAGGAACGTAATTGTACTGTATTTCATTACAGTCATGTATTTTTGAGTTGCACTGACTGCATTAACCCTGTTCTATCTCCAGGTTTTTTCTTTCTATACCTCTAATTAATTTTTAGCTTATTAAAAGGTACAAATAGGCATATTGTCCTCTAGGAACGCCAGTGTAGAGTACCTCTTTAATGTGCACATTTGGACCTCAAAGGCTTGCCATACCTTTGTGGGTACATTTCCATTGACTATACCTTGGGGGACTAAAATTTGCCCGGATCTTTTGGACCTTTTTTCCTGACTGTGATTCAGAAGTCACTCTCAGAAGGAACTGTCTCAGAGCAGTGTGTTTACAGGCCTGGACTTTTTCTGTTCGATTTTTGAACAACCTTTATTTAATAACACTAAAGCCATCAATCTCTAGGCGTAAGGGAGATAGATGGACCACACTGCAGAGCTCTGGAGTATCTTGAGGTTAAAGCAATAGTTCACAAATACACTATTTTCCCCTTACACCAAATGTCAATCAGCCAAGACACTGTTTGGTGTCTTTTTTTGGTTTTGGAGCCTGGAGTTACAAGACTAATGTACCAACTAATAGAAGTCTATACCCCATCACTTCAGCACTGTGCAGTGTGGTGTACTGTTAGCTCTAAAAGTGGGCGAATGTGTGGACAAGACTTCACAATGTCTGTTACTACAGATTTCAGCTATTGATTGTACTACAGTATGTCAGTTTTGGACCCCCATAGGCAAGTCCGAGATTATTTAACAGTGTGGCTGAGGATGGTGGGCAGCGGTTTAGACAATAATGTACCAACTAATGGAAGTCTAACCCCATCACTTCAGCACTGTGCAGTGTGGTATACTGTTAGCTCTAAAAGTGGGCAAATGTGTGGACAAGACTTGTTACTACAGATTTCAGCTATTGATTGTACTTTTGTCCAGTATGTCAGTTTTGGAACCTGCATAGGCAACTCCGAGATTGCTTGACGGTATGGCGGGGAATGGTGGGCAGCAGTTAAGGCATGAGGTTTGCGTAGTGCTAACTGTTTGGACAATAAAGCTCCCATTAGTACCACTTACTAAATTAGCCTCAGTGCACCACTAAAGACCAAAGCTGAAGTAATTCAAAATCAGGGGTGTTCAGAGAGATAACCAGGTCTGTCGGAATGCATCTGCAGTTTGCTCCCATTCCACCTCCCTTCCCCCAGCCCTCCCTCCTCGAACCACTTGCCTGCTGAAAGAAAAACAGTGAGCGACACTTTTAGCATCCCAGTAAATCGTGCCTGTGTCCTGCTGACATTTAAATCCCGCCTAAGTCTCGTCTGGCTCCTGTGTGGAGCTCTAACTCATCCTGATTTAGATGTTCTTCTATCAGTTACGTGCAGAAAAGCTCCGGTCACGTTCCAAAAGGGATTCAGAGAAATCCCCCTTTAAATCTCAGTTCGTTATAATGTTCACGCTTATAGACTTTAATATTTGAGTCCATGGAAATCGAATGATCAGCGGCGTTCGTCTCGCCAGCTGTATCTGCTTTTTTCTTTGGTGTTAATAAAGCAGAGCGTTACTTTGGCTGTAGATGATTGACTTACAGTACTTTACGCAACACATGCTTTAGGCCTCACGTCAGTTTGGAGTCACGCTTGTAGCTATATCTGTAAGCTATTGTGCATGGCCCTCAAAAGTCTGGGGACACCTTACCTTCATTTGAATTCAGAATTGACTCTGCATTAAGTAAAACATAAGGTTAATCGTTAACTTAAGGCTAATACAACAATAAGGCACTCCGGCTTCTATGTGTTATATTAAAGTTGCTTATGTGTAAAACGTAAACTTTCTGTTTCTGTGACGAGGCCAATGAAGGTTATGTATTTCATGTACATAGCAATGTGTAAGATATTAACGCAGTGCATAAAGCATATACTGTAATGTGATATATATTTTTCTAGAACATCGGAAATGTGACGGATTTCTTAATAACAGCTTTTAAACTTCAATGAATCGTCAAAACTTTACAATATAAAACTCTAAGCAAGCAGCAGTCGTTCCACCTTACATTCAAGAGTTCTCCTGTAGTGCTCGCACATGAAATGAGGTGCCAATGGTTTGTCTTGATCCCCGACAGGCATGCTGAAGTATGCTTTCACAGAGTACTTTTTTTTCCTCTGGTCTTAATATTTTGGACACAGACGTAGCAGAATGCGTCCGCCGGATGCTGCAGCCTCTTGACTCCCTCTAAATTAAATGTAGCTCTGTATTCACTATCCACTCACTCAGCTGGAACATCAACTGAAATGGCTGTTTTAATGCACCTGTATTTATACTGCTATGTGTACTACTGGACAGTCAGGAGTTGAAAGTCATTTTTTTCTTGGTGGAGGCGACCAATGATGAACGGTTTGTTGTCACGTGTCACACGTCCAGAAGGCCTGGTGTCACTCCACCTCCATCCCTACCGCACAATCTGCAGGAACTGTGTTAGAATATTCAAGCTGCATGGGATGGATTATCACAGGACACCATTAGGAACCTCTACAGCTCCATACCGACATGTTGCGTGAGAAAGCATTGCGGCCCAACGCCATACTGAGAGACACTACTTCTGTATGTGTAGCTCAATAAATATTGTCCATATCAGTCTAAATTTATCACCATTTATCGTTCCTGGTAACGTTTATCTTCCTTCCCAATAGCACTGCAATCCCACACTTCCTACTGGGTGCATCTGTTCTTTTGACCATGAGTGTATATTACACCAAAGTGTCTTCCTTGGTATGAACTGCAGGTTTTGTCCACCATTTTCTGCTCCAAACTGTTGTTAAAGGCGCATATCAAAAAGTTTGTGGGCCAAAGGTTGAAAAGCCGAAAGGCTTGAGCGCTGATGAGTGCTGACATCACAACAAGAGAATGAAATGTGTGGGCTTTGGCACGATTCCCGAGGTAGGACTGCCATGAACGCTGTGACAAATATTTACATGTGTGGTTTTGTTTTGCTCTAGCGCAGCGTTCAGTTGCTTGTCAGAAGGTTCCAGATGGTTAACTAGTAAATACTTCACTCCATTCGGGTGCTTGTTGAAAGATATGCCCACCACACGGAAAAAGAAAGCATGGAGGTCCGGAGAATGTCTGCTTTTTCTTTGCTGCGTTAAACAAAACACAGATCACACAGAAGCAGAGGCGCAGAAAGGGGTTTTTTTTTTGCCTTTTTGTATCGTTTGCAAACAGAATGATTCACAATTTGCTGTGATTTGGTGACAGTATATGCTTATATCTGACACACCAAACCGCTCACACACACACACACAGCCTGCTCTTTGCTCATGCACACCAGAGCGTTCTGGACGGACCTTATGGAAATGAGCTCAGTGGAGACCAATCAGAATGCTGATATGTGGTGTGGTAGCCAACTGTGCCACATCCATACTCAACACACAACAATTGTGTCACGCCCATAGCTGCTGATACTCTGGGATGGAAAAATATAACGAATGAAAAATGAACAATAATGTATTCAAAATGTGGGCCATTATTGCTTTAGTGCAAGAAGGAAAACAAAACAATGATATTAGGCCACAACAGGTAACAAGAAGCTCAGTAACAAGCCACAACAAGCTCAGTAACAAGCCACAACAAGCTCAGTAACAAGCCATTTTTACTATGGGCTTCTCCACCAAGACAAAAGCGGGACTCGTCACTGAAGATGACCTGCTGTCATTCTGAGTCACTCCATAATAGTCTGACACGACACCATTGCAGTCTTTGGTTTGTTGATGTGGTGTTATGGGCAGTCGTCATAATGGTATGTGTGCATGTAGTCCTGCATTGTGCAGCCACCTGCCAATGGTGCTGGCACTAACAGGATGACTCATGGAGGGCATCAGTGCTCACTGAATGTCTGCAATCGTGGCTGTTGGGTCAGTCAGGTACAGCGATAAGACCCATCCTTGCTTACGTCACATCAAACTTGAATCATTCGCATGTCTCACGATATCAAACCCACCCACCAAGTTTCTTTCCTGTCAGCTGATTCCTTCTGGCTGTAACTATCTGCGCAGCCGTTCTTTTCACGACGAGTGTATATTTTTTAGCAGTTGCAGTTAAGCAGTCCTGAAATCTGGGGGTGCTACCCCCACCCCCTCAACACCCCCACGTTCCGTATCACAGATGCACAGAATATACTTTTTCACTGCCAAGTTTTTCAGTGGTGGAAAACTTGACAAGTCATGATGCACAGTCATGTGCTAACATTTGGCAACCCTAGTCCAATGACATGTTTAGCTGAGTTTCTAGGTGTAAATAAACGAACACGTCCTCTACAGCAAACACAGTTCTGCTCAGTTTAAGCTACTGTTAATATGTTGACTTGAATATATCAGGACAAAAAACAACACATGTTATATTTCATGCTCACAGTTTGTATTTATGTGCCATCACCTTTGCACAGGCCACACTTCATGTAATTGTACATGAAAGTATACAGAAGTGTGCACTCTGTAGAGGGTGTGTTCACTAATTTACAATTAGAAAGCCACCCAGATATTTGCATACGTCCTTAATATCATGTTATTGCATATCAACCAAGAAAACATGCCTGATAAGAAAGCTTGATGGACAGGGCATTAACCACTGCCTATTGCCAGCCCTTCTGTATATTTGTAGATAGATTATTCTGTATGTATTATTGCCCCTTTGTAATAAGTGAGATATATTTATCTATAGCTGATGGTATTATTTATAGCTAATAATTTTTGCTGAGCCTGTACTCACTTCAGTTCATACTGTACCCCCTTATTATTGTATTGTATTACTGTGCTGAACTGTGTAACTGCTACTGGCTGCTAAATTTCCTTCGGGATCAATAAAGTATCCATCTATCTATCTATCTATCTATCTAGCTATCTATCTGTCTGTCTGTCTGTCTGTGTGTCTGTCTGTCTGTCTGTCTGTCTGTTTGTCTATCTATCTATATTGCCAAAAGTATTCACTCATCCATCCAAATAATTGAATTCAGGTGTTCCAATCACTTCCATGGCCACAGGTGTATCAAACCAAGCACCTAGGCATGCAGACTGCTTCTACACACATTAGTGAAGATTGGGTCACTCTCAGGAGATCGGTGAATTCCAGCGTGGTCCCGTGACAGGATGCCACCTGTGCAACAAGTCCAGTCGTGAAATTTCCTCCGTACTAAATATTCCACAGTCAACTGTCAGTGGTATTATAACAAAGTGGAAACGATTGGGAACGACAGGAACTCAGCCACGAAGATCTATCTCGCATACTAACATCCTTTAACTCAGTCCAGCTACATGAACATCTTGACACTGTTTTGTTTTGGTGGCTCCCCCAGATGTGTTTATTAGTAGCCCCAAGGTTTTCATCACCTGAGCTAGCGCCACTGCAGATTCCATGTGTTAAAAATGTTCCAGAAATATAGACGCGGTTGCCTCCAAAAATGCTATAATTATTCTCCGGTGCGCACGGTGTGAATCTTCACACTAACTTTGTGGTGCACATTTGCTGTACCGTAAAGAGAGCCATTTGTCGTATGTCTTCTTTGTAGTTTAGTTCTGTGGCACCATGTGGCTGTCATTCAGCACATCTGTGTGATATTCCGAGGAGTGTTAATTGAAATCTCTTTTCTTGCAGACAAACTGGTGAATGTCTCCAGTTAGCATGAAGCCTTTCAATGTCGTTTATCCCCATTATTGTTATGCGTTCACTGTTAGCAACTGTCAAAGCTGCAAATCCTGAAGATGAGTCTAAATTAGGTCAGCGACATATATAATTAGCTTAGTGTACTGATAAGGGAGAAGGCGGTAATATGCAAATGAGCCCTCCAACCTCTGATTTTGATAAACTTTCCTGATAAAAGTGGAACGCAGATATACAGTAGTTATTTGGCTCATTTCATTAGTCAGCAGTGTTGACCATGTGTTGTGTGTAATCAGTTTTTTTTCAGGAGGTGTTGATAGACTGCAAACCGCAAGCCACATCTATGGAGGGATTGTGGCTCAATAGGATATTGTGATATAATGTGATATAATATTATAATCGATTTACAAGGCATTAAGGATATGGCAGTATGTTAATCCTCAGGGATGGAAATGGCCCAGTTTTAGTGTGGTAACCACAGGGATTTTGTTTGTTTGGAAAACACACGCCTGGAAATGCCTGTTTCTTCCTTACATCAGGGTCTCTGACCACTTTGAACAAAAACACTCAAGCTCTGTGTGTTCCCAACCACGGTACTTTCGACTGAGTGCTGCAAATAAATCTAGGCCTCCATTCAGTTTAGGCATTTTCATTACCGACCTAATCACAAATGCTTTGATTGAAAACCAGGAATTCACCATTGAAAACAATTTAATTGCAACTGAAATTACAACCTCAATCCTTAAACCTATTTATTTGTTTGTTTGCTTGCTTTTTGAAAGATACCATTTCTATGGAGAGTGGGAAAAGGACGATGGACACAGTTAAGAGCACTCAACCAAACTTTCCAAAGAGGCAGTGAGGTTATAAAGAGCCAGGAAATCATCCAATGGACGCCAAAACAACGTTTATTTCATAATATGATATAAACCGTCAAAAACATTCCAGTTACTTTTGCTTTGGTTGAGTTCATTTGTAGATACCTAGCTAACTCAAAGTGAGTGACTAGTTAGCTCAGTATTAATCTTTACTTTCCACTGGAACTGGTGAATGTGTTTAAATTTATTTTCCAGTTACTTTTAATTTAGTTGAATTTATATTTAGGTGCATAATTAGCTCATAGGGAATTCCTTGTTAGCTCAGTATTCATTTTTATCTTCCACTCGAGCTGGCTAATGTGCTCATTAACATTCCAGTTACTTTTGCCTTAGTCAACTTCATATTTAGATGCTTAGCTAGCTTATATTGAGTTGCTAGGTAGCTCAGTATTAGTCTTTACCTTCTACCCGAGCAGACTAATGTGCTAATTAACATTTCAGTTACTTTTACCTTAGTTGAGTTTATATGTAGATAACTAACAAGCTCATAATGAATGGCTAGTTAGCTCAATATTAATTTTGATGTGCTAGTTTATGGGCTTGTTGGTTGAACTGATTAAACATAAACATGCAAGCTGTCAAAAAATATCTATTACATTGAGTAGAGCTAAATATCCAAACAAATGGCTCCAAGAGTTGAAAAATCAGCCAGCAATACAGCAAAGTTTATTAGCTGCTTTAATGTTCCAAACAAAAATAGTTACCTGGATTTACCTAGATTGCCTAGACTGCCAAAACAGCCTATTTTGCACCCTTATAATATAGGCTGATTTTCAATCATGTCACATTATTGATTCACTAATGCACTTTTGATGTATTGCAAGGTATTTCATAATTGCAATATATTCACGACACCAGAGTCGTGTCTGCATTGTTCAGGCCTAGTGTGAATGTCATGTTATTCATTCACGTGGGTTTCTGGTCCCTAACTGCATTAATAGATGATCCCTGACTGTTCTGCTGTCTAAAAGAAACCCTGCTGGAGACTGCTGGGGCAGTCAGCATTTCCACAGTTCACTTGTCTCCTGCTGTTGAAACGTAGCTCTGTTGTTGATAATTCATTGCAGGCTCCTTCAGCAATAGCTCTCTCTCTTGCCTTTTCCTCAGAACTCGTTTGGCCACATGGATTATGCACCAATTGTGCTTTATCATTATTATGAGAGGAGTTCAAGTGATATGCAAAACATACGGTTGCCCCTTATATAACATTAGCCAGCTCCCACTGTGACTGAAGAATGTCGGGCTGAATAACAATTTAGAAGAAAGAACTTGCTGGCTGAAAGCAGTTACATTCTAAAGATCCAAAGCTGTAAGCCTTTAACGCTTTGCTTGAAAAACTGATATGAGCTAAAAAAAGAGATGCATCTACTGTAAAATCGTTTATTAGGACATTAAGAAAATGTCCTATTTGCTTTAAATAGCGGCCGTTCTACCGTTTTTTCCCTCAGGTAGAGCACCTTGATGCATTTTTCAAGCTGGAGGAACCGATACAATGAGGTAGAGTCATCTCATTTCCTGGAAGACTTCTAATGATTCTAAATTCTATGGGGTTTTGGGATGAGTCTTATTATGGATTACCTTTGTAATCCTCTGAGGATTATGAGCGTATGGTTCATTGCGATTCATCCTCCGCTCGGAAAAGCACCCTCCACTGGTTCGTGCCGTGGTGCCGGTGGTGGAGACGGTCAGGAAAGGTTAAAGGTTACCTACCCTATTAATAGGGAAATGCACAGCAGATTATGGAAGCATGCGATGCGGGCATGAGGGCCTCCATATTGATCATTTTTCAGAAGCCGGAATTGGCGGGTACCTAATCATATGCAGGACATGGCCTCCTTTTGATACACCAGATGTTCATGGAGTTGCTTCTGGATGCTGTGTTTAAGGTTGGGGGATTTGAACATAAGTGAGGTTTGAATAGTAAATTTGTATTGTGTCCTAGTTGGACTTTTCCCACTGGTGTTTTGTAATTTGCATACTACTAAAAATGACACCCCCTTCCCCGTTCTATCGGCGAGCTTTTTGTGATAAGATGCATGTTGGATTGCGTTACTTGATTTTATTGGAGCAAGTAATGCCATCCAACTTGACTAGTAGGTAGAAACGCAATGCAGTTGGCAGTATATTGTTTGTTAGTCAGTATTGTGATTGCATTACTGATAATGCAGAAGGCTCCAATATACAAATGAGCTCCCAGATCAATCATAATCTTTCTTTACTGTAGTCTGTGATTGTCCTGACCAATCATGATTGCAGATGAACATTTCTCTAGGTGTTTAGAGACACCAAGCAGGTCTCGCAATCCAATGTACTGTATTTGTAAGGGAAACAGGTAGTTTTACTCAGGTACAGTCTCCTACATTTCATTTCAGAAGCATTTTTGGTTAATTAGACTGCTAGTTTTGGCCACAATATTCATTTTATGTTGCAAGTAAGGCTGGAAAATTAATAGTTTTTATATCAAAACTGCAATTTGTGCAATTATTTTCAATTAGCTAAAGTTGCAATTTTTATTATTAAATACACCAAGCAATCCAATAGAGGTAAATGATTTGGGTAATAACAATCGCTACTTACTCAGCTATGTTGATTTAGGTAGCATTTTGAATAAATTGTACTCGTACAAGTCAAATTAATAAAGCATACCTCTTCCTCTTACTCAAATACCCTGTATATTGAGAGGGAATCATGCAGTTCTACTCAGTTACAATCTCCCTGTTCCATTTTAAAAATATTTTCTATCAAAATACACTCAATCATGTTCTTCCAGAGATTCTTCATCCTGATTGGTGGTGTTGTTGGTTAGCCTATCCTGTTGTAATAAGGTGACATTTTACGTAACTTGGTGTCACAAATCAAATACAGCTAGTCATGAACATGGCAAACTAGCAGTTGCGATGAAATCATGTTGTGAACATGAAGCACTAATAGTAGCCATTGATAGCTACAATGGCTAGAACCAGGAGCAGTTCTACCGAAGAAGATAACCCCTGGCCTCATATTCACGATCTGCTTCAATATAAGCTACCACAGCCAACAGCTACACGGGTGTATGAATTAAACAGAGCCAGGAGCCAGCTTAGCTTCCTGAAAGAGACTAATGCTCCAAAAAATACATATCATACGTATCATATACAAAGATAATAATGTTTTTTTTCTGTCCTGGGGTCTATTATATCTGTTTAAAGGCAGGGAATTGTTAGTTCTTATCGTTCTGATGTTTGTTAGAATGTGTTATCTTGAACACTGCACTGTAAATAGTGGTTTGTTGGTTTAACCTAAAATATTACTTCATGTGATTATAGGCAATTAACTAGTTTTATTCCACCTAAATAAATACTTTGAATAAATGTTTCATTCTGTTAATGTATTTTTTTTTAAACTAGTAAAACTAGTTCAGTTGCTTGTTACTATATGAAGTAATTTTTGTAGGTTGATCCAACAAACCACTTTTTACCGTGTGTGTTATCTGTTATTGCTGAATGGTTAGTCATATTGTTGCCTTTAAATTCACGTTTAAAACAATGGTGCATGCTCACATTTGGCCTGTGACATAGCTCGCCATTGGTGAGGTCTTTCCTCTAGACGCTTTCTTATTATTACTCAAGTAATTGTTTAGCCAATAAGACTACTAATTTTGGCTACTATATTTATTTTTATGAAAGTTAATTGGTTTTGTATCAAAATTGCAATCTGTGTAATTTTATATTATAGAATGCATTGCAAGTCTAGAAATTCAGCCTAATAACACAAAGCTTATGAACTGCTTGTAGATGCATTAGAGCAAGCACCCAAATGCCCTCTGCTGTAACATCACAATCACAACTAAGTGGCAGCCTGGCACACTGCCTTCAGCATTACAGCAGTAAAACTGGTCTTGTTGGCCAAAATTTTTAGTTTATGGAAAACAACAACAATTTAAACTGCAATTGTGATATTGGTCAGAAAAATTGCAATTAGGTGCTTTGCCCAAATCGTTCAACCCTAATTTCAGGGCATATACCGTGCTTTTATTGGAACAAAATGGCCTCAGACCTGCGTGCGTCTCTATTCATAACATATGAATATATATTTTCATAACATATTCATTGTGGTAGCCAATAAAGTTGATAAGAGAAATATTAGGCACCATTCGCTTTGAAGAACAGAAGTTTGTTAGACCGAGGCTAGCCTTGGCAGACCTCCTTCAATTTTATATATGAGCCAGAGGCCAAAATCAGGAGGGTGGATTCTTCTAAGAACCTTCCAGCGGCAGGACCTACATCCATGGCGGCTGGACCTACCTGAGCATTCTCTTCTATCATGCTTAGTTTGAGTCAGACAAGTGAAAGGGAAGTAAAAAAAGAGGGAAAAACACCCAAAGAATACCTACTTCCCATTCTGGAGAGGCAAATCAACACGCACAGCTTGACCTACTCCGGCTGTCTTGCAGGAGTTGGTTTGCAGAAGTGTGCGTGGAAGCTATATGAAGAGAAAAGCCTTTGTCATGAATACAAATCAACGGTGACTGGAACCTGAGCCGAGGCCATTGTTAGTGGCACATAAACCCGGCTGGGGGAAGATCAGCCTGGGGAAAATGGACTCTCGCTGCAGATGGAGCGCCCGCGTTTTTCCCCCGCGCTATTTCCGAACGCATATATCGGAATTTCAGACTTCTCAATAGCACCTCGCCGGGAAAGGCTGGTTTTAGCCTTCGGGGTTAGTCATCTCGTCTCTCCGCTTCCTCCAGTAACTACTTACCACAAGGTAGTGCAAGGTGGCATGAATGTTACATGAGATGGCAGGGCAGTGGCATTGTGCTTCCAACACACAGCCTGACCACGGTCAGGCATTTCCTCAGTTATAATTCCACTTTCCTGCTGACAACTGCCTTCTCAAATCCAGCCTGTTCTCCAGTGTTTTGTGATAGCGACTCACCCAAATTGCACAGATTTGCACCATATCTTATTAGCCCTGCGGTTGAAATGGTTTTGGTAATGCATTTTCCTTATCAAAAGTGCCCAGTTGCCATCAGTTGAAATGAGGTATATTTTGGAGACTTGGACATGAACTTTTAAATGACTTTCAGTTTTGTTTGTTTGTGTAGATACTTTTAGATATGTCGAAGTATTGCCTTCCTGGCAAAGAGGATTTAACACTTTGTTTAGCAACGATCAGTTTAAGCTTTGTTTATGATGTACATAATACTTGTATTCTTCTTATTCTTCTGTTTTTAATGTTTAATTACTTGCTGTATGGCAGGCAGTTGTGCTAAGCACCAAGTCTAGTCGCTGAAGATGAAAGGAGCCGGGAAACAAAGCATTGTTGTGCATTGTTCTTGCATGAGAAGCGGCTGGAACATGCTCTTGATTTCGCCCCCTTTTCTCTAAATCCCTTGGAAAAATCTTGACTTCGTCTGTGGCAGCATACAGTGCCGTAAGCTGTGCTTTTGCAGGGACACTGGATTATGAAGGCATGAGCGCGATGGGGGCAGTGCTTAACTCTCGGGGTCTCCTTTTCTTCCCGAGATGTTCCTGGCTGGTAATATTCAGAATGAAATGACAAAAAAGACTAACAGTCATGAGGGCTCTCCTGCTGAGCCCCATGGTAGGGGCCTCTCATCCTCATCCTCCTATTCTATCTGTCCCTCTCCCTCCCTTTCTCCCTCCTTTCCCCTGAGAAACATCCCCAGCAAAGGCTGGAGTCCCAGGACAATGGGGGAAGGCCCCTGGGGGTGGAAGGGGCGGCGGTCGGGAGATTTGCATGCAGCTGTTTGCCGTTTCCACGACCACAAAGGCCAATCAAAGCAGCATTAATGGAGGATGACAAGCGTCGCCCGACGCCTGGTCCCCCGTCTGGGCTGACCCTCACCCACTCTGTTCAGCCAGGAGCAGCTTGCCGGACTTTTCTCAACCTCCCAGAGCTCTGCTGTGCACTGGTTCAGCCCAAAATCTGTTTTTCTCTTATGCCACATGTGATCAGTCAGCCAAGACATGCTTGTTGCCCATAGTTGCTTCTTTAGTTTTGCAGTGGAGGCTAATGTTGGTAATTACCAAGCCCACCAGTTAGCAGTCATCACACGCTTATCTCAGACTGCGTGGAGTTGTTAAGTAATCTCTAATAGACTAGATTGAGTATATGATTTCCTGTTAGCTGTCCATAAAAATGGGCATCTTGAAATATGAATTTGGATTCTACTTGTGTTTTTACAGACGACAGTATGTTATATGGTATATTATACAGTAACATAATAAGTATAATGTGTTATAGTAGAGTAGAGTAGAGTAGAGTAGAGTAGAGTAGAATTGAGTAGAGTAAGTTGTTCAGTAATCTCTAATAGACTAGATTAACTGTTTAACTTGCAGTTAGTTATCCATAAAATGGGCATCTTGAAGCCTGAATTTGGCCCATACTTGTGTTCAGTTTTGCAGATGACAGTTTGTTATACAGTTTATTATACAGTAACATAATAAGTGTAGTATAGTAGAGTAGAGTAGAGTAGAGTAGAGTAAGTTGTTCAGTAATCTCTAATAGACTAGACTGCATGTTTGACTTCCTGTTAGTTGTCCATAAAAATGGACATCTTGAAGTTTGAATTTGGCCATTCTTTCTGTTCATTTTAACAGATGATGGTATGTTATTCAGAATGTCATACACCACATAAGAGACTATATTTGTGGGTGAATCACCAAAGTCCCCAGGATACAATATTACTACAATACTGCAATACTACAAATTTTGTCCCCAAGGGAAAACTTAGTTCACATATCTTAATTAGTCCATGAAGTTTTCAGTCTGTTTATCTCAGTAATTTGAATTGAAGCAAAATAGTATTGTGAAGCAGAGTGACTGTCGAAACATTGCATTACCTTTACGTTTTATAAAATACTGATACTTGGCATCCGTCTATTGATACAATATTGCCATGCAAATTCTATGCATACTATGCAGTATAGATTTTTTCCCCAGCTCTAGTAACTACATTAGCCTTCAGTCCAAAACTAGAAACATACTTCTTGGCTGGGTGACTGCATTTGGGATAAGGATTGCGTATATATTTGATTTCTGGCCAAACTCTGCTATTCCAGAGATGAAGCATGAGGGAGGCTTTAGAGGTCAGAGGTCAGAGGTCAGCTAACATTTGCGTCTTAATGACCAAGGGCAGACCACTGAAGGAGACATGCTCAGGCCAGCCAAAAGACTGGTCAGTGTTACTTCATTACTGACTGCTGTTTCAGAAGACACAAAGCAGTGTATGGGCATGTTCAGCCCTAAGATCCTGAGAATGTGACGGTGCAGCCCTGCCTGTGCCCGTTGTAATTTCTCTCTCTCTCTCTCTCTCTCTCTCTCTCTCTCTCTCTCTCTCTCTCTGTTGTTTTTTTCCCCTTCTTTTTTGCTTTCCAAATGCATTCATCTGAGCTCCAGTGCCACATCCAATTTCAAGGGTGTTGATAGAAAACAAAATTTGTATTATAGTGGGAGTTCTTACCCGTAAATTATGGTCCGTGGACCGGAAGAAAAAAAGGGAGGTGGCCAGAGCGCGCCTCATTGTGTGACTGTATAGGCTGCTGACTGCGTGCCTGGGCTCAATAGGCAGCTTAGAGAGTGGGGCCGGAGGAGTCATAAGAAAGGCTGCGTTTTCCCAGCCGCTGACCAGAATGCCTGATAAGGCTCCGTGTCAACAAGGCCAGGAGAAGTGGGGGATCACAGCCAATTACGTCACAGCCAGTGTAGTTGCCATAGCAAATTGGATTGAGCATTCCACGTAATATATTATTTACTGCCTAGGATACCCCCTTAACATGATTTAATCTAAAACAGAGGGAAATAAATAGAGAGAGCAGCACTGGCTGGCTCGCTCGCTAGCACCAGTGCTTCTTTCTTCCTTTTCCTCTTTATCTTCAATTTTGACTGCTACTGGCAATATGCTGCTTGAGACTTGGCTGAGCTTGTAGAGCCATGCAGGTGCTTGGAATTAAATAGAGCCAGGAATCAGCCCAGACTATTCCCAATCTTCTTGCAAAAGGGATATGGTGGCGTATACCCATACATTAGCATATACAGCTATACAAGTGAAGCTATACGCATTCTAACCATCTTTTTACTTTGACTATTTCTAAAGTTGAATTCAAGGCTTTTTTAACAACAAAGTGTTTACCTTGCCACTTCATTTATTATGAAGCTGGAGGCCTGTTGCCCCCGCAACCCCTATCCCTGAATTTCTGACGGAGCTCTAGATGCAAAAATCGATAGTCAGGAACCTAAAGAAACATGTTTTGAAGCTCAAGCTGTTTTGTGTTCTCTATATGGGGTCTGAGAAGTGTCTGATTTTGGCAGGTCTGATTGACTAAGAAAGTTGCTGGGAGCTTCTGAGGCATCGTCTTACCGGATTCCATGTATAAACACAGCGGCGGTTGACGTGAGTTAAGCTGCCTCAGAAATCACAGTGACGTTAAGATTTAGTGAGACGTGCTCTCAGAAACAGCGGAGTCTCTCCGAGCTTCCTGCTTGCGGGTTACGTTAACCTGTGGGTCTGGCTTGATAAACTGACTGCCTGATTCTGAATGGCATTGTAATTAGTTGTCAGAGATAGGTTCCCAGGTTAGTCTAGATACTCCCCTGTCCCTGTTATTGATTTAACTTTTGTTTCTTGCCTCCGGGCCCCGGAGACATGCATCTTGCGCGGGGGAGGCTCATACTCCAGCACCAGGCTTCATCAATTCCTGGGCCTTCTGTTGACAGCTGTTTGCGATCAGACCACATGCGCTTGATGGATGCGGGTAGCCTTTCGGCTGAAGGAGTTGGAGACGGTGGGGGAGCCGCAGTGACGGGTGGTCCCGCACAAAGGCAATATGTGCGGCTTGTTTTTATCTCTTCGGAGTTTTGAAAAGCCACGAAACGCACGGTCCCTCTCTCTGCACAGCGTTAAAGAGTGATAAACCTGTCACGCCCCTCCATGAGGAACGAGCATCCAGCTATTCATCAGTCTTTGTGGTGAAGTGAGGGAGGGGCCTGGGTTAGCTCAGGCTCTATTCTCGACAGCTCTTTATTGCAGTTATGGATAGCTGTAGTCAGTGGGGGCAGCAACCAAAACGCTGGACCATTTTCTTCCTTTGATTCAGTCACATATGCAGTGGACCAGAGGTGTAGCAAATGTAAACATCGAAAAATTCACCATCCATTCCAGTGAGCGATGTCTACATTTTAGTTTACCTGTAGCTCAAGGAAACAAGCAGAGAGATTCTGTCAAAAGTGCGGGGTCTGAACTCCCAATCGATGCCACATTTGTGTTTCTAAGTAGTTTTTGCATCCTGTATTGGGGACAGGAGCACGCTCCTTTAGATCCTTTGCCATGTTTTTAGCCATCTTTGCTAACCCTGAAGTGCATATTTCTGCCCCTGATATAGAATGTAAAACTAAAACAAATTTACTTATAATTACCTGGCTAACTATGTAACTACATTATATTAACTATGTAATAACAATGTAATTATATGTAAATACGCATGAGTAGTTGTTTAACAAATAAAATGTACAGCTAAATGACAGTAACCGTACAGCTAGACTCTGTGAGGGTTAATGTCTTTTGAAGAGATATTGCTTTCCTACACAGATGTCAGCCTTTTTGCAGCGCTACCGTATCTGGGTTATATTTCTAAGACTGAGCTTCACTATGACCTCTGTGGTCTTTCAGTTGAGTATTCCTCTTAGATGATCTAAAGCCTTCAGAAAGTGGTATTTTACAGTACATTGAGCTCTGCTTTCAAAATCAATGTGCCAGTCATTCTAACAAAGTGGAATTCATACATTTCATGCTTTTTAGGTGCTCATGAGGCGTTCACTTCTACAATGGACATATCATGCAAAACACACTCGCTCACACAACAGCTTTGAGGCATTCAGAAAGCCACATGCAGTAACTACAGTATAGCCGACATGTTTACAGTTGTATCAAGTGGGACAACACATTTTCTTCTCATTTAAGGAATAATTGGGCAAACGATCAATCTTAGAGAAACAGTTGATCACCCAAAACCTATTTGGTATCCACAATTTTCTTATTTGGTTTGTATTAGAGCTTTCAGGCTGATTCAGATGTAAACTGATTCAGTGTATCGCCTTCCTAAAAACAGGGTCCCACTTTATTGGGTTTTAGTTGAAGGATATCTACAAAGAACCTACAGTGGGCCACCTTCATATACATTGGTACTAAAAACATTAATTGGCCCCCATCTTGAGACCTCATGCATACTTTTGTATGAGAGGGAGTGTATCTTCGCAAGTATTATCACTGCTGTGATTTGGCCTTAAGCGCAAGCTGGAGGCGAATACAGTATTGTAATTTCCCAGGAACACATGACCTTAAGCGTTCTGTCACTTTTATACAACAGAATAAAAAATAAAGACAAAAAGTAGAGCAAAGAAGCTCAAAATTGTGTCAAAAGTGCTTTAATATTGTCAGAAAAGTAGTAGCCTTTTACTGTGAAGAGCCATGTAACTGTGACAATATCAGGTTCAGCTCAGCTTGTTCAGTTTTGATCATATCAGATTTACCTGAATGTCGTTTAGTTCCAGCCAATCATGTTTGCCAGTTGTATTGGATTCATTTCTAGGCACTTTCAGTTTGTTTAACTGATCTGCCATCACAGCTGCTGACTATACGACTTGATGTTAAATTACAACAATGTTAATTTAAGCTTCTATTACTTGTTAAATACATTAGCCTCATAACTCCAGTGTGCAAGTAACCCTGTCAAGTTAATGATGTCTCATATGACATTAAAGGGTGCCGTACTTATTTTTTTTCTCCCAAATGCAGCATTGCACTATTCCAGCATCCCTTTCCGAAGCTTTGTAACCCACCCTTGAACAGCACTTTTTGTAAAATAAATCCATGAATCCGACACTGGATGTCTTTTGTGATAATTTATCCATTTCTCTGTGATTAAAACAGTTATTGTTGTTGTTAGCATGGGTGTTTGGGTGTTAACTGTCCACTGATGCCTTGGGTTTAGTCAGGGGCTGTGTTCCTAACTTGTCGACCAATCAGAGACTGTGTTTCTAACTCGTCAACCAATCAGAGGGTGTGTTCCTGACTTGGCGAATGAAACAATGCGAGTGTGCTGCGTCCACAAGAAATGCATTATTTGATATACAGTATCCTTTGATATCACAGACAAGATTGTTGAGCTAAGAGGGTTACTGACTACATTACAGGTAAGGTGAAAATTGTGTAAATGTGTTTTTTTATTGAGTTCCTACTTTAGACACGTTTGATGTGATCAATGCTACTTAACTAAAGTTGCACAGGATCTAATTGATAAACCAAAAGACCAAGATGAAGGTCAATTTGTATCTGGAAAGTGATTCTGTTTCCCCCTGAAAAAAAAGCAGCTCAAACTGGATAAACTGAGTTGTTCGGGTTTTCTGTGGCCACAGCAGAAAAGATCACAGTGGTCATCTCATGATGCTGTGCTCATCAGCGCTGTGAGCGATGGTCAGCCGTTGCACGGCGCATTTGTGTGTGCATCTGTTCACATGGTGTGAGCGGCGTGTCGGCTCTGCACTGTACTGAACCGGGGTAATTAGAGGCAGGGCGCTAAGTGAGTTGGTTTACATGGCAGGGCTGGAGAATGAATGGCGCGGTGAAAAAGAGCAGTGCGTTTTTCTCTTTTCTCTTTTTTCCCGCCGAGGCAACAGGCTGAGAGGAGGCTAATTGGGGAGCACGGAGCAGAAAACACAAATGGCAGCTGCCCCCCTCGGGACCGAGGGTTGCCGCTAACAACTGTGATTATTGACAGTTCATTCAGTCTCCTTATGCTTTCTGAAGCGGAGGCGAACTGCAGCACCTTCCTCTGTTTTCAGTTTCATATCCAACCTGCTCTGCAGTGCATATGGTGCTGCAATCTGAACACATGAAAAGTTCCTTTCTGCATCTTTCTTTCTGCATCTCTCTCTTTACTTCTTTCCTCTGGTGCATTTTTAGCTAGCAGCCACTGCTTAGCAAACTCAAACACCGTATCAGAACGTGCAAATGTCTTTCTTTTGTGTCTTCTTTTCTTCTTTCTGTCTTTCTTTTTTTCTTTCTTTCTATCTTGTTATTATTCACGTATATGCTAACTGCTTTGCAAACCTGCACTGAACGCTACTCAGTTTTTGCAGTCTGAATTTGCCACTGCTTAGCAAACCTGAGATGCTAATAGCACACCATAAAGCTCTGCAAGTCTTTCTTTCTTTCTTTCTTTCTTTCTTTCTATTATGCATTTATTTGCTACCTGATTTAGGCATATTTGCAGTCTGAGTTAGCCACTGCTTTGCAAACCTGCCCTGCACGCTACAGTGCATCTGATGCTTTTTTCTTAATTTCTTTCTTTCTTTTTTCTCTTTCATCTCATTCCTTTTTTTTGCGATTTGAATTAGCCATTGCGTAGCAAGCCTGCAATTCAAACTGCATACCATACAGTTCCGTAAACTGTTTGTTTGTTTTCTTTCTTTCTTTCTTTTGGTCTTTCTTTCTTTTATGCATTTGTTTGCTACCTGATTTAGCCACATTTGCAGTCTGAATTAGCCACGGCCTAGAAAACCTGCAATGCAATTCATAATTGCACACCATACAGCTCTGTAGCTTATGTTTGTGTGTTTGTTGTCTTTTTCTTTGTTTGTTAGTTAGTTAGTTAGTTAGTTAGTTTCTTTCTTTCTTTCTTCTATTATGCATTTGTTGTTTGTTTATTATGCTACCTGATTTGGGCACATTTGCAATATGAATTAGCCACTGCTTTGCAAACCTGCAGTGAAAATTACACACCATACAGATCTATAAGCCTTCATTCACTTTGTTTTTTTGTCTTTGTTTTTGTTTGTTTGTTTGTTTGTTTGTTTCTTTCTTTCTTTCTTTCTGTCTAGTATGCATTTGTTTGTTACCTGATTTAGCCACATTTGCAATCTGCTTAGCTGCAATGCAAATTGCATGGCATATGGCTTTGCAAGTCTTTCTTTCTTTCTTTCTTTTTTTTATTTGCCTTTACCTGCAGCAGTTACTATTTGACATTTTATTGCTTCCCCCCAAAAAGAAAACGAAGAAAAAAGAAAAAAAAAAGGTCTTTTCAAATCATTTGTTGAAGGGGAACACAATTGAGCAAAATAGTTAATTTTCCTCTAAGCACGGCTGTTTGGCTGCACTCACGGCTGCGCAGCGCGCCGTATAGATTTTTCCTCCTGTGTGGACTCCAGACAGTCCCTCCTTCGATCGGCACGACTGTAAAATAGATTAAATTACACTTCATGCGGCTAGGATTCATGTTCTCTCTCTCTCTCTCTCTCTTTCTCTCTCTGTCCAGTTTTCTCTCCCCTTCACATAACTCTTCCACTCTCGCTCACACTTTTGTACACTAGTGGTAGAAAATTACATGCAGTAAAAACCTGTAAGCAACAATGAAAGATGTATTACGCTTCTATGGAAGCTTTCAGCATTTTCAGCTGTCACTGCTTGTGAAGACTGGTGCTGGTTTGGAGTTTGAGAAGAAAGGTTAGACAGAAGGTGGCCTACTCAACACAAGCTGGTATACACTCTTTCTTTCCATGATACAAGTTCAAAAGCAACGTGATGTTCTGATTATGTTGCCTATAGTAAGCATCGTTGTTGGTCGAATAGGGCTGCATAACATGGACAAAACTACTATGCTATACTATTACAACTGCAGAGTGTCTTTCATGGAATTCCATTTATCTCTCAAAGGTTCTATACAATTCAACACAGTAAACAGAGTCGTTCAGAGCCGGTTGATGTGAAATGGTTCACTGTAGAGACAGCAGTGCTGATAGCAACCAGGGGTCACAATGTGACTCAAATAAAACCATTTTACTACAATAGGACATGACCAGTAATCCTACAGACGTCTTCTGAGTTTTATACCTAACGATGGTAAAGTTGTAGTAGATCCAAACATGTAAGTTTTCTTTGGGTACATTTTAGCCTTTTGTACACTCTACATATATCCCTCCACCAAGAATGGATTGAAAAAAGTTTGAGGCCAAAACCTCAAATCATAAAACAATGTTTCAGGCACCAGGCGAATATTCCAGTAACGTTTTTTGTGTAATAGCTTTCTGTAAGGGAGCTTGCAGAAGCATTATACTCTTCAGAGGTCTGGTTCCTATCACCACCCCCGTGACTAATTCAGACCCTGAATTATTAACCACTTAACTATGCAGAAATTCTGGGAAATTGGTGGAATTCCCCCTGTAACAAGACTGGCAGGCATTGTTTTAGCCCAAAGTGTTTTCCGTAATGTAGTGGTCTTCATTTGTCCAAGCTACTCTGGAACATCTGACATTGTTTAGAATGCTCAGAACATTGAAAGGCCTCATTGCATATTGCATCCTCTTGCAGTGTCAGTATTGCAAAAGCCATTCCTGTGATTAACCAGCAATGCAGGTAGCTATTGTTAACCCAGCATTACATGAAGGGTCGTTAGATAGTTAACAGCATTTGCTGAAGATTGTAGTACTGTGGTATTATTTTCGTTCACGTTAATTAGCTCAGTCTTTGTCTTACAAAGCTGTTTGAAGTCTTGGATGTTCACGATTCATACATTTCAGTGCTGTGATCCTCGAAGCTTCTACTTCTTCCTTTTATTTCCAAAGGAAATGTGTAGATGTGTGCTTCCAGTGTTAATTTGACTGATTTGACTGATTCTCACATCTTCAAAGTGTCTGTCTGGTAGTCTACGTCTGCAGCGTGGCCTTTCGAGGGAAAAAAAAAAATAGAAATTGATGCGGTCTTTCATCTTCATCAGAAAACCAGGCAAACGGGGTTATGCGCTTTGTCTTTTGCTCTAGGAGATACTTTTGTTTTTTTTATTTTTTACCTCCCTCACTTTCCCTCCCAACATCTACTTCTCTGTTTTTCTCGTTCGGACTCACTAAGCATGGCCAAGACTTTCATTTTGTCCAAAATCACAGCCGTGGCAGAACACAACCTTAGTGCATTGCATTATCTCCGTGGCCAGTTTGAAAGAGATACTGTTTGTGCTAGTGAGCTAACCATGAAGGACGCTCACTAACATCTATTTAATTGTCTGTCTGCGGGAAATCCGTGTGGACAGAAACAACTGCACATCACATGCACCTCCGGATCGGTTTCAGACACAAATTAAGACGCATGTTCGCGATGTCGCTGAGGTGAAACGACTATGAAGTCATCGATGGGCAAATGAAAAAAAGGGGCTTCGCCGGACGACCGTCGGCGGTGTCTTGTTTCTCTTCTCCTGCCATTGTTATTGTTACCTTTTTGTTAACGGTGTTGAGAGTCAGACTTTGGATACTCACATTACATTTTTATGGTAACGGGGTAAGGTAACATGGTAATTTCTCAATGTCAATACACCATTAAATACCTTCAGCCATGGTGAAAGCCCTGCACACAGTACACTGATAACAATTCTCCTTCCAGATGGTGTTGGTGATGTGCCTTGTGGTGTTCAGCATGCCATAACATTTCAAAATAAATATAAGGAGTTTTTCAAGGGTGGAAAACAATCGTTTTGTTAGCTTTTATTGCCGTCTAAGGACATTTTACGTAGCGAAAAGAACAAAAGTTGAATTTCCAGCTGTGGATCGTTCTGTTCTTTTAACAGTTTATGTATGTATCTTTCTCAGAAAGCTTACATTGCTTATTTGATGGGGAGCAAGAAAAGTTCTCTGAGTTTCATTTCCAGTTCTCGTAACTAGATAATGTAAAAAATGGACTGAAAGGAAAACACAATCAGTGTTGATTTTGCATCCTCCTTAATTGTTAGCAGTGGAGCTAAAGCTAGCTAATTGCCAGGTGGAGGATGATGAGTAAACATTGCTGTAGCCAACTTGGCAGTCAGTTTAGCATCTGCATGTAAAGCAACCCATTTGCTCTGTTGCACAGTTGAAATGGTCATAAGTTATTCAGGAACACATTATGCATTCAGAAAACGATGCTAAAAAGGGTTCTTTAGAAAGATGCTATAAACCGTCTTTAGTTTCCTCGAGAACCTTTTACAACCCTTTAAGTTCTAGGTATTAACCAGATAAGTACAAACTGCAAAACTCTAATTATGTTGGGTGAGGTGATGATAGATTCCAAGACGTTCTCACTAAATTACACTGAAACCAACAAGGTTTTAACTGGAATAGTACAAGCTCCACAGTGCTGTGTAATATACAAACCCAATTCCAGTATCTAAAATGCAAATAATGCATTTAAATGCATTTAAAAATCTACTTTGACCTGTATTTGAACAGGAATAGGACAAAGATAAAATATTTCATGTTTATCTTATCATATCATTCTGAAATTGATGCATCCAACACCAATAAAGTTAGGACAGAGCAAGTTAAGGCTAAGAATAATATGAAATGTTCAGTAAAACAGTTCTCCATCGACTGATCGTTCAGAGTTGAGGTATTTCGCCCAGTAAAGTGCATAATACCATTAAAAAGTTCTTAGAAGCCAGAGAAATCTCTGTGCGTACAGGAAAAAGCCGAAAACCACAAATGAATGTCTGTGACCTTTGACCCCTCAGACTGCACTGCATTAAACATGCTGATATGCTTCCGTGATGGATATCACCACATGGGCTCAGGAATACTTTGAAAGAACTGTTGTTAAGTCTGTACTATGTACAGTGGAAGTCATACGTCCAGAAACTTCCAGAACCATGACCTCTCTGGGCTGGAGCTTATCTGAAATAGACTAATGCACACTGGAAACCTGTTTTGTGGTCTAATGAGTCAGTCTGTCAGATTGTTTATGGAAATAATGGTTTGTGTTCCACAGACCAAAGAAGAAATGGATCATCCAGATTGTTACCAGCACAAAGTTGAGAAGCCAGCATCTGGCTCTCTGATTGGGTGTTGGTATAAATGAAACTGAATCTGAGCAGTAGAAGAAAGCTAAGATTTTGTGGTTTTACTGAGTCCTTACAGTTTACTTTAAAAGTCTTTGTACTATCAGGTTACATTACAGCTTATCTGGAATTTAGAAGTGTTTCCAATTTACTTTCCTGCTTAGATACATGGCATTATATTGAAGTTTAGTGTGTTTGTACTTATCATCTCTGTACTCCAAATAATTGTGAGAAACTGATCTATATGTTTTTTCAGACTAATAGCTAGAACCTGTTTTTCTGTTCAGTGTAAATTAGTCTGGGAATATTTTGCTAATCAATAATTCTAAGGCTTTGGAGTTTGTACCACACACATATTCAGTTTATATCTAGAACCTGGCCTAAAAAATCAAAATACTTTGGAGTTTGCACCTCACACTTCACACAGGTTCAGTACCTAGAACATATATGTATATGTCCCATAACCTTTCAACGAATGGTTCTTTAAAGAGACATTTGGGAGTATAAAGAACGTTTTTTTCAAGTTTAAAGAACAATGATTCTACAGCACTTTGGAGTATGTACCACACACTTATTCAGTTTATATCTAGAACCTCTTTGTTCAAAATACTTTGTCCCTCACCCTTACTGGGTCAATACCCAGAACATATGAGAATGGTAAAAGAAAAACATCACAGGATCAGTTAATGGTTCTTGTAAGAGATTTTTGTGAGTATGATGTTTGAAGAACATTTACTTTATGTAATGGTTCTAACCCAATTCAAGTTTTTTTAACCTAGAACTATCCAAGCCAGAACCATTTAGAACCCTTTCTTAAAGAGTTTAGAATCATAAGGCATGTAGTATACACTCCCTACAAATGGTACTTTGAGGTTCTTTATTATTGGCAGTGGTAATTTTGGAACCATGAATACTCAAAGAACCATCTGAATGCGTACAAAAAACACAGTTGTATATGGTTCTGTAAAGAATCTCTTTAAAAGGGTTCTCTATAGGGCATTAAATGTGTTCCACTGCTTTTATGAGTCAAAGGACCCTATTTAATACGATACATCAGGAATATATTGTTCTGTTCTGATCGATATTCAACGATTCCACCATCGCTAACCTCTACATCTTTGCTCTGTTTTGCAGCGTTCAGTCGAGCGGCACTGCCATTTGGCCTGGTGCGCAGAGAGCTGTCGTGCGAGGGTTACCCCATTGACCTCCGCTGCCCAGGGAGCGACGTCATTATGATCGAGACGGCCAACTACGGCCGCACGGATGACAAGATCTGCGACGCAGACCCATTCCAGATGGAAAACATCAACTGCTACCTCCCAGATGCCTACAAAATCATATCTCAAAGGTAAAGGCTTCGTGCCAAGCATCACTCAGAGTGCAAATGTGGACTCCATTTCCTGACTTCAGATTTGTTCTTAGATAGAGCATTATTCTGAGCCTCTTTAAGTATGGCAGGGCTTTTTTTTCACCCTGTGGTAGTCAGTATGGTACTTGCTGCTAAGGGTAACATAAACAAACCTGAATTCTACTATTAAGGCTCACTGGCTGATCACTAAAGGGTTCTTTCGCCGTGTGCACCTGACCACAATCATTTCAAAGAATGTCTAGGGTAGGAAGCTTCCAGAACAGTCCTTAAGGCATGTATTATGGAGTTGCAAATGAGAGCTGTGTGAATTACCAAGGAAACAAAATGAATGCTGTCCCAATTAGTTGAGTATTTCAAGGTTTTAGAAGCCCTTTGAGCTTTAGAAGTCAGGTTTATTGCGGCCGATAATGAATTCAGGGTGTAATTTGATATGAATTGTTTCTCATGCGTACTTTGTTGAACCAAGCATAGAAATTCTGTTGAAAGTGCAGATTCTAAACTTTCAAACCATAACATTTTAGTGTTTGTAAGTAAAAGATGTGATTTTATTTTGATTTGAATTTGATAAAAAGTAATTTTTAATTAAATTAATTTAATAATAAAAAAAGCTGTTGACATATAAAAGTCTTGATATAGAATATAAAATTTAATACAATTGTAATCAATCACATTGTAATTAATTGTGTAATTACATTTAAGTAAATGTGTCTTGTAAATTGAATGTAAAGCATTTCTCTATATTTGGAAGGATTAACTAAACATATATTAGTAATTAGTTAACTAATGTTACAGTAATTTAAATGTATTTAGCTTTTGTATAGTTGGTACAACTTTGTCCCAGATTAGCTTGAAAGGAATTCAGGTTTAAGTATTTGCCATATGTTTACATCAGTACCAGTACAAACAATTGCAGACAATTGAATCTAAATGAATTAATTACATATGTAATTACTGCTGTCAGAACTAAATTTGTATCCCCAAAAATGATAACTCTAAAGAAGAAGGAAAAAACATACATAAAAAACATACACTTCTTTTGGTCCCTTCATCATAAAATGTACATGCAATGTAAAGGGACAAAATAGCAAAAATGGAGTAACAAGGTTCTGTTCTGACAACAGTCATATGCACGGTTAGTGGAACTACAAATAATGTTATAGAAATTAAAATTCTATTTTATTTATATAGCAGTTCGCACAAAATCAGGAGTCTGACAGGAATGCAGGTCCATTTTTTTTGTCTTTTGTCTGCATCAAAACAAAACAAAAGGAAATTTACAGAATTGCAGGCATGAACCAGAAAATAACTACCCAGAAAGCAGATTACATGAAAATGTGATTTACATGCATAACCTTGTAATTACATGATTAAATTTGAATGTTATAGTTAACTGACATCTCTAGATTACTTAAGGGTTAACTGAACAGTTGATTAGTGATGTCACAACTATAATTTGAATTCAGTTTTATGTATATAGCAGTTTGTACAACATTGTCCCAAATCAGCTTGGCAGGACTGCATATATAATTCTATGTAGTTACATGATTATATTTCATTATTATAGCAAAACAACATTCTTAACACTAGATCTCTTAAGGGTTAACTAAACAGTTGATTAGTGACGTCACTATAATTTGAATTCACTTTTATTTATATAGCAGTTTGTACAACATTGTCCCAAATCAGCTTATCAGGAATGCATGTGTAATTATGTAATTACATAATTGTGTGACGTAATTACATAATTACATTTGACTATTATAGCAAAACAACATTAATAACTTTAGCTATCTAATTGCAATTAATAAATAATTGCAAAATTACATTTGCTATAGGGTTACATATCCCTACTGCCTTTATGACATATGATTCCTATTGGATTAAGTATTTAGAAACACTTGTGGAGGGTTATGTCAGTTGACAGTTTTATGTGGGTGTCATGTAGCCCTATGTGCAGTAACGTGTTACCCAATTTTATTTGTGTAGCAGCTTGTTCAACACTGTCCCACCTCAGTTTGACAGGAATACAGGTCCAAGTTTGCCATTTGTTGACGTCAAACAAACTAGAAAATTGCAGGAACGGACCGGATAATAACTACTCATAAAGCAAATCAAGTGTAAATGTAATAGACATGGCGTAACCATGTAATTACATATGTAATTACATATGTAATTGCACGATTAATTTTGAATAGTGCACCAAAAGGACAGCAATAACTCTCATCTTAACTACTGCTGTACATTTTCCTCCAAAAAATAGCTGGAACCCGCCACTTAAACAGTAACTCTACATAGGACTCATGCAGCCGTTTCCTGAGCTATTTCCTTACAGATTGAAAAGCTGCTTTTCTTTGTTCGGAGCTGCGTTCTCGGCGGCAGTGGCACAGGCTGCAGCCCTGAGTAATGCTCTCCTCTCAAACCATTTATATTTGTGACACTTGTGCTTGCTCCTACTCTCTCAGGACATTCTTGTGTTGCTGCCAGACTACACACACATACGCACAGACACACACACTTACACACACTCATGCACACATTCATAGCGCTGGGAACTCTCTGCTGCCGCTGCTGCTAGCTGTGATGGTGTATATTTAAAGCACCCCAGATATTAACATTTCATAAGGCACAGCCGACGCTGCTCGTCTGGTGAAAAAGCAGTGCTAACCCGCCGTGTAGATAGCTGCCTTCCCGTTAAAGCCCAGTGCCTTGAATTGTAAGAAGCAGGCAAAGTCCCTATTTTAGGCCTTAGTTAGAGGCCTGGAAATGTGACATTTTAGCCAGTTTTTACACGACATTGAGGATTAGATGCCTCCTTAAAGCCTGGTTTTACTGCCACAGGAAAAGATATAGGAACCTTGGGCAGGTGATCTAGACATAAAACCGTGTTAGGGCTAAAGCTGGTTGGTTTTTCAAAGGAAAGGCGGCTGCCTTTTGTATCTGGTGGTAAAGATTAGCAGTTCCACCCCAGTCAGTGTGTGTCTGTAAAACATTAGCATACAGTGAAGTCAGATGGACGAGTTACAGCTTCACTCTTACATCAGTCATTGCCATTAATATTCATTGCCTGTCCTTCTTAGAGGAGACGAATGAAAGCCCGTTAGTGTGTGTCCTCTCATTGGTTGTTCAAAAAACTGTGTACCGCACATGTTCCCATGGGTAGCTTTAGGTTATAATTGACACTTTGTGGCGGCTCCACCCACTGCGGGTTGTGGAGGTTTCCGCTGCTCACAATTAAGCAAGGTTATGGAGCTTTTACTGTCTTGGGAAAGACTCGGGGAAAGGGGCTGTAGCAACAGGAGTTTCAGCCCTTGTAAATGGCAATGTAGTGGTTCGTTATTAAACGAGGAAACAAGCAAAGAAGCCTTGTGGAAGTGCAGATTCAAAGCTTTCAAATGAACCACATGTTTGTTTGGATGTAGGAAACAAGAGATTCTGGTAACATCAATTTCAGTATTTGCTGTACAACAAGATGTATTAAACAACATTGTGCGACAGACATTGTTTTGTTGATAACATCATAAAGAAGCTTCATTTTGAAAGAATGGAACTTAAAAGATATACAATAAAAAAAATAATATTTTCACGTTTAAAGTAAAAATTTTAATTTAAAAGTTTTAAAAAAATGTTTAAAAAAATACACATTCTGTACATTAACTATGGCTGCCATGATTAGTAAAATTTAAAAATCGATATATGTATGATTTTTTTGTTTTTAGGAATTTACCTTAAAATTCAGTTCAAGTTATAAATGTTTTTCACAGTACTACTACATAATTGCTGCATGCATGATGTCAGTTGTTTTTGGCTGTACTCATTGATCCACATTACTGAACACTACAGTTTTAAAAGTCATGGTGGCTGAAGCAGAATTCTTGGTTGCAAAGAGGGTTCTGAAAGTATGGAAGTACTTCAAAGTAGTATGTGACTTAAAAGGTATTCACTAAAAAAGTATTTTCACCCCCAAAGTAAAATTATACATTTAAAAGTCAACTGAAAGTTTAAATGCATGTAAAAATTCTGTTCTGTAATTAGGGCTGCCATGATTAGTTGAAGTTAAAAATTACTTTTTTTGACATTATCAACATCCATGTTTTAAATCAATGCAAAATATTTAAAATTATTTTTAGGAATTTACCTCTTTGTTTTCAAAAAATGCTTCAATTCAAATAACACCTGTTTTTTCTCAGTACTACTACATAATTGCTGCATGCATGATGTCAGTTGTTTTTGGCTGTACTCATTGATCCACATTACTGAACACTACAGTTTTAAAAGTCATGGTGGCTGAAGCAGAATTTTGAAAGTATGGAAGTACTTCAAAGTAGTATGTGACTTAAAAGGTATTCAATAAAAAAGTATTTTCACCCCCAAAGTAAAATTATACATTTAAAAGTCAACTAAAAGGTTAAATGCATGTAAAAATTCTGTTCTGTAATTAGGGCTGCCATGATTAGTTGAAGTTAAAAATTACTTTTTTTTGACATTATCAACATCCATATTTTAAATCAATGCAGAATGTTTAAAATTATTTTTAGGAATTTACCTCTTTGTTTTCAAAAAATGCTTCATTTCAAATAACACCTGTTTTTTCTCAGTACTACTACATAATTGCTGCATGCATGATGTCAGTTGTTTTGGTCTCTACTCATTGGTCAACTTAATTAGGGCAGCCATGATTAGTCAAAGTTAAAAATCACATATGTATGATTTTTGACATTAACAACATCCATATTTTAAAGCAATGCACAATTCGTATAAGATATTTTCTTTTTTTGTTTCAAAAATGCTTTAATTTAAATAACAAATTGTTTTTCTGAATACCACTTCTTTATTGCTGAACGCATAAATGTTAGTCGTTTTGGTCAAAGTCATTGGTCATATTAGTACAAAGCTATAGTTTTGATGGCATACCATATCGGTACTAGCGCAATACATGAACACCTGAAGAGAAAACACACACAGGTGCTATTCTGGATGATGGACTACCAGTACAGGCAAACTCTCTGTAAGTGTCTATTCAGTGTTTATTAAATCAGCATTAATAGGTAGAGCCTTTAAAATCTGTGGTCTTTGTTGCTGGTAAACACACTCATTATTAAGGTCGTCCAGCTGCTACCTATGAATTTCCTTTGAAGAGGTGCTTGGGAACATGTATAGGCTAGAATTAAGACTTGTACTACACAATACAGTTGACAGGACATGTGCCTTATCTGATTATCTTATTATCTATTGTTTTAAAACCTTTCATTGTATAAGGAAAGCCATAAATACAAATAGCCCATTTCTGCCTTTTTTTGAGAAGTGCAGAGAAACAAAAACTGTTAGAGTTCAGTTCAGTTCAATCAAAGTTGGGTCTTGAATGAGGCTGCAAGAATTCTGAAGTTTGGTTCAGCCGAAATAAAGCCGCACTTGAGAGAGAGCAGCTTCGTGCCCAACAATTACTGGCTAATGCACTTTCATATCTGAAGTACATGAGGGACTCATCCTGATACCAATTTAGCCGTTTAGAATAAGCCAGCTGTCTCCTCCTATATGACTCTGCTACTTGACTCAGAGCTTCAGCGCGGCTGATGTTGCCGGTGTCAAGGTCAGCACTCCGACTGTGCAATGGTCATTCAGCCTCTCTCCACAGAGTCCTTCAAGGCAGACTGTTAGCCGACGCACGCTAACACAAAAAATTAGCACTTCTTCAGCCGTCGTGTCGTGTTATCTGGCTTAAGTGGCTGCCTGATGCCCACTTTCGGCACGTCATCGGTGACATAATGGGAAACAAAATCATCAACGGAAACATATTAATGTAGACATAATTTTGTTGTGTCGCTTCGTGATTTCGGAAGAGTGAGTCCTCTGGGCTCAGGCAGCCTTTCTCCTCCGCTTTATCTTTCCCCTCAGAATAACTTGAAGTTATGGCCCTGGGCGAGGGATAATGAAATTTCTCTTAATTAATATTTTCAGTATGGAGCTCTTGGGTAGCCCAAAGCCACGACTGTCTTGCAAGCAGCATCCTGTACGTGAGAGAGCATGGAACAGATCAGCATGGCCTCTTCAGATGATATGCCAGATGATGCAAGAAAGAGGCAACTTTTTTTTTTTTTAAAGGGCAGAGGAGATGACACGTAGTAATTAGGGGTTATGTTAAGATCCAAACACTTCTTGCCAGACACAAAACAAGCGAAGATGTTTGGGGAAAGGTCATTGAAGTGGTCGCGCAGGAGAAGACAGACTTGGAATTTAAAGGCCTTCTTGCAAGTGGGTTGAGAGAAGGAACTGGTCGGCTTTGCTTGTGTAATTAAGACACCACAGTAGGAGTTTAACTATATGGCTCTTGTTGCTGCTGAGCCTTTCTCAGCAGGACAGATAAAGAAAGTGCTGGTTGGAGTTTTTGTTGACAAGTTTATGGAGCTGTTCAGCAAGCCTCATTTCCATTCCCATTAACTCTTTTGAAGAATAGTGTCACACTGGTTGGACTGGTTTTACCAGGTTGCTTAAACCTTAGACGTCACAGTTAATGGTGGTGGCAGAAGAAACGTGTTGTAGTTATCTGCAAAGGTTCTGCCAAAAGAGAGATATTGCAGGTGAAACCACAGTTCTAAGTAGACTGTAAAAGGTGCAACCTAAAAAAATTACTCAAATTCATAACAAGCAATTGAATTTACTCAAATCAAAAAATAAATTTGATTGGAAAATTTGTTCGTTCAAAGTTCTTTTTCTAGGTTGAATAAACCTAATTCATTTGCTTGTAACAAATTAGAGTATTTTTTTAGGTTGGACCAACAAAACACTTTTTGCAATGCAAACTGTACTGTGCTGCAAAATTGTTGCCAAGTTTTTTTTTGTTGTTTTTTTTTTTTGATTTAGAACAAATTCATAATTTAACTTGAAATTATTGAATTTACTTGGGTTCTCAGCTTTTTAAAATGTAAACCACAAAATGTTTGCATTTTACAATTATTTGGATTTGATACAATTTATTGGGCATATAGATTAAAGTTCAAGCAAGAGATTGTTAATGTAGAATGTAAATGTAAAATTGCAAAATGTAAAAAAATTATGTAACTACCCATGTAATGTATTATGTAGTTATACAACTATATTATAATTATGGCATATAGTTGGAAGTCACAGCTCACAACTCAACTACGTTTAGTAAAATTTTATTTACACATGACGTTTTACAACGTTAAAAAAGCTAAACTCCCAAACAGCATGAGAAATATACTCAGAGAGGAACCAGGAATCAAAATGAAAACCCTCTACAAGCATGTGGAAAAACCACTGAGATAAACCAAGAAAGGGGAAATCTCCCTAAGAGCATGGGAAAGAAACGCTAGGTGATACCAAGCCCCAAAAGGAAAAGAGTATGAAGATGAAGCACTGAGAGAAACCAAGACCCCAAAATGAAACCTTTTCAGGAGCATGGGAAAGAAACACTGAACCCAACCAAGACTTAGCAAGCAACACTGAGAGGAACCAAGACTCCAAAGGAGACCTTTCTAAAAGCCTGAAGAAGTTACAATGTGAGAAACCAAGACTCAAAAAATCTTTCTAAAAGTATGAAGACAAAGCACTAAGAGGAACCACGACTCCAAAATGAAACCTCCTCAAGAGCATCGGAAAGAGACACTGAACCCAACCAAGACTTTAAAGGAGAAACTCTCAAAGAGTAAGCAACAATGAGAGGAACCAAGACTCCAAGAACTCTCTAAAAGCATGAAGAAGTAACAATGTGAAAAACCAAGACTCAAAACGCCTTTCTAAAAGTATGAAGACAAAGCATTAAGAGGAACCACGACTCCAAAATGGAACTTCACACTGAAACCAACCAAGACTTTAAAGGAGAAACTCTCAAAGAGTAAGTAACACTGAGAGGAACCAAGAGTCAAAATGGAAAACTCTGTAAGAGTAGAAGAACCACTGCATGAAACCAAGACTCAAAAGGGATACCTCTAGTACAACATGGTGTAGAAACACTAAGAGGAACCAAGACTCAAAAGCATGAAGAAGAAGCATTAAGAGGAATCAAGACTGCAAAGGAGACTTCTCTGAAAGCATGAAGAAGTAACCAAGACTCAAAATGGAAAACTCTCTAAGAGAATGGGGTAAAACACTGAGCAGAACCAAGGCTCAAAGGGAAAACTACCCTGACAGCATTAGGAAGTAACACTGAGAAGAACCAAGACTCAAAAAGTGAAACTCTCTAAAAGGATGATGAAGAAGTGCTGAGAGAAATCAAGACCCCAAGGCAGACCTCTCCAAAAGCATAAGGAAGTAACACTGAGAAGAACCAGTACTCAAATAGAAAACCCTCTAAGTGTGTAAAGGAGCACTGAGAGAAACCAAGACTCAAAAGGAGAACCTCCCTGAAAGCATGAGAAAGCCACACTGAGAAGAACCAAGACTCCAGAGGGGACCTCTCTAAAAGCATAAGGAGGTAACACTGAGAGAAACTAGTGCTCAGAATGGAAAACTGGAAAATGAAGAAGCAGCACTGAGAGAAACCAAGACTCCAAAGTGGAATCTCCCCAAGAGCACGGGAACGAAACCCTGAAGTCATCCAGAACTTAAAAGAAGAAACTCTCAAAGAGTAAGTAACACTGAGAGAAACCAAACCTCAAAATGGGACAACTCTCAGAGTACACCCATCATCTAACACCAGATAATGGAGATCCACAACAGCTCCTGATTAATGTTAAAAGACTTTCAAACAGGATGTTGGATATGAGAACTTTGCTGGTAAGGATTTCAGTATGACCGTTGGGCAGGATTACAATTTCCATTCCATAATAGTGACATTCAGTCATCATCTAACAGCATCTGACAATCCAACTCCAGTCTTGAACGCAAAATGTGTTTCCTATAAAAGGTTCTGTACTTTTGGACGCGGTCTCTCTTTTCTGACATCTATGGCACGCTTCCATTTGTCAAAGATACTCGCGTCTGTTCTGAGTAACTGCAGGAGCCATGCAAAGCTTTTTCTTGCATGCCCTTACAAAGCCTTTAAAAATTCCCAAATATGTGCTTTTGAATCTGCAACATGCCAAGCTCTGCAAGATGGTGCGCATGTGAAATAATTGCTTACTGGAGCTGTTTCACAATGTTATATTCTGTATTTTGTAGGGGGGCTGAGCAATATGGCGGGAATTCATTTCTCTTATCGCGGACCCACAACACGCACAAGCAAAATAAGTTCCAACTGTGAGATAATCTTGGCCCACGTAGTTTTCTCGCCAAATTGTCCGGTCTGAAATATTAATAAACGGCCAGAAGACGAGCATGAGCGCGTGATTTAATAAATATTTAGGACTTGCTCTATTACCGAGTAGAGACGCATTCACCCAATCATTGAAATGCACTCCTGGGGCAAACAACATAATGCCCTCCGTCTGATAAACACTGTAGCGATTAGGTTGGGAAAGCGAAGGTGTCCTTTTCCGGGAATGCTGTTTTTTTTTTTTTTACTTTGAGGACTTTGCTTTCAGCCTCCTGAAATATTTACGACCACTGATTGTCGAGAGGGATGGTTTTCCCCTCTTTCTTTCTTTCTTTCTTTTTTTTTTTACCAGAATGTCTTCCTTGTTTGCTTCCATTGTCTCACCGATCCCTGTGCATATAGAAGGCTTGATTGAAGTTTGGCTAATTCCCGCATTTATTTGCTGAAATTTATCCCACCATTCGCTCACACAGGTGCGCACGTCCATGCTAACGCACCCGACCCTCGAGCACACGCCCCCCATTTTAATTCACCAAGATGCCTCACTTCATAGCCAAGGTCACCGCGCATCGTAAAGGAGCGGAATCTCCCGGCAGTGGCGCACAAGTGCACAAATGATTCTTGTTGGAAATACTTAAGGTGATTTATTCCGCTGAGAGCACAACAGACGAATGCATGATGAGTCGCGCGCCTTGAGAGGCGCAGACAAGTTTTATAAAGTTCACATGCCGACAGTTGCTCGGCCTCATTGTCAATCAGTGTCTCTTCGCTTAAGCTATTAAAGATTCCCGAAGGTGCAGCAATCTCACTTGCTGCGTCTATTAGAAACGAAAGAAGGAAAACGAAAAAGACAGACCGAGATCCAGTTTGATCTGGCACTTCTTTGCAAAGGCGCGGTAAAGGTGGCAAAAATGCACAGGCTAGATTTTTTCCACTTGTGTCGCTGTTCAACATTCTGACTTTCGGTTAGCTGGCTTTTCCAGCTAGCTGATGGGGTTGTTTAGGAACTGTTAAAAGGCAGCAACTTTCTATAGATCACAACTTTGTAGGATGTTTTACATCCTTAAACACGGCTGTATGCACAGCTAAAACGTTCCACATGTTTAAAAGTTTAACATCCTTGACTTTATTTACCTGAGGACTGAGTTCATAGTTTGACATTAGCAGCTCTTAAACTCTTAAAACCACTGTAATGTGAAGAAAAGGGTTCTTTAATAAACACAACTTAAAGAACCATCTGAGTGCATAAGTGGTTCTTTGCATGGTACTACACTCTCTATGGGCAAATGCATTAGGTACACTTTCTTGTGTCTACACTCATTTTATCAGCTCCACTTACTATATAGGAGCATTGTGTAGTTCTACAGTTACAGACTGTAGGCCATCTGTTTCTCTGTATACTTTATTACCCTGTTCTTCAATGGTCAGGACCCCCACAGGACCACCACAGAGCAGGAATTACGTGGGCGGTGGATCATTCTCAATACTGCAGTGACACTGACGTGGTGGTGGTGTGTTAGTGTGTGTGTTGTGCTGGTGTGAGTGGATCTGAGACAGCAGTGCTGCTGGACACCTCAGTGTCACTGCTGGACTGAGAATCGTCCACCAACCAAAACGACCCAGCCAAAAGCGTACTGTGGGCAGCGTCCACATACTACCTGCTCTGTGGTGGTCCTGTGGGGATCATAACGTGTGAATATCTGTACCTATACGGATACAAATATGGATGTTCTATGCATATGACATATCATTGCTGCCTAATGGAAACCATGTATCTCCATTTTTGTTGATTTTTACTTTTATGCATCATTTGAACACAGTAGCTGCGGTTTACACTGTGTGGAAGCTTCATGATGAATGGACCAACAGAAATGACCCACAATTGCTTTGAAGAAAGTCTTTTGGTGTTTTTTATTTCGCTTTGGACATATTAAATAATAAAGAGTATATTATTTACAGAATCATACACAGTAATATGAACATTTGTAAAATTGAACATCTGTACAGCTGTGCAAATAAACATTATGTTACATAGGAGTTGATGAACTATATGCATCAAATTAGATAGTTAATTACATAGTTCTATAATTACATAGTTAATTACATATTTCTATATCCACAAGTTTTTTTTTGGTATTAAAGAAAATAAAAAATCCAAAATTATGTAAAAATAACTTATCGTCTTGTAAGTTATCGATTGAAGGCCTAGTATCTGCACTTACAACAGATTCCCTGCTTTATTCAACGAGTCACAACTATATAATATAAAATCCAACATGCTTTTATTATTGCCGGCAATAACCGTGACCTCAAAGGGTTCAGTCTTGGCCACGCAGCTCTCATTTCCTCATACTGAAACAGATTCAAGAGTATGTTTGTATGCTGATGAGAGCCTCAGAGCTCTGCACTAACTCTCTGGCTCCCTGTCTTGGTCTGTTTTGCAGATGTAACAACCGGACGCAATGTGTCGTTATCACCGGCTCCGATGTCTTTCCAGATCCTTGTCCTGGGACGTACAAGTACCTGGAGGTCCAATATGAGTGTGTTCCATATAGTAAGTAGTTCTTCATGGTCTTCCCAAGCCACAAGTTAAAGTCATTTAGCCCATTTCCATCTCGTGCACGAGAAGCAGTAAAGTGAGCTTTATGCAGTGCAACATACAAGCTAATTAAAAGTCATTGAGCTGACATTTGTATTCAATGAAGGGAAATACTGTGACTCGATTCAATGAGTATCACCTGAGCACCGAATAACCTTTTTTCCATCCTTTCTGCAAAGCTGACACAAGCTTCTGTACAACATGGCTGCTTCTTAATTAATGTTTTTGACTGCAGCTATTTTCCCACAATCTGGCAGCCTCAGCCACCGATGCCTCGCTATTGATTTTGTGCTCTGTCTGTGCATATGCAGTAGATCCTTCTCAGCAGCAGAAGCAGAGAATTATGTGAGCATTCAGAAACCCCACCCCGTCACATCTGGACAATAGCTTAAGAAAATGGGCTTAAATTCAGTTTTAGGAAAGAGAAAAATGTTCGGCTGTGATTTACCCCAAGAACAGCAGCGCGCTTTCGCAGAATCCGATGCATTATGGAAGCCCTGTCGGAGGCTGTTTTAAGGATGTTTTAGGGTAGACTGACGGCAGAGAAAAATGCGCCCTCGTTCATAACCTGTGTCAAAATATGCCTTGTGTGATGAACGATGTTAATGTTGCATTACATGAGCGGTTCTGTTAACAGAAATGTAGTTAACTAAGCTACCAGTTGCTCCACACTGTAAATTCTGTTACCAGACAGATGAACAGAAGTCAATTATATTAACCCCATGAGAGCCTAGACCCATTTCCCCTTAAGGGAAAATGGTGGGGAATCAGTTATGAGACTATAAAAGATCAATCTTATTGTGACAAAGAGGTCAAATGGTGTCTTCTGTAACTATTTATGGTCAAAATGCTGGTAACTGTCTCAACAGCAATTGGATTTCATCATTTTGTTCTAGAAGTGGGATCAGAATGACTTCTGTGTAATATAGAACATGTTATCAAAGCATTACACTTGTTAAATGGGTTTATAACAGACATTTAAGAC
The DNA here is from genome assembly GCA_034552555.1 of Semaprochilodus insignis. Taxonomy (NCBI): domain Eukaryota; kingdom Metazoa; phylum Chordata; class Actinopteri; order Characiformes; family Prochilodontidae; genus Semaprochilodus; species Semaprochilodus insignis. The sequence continues at coordinate 5,830,437 of CM067482.1, forward strand.
TGTAAAAAGTGCAACCTAAAAAAATGACATCAGTTTGTTACCAGCAATTGAATTTTTGAAATTTTACCCGACTCAAAAATGACTTTGGTTGAAAGACTGCTTTGTTCAGAGTCTTTATTTTAGGTTGAATAAACCTAATACATTTGCTTGTAACAAATTAGAGGTCAAACATAAAAAACAATGAGTTTAGTTTGTTACGATCAAATGAATTATGTCTATTCAACCTAAAACAAAATGACTTTAAATGAACAATTACTTCAAAGTCATTTTTTGACCATGCATTTTGAAATTCTAGCACAGCTTATTGAAAGTTAATACGCTGTTGTTTTCTCTCAGCATTCAGGAAAAAAAGCACAATGCTAATCCCCCCACCAATTAAACTGGAATGTTGTTGAGAAAGTGGTTTGGATCAAGCTACTCGGAAGAAACAGAGCAGCTTCAAAAATGTATCATGCCACAATAGTTAGGCGCCCACAAAAATGGAGAACTGGAAGCTTAGTTACTTTTAACTCACTAATCTTCTGAGTTGTTTTTTTCTTCATTAGTATTCGCTTTGTGCTTCAGAACAATTCCATATTTGCAGCTGTCCTTTATGAAGGTTGCCTCCTGCAGCATCCGAAAAGCCAAGTCTACTGAGTCATCTCCACATTAATCTCTTCTCCAGACATGCTCTTTTTTTTTCACTCACGTTTGGCTCTTTAAATCCTCTAGTTTTTCAGTACCGGCGCTGAAACGGAGCACCTGGTCTACTACAGCGCATTGCCGGTGAATAGAGGTTATGAAAAAAGCCTTTATTTATGGCTATGGTCATCAGCTATATCTACAGTTCAATTGATTTTTGTAGAGAAAGAACACTTTTCCCTTCAGAAAAGACATCGGCAAAGAGAGATATATTATAGAAGGAGCTGTCAAGGTTCTTTGCGAGCTGAAATGACTGCTTTTCTCTTTGCTATGTGCTACCTTGAATGTTTATTGAAAGGACTCTGACAGCCCACTTGTAGAGGTTTGTTCTGGCCAGAAAAGGCTTTGGGCTCTGCTTATCAAAACTGATTGGAAACATCGGCCATCTGCACTCTTTGGTGTTGTTTACTTGCTGTTCTGTCAGACGCATGGGAAAAGCAATTCTATATGTGACTTTACCATTTCCAAGCAATCAAAAACATCAACCCTGCTGATCTTCCTGAATGGTTGCATAACTAATCTTTATATTTGGTTTGTTTCTCTTTCTATCTCTGTCTCTTTCTCTCTCTCTGTTTACCTAATGATTAACACCTTTATTTGTGCTTAGGAATGAACTGATGTTCATAGTAACATCAAATGTCATTCATTACAATGTGTTGGGTTGGAATGGGATAGTATGGAATGTCTAGCCTTAGAGGTCCTCTGCTATTTTGTTGTATTGCAGTATTGTCAGACATTACCTTTCATTTATTACGTTTCCAGTCAAAACAGCCAAAGTTGTCATTATCAGAAGATATTTATTGCATAAAGTCAATAGAAAATAAAAACAGAAGTTTCCAAAAACTGAAATAAAAAAAAAAATTAAAAAATATAGAGAAAATGGGAAAAGTTGCAGACCAAACAAAGAAGCTTTTCAGGACCATGAACTAACCAGCCCTTATTATATTATGTAATATTAATTGTTGAGGCTTCTATGGCACTTTCTATTAAATATATGTTTGCTGCTTACCTTCTGACACTAAATAACAGCCTTTTTGACTGGTCATTAAATAAATGAAGGGTGTTCTCTGGCTTTTGCACTAGTCACTATGTAATTTCATTGATAATGATACTTACTTAATCTTATACAAAGTAATTAGTCCCTGCCTGCCGCAAAGGTAGTCAATTACTAAACACAAAGACATGTTTGGTGTCCAAAGTTTGTTTCTTTGTTTTTCTTCATTTAAAGATTTATGATTCAAGATTCAAACATTTATTGTCATATGCACGGAGAAACAAGCCGTTGCACTGTACAATGAAACTTGTACACTGCACTAGCTCCCGGATTACAAATACTAACAAATACAGTAGTAACAATTATAATAAATACTAAGTACTAAATAAAGAATTACAAAAAAACACTAGAAAGAAGAAAGAAAATGTACAACATATATATATATCACCAGGATATGTGCAAAAAGTGCAGTCTGTGCAGTTAAGCAGTCTGAAATGTTCTGGTAGTCAGTCTGTGCAGTTAAGCAGTCTGTAATATTCTGGTAGTCAGTCTGTGCAGTTAAGCAGTCTGAAATGTTCTGGTGGTCAGTCTGTGCAGTTAAGCAGTCTGTAATGTTCTGGTGGTCAGTCTGTGCAGTTAAGCAGTCTGTAATGTTCTTGTGGTCAGTCTGTTCTCCAAAGTGTCTTTTGTCACAAAAAAACATCCAATACTATGTATGACATTTTTTCTTCCAAAACTGGATGCCTGCAAGAAAAGAGTGATCCAGTTCATTTGTGTGCTGATTTGCTCTATGGGTGAGGGAATGGTTGATGTACAATTCCTCACCCAGGTTTCTTTTCAGCTCGTGTCTTCACCAAAAACTCTCAGCAAGTGGGAAATTAGGACTAAAGCCATCTAGTGTGAACTCGACATTAGGCTCAATTATGTGGTTTCTGATACCACATATGTGCAGTGTCAGACACTGCATGAGCTATATATAGTCTATAAGTCTGTTTGAGGCTACTTAACAAGCTGGTGCATTTACAGTACCAGTCAAAAGTTTAGACACACCTAACTAAATGGATGTTGTTGGTGATTTTAAAGACTCTACAGGCTTACACTCAACATCTCCGACTGATGGGATATCTGAAACGATACATATCCTGATATACCACATATACTCTTGATGTATCACAGTATTATATTATATTTGTTGAAGTTTTTCCATCTCTCTCTTTTGCACAGTTTAAAAGCTCTAGTTACTCTTTCAGTGTAGTAAATGTTCATGATGGACAGACCAATAGAATTGGTCCAAACCGCTTAGGAAAAACCTTGTTATATCAGCCGCCACTGCAAGTTACGAAAGCTGTTTTATCCTCCTGAAAAGTACCATTTTGGAGGTTTTTAAGGTGGACTGTATAATTCCATGAGTGCTATTTTATAGTTTGATGTCTTCACTTTTATTCTAAACTAAAACATTAAGCTAAAAACATGGAGCACCTTCTATGAGTAGCTGTGTCTAAACTTTTGATTGGTAGTGTACATGTTGATGGTGAAAAATTGCTGTGTGTATGCAAGTATGGAAACGTTTTGATGGTGATGGCATCACAGTCAAAGTAGCTGATTGTCACTGTTGATCATCTGCTTATTAAAAACAGGCAGGAGAACAAGGTGAATTCAAGAATGAGACTTTTAACATCTATGGCTCTCAGTGAAATCCACATCTGTTTTACTCCACCTCCACAGCTGACAACAAAATTTGGGAAAATTGAAGACTTAATGGAAAATTCCTTTGCCTGCTAAGGTGTGCTGCCATTGCTGCTGATGCCAGGATTTTCCCTTGCTACCCTGAGGAAAGCAATGGAATATCCAATTTGCCATCTTCCATCATAATTGTAAACACTCCGAAACACATAGCAGACTTTAAACACCAAACATGACTTGACTACCGTTGGGTGACTCTTGGTCAGACCATTGATTTAATTACATAGTTAATTATGTGATGTATTTCATTCAAATTCAGGTTTGAATGTTTTTGCATTAACTCATTTTGAAACCGGACAGTTTGGCAAGCACTGCTCTCCAAGCGCTGTAGCTTTAAGTGTATGAGTAGCTTTTGTCCTTCAGTGCATTTCTCTATGTGTATAAATCTATCTGTGGACACTCTCTCTTATGTCCTCGCGCTAACTCTCTCTGTATAGATACACTGTACCTGTACATTTTCTCTATGACTCATGCTAATCTTTCTCTCCCTTGACACTCTTTCCACTTTTTTTCACTGCTCAATAGAAGTGGAGCAAAAAGGTAAATGACTGCTCTGGTTCTCGGTCCTCAGCTCCTTGTTCTGTGTTGTTTGGTTCTGAGCCTTCCACCCAGACCCTGCCCCTTCGCCCTCCCTGTCCCTCCTGCCCCATCCCCCTCCCTCCGCCCCTGTTCCCGCTTTCCCTTATTCCCACATGATATCCAATACCCAGATCCTGAGATCTCTCCACGATCTCTGCCTCATTGACTCCAAATGAAATTACACTGAGCGCTCTTTTGGACAAGAAATCTCATCGTAATCAACGTCTTCACGTCACTTTATTGTAGATCCGCTTTGGTCTCGGGGTGTCCAACCTGAAGCTCCTGGAGAAACTTTGAGGCTCATGAGCACAAAATCCATCACTTTTCTTTTTCTCCAATATGAAACCTGCGGAAGTTAATGCTTTACTGTGATTACTCCATATACGCTTCAGAAAACGATATCCTGGCACATGAAAGCAGCTTACATTTAGGCAATGTATCAAATGTTTCTCATTAAGAAATAGTTCAGATTGCAGATCTCTACATATGTAAAGTGATCTGTTTCAAGAGAAATGGCAGAAAGCTTCATTTCTTAAAACGAGTTAGACCATTTTACTTGATAAAATTACTCAAAACAAGTGAAAATTTCTTGAAATAGATTGAATAATACCTGGAAGCCCATTCTCACCTAGTAAAAGAGGCAAAAGTTGTTGTTTTTTTTTGTTATTTACTTATTTATTTTTTTGTCGTCTTGTTTTCAAACTCAGCAGTATGTCAAAATATCTCAGAATAAGGCACTAATGTAAGGCACTATTTTGAAATACATCCACATTAAAAAAGTAAATATTTGTTTTAAAATAAGTAAACATTTTCAGAAATTAATTCTTTTGAAATAAGTCAAAATTTTGAGAAAATAAGTATTTTTTATCAAGTTCAAATTTTGAGAAAATAAGGCAGTATTTTCTCTACTAAAGGTAGAAATGTTGAGAAAGTAAGTCACTAATTTGAAATAGTCCAAATTTTGAGAAAATAAGCCTTTGTTTCCAAATAAGTCTACATTTTGAGAAAGTGAGGCATTGTTTTGAAATACATCCACATTTTAAAAGTAGGCGTTTATTTTCAAATAAGTTAAAATTTTGAGAAAATAAGTCACTATTTTGAAATAGGTAGACATTTTTGAGAAAGTAAGTTAGTATTTTGAAAATATAGGTTTAAATTTTGAAATAAGTAAAATTTCTGAGATAATTAGTCTTTATTTTGAAACATGTCAAAATTTGGAGAAACTAATGCATGATTTTGAAATAAGTAAACATTTTGAGAAAGTAAGTTATTATTTTGAAATAAAACTGAATTCCTGGAAAAATAAGTATTCATTTTGGAATAAGGAAAGATTTAGAAAAAAATAAGCGCTTATGTTAAAATAAGGAATTAAAAAAAAGGTTATTATTTTGAAATAATAATACACCTATATACCACTCTTACAATGAGAAATACTGCCAATATATCATTTTTTGCAGTGTATGACAAATTCTGGCTTGTCTATTTGGCTTTTTTCCAAACGCCTGCCATGACACATTTTTGACCACATGGTTGGTGATGGGCGAGAGAGGCCACTGATTATTTGAATCATCTGCATGTGATATGCTGTCCACCACAGAATGCACATACACTGCGTTAATGGCCGAAGGCCCAGAGATGGACGTGTTGTTTTATCTTTAGCAAGGCCTCCCTCACCCATTATCTTTTTAAAGTGATCTCAGTCCAGTCGCTTCTCTCTCTCCCTCTCTCTTTTTCCCTCTCTCTCTCTCTCTCTCTCTCTCTCTCTCCTGCTGTCTGTCATCCTATCTGTCCTGAGCAGCATTGGCATTCTGATCCACCGTCCTCTTCCTGCCTCTTCCCTCCTATCGCGTGTCATGTGTGTTGTTTGTTCTTTCCTCAGACATAATTCATGTATGTGTGTGTTTTATTTTCAAAGGTATGGCTTTTGCGCTGCTGGTAGAACCCTATACCCTAACTCCCCCTCCCCCCGCCCCCCCCACCAAGTTATCCAATACCAAGTACAGCTGGACATTAAAAATAAGTAAAGAACGCCTACTTAGGGTGCAAGGCCGAAAGTCATCTCTGTCGTCTCCTTTCATTTGCAGGGGCTTCTTTTGTGGTTTGTTTGGTCCCCTTTTCCCTTTTTCAGTTACACTTGTGTTAAGCCATCTCAGGGAGCAAGGCCATAGCGCACTCAGTCCACAGAAACTGGCCCTCGCTTTAACCTGTTGAATTTCCTCTCAACTATGCATGCCTCACCTGATCCTAAACGGACAATAATGACTTTATGATGCTAAAGCTTCTGTATTCCATGTTTACACATGGCCACCACTGCTCCTGGAGATGTGTCTTCGTGTGCTTGTACCTCTTGCCCAGTTGTAATTGTGTAATTACACATTAATTCCGTAGTTAATTACACATGGTGTTCAGTTTACATCCTCTATTAGGTTCTAATCTGCACTTTTCTCCTTTTGTTTCCATGTCAAAAAAGACAAACGCATAGCAAAAGTGGTATATATCTCCTCTTCTACTACACAAACCCAAACATATCCATTATTGATTATTGATTATTGATGTTGATTAAGAAATAAGCAATATCGAATTACACCATGCGCTTGTTGTTGCTGGTGATAATTGTGATTACTCAGGGTTAATTAAGGACTTGTGAAGAATCATTTTTGGATCAGATGTGCTAAATTAGGACTGGAGCTAAACTGCCTTAAAGATGGTACATCTCCAGGAGCAGGGTTGGAGACCACTGTCTTACACATACACACACACACACACACACACACACACACACACACACACACATATCTCGGAGTCAAAGAATACCCGTAGAGAAAATCAATATGGAGTTCAGGAACATTTGCATTTCTAACCCCGTGTCTCGCTCTCCTGCCTTTGTTTCAGTTTTCATTTGCCCCGGGACGCTGAAAGCAGTGGGGGAGCCCGCCTTCGTGTTCGAGGCAGAGCAGCAAGCGGGCGCCTGGTGCAAAGACCCCCTGCAGGCAGGCGACAAGATCTATTTCATGCCATGGACACCGTACCGCACGGACACTCTAATAGAGTACAGCTCTCTGGACGATTTCCGGAATGGTCGGCAGACGACCACATACAAGCTCCCTCACAGAGTGGACGGCACAGGCTTTGTGGCCTACGATGGTGCCGTGTTCTTTAATAAGGAGCGTACCAGGAACATTGTTAAGTTTGACCTGCGCACGCGCATCAAGAGTGGAGAGGCCATCGTGGCCAACGCTAACTACCACGATACATCGCCCTACCGCTGGGGAGGCAAGACAGACATTGACCTGGCGGTGGACGAACGGGGGCTGTGGGTCATCTATGCTACCGAACAGAACAACGGGCGCATCGTCTTGAGCCAACTTAACCCCTACACGCTGCGCTTCGAGGCCACCTGGGAGACGTCCTATGACAAGCGCTCCGCCTCCAACGCCTTCATGGTGTGTGGCGTACTGCACGTGGTGCGCTCCACCTACCAGGACAACGAAAGCGAAGCGGGGCGCAGCCACATCGACTACATCTACAACACCCGGCTGGGCCAAGGGGACCGTGCCGATATCCCCTTCCCCAACCAGTACCAGTACATTGCCGCCGTGGATTACAACCCGCGCGACAACCAGCTCTACGTGTGGAATAACTTTTTCGTCCTGAGATATGACCTAGAGTTCGGGCCACCTGACCCCGACGAAGGTAAGGCAGCCTTTGGCCTATGGCCTATGGTAACTGATCTAGGAGCAGCATACATGATAGTGGCTCAGTTCTAATTTGAAGGGATTTTGTGTTCACATAGATCAGATCTGTGCTAAAAGAATCTTGATAGACTGTGTGGCGCAAGTTTTTGACCTGATATGACAGATATGAGTCACACTACATACCCTCATAGATCGGATACATGTCAGATATGACATGGTAATGGTCAAATAGGATATTTTTCCTGGAAAATGTCTGGATATGAGTCCTTACAAACATTAAATTGTCAAGGCATCAAGACTGAATCTGAAACAAGAAATTGACCACTGAGGCTGGTTATGTAAATGCAGCCTGTGCTTGGACTTGCCGGACGCGCTTGAGTTTTTCAAGTGTGTACACAAGTGTGAGGCTGTGCTGATTGTGCTTGAAGTGCAGGATCTGTCATAGATGACTGGGCATTCATTTAGAATCGTGATGCCAGTGTGACATGGACGAGAAGCGGTCAGTGCCTGTCCCCCAGAGAGGGTCCTCTTGTAAACAAAAAATGACAGGCTTAGGAAATGTGAGACGTGGGCTGATTTCCACCACTGTTATGAGCCGGGCCACCCGCAAGAGCTGATTATCGGCGAGAAGAGCTGTGAGCTGGATGGCTTCACTCATAAAGAGGCTCCGACCTCATCAAGTGTCTAATCTCGGGGCCCGGCGCCCATCTATTATGAGCGCGGCCCTGTTAACCTTCCCTTGGCACTCATGCGGCCCGTTGCGATCTGAAATATGCTATTGCTATCTTGTGCAAATGCGCCGGGGAGCCTAGAGATGACCCACCCTCTTCTCCGGCTCTTTTAACGGATTGTGATGCCCGTTGCTATGACTACCTCATCAGCTGCTTGGGCGAATACAATTCGAAAGAGATTTGGACAATCCCCGACATCATTTGGCAAGTGCGAAAGCCAAACATATAGCCTGTGCCCGGCAGGGCCCACAAATCAGTGGCGGTGACAAGGTTGGAGGGATGACTGCGCGGTGAAGAAGAGCTCAATTACCGAGGGCCATTTGTTAGATGGATTTGAAATTCACCTCTTAAGAGCTGAGAGGAGCCAGATGTGTCACCAGACAGCACTCCTCTATCAGCAGGATAATAGGCATAATTACCCAGCCACTCCTTCGCCTTCCAAAGCGGTAAACCCTGGCAACCGCTTCCACTGCCGTCCACTGTGCCTCAGGGGCAGCATTTCACTTCTCAAAAGTGGCAACCTTTCCGCACATACATGCCAATACTATTCAAAGAACAGCGGTAAGCAGGGGAAGGCATATGTCATGCAAATCACCTATTCCCTCCTTTCATGTCAAATCAGCGAACCTTCGCAATGGCAGGGTTAGGCCTTTGAACGTTTGTAACCCTACTACAACTAAGGCCGGGCCAAATCTAAGTCATGGTAATGAAGCTATTTAGCGTCTAAAGGAAACATCTATAAAGAAAATGGCCAACATTTGCTGTAAGATTTACATGCATCCGGCATACAATCTCTGGAGCGCTTTCGTCTGTTGCCATGTCTCCAAGCTCTTTTACAGGTTTGCCAAGAAATCCCTCCAATCTACGTGATTTGATGTGGAATTGTGCTGGTTTGAATGAGACCGGAGCCTTGCACCACACTTAGGGCGGCCTAAACGGGCAATTCCGTCAAATGATGCGTTCACTTTCCACTGAGAATGTTTAACTACCGCGTTTGAGCAAAGTACAGAAATCAGAGGTTTGATGGAGAATGGTCACATCAGAACAATGCTCCTAATTACCTGTTAGATGGGGTACAAACTTCAGACACGCTGCAGTTTTGTGCATATCCAGTTGTTTGAGCAATAGCACATGCGCTCATAATCTTCCTGTGTGAAAGAAGTGAAAGGTCAATGATGTAAGCTTGAGTAGCGTCCAGCTCCCTGAGTTTCCCACTTCTGCTTCTGACTTGGTCTGACCTTTATATGAAACGGCGAGATTCATAAGTTACTGGATGTATTTCCCATCTGTTTACATCTGTCAGGGCTGCCAGCGCTTTTTGTGCTTGGAGATTTTCACTTTGCATTCATCTGTTATCACCCGAGCCCCGCGAGTGTCTTTTTCAGTCAAATGTCACATTCTGCTTTTCTAAAAAAGCACAGTTAGCAAACAACTTAACGACCATTTGGCATCTGCCTGCAACTCTGGCAGTGATAGCTAGCCACATGTTGTGAGTCAACTCCATCTGTGTAAGTGCAGTAAATGGGAAAGTTTTCGGCCTCCATATGAATTTCTCGGTGTAAGCTTCAAATGCTTGTGAGAATGGATGCACCCGTATTATAGGACGATGCCAGTATCTGAAAATAATCCTGGTATTACGCTAAGTTTCAGTGCTCATCATTTTATTATTGGCATCTATTAGAGTAGATTCAATTCATTCTTCAGTACTCGTACTGTGGATCTGTATTCACTCTCTATCTGAAACGGCTTTGTTAGAGCTCCTGTGTCTTTAAGCCCCGCCTCCCGATGAGTGCAGTGTGCTCTCATTGGTTTTCTTGCCAACCCTTTTCTGGTAAAATGCCATCCTGCTACAAGTTCCGCCCCTACAGGCATCCAAATAAGGATTGTGGTATAAGATGATGTCATCTAGTGACAAAGAAAAGGTCTGGAATTTCAATTAGGTATTTCAGGCAGCTGAGAAATATGGTTTCTGTGGGAGAGAGTTTCTCCCTCTGGCATGTACTTTAGGTTTTGTAACTCTGCAAACAGTTTATATGCACAAAAAGCCACATAACACACTAAAGGAAAGATAAAAAACAAAAAAGCGTAATAGGCCCCACTTAAAGATTGCAATGTTATTGATGTGACCTATTCTATTTTACTGGCATGCAAGCACTTGACATATAGTGGCTTGCAGAAAGTTTGGGCACACCAGTTACAATTCATTTTACTGTGAATAGTTAAGTGATTTAAAGATAAACTGATCTCCAAAAGCCATTATGTTAAAGATAAAACATTCGGTAAGGCTTTACTTAATGGGTGTCTGCATAGCACGTTCATAATATCTTACATAAACACTTCATAACATATTCATGAAGGTTTAGATCAACATTCATAAAGTCTGCATGTTTTATTAGGCCATTTTACAGAGAGACATTTTTCAAAATAAAACATGTTATGAATGTGTTATGTAGACACCCTTCAAGTACAGTGTTACCAAACATTCTTTTGTTTATTCACGGTCATTGCTAGGAAACGCCAGGTATTGCAAATTTCAAAGTGTCATGAACACTCTGCAGCGGAATGGTGGAGGTCACATTGAAACCTGGAAGACCAGGAAACGTTTCCGAGAGAGCTGCTTGTAAAAGGAATAAAATGCAGAAAGTGGCCCTATATCACCTAAACATTCCGTTCATCCAGAATACAATAAACACATTAGAGAAATATTGATTTGAAATATTGGTCAAGTCTAATTATTGTTCAGTACCACATTTGTTTTAAAGCAGTTATCTGCCCATATCCATATGATCCATATGATGATTTTGATATCATTGCGGATCTAAACTTATTAGCCTCACAGCATTCAGACTCCAAAGATGTCTTGGCAGATTGACTACATGTGGGTCAAGGGGAAAATTGTGTAATTGGATTTTTTTGCCAAACCGTTCCTTTAAGTCCTATTATCTTGGAAAATTGCACTCATGGAATATGGTCTTATTTACAACAGTGGCCATATTTGGGTTATTGTGTGCATGTAGGCCTTGTCATCCTCTGTGTTTTGCTTCATCCTCCGTGCTCACAGAGGTCTAGTCTGGGAGCAGCCTCCGACAAGCCGCAATTAAGTCGATCCAGACACTAGAATTTTAATAGGCCCACCACGCGTGAGGGGGAATGCATGCAAACAGCCCACTTTCGCTCTGACGCTTGCATGTATGTAAATGTGATTAACAACAGAATTATCATAATTACCATCCGCGGGTGATCACAGCGGCGTGACAAAGAACAGCCGAGATTGCCAAGCGTTTCCAGTGACGAGCTTCGGTGTTTTTTTTCCTCCTCTTGCTTGCACCTCAAGATGCCTTTCCGAGACTACCCTGCAATAGTTTAACAAGTGTCGGGGCACGAAGTTCACTAGCGGCGAGACGTCTGTCAGGAGTGAGTGACACTTCGCGAACTTACGCAGGTGTGAGTTGTGTGTTTGCTATTCTTGAAAACAAGGGACCAAAGCGGAATGTACGCTCCGTTGACTTTGCCGCAGGGAACGGGACTAATAAAAAGAGATTCCAATTTAAAAGTATTCCAGCTTTGCAGGCAGTTGGCTGATCGGTTATATGGAGGCTACAAAGCAGCCATTCCTCAGCGTATAAATGGAATTAATTGGTTAATGTTTACAAGGTTAGCGTGCTTTTCACCTCCAGCTACTTAAACTGTAAATGTTATTATGTTTTATTGCCGCTCTCACTATAGATCGTAATAAAGCAGCTCGTTCTGAAAGGGAATCTAATGGCGCTGAAATAATTCGCCTTTCCCTGAAAATGAAACGCGTTCAAGGCAAAGATAAAAGCGATTGTTGTCCATTAAGGTTCACCAAGCAAAGGTTCATGGTAAAGTCCTTCAACAATTCCTGCACAGAAAGCGCTGATTGAATGCCTGGGAAGAAAGACCTCAGATATAGAAGTTGGAGGCATGAATGTGATTATTTCTGGCCATTTTCTGGGCTGTTTTTATTATGCAGTCAATAAGAAAGCTTAACCTTCACGACTACTGTGCATAGCGACTATTGAACGTTGTGGGAATATTGCAATGCGATGCCTTTATCTGGATACAAAGAGTGTTGTGTTTATGGTGAATATTGAATGTTGCGGGAATATTGTAACACGATATTGCATCATGAGTGCTGTGGGCTGAGTTTCTAATTATAAGGCATCCAGTAAAATGCTACTTGCTCCCGCTCCAAAGGCTAGTTGGTCCTCGAGTTTCTTTGACATTCAACATCTAGAAGCAGGAACAACCCCTTCTGCCTTTCTGGTAACACTTTCTTTTACAGTACCCGGGGTTCTAGATATTATTGGAGTATATTGGAGTATGGAGTACTTCTTCTTCTTCTTCTTTTTCTTGGTTGAGAGATTTTTTGTCCTCTAACTAGTCCAAGACGTCGACACCGTTCCAACTCCAAAATGCTTGGTCTGATTAGGAATGGTGTTCAGAATACGTACAGTCAGAATGTATGGAGTCAAAAACTCTCAGGGCAGACCCCCAAGCTCAAATGCAACATTCTTCTGACCTGCTCTCATCTCTGTCTATTTTTGGGGATAGTTACTGGAAGGATGGACAGAAGCACCTGTGGATGTTCTCAGATCTGAAGCAAGAGGGGAGCTTAATGTTCTCCTCTCTCTCGAAGATGAAAGCTGTTTATCTAATGGTGACAACTATGGTGGTCTGTCAGGTCTTGCATGTATGTAGTAAAATATCTTATCACTGGATACCTGTTGTGCAGTGGACAGAGCTGTCGCCTCACAGCAAGAAGGACCTGGGTTTGATTCCCAGGTGGGGTCTCTGGGTTCCCTTCTGTGTGTAGTTTGCATGTTCTCCCCGTGCCCTGTCTCCCACAGTCCCAGGACTTGCTGCCAGCTGTATTGGAGATGCTAAATAGCCCACTTGGTGTGAAAGTGTATGTCTATGTGCCTGCCCTATGATGGACTAGTGGCCTGTCCAGGGAATAGGCTCTAATACCCTCTGCAGCCTAGAGGGATAAGTGGCTTAGGAGATGAATGAATGAATGGATTCCAGTTTGAAGTACCACAGTGGTGACTACTTACACAACATACAGCCCAAGTTAAAGGCAACAGACTCTGTCTTCGGAGTATTTTGCTCTGCTTACCATCTTTAACCTGTTTGGCACATCAGTACAATTTCTTTTTAGAAATTCACCACCATATTTCCCAACACAATTACCTAGTAATGCACACTTACCTGGTTAATAACTGGAACTAGACTGTAAAAGAAGGTGTTACCCTACCTTTATTCCCAATCAAAGTCCTAGTTCTACCACACATAAGCAAGAAAAATATGTCAGCGTGAAAACGGTGCTGTTCATAGGTCTCCTTTGATAATTCTGATGTTCCTCAGGGGTGAAAACTGACATAGAATGGCTTCTGAGTCATTAGTGTAATTTATGCACCACACACACAGACACACACGAAAAAGGAACATGCACCTTATTGCCACTGGGCGCTAGTCTTTTTTTATACCCGTGTAACGATTTAGCTCTGATGCTAACGCCCGTCCCTCAAAGGAAAATGCTAATGTAACATATGTGACAAGAATCCGTCTGAAGCCCTTATTTCCTGGTGTGGTATTGAAGACCGGCTCTCAAGCTCGCAGCATGCGGGGCCACTTGTAGCTGTGACGATAACAGTGCCGGATGGGGAGGTTGTTAAACTTGGCATGGAGCTGGAGCTGTGTCACAATACACATGTCTTTTGACACTGGCAAAGCAAAAGCAATAGCGCCGGAGTTCTCTTTACGCAGAATAGCATTTTTGGAATGTGGCTCGGAGACTTGGATTACATTTCACTGGCCGCCGCCTGGCCGTGAACAGCTGAGACATGCGTTAATGGATTATGAGTGCTGTACTGTAGTTCCTCTCAATGTCAGGAGCCATGATAATTAAGTAATCTTTTTTTTCTGTGCTGCAATCTGCTACACTTCACGGCACATCATTCAGGCTCATTCCATAGTCTCACACTTCTTCCACTATGTATATATTCTTTCCAGAAAGAGGATTTACAAGAAGATTGGGATTTCACTATTTAAAAAAAAAGGTCTTGTGTTGTTATAGGCCTAGTTAGTAATTTATGCAATGTTAGTTGTTTCCAGAATGTGGCTAGAAATAGTGCTTCAAGAAGGCATTCACTAAAATAAAGGCAGTACTTGTGCCATACCGGCTGTTGGCAGCCAGTCTTAGCCTTTGTTGGGGTTTGGAAGTGTTGTCTAATTGCCTGTAAAGGAATGAAACCATTGGCTTAAAAAAGAAATACCCACAATTGCTTATCTTCTAAAGGCATTTCTACTAAGGAGCTGCCAATAAAACATGTGCTGAGAAGTATTTATTTATTTATTTATTTTTTCTGCAATCTGCTACAGAAAACTACTTCACGGTACATCGCTGTGGCCCGTTCCATAGTTGCAACACTTAACTTGAACCCTACTTCAAAATGCTGGCACAACCATGGCATACATATTTCATGACAGATGTCATGATGTATGATATCATGCTAGTTTTTGCTAAGCAGTCAGTGCATTGTTGTTTGTCACTAGCGTTCGGAACAGTTGGCTTATTACTTGGATAGAAATAACAGCTTCTTCTAAGGACACTCCTATTTGAAGGCTGTTGATAACAATGTAATGGTGTTTTCTTCAGTGCTGCAATCTGCTACACTTCATGTTTGCCTGTTCCGTAGTCTGATATATAGCCTTAGTCAGAAATGTATACAGTCTTATATGTTGATATCTAGTGCAGAGGGACAAAAGCATTTGGTCCAAAATATTGGTGCCTAATTCTTAGCCAGTTGTAGGCATCGTTGCTGTCTGGGGTTTGGAATCATGTGTCGTACTGTTCATTGAGAGGAATAAAGCTATGACTTTAGCCAGGTATACTATTATGGCATCTGTACTGGGGGTTGGACAAACTCGTCAGCTAGCCAACTGTTCAGTGCTGACAGTTTAGGCTTGATGTCGACTAATTGCTGATCACATGATCAAGACTACCAGCATGGACGCCTCAGGGAAAACAACAGGTGTGGAGTTTGGCTTCATTCTAACTGCTCTCAGCACATCTTAAGTGCTTTAAAGGTCAGATATTGAATGCTGTTGTTTCTGCAAAGATGACAACAAAAGCTCATGTATGATTGGAGAGCCTCCAGTAATCCTGTAAAGTCTGAGTTATGGTGCTCTAAATTTTTAACTTTGGCTCTTTGGACCTCCGCTTTGGGTGAGCATCTAGGCATGGCTGCATAGGGTGTGCCAAAGTTGGATCCCAATTTATGAGATCCTGGGTTCTGTATCTCTGGTTCCCTGAAGGCTAGGAATGGGCTTGTTGGAAAGGGTTTGCCCTGCTCTACCGAAACTATGTTTGAGTTTCTTGTTGTATTGCGTTTCCTTCTTCTGTAGTTGTATTCATGATGTCATCAGCGATTAGCCGATGTTGACACGGCTTTCATCACATAACCGTTGACTTCAAGAAATCTGTATTTGTGCATTCCCTAGTGTAGAGGCTCAAAAGCCTTTGGTCCCAAATAATGCTGTCTAAAACAAAGCATTTCTTTTACCATGCTGGCTATTAGCACATTCTTAGCCCGCGATATGCATTGTTCCTGTCTGGAGTTTACAACTGTTGTCTCATTGTTTGGAGAGGAATGAAGCCATGGCTTAAAAAGGCAAGGACAACAATAGCTTATATCCTTATGGCATTCATATACTAGGAGCCTGCCAATAAAACAAGTGCCGATAATTAAAGTAATCTCTTTTTTTTTGTGCTGCAATCTGCTGTACTACATTGTTGCTGCTGATTGTTCTATAGTCTTACATCGTGTATACCCAAGAGGACAGATTTATAAAGAGATCAAGAGAGAACAATGTTGTGCAATCTATTGTCTTTCCATTGTCTATGCAATAATATATGCCATCTGATTATTAGATACCGTGTAGAGAAGGACAAAAAACATTTGGCTACCTCAAGTGGCCTTCCACTACAAGGAAAGCAGCAGTACTTCCCCGCATACTGGCTGTTAGCATTCTGAGCCAGGGGCAGGCATTGTTGTCCCGGGCTGGGGTTTGGAATTGTTGTCTTATTGCCTGGACAGCAAAGAAAAGATGGCCTAAAAAAGGAATCACGACGATGGCTTATCTTCTGAGGGCATTTCTACCGGAAGGCTGCCAATAAAATGCGTCCCTAAATACCAGCGAATGAAAAAAGCTCACAGTGACACTTCAAAGGGTCCGTCTGGAATGGACGAACACACAACTCTACCTTGGCCTGAAGAATTAAAGAGCCGTAATCACAAGCGCCAATAATTTCCAGCAGCATTTTCAAATTAATGCAGGGTGTACTGACAAAATGAATTCGCCTCAGAGGCGGCATTGATCTCACAGCCAAAGAATGGAATCGTAAAAATGAATTAATTTCATCAGTAAAGAGAAGGTCTCACGCGGACGTAGTAGGATTCAGCCGCTGACTGACATCCTGCCATGTCCTGCCTTGTATGCTTAATCATCGAGGCCGTCAGTGAATGAACGGCAACAAAGCACGTCTCGGTATGTGTCACTCACACATCTAAAGCCATTATTGCGCCCCGTAAGTGAGTCAGCTGGGGTCAGAGGTTGCTGCCCTGAGGGCAGAGCCTCACGAGGAAGGGCCGCCCGGACCGGTTGCCCTGGCGTCAGAGCGTGAGAGGCATTTGGAGTGGAAATGAAACATTCAGAGAAAACAACCAGCAGAACACAATGCAGACAGAAAAAGAAACAGACATTATGCTTATGCCGGCTTTCTCCCTAGCCTCGTTTTTTTTCCTCTCCTTCAGCCTCCCTGTTTGCCTTCGTTCTCTCCATCTCACCCACTTTGTGTTTGTCTAGAGGCAGAGCGTCAGTTCCATGGTTAATAAGCTGCGTCTTGGCCTTGTAAATCAGTTCTTTTTCTTTTTTTTGAAGACCGGCTGGCACCAGTGCACCAGACTTGTATCTGCCTGTGGTCTTTTAAAAGCCTGCGATAGAGGCCATGCGGCCCGTCTGTTCGGAACTCACATTTGGTATTTGAGGAGCAGCTACCACCTGTTAGTGTGAAGTGATTACAGAATGAGTAGTGTCTTGTAGGATTGGCATAAACCCTGTATCAGTATTATTGGATCGTTTCAATAAAGTAAGGCTTACGCTTAGCAGTTCCAACTGATGAGATGTCTGAAACAATAAATATCCTGATATACCTCATATACACTTGATTTCGCCAGCTCTAATACACTCATCGCCAAAAAGAGTGGCTGCACCCAGAAGGAAGTGTGGGATTGGAGTGCAATTGGGAAGGAAGGTAAAGGTTACCAGGAACAATAAATTATGATAAATTTAGACTGATCTGGGGAATATTTATTGAGCTACACATTCAGAAGTAGTGTCTCTCAGTATGGCGCTGGGTTGCCATGTTTGCTAACGCAACATGCCAGACATCTCAGCATGGAGTTGCAGAGGTTCCTAATGGTGTCCTGTGATAATCCATCCCATGCAGCTTAAAAAAAAATCCATTATGGAGGTTTTTGGGGTGGACGGCATAATTTCTTGAGTTGTATTTTAGTTTGAAGTAAAGCATTAAGCTAAAAATAAAGAACCATTCTATGAGTAGCTGTGTCTAAACATTTGATTGGTACGGTATGTATAGTGCCAACACTGTGCCAGCCTTCCCCAAACCCTAGCCATGAAGTTGGAGGCATGTAATCGTCTAAAATGCATTTGTGTCCTGCATTATCATTATCTCTACTGTAGGCACTATGCATCCTAGTAGGTAGCATCCTCCTGACATCCACCCAAGCCAGATTCATCTGTAATAAAGGAGAGAGACAAGGAGGCAGGATGCAAGTGCAAGTCTGTTTAATGGGAACCAATATCACAAAAAAATAAAGTAACTAACAAAAGTTAGAGATACAACAAGGAAACAAGGAAACTCAAGCAGAGCATCAGGAAATCCAACAGGGGGACAAAACTCCAAGCAAGCACAAGGAGAACAACTAAGATTGTAAATAAGCAAGGGCTGACGAAGAACACCTAGGAAGGGGAGGAGCCACAAAGTAGTGACAGGTGAGGGTCGTGACAAGGGGGTGGAGAAAGGAGGAGCTAGAATAAAATGAATAAAAGCACCTGGGACAGAAAAACGATGGCAAATGGAAGAGACAAGCGGGAAAAGAAAGGCAGTGGCATGCTTTACAGCACTCCAGCTGACACTTGGCACATTATGATGTTGGGCTTGGGTGCTCGGCCATGAAAACCTGTTTCATTAAACTCCTGAAGCAAACTTCTTATGCTCATGTCGCTTCCACAGGCAGTTTGGAACTCTGGGGGGAGTGACGAAAAAGAGGATAGGCACTGTGCAGTCCCGGTCTGTGAGTTTGCATGGTCTACCGCTTTGTGGCTGAACTGTGTTGCTAGATGCTCCTACCATATTAATACTTACAGTTAACCAGGGAGAACCACCAGGCCACAGATCTCACAAACTGACTTGACGTGACAGTGCCATGTTTAAAGTCAGTGAGCTTATTAGTATGACCCATTCTACTGCCATTCCATGTCTATGGAGATTGCATGGACGTAAAGCAATGGTTATAGCTCAAACTTGAGCTCAGTACTTTGGAGGAGTGTCCATATACTTTTGCATATCCAGCATACTTAAAATAGGGAGAGGCTGAGACAGCCCTGCATCTTCAAAACCGTTCATTTTGAATCCCAGATGTGTCACTCTCCAAAGACGTTTTATGAGCAGCAGTAGTCAATAAGGTAGAAATTAATGAGTGTAGCGAGGTGTGATATCCAGTCTATAATTATCTTTTACGAGGAAAACAGCGGTGGAAGCTGTGAGACAAATGCCCATCTGTATTCAGTTAAGATCCTGTAGTAATCGCTCCGAGAGGTAGATCAACAAAAACAGTTCCACGCCACTGGGGTAGTCACTGAAGTTACAAAGTCTGCATCATTAATGTGAATCATTACTGATATGTTATTTTTGTCGAGATGGTCATGCACAATGGAATGGCTCACAAATGCATGTGCTTGTGTACATTTAAAGTTGCATTACTTTTAGTATGTACACTCAAAGGCTGAATATAAGTGGTTGACATGGCGCAGTGGATAACACTGCTCATCTCTGTACTATCACCCTATGTGGGACACTGGGGTTTGAATCCTGGTCTGGGTGACTATGCAGTGCTACGCCAATAAGAGTCCTTGGGCAAGACTCCTAACACTACATTGGCCTATCTGTTGTAATACAGTTAGCGTCAGCTAAAAGCCATGAATGTAAATGAAAGGCTAGTCCAAGTTTTGAGCCAAATGTCTATTTTTTGGCAGTCTCTGTGATCTGAGGGATCTGAGGGACATTTTACAATAATTAAATACCATTTTAATCACAATCACATGCCTTGAGAGTGTAACAATATTAATAACGCACGGAAGAATCAGATTTGAAACTATATCGCCAACGACTCCTCCAAACAACTCTCAGTTACTGTTTTTTTGGAAACCTGTGTCAGTGATCAGAACTATGTAAATCTAGGTGCCTTCTGTCAGGGTAAAGTGGGTGGAGAAGAGGGCTCATGCTGGGCCTGTAAATTCTAGAGGTTTATTTTGTATAAAGTTTTGTTAACAAGCTAAATGAATCTATGTGGTAGGTGAATCTTGACCTCGGTATCAAACGTCTTATTAAGCCTGAAATACTATGTATAGTTGAAGCCCTAAACTGCATTGTAACCAGCCAGCAATTATTAAGCTTTAGCTAAAGGTGGCACTGACCCGATACCTACCAAGATAACCATCATATATTGGTCTACTGGCTTGATCAGTTTGGCACCCACTGATGGTTTGCCGCTGCTGATCCACCCTCAGACCACCCAGATTATTGTCCTGCGTACAAAATGTAACTGTTTTTTAATCCCCTAAATGGGTTTCAAATGTGTACAGCCTTTCATTTTAGAAAAACAGACTAAAACAAATATGACAAACAGCTGAAAGGGAAAAGAATAGGGACTAGACAGACAATGGTTTAGTTGAAAATGGTGTTGCTGACACTAAAAATGATTTATTTGACTAATTTACAGGATAATGAAAGTAAGAAATGAAGGATGAATCAGTAAATTGGACTCCTCATTGGAAAACGAGTGATGAAAAGTGGTATTTTGTTAAATATACTGCTTAACCGCCAGCAGGGCACCCAGAAAACACAGAGCAAAACACCAGTGGACCACCAACTTTGCCAGTAGTGCCCCAACAGTGGTCTGCTATCCTCTTGGTATTAGAGTAGCGTTAACATGTGGCTTTGGAAATTTGGAGGACAACAACAAATCTGATCAGAATCTGTAGCGCAACATAAAATGAAGGAACTGTCCTCTAGTAGCCACATGTACCCTAACGTCAACACAAGATGTAGAATCTATTGTGATTCTGTTTAAGTAGCTTTATTTTGCACACATACAGATGATATGCACAGTATACAGGCAGCATTCTAGCACAGTGGGTAGCGCTGTCACAGCAAGGACCTGGGTTCGATTCCCGACCAGGGTGCCTGTTGTTCTTTCTGGAGTTTGCATATTCTCCGACTGCGTCTGGGTGGGTTTCTTCCGGGGGCTTCCGGTTTCCTCCCACAGTCCATAGAAATGTGTCAAGTGAATTGGAGATGCTAAATTGCCCCCTAGGCGTGAAAGTGTGTGTTTGTCTGCTGTGTGATAGACTGGCAGCCTGTCCAGGGTGTCTTGCGTACCGCCTACTGAGCACTGGGACAGGCTCCAGCAGCTCTTGCCAACCGGAAGGATGGAAGAATGAATGAATGAATGAATGAATGAATGAATGAAATGATATATCTTGGATTTTTTGTGAAAGTGCTCCCGGCCAATGCTGAAAAGAATATGTGGTATCCGCTCCAGTATCAGCCGGAATTTTCTTTTGGCAGTTGGAGTTTTAGTACTGCTGTTTTTAGTCTGCAGGATCATTGCAGGTTTGGTACTTTTGAACCCTGACCAACTTTGCTGCAGTTGCACTCTCACAAAAGCAGGTAATACTGGATACTGAGTGGAGTAAGTGATTCAGCCCTAAACCATTACACCCCACCCACCCCCGCCAACCACCTCACCCCAAAAAAAGAAAACAGGTGTCTCTCATCACACCCCTATATTGTGTGCCACCAGCTACTGGTGGAAGTGCTGCTTGCTTGCACTGGCGCGAGCGGCTGCTAACAACCAGAGGTGTGGGTGGCAAGTGTTAGCGGAGGTCGACTGAATCAGCTGACTCCAGAGCTGTCGTTTGTAAATGGAGGGCAAGAATGGGCCCCAGAGTCGTTTCAGCAGACAGCTGACGAAACAAATGCTTGGCAAATGCTAGGTAAAACACACATTCGTCTCAATCATGGTTTGATTTAGGCTCGGGATCCACAAGGAAACAGTCATAAATGACTTCAGTTACTGGGTCACATGATCGATAGCAGGGGTGAAGAGTGGCTGATAAATTGTCCCCCAAGGACTGTTTATTCACCGCAGTAGAGCGAGACGTGGTTTGGGCTGTATTGATGTCACATATTTACCGAGCACATGCTGTCTGTGTTTTATATTCGGCCTATGTGACAAGCGCTTAATTTCCGACATGGAAACAAATAAGACATTAAAATCACTCAGAATTGGGGAAGTTTTCTTGCCGGTGGTCTTTTTTTTCTTTACAACGGGAACCAACAAGATGAAAGGACCTTTAAGAGGGACTTATTTTTTCCCGTTTTATGAATCAAAATGGATTCTTTTCTTGTTTAATGATATGTAGTCCTGGAGCCTAAAACCTATTAAAAGTCGGAATTCTACTTGGAGCCCAAAACTCTATAAAAGCTGGATTGTAGCCTCCACGAACTGTGTTTTTTTTTTTTTTTTTTTGGTTCGCGTCCATGCACACAGGATCCTATAGCAAAATAAGCAATGTCAAACAGTTCTAGAGGTAGAAGTGTGGGGATTTGATAGAAATGCAACCAAAACCTGTCCTACTCCAAAAAGACGACTTTCCACACTACAGTGCTTTGGAAGCTTTTCAGGTTCTGCCAGTAAGACCCAAAAGGCCAAAGTGATGGAGAATGATATTTAAATTATTGATAAGGTGTACAATTTGATGCATAACAATTCTTAAGAAACTAAGAGTCTTTGGCATAGGCCCTGTCCTGGGCCCGGGCCTTGAAACGCTCAGTCCCTCGCAGATCCTGTCAATGTAGACTGCAGGGGTGGAGCCTACTTCCTGGACAGCAGGACCAGAACCAAACTGGTGGTGGGGAACGTAAATTGAACCCTTTTAAAGCCAGGTGGCAGACTGTGATTGGCCAGAGTAATGAATGAATGAGTGACGTAGCATTGGAGTCTTCCTGGTAGAACTTGCGCTAAAGCTTTCAGAACTCTTCATACGTGACAGTTTCTCTTGCCTGTTTAGAGGCCTCCTATTTTCTTGTGACAGGACGAAAGAACAAAATCCACTTCCACCGAAATCTGGTAGCTGCTTAAGGAACTCGGGCATCATTTGCTTCATCCAGACTAAACATACACACGCTGATCCCTCCTTTATTATCTTGTTGTCTTGCAGCCAGCCAGTTTCCACACACATTTAATAACTTGCTTTTGTGCCTTCCTTCAGAAGGCTGCCATCTGGGAGCTCGAGATGGAAGGAACTATCGGACAAACAGAGTGGGCAAATGAAATTTGCATTTCGCAGATAGAAATGCGCTTCGAGTCCAGAGAAATTGAGCGAGAACCCGGACATTACTTTAGCGCTAACAGCGGTTTGACAGTGTTGTTTCATTTCAGGCTTTGGTAAGTCCGTTTAAGCATTTATGCAGATGAACGATAACCTTTATGCCCAACTCAGCGCTCCACCTTTACTTGCTTTCATTCCGCTCTTCACCAGAGCATGCAGCGAGCCTACTCACCCCGCTGCTCGTGTTATTGCTAACACTCGTCTGTTGCTGAGTGGTCTTCGCCTCTGATGGACTATATGTCCTTGATTTCTGATTCTTCCACAGAGAGTGACTTCGCCAGCTCTTGAAATGACAGCTAATTGAGCCTCGTTTGCTGGCGGAGTGCTGCTGGATGACGCCCTGAGATTCCTCCTTTCTGCCCGCCTGTGAAATTGTTCGGCATAATCAAAAGAAAATTGTAGAGCTGTGAGACAGGAGATGTCAAAAGAAACAGTGAGGCAGGCTAGGTCACTGACAGGCGCTTTACCTCGCTTGCTTGGCCACCCCCCCCCTCTACTCCACCACTTTTTTCCTTTTTTTCTCTCCCCCTGTTCCTCAGGCTTTAGGGCTGAAGTAGACCGTTTAAAAAGACAATGCAAAGAGAAAATTCAATGGAAGCTGAGAAGAAGGGCTAGAGGTGGCTTTGGGATTGAGCGGCGTTCCGTGATCTTCATTTGGATTGGCTGACAGGGTCAGATAGGCGCATGACGGGTCATTCAATGATATTAATGTTTGCTTGTCAGCGAACCTGTAGTCTGCAGTATCTGCTGCTCTCACTGGAGAATAGGACTCTCTGTTTGTGCTCACAAGGTGACGGTCAGTCAGGTGTTTGCTTGAGATGTTGTAAGGCTATAAATGGCCTGTACAAGCCTGTAGTGGAACATTGCAGGACAGTGCCCTGGAGCTGCTGCCTATTTAGACAAGCGATGGGAGTATGGACAATGTAGTTAGGCCAGATGGAGATTAGGAGACTTAACTAGACTAGTTTGGCGTTGGTGGGCTTGTAAATCAGTGTAGTTCTCGTGGGTCACCAGACTTTTCCGGACACACCTGTATCAAGCTATTAAGAACACAGAACTGAACCCAGTACAGGAATGCTAGGAGCTAGGTTAGAGGAAAAAGGTGGACTGTCTGGTGGGTCACAAAATACTGGATTGAGAAGCTCTGTGACAGCATTTAGATGAGGAGAGACAGTATAACTCTGCAGGAGTTGAGAGAACTCTGGGCAACTTTAGCTTTATGCTAGAAGCCTGGGCTCCCTTTCCTCTAAGAGATGGGACTGAGGATCAAGGTGCAAATGAAAACTCCACAGGAAACTTACGGTAGAGATTGAAAGTAGGATGAACTTCAAGCACAGTCCTCCTTCAGGCACGGTCCCTGTAATCCCTACAACAAACGAGGCTAACGCAAGATTCTCTCTTAAAGAGAAATATAAATATACTGTATAATCATTAGTGCTATTAAAATATACTTAAATAGGACTAATTGTACTTAAGTGTACTATTTTGAGACACCGCTAAGATTTACTTAATTATACTTATGTACATATTCATGCACATTTCTAGTACATTAAAATTAGTATACTTATAGTAGTACAGTGGAGTAAAATTACATTTGTAATATAGATTTTTATTTTTGTACCTGAGAGTATATAAAACATATATTTCATATAATATTATATTTTATAATATGATGTATAATATGTATTTTTACCTGGGTGTGCAAATTAGTATACTTTGAAGAACTACTGAGGTAAAACGTACTTGTAATTACTTGTAGTACTTGGGAAGACATGTGACTTGACACTTACTGGAACCTCACTGACTTGAGACTCAACGCAGGCTTGTGTTATTTGTGAGTCATAGTTATCAGTAGTCAATCAGGAGACACCAAGGTGAACATTGTATCTTTGTGATTGTCTGGAAAGCTGGAGAAGTAGGTGTAAAAGCACATGACTTGTGTTTCTATATAAGGACTTAGCTCCTGTAGCTCTGCATGTTACGTTACCTGGTCAGGTTACTATTGGCAAATGATACAGCTGAGTATGCATGCTCTAAAGCCAGACAGACATTCACTGGTGTTAGTGTTTTGCTGCCTCTGTCAGAAGAAGGTAAGATAGTGAATAGGGAGAGTGGAAGGGGTTTACTAAGTGAAGGGAGTGCAGGAATAAATACCAACCTACAGATGGAGTCCTACTTGGTTGCTCTAATCACGCGAACGATCATTAGAGTGTCTAACCGTTTTGGCCCAGTGGGTCACTGTGTTCCAGCTTACTTTCCTTTTTCAGGCAAAAAAAAGTGGAGCTGCTAGAGGGGTGATGGGGAGGGAAGATGGGGGAGGGACTTGGGGGGCATAATGAACTGCATATTTGGCCGGAATGAAGGAACAAAAGGAAAGATGTTCCAGATTGGCGGTTTGGACGCTGGCCCAGCGTGTGCATTGGCTCGGAGGAAATGGAGATCCGTGTCCGATGATGGGTTGCCATAAATGCGATACGGCCCTTCCCTCCAAAATCGCTCTCCACCCTCCACAGCGAGTTATCCGTTCCATCGGCCCTCGCTGCGCTCTAGCCAGCATGATCCGAGTGATCAAGTGGCTTTAGCTGCAATCAGCCAACCCACAAACACATTTACACTTCTGCTGGCATTATCCTAGCAGCGTGCTTCAGCGCAGTTAAGGTCTCCGATAGAAGTGTTCTCTCGCACACTCAAACATACATGAACGAAGCAAACATGGCTTGGCGCCCAGCTGCGTGGAGGAGCCATTTCCTTTTCTTTCTTTTCTTTGAGGAGAGACATGTTTGAGGACTGCATCTGTGTGTATGTGTGTGTGTGAGCACTATTTGAAATATAAGCTGCACACTTCATCACAAATTCTCTTAAATATGTCAGACTGAACGGCGTCAAAACCTTCTTATCTCTGCTGTGATGTGCGGGATTTTTTCCAAGGTCTTTGCATTTTTAGCTTCCTCAGATTCACTTTATCAAAGAATTCGGCTGGGGAGGTGGGTGATGGAGGGAAGGAAGGAGAGATGGAGGGAGAGAGCAGAAGAGAGGCAGAATTGGAGAAAAAAAAAAAAACAACACTAAGCGAGTGCTGGGTGGTTTTGTCTCTCGCTATTGACATTTAATCAGGCCAGAGAACCAAATGGCTCCAGCAAAGAGGACGATGTCCAAGCAGAATGAGGCTTCAGAATTTCATGTCCCTTTCATGAGTGCTGGGCACAATGTGGTACAGGGGATGAAAGGCTGGAGCAGTTAAATATTTGCATGGCTATCGGTTTTGTGGTGGAGACAGAAAGAAACAACGTGTTCTGGACAGTGGCGGTGGCTTTCTGCTTTGAATTAGCGCTACATCTGAGAAAGAACCGGCCTCATCAGGACCTCCAGCGCAGTTTACACAAATCATTATCAAAAGGGAAGTTCGCCGTCATCAGAGAACAAGACGCGGCGGTTTGTACGCTAAACATGTTTTGGCTTGATGTGTTTGAGAAAAGCACTCGGGAGGTCGTCCGTCCATGTTTCATGGAAAAAGGAAAAGCTCTGATTGTCCTTTTGCAAAGGCCTTCAAATCTGGACATTCATATCTGGTGGTTTGGGGTCCTATATTTTCTGATCTGTGGTAGGTATGATACTTGGTGGCCACTTGGAGTTGAATCAACTGTGAATGACTGCAAAATCTAGCACTTCAAACTGAATTCAGGGTATGCATTTAATCATCTTTGGTCTGTTATGGCTAAGGTGGACACTTTCATAACCCCAAAAGGTGGACCTCATAAACGGAGGGTTGGGCATGATACTAGAACAAAATTAAAATAATAACCTAACCTATATAACACATAAATGACTGCTTTACTCACCTAACTGGGTGGAATGGATGACATTTGTGAGTGAGACGGGAGCTTACTAATTGACTAGCATTTAGAGGGCTGACCTACGATGTCACATGACCTTGTTAAACCAATGAAATGCAAGGCATGTCTTTTTACATGGATAAGAGCCAGTGGCATACATAATATTGTTTGCAAGTGAATATTTTAAATAGTTCATCCCGAATAGAGGACTAATAGGTGTCCGTCCAGGTATTGCACCGGATGGAGGCCTGGCAGTTGACAAAAAGGACTGTCCGGCCTAAAACCGGATGTGTGGCCACCATAGTTATGGGTCAGTGCTTTTCAATGGCTGTAACTATCTGCAAACTGTGTGAAAACCATGGTGTTATATTTTTATTGCACTTTACTGTGCGAGATGATCATTTTGCAAATTCTGCAGCATATTCTGGACTATCTCTTATGATAACTTGTGCTAACATCACCCAAGGATATTCTGACAGTAGGCCTATGATGCCAGAATGTCTACAATGTGGGCAGCTTTGCTTTCGATGTAGCTATAGCTATAGCCACTGCCGTTTACTTACAGTTGGCACAAGTTGTGCATCTTCTCATGATGCACTCCTATTGGAGCAGCTCTCACATTCCAAGAGTTTGGCCCAAAATGACACTACTGAAACTTGGCCTTAGGCTTTCATTGGTCGTAAAGGTGCTAAATTGGCTGCTTGAGAATGAACTGTTGAAAGATTTCAACTTACAACCAAATACTTCTTTCACGATTTTGTCCAACAATACAATCCTGGAAATATGACAGCAGAGATCTTCAAATCTGGACTTTGAATCTAGCCTTCAGTCATGTCTTATAAGATCACTGATCTGTTAACTGGTCCCCCATAGTGTCAGACCAATCAGTGACTCCAAAATCCAGAAAATCTTACTTTTAACATTCTCCACATCCATAACAACAAGTACACACATATGGACTGCAGTGACACCTTTGCACTGATGCAGCTTTGGACACTCTTGGCATGCCTGAAGATGTATGCTAGCCATGCTAACAGTTAAGTTGTATGTGAACAGCAGCTAACAGCAAACAACAGTGATTTTTAACACTATTGTCTTCTTGCAGTGTCGACAGTGCCAGACAATGTGGTGTCCACGATGTTCCCCAGAAGGACCACAACTACCATCAGCAGCACCACCAGCAGCACACACCGGGTCATGGCTAATGTTACAGCCACAGCAGACCCGAGGCAAGGCAAGGGGGCGTTGGATCCAGTAATGGAGCAGCCTGGTGCCCCTGACTCCACCATTTCCAGCCTAACCCCCTCCAGCAGACGCTTCTGTGAGAGCACAGAGATCAGGGACATCGTCTGGCCACAGACACATAGGGGGGTCACCGTGGAGCGACCATGTCCAAAAGGAACCAGAGGTGTGTATGTGTGTATGAGACTAATGGGTACGTGTTGTCACTCGAGGCCACCATTGCCCACCTAGGCTGGAATTAACATTGCAGGTGTCAGTTTAACACTTCAGGACTTTATTTAGTGCACGTTAATTTGCTGTGTTTTTGTCCAGTGCGGGTGGGAGATTTGTATGTTGCTGTGCCAGCTTGTCAGTGGGCTTGGCTAGTGTTTCCTACTTTTGGCACCCAGTTAGACAGGGCAGTTTTGTGTTTTCCTGAACCTGAATCATGTGTTAGTCAGTGGCCTAACTGCCTAAGACAAAGGTCTTCACTCGCCGACCACCTGGTGTCCAGTTGTTACAAGTTCCAACACCAGATTCAAGATCCAGATTTGAGTAGCAATGTTATAAGGTTTAACCCATTTCATCAGGAGATTGTAGGTTTGAATGGTTGTTAAGTACTAGAGCATTAGCTGCAACGTTAGCGTAATGGGTAGTAGGCAACACTGAATCAAGGCTCAATTCCCGGTAACTACACCATGCTACACTAAGTAAGTCATCGGTCTAGACCATTGTTTCTCAACCCTAGTCCTGGAGGCGCACTGCCCTGCACATTTTAGTGGACTCCCTGTTTCAACACACCCCCTGCAGCTCTGAAAGGGCTTGTTAATGAGCTGATAAGTTGAATCAGGTGTGTTGGGAGGAGCAGGGACAGCACTAAAATGTGCAGGGCAGGGCGCCTCCAGGACCAGGGTTGAGAAACACTGGCCTAGACTACTAATGCTGCATGTGCCTAAATCTGAAGCATGATTAATTGTACATTGCTCTAGATACGAGCATCTGCCAAATGCATAAATATGTACAAAGTTAATCACTGTGCTGAACAAGTTACAACAGGAAGACTGTCCAGGGCTGAATAGGCTCTATGGCTGAAGATGGGAAACACAGGATTAGATGACACACCCATGCCTGTTCATTTGATTCCAACGGAAACCTTTTTTTGGCGGGGGAATTGGCTTCGTAACAGTAGTTTAGAGGGCAGGTTTGGACAGTGACAGTGTTATATTAGCCACTCTTCACCTTCTCTCTCTGCTTCGTCATGGTCAGGCATTGCCTCGTTCCTCTGCACGGCCACAAGTGGCACCTGGAACCCTAAAGGGCCAGATCTCAGCAACTGCACATCCCATTGGGTGACTCAGGTGGCACAAAAGGTCAGTAACAGAGAAATGTATAATAGTGCATGTTTAATACTATAATGTACAAAATATGAATGTTGGTTTAAATTTGATACCATTAGTAATGATGTATAAACACTCGAAAGTACAGTTATTATTATTGTTTTGCTATTCTGCAGTATGGCGTTATGGCATTTTCCGTTTGTTTCAAAGTCAAAATATGACACATTGTCTCTGCTTATTTAATTAATCTACCAATCAGATATAATTAGAATTAAATCACAGTCGGTTTTGCCTTCACTGTTGAGTTCTAAGAGTTAAATCCACAAATGTACATGCAAACATATTGAAAACTTCTGTAAGCACATTCCTATCTAAAGGTTGCTCAGATACTCATGATGTAGGCTGTGGTAACTACATCCCTTTATGCAAAACTCACATGAACATATAGCTTATATATAGACATATTCATATAAAACGGCACTCTGCTTTGTTAACAACCATTTACGCCTTGCACATGTGACTTACATAAATATCATTGGTATTTGTGTGCAAAGCGGCTTTTTCAGTGCATTTAATTAATGCGTTCTGAACAGGAGCCGCAACCTTGTTACCTCAAAAAAGCGACCTTTTTTTTCTGACGCCAACGAGTGTTTGTTTAACCTTCAGTCTGCTACACACCAGAGAGTTACTCCTCAGGCCAAATATGTGTTGCAAATTGTCACAAAGTTTATCAACATGGCTTCCCGCTTCCCTCGTTCCAAACCCTCTCATTTACCCAACCTGTAATTTGTGCTTCCATAATCACACATTTGGTTCTAAATTGGGTCAGATCCGGAGTGGAGAGAACGCGGCGAATCTGGCCAACGAACTGGCCCGGCACACTCAGGGCCCCGTGTTCGCTGGAGACGTCAGCTCTTCCGTCCGGCTCATGGAGCAGCTGGTGGACATCCTGGATGCGCAACTTCAGGAGCTCAGGCCCAGCGAGAAGGACTCGGCCGGACGCAGCTTCAACAAGGTACAACAAGCACAACTGAAACAAAGCAATCTACAATTTAGCAGATTTTGCCAAGACGAAAAAATGTTTTACGTTGTCCCTGTAGAGTAATGATTGATGGTATATTCATGTTATGACTGTGTAACTGTTTCCTGTGTTTAAGCCATTCTCAGTGTTACTCGTATTTCAGCATTTCAGTGCAGTTTTACTGTGTTTTGTTTGCAGTGTTCAGGGTTTTCTTGCTCATAGACGATGGACCTTATCTTACTATATCAAAAACATTATCTGTATGATTGCAATTGTGATTACTGCAAAAATTGGGCACAGTCAAAAGTTTGGGGACGGCTTTTTTGAGAGGGATGGAAGTGAAAATGAAAAAACATGAAAAAAATTTTTTAAGTAATATCAAACATGCAAATATTTGTGGTAATAATAGAGACAGTAATGCTTCAGGAATAATGCCAAACCTCATCTGTTTTATGTCCTTGTTGATGTCATTAGTAGTCATAATTTACATGTGTTTGGGCCATCTTTGGGCCAGTTTCAAGCTGTGACAATAGCTTGGAATAGAAAGCTGTGCACTTATCGTCAAAAGAATACTTGCACTAATAGCTGCACCCAAAAGGAATCAACCAACTGGCATGAAATTTGGTGGGTAGGTTTGAGATTGTGAGACATGTTAATGATTCAAGTTTCATGCTTGGCTGGGCATGTGACGTAAGCATGGACGGGCCTTATCACTGTACCTGGCTGACCCAACAGCCACAATTGCGGACATTCAGCGAGCAGTGATGCCCTCCATGAGTCATTCTGTCATTGCCAGCACCATTGGTAAACTACGCAGAACTACATACACACAGACTGTTATGATGACTGCCCTTAACATAAGGTCAACGTCAACAAAGACTGCAACAGTGTCAGAATGGCTGCGGGTCATCTTCAGTGACGAGTCCCGCTTTTGTGTTGGTGGAGACGACCAATGAATCTGTGTGTGGAGGCACCGTGGTCAGCACCTAAATGAGCGGTTTGTTGTCTTGCATCACACGTCCAGAAGGCCTGGTGTCACTCCACCTCCACCCCTACCGCACAATCTGCAACTGTGTTAGAATATTCAAGCTGCATGGGATGGATTATCACAGGACACCATTAGGAACCTCTACAACTCCATGCTGAGACGTCTGGCATGTTGCGTTAGCAAACATGGTGGCCCAACACCATACTGAGAGACACTACTTGTATGTGTAGCTCATGTGCAGTATTGTAGCTCAATAAATATTGCTCATATCAGTCTAAATTTATCATAATTTATTGTTCCTGGTAACCTTTATCTTCCTTCCCAATAGCATTGCAGTCCCACAATTCCTTCTGGGTGCAGCTATTCTTTTGATGATGAGTGTATGTTGGTAAAAGTAGCAAAGATGAGATTTTGAGTGTAGCAGCTAGAGGATTAACGCAGCTGTTAACAAATCCTGCTCATATGGGCTAAATCCAGGAGAATCCCAGTTCAAGTGAATTTGTATGTTTCAAAAGAGGGCACTGGGTCCCCAAACCTGCCTAGTAGCAGAACAGCTCCTGGTTGCCTCTCTGTGTTGCTAAGCCTCATTCAAAAGACCTTACCAACCCTTGTGGAACCCTGGAGCCTTGTACAATTCGGAATTTGTGGATTTCCTGATCCCAATTGCCCCTGCAGTTCCCAAAGCTCATTTTCCTGCCACTGTGGAATTCGGCCAGGCCATGCGGATTCCCTGAACAATGACCCGGCCCGTGCATTTTTGACTTTTTCAGAGAGAGAGAGAGAAAAAAAAAGCAGAATCCCTTTTCTTCTCTCACTTTTTAGAAGGCTTTCTTTCTTTTTCCACTGGAGCAGACCACTCCCTCTCTCCTGCCTCTGCCTGTTGGTATTGCAGCAGGTCCCTGTGGCCCCAGGGCTTCTTCTTCTTTTTCAAGACCCCCACCGACTCTGTTCCAGCTCACCTCCCCTGTAATTACAGCGTTAGCGCATCCGACTCACCTGCCGCCACAGATGTAAAATGCCGCCCGTTAATGGCCAGGAACCATCTAAAAAAAGCGGAGCGAAGGAGCTGCGGCCCCTTCAGGAGCGTAATTGCCCTCCTGGACGTGGCTCAGGCCGGCCTGTGCGGTGAGGGAGATATTTTCACAGGAGAGGCTCTGCAGGAGCCCAAGAGGCCACAGATATATCACATGAAGGATTGGAAGGTGGTAGGCTTAGCAGAGAATAGGGGGGAAAGAAATGACAGACTCATACGGCCTCAAGTCAGGCTCTCAGTACCCTGCTCTCACTGCTAAAAACGCCGGTCTGGAGTAAAGGAAATGAAGTAGGTGTATTTTTTGCAAAGGAAATTTTTCTTTTTTAAAGGGCAGGGCAAGTTTTCCTTTCTTCCTGTCTTCACCCTGCCTCTGCTGGTTTGGTTTAGAGTGAGCCTATTAGCCAGTGAATGTCCTTATACTTGCAAAACCTATAGAAAGAAAGTGAGAGAGAGAAAGAGAGAGTGAGAAAGAGAGAGTGAGAAAGAGAGAGGGAGAGAGAGAGAGAGAGAGAGAAAAGAGAAGGGCACTTTGTTTTGATGGAGCGAGCCCGAAAACGATCATATCGCCAGATAGCACAATTATCCTGACCATCAAATACAAATGACCTCCTCCAGCTCAATGGATTGAGTTTAATGGATTTTCGGGCTTCATTTGAATGCACGGTCCACTACTTGCGTCTCAGTGTGTTTTTTACCCTCCCTCGCTCTCTCTTTCTCTCTCTCTCTCTCTTTCTCTCTCTCTCTGTGCGATTCAGCAGTGCTGGTGTTTTGGTTATGTAAGCTGGTGATGTATTCTAAAGACACTTTTAATTGAAGCGGGGGAAATGGGCTGGCTGGGCTGCTTCCATTTCTGCTCGGCTTCGGCCGGCCGTGCTGATGCTCTGATTACACACTCCAAAACACGCGAGCGTGTGCAGGAATGTGGCACCTTGATGTTACTTTGATGATGCGGCCGGTGGTTTCATACACTCTTATGTCTTATAACTATGTACGCGTGTACGTTAGACAGTGTGGTGTGTGTATGTGTTGTTCTTGATCTTTCCTCTGTCTCTGTGTGCGTTTGTGTGGAGTTTTATTTTTGTACCTGAGCATCAAAAACTGAGTGAAGATGTACTGAGTCCATGAGAACCCTTTCTGACGCTGTATGGGTATATGGGTGTGTGTGTGTGTGTGTGTGTGTGTGTGTGAAGTTTTATCCTTTTAAATAAGCTTTAAAAACCATGTGGGGCCCGTATAAAGTATACTAACCTGTAACATCTAACTGTAACCTGTAACTGTCTCTGTGTGAGGACCTCATAAGGTTTTGTGGGGACTTTTTTGCTGGTCCACTCTTGAGCATGTAGTTGAAAAACTGAAAGAGCAGAACGTCAGCAGAAGGACTGTTTAATACTGAGCTTAAGGGTAGGGTTAAGTTTAGGTGTTGGTGTATTACTTTGCTACAGTAACACAAAAACCAGCAGAAGTCCTTACGAGTCATGTAAGTCAAATGTGTGTGAATGAGAATGAGTGTGAACATCAGGGTCTGACTGATACTGACTGAAATTAAGATATTAAGGAACTAAAAAAATATGATAATCAATAATAACAACCATATAACATTTAAAAGCAAAACAGACTCCAGGAGTTTCTATGGATGCACAAAAAATTTGGACATTGGCCAAATCTAAGACTTGAATAATTTTAATAGAAATTAAAATGAAAAAATTCAAACAGTTAGAGCAGTAGCAGATTGTTCACACTGTTAATCCAATGCTGCTCAAGCTGTTTGAATGCATAGAATGTGAGAATTAATAAAAACAGTTTTTAGAAACAGCATTGATAGATAAAGGCGACGCAACTTAACAAGTGACCCCTAAATTGAACATCCTTGTCATCCTTCCTGTGACTGAAATAAACATAAATGCCATTTTCATGTGTGGAAAAAGTAAGTACACCCCTACATATATCACTACTTCAGATATGTCAGACTGAGAATCAGGTGTATCCGATCAGGTCCATTAGAGAACATCTTGGAGGAACATGTCTTACTTCAGCCTCAGATATCTGGTGTGATTTGCTCTTTGTTGTTGGGGTCTGCACACTATATTCATACCTAGATCAATACAGCTCTCTGAGGCCTTCAGAAAGTAGGTTGTAGATGCCTTTGAGGCTGGGAAGGTGTTTTGAAAGATATACAAAATATTGGAAATCAATCACTCCACTGTTCAAAACATCAGCTACAAGTGGAGAAGATCTAAAATCACTGTCAACTTGTCCAGCCCAGGCCGTCCCAGCAAATTTAACCTTGCTAATAGAAGTGTTTAAGAACTGTATTAGCAGGATCTGCGGGTAGCTCTTGCCACCAAAACGACTACATGTAGAAAAAGACATACATAAATTAGACCTGCATGGGAGGTGCACCTGGAGGAAGGCTTCACTGTCTTAAAGGAACATCAGGTTAAGATTGAAGCTTGCTGTTGACAATTTAGACAAGGACCAGGATGTCTGGAACAATGCGCTATGGGCAGATGATTCAAAGATAGAGTTGTTTGGCCACAGTACCAAAAGCCATGTTTGGCGAAAACCAAGGACAGCATTTGATCAAAAGAACTTCATACCAGCTGTAAAGCATGATGGTGTAAATGTTATGATTTGGAGCTGCTTTGTTGCCTGGCCAACTTGCAATCAAAGAGTCAACTATGAATTCTCTTTCATATCAGGGAGTGCTTTAGGAGAAAATGAGATCATCTGTAAAAAAAAAAAAAAAAAAACAGAAAAAGAAAAAGGAAGAAGAAGAAGCTAAAAAGGTGAACCTGGATAATGATCCCAAACATACAAGTAAACCCACCAAAGACTGGATCAAAAGGAAGAAATGGGTGGTTATGGGATGGCCTAATCAAAGCTCAGATCTGAATCCAATTGAAATGGTGTGTGGGGGGCATTGAAACGGGCAGTACATGCAACAAAACACTCATTGCACCGTTGAAATAATACCTCATGGACAAACGGGCGGTTCTTTTGCCCAGTAGATCAGAAACTGGTCGACAGTTATAGGAAATGTCTACATAATGTTGCTTCTGCAGTACCAGCTACTGAAACCAGGAGTGTACTTACTTTTTCATCTGACAAAAAATGACAAAAAATCAAATCAAAAAGTCACATTTCTAATATTTTTTGATCAATTACATAACGTTTATCCACATATGCGGTTTAACCGAAGATACTTCTTCACATGAAATGCAGATTTAATATGAATGAAGAATGAATTAGCCAAACCAGGTATTATATGATAACTCCATTTAATACTGGGCTTCCGTCTCTTTTCCTTAAAACCATTTTAAATGCCTAAGTAATCCGTTTTTGTGTAGCTCAGGAGTGATTTATTATTCTGGAATGTTCCCATACTGAAACTTCCCACACTCCATTCAGTTTAAAAGGCTAATCTTATCTTCCTTTATTTTTGATGTACTGGTTATGAAAGCTGATACCGTGAGGTGAATTTCAAGAGAAATGCTGGATGAACTGGTATATTACTCACTACTAATTGTCAGTTATCATGTATGAATGTTCAGATATGATTGCTAATGCTCACTGGTCATATTTATTAAACTAAACAGCAAACACTTAGAAAGAAAGAAATAGCATCAGTGGAAAACATCTATCTCCATTTTGGTTGATTTTTACTTTTATGCATCATTTGAACACATCAGTTGCGATTTACACTGTGTGGAAATTTCATGATGAATGGACCAACAGAAACGATCCAAAATGACTTGGAAATAAGTCTGGTTCTATTGACTTACATTATAATGAAGTGAGGTTTTTGGCCTCTGCTGTAGAGTTGCCGTTTTGGAGATACTTGTTTTGCTTTGGACAGCGACGAGGAAGCAGAGGTTTTTAGGATTCTTAGTTTGATGTCTTTTATTAATTAGCTTGTTTTTGGTTACATCTCTTTACATATAGTGTACATGGTGTTATGCTATAGGTCACGTTGTTTTGCTGCTTTAACCATGATGGTGATTTTTGTTCAGATGAATCAGTTTAGCCTGACAGAATATGAAACCCTTCAGATCCAGAGCTACAATATTCCATGGCCTGTGTCTTTCACCAGTGATGATGAATCCATGGCTAGTTTTAGCACATTGGTCAGGCCCAGTGTGTATCTTGACCTTTCCTCTTTCTCTGTATGTGCTCTTATTCCTCTAAATAAGCGTCAAAAGCGAGAGAAGACATGCAGGGCCTATATGAAGGTACATACACGCTGCATCCTGCTTCCTGTTACCCCGCTTCTCTGCATGTGGCTTCTCGGTCTGTCTGGCTGTCTGTCTGGCCGGCTGTGTGTCTGTCTGTGTTTCTGTCTACGCTCTCTGCTGGATTCTGACTCATTCTTTAGGCACTTGTTAGCGTCTCTGCCTTTGTCTGCTTGGCTGCTGTTTTTTTTTTTTTTTCACTTTCTTCCCACTGCCTTTTTTTCTCTCTCTCTCTCTCCCTACTCCCTTGCTCGTTCTTCCACCTTTACCTTTCATCTCTTTCCCCTCCCCCTCATGTCTTTGCACTCTCCTCCCCACCTTATACGCTCACTCTTTCTTCACTCTCTCTCCTCTGTTCCTGCGTTTCTTGCTTCTCTCCCAGACTCCCTAATTTTATCTGTTTCCCTGCTCTCTCTGTGCTCACCTGTTCTTGCTTTCTCCTCCTTCTCTTGCTCCCTCTCCTCCTTTTCTCCTCCTCTGCACCTCTTCCGTCTCTCAGCACTTGAGTATTGTATGAGTAATTGCCTTTCCTACAGCTGTAATTGCACCCCTCCTCCCTCCCTTTTGTCCTCCAATGGCGTGATCAAAGTGGCTGGCTTTTTCACCTCCTTCAACTTTCCCCGTTCCTACCCCCTGGATGCCAGAGGTCGCACGCCACCGTGTGATGGAGTCATTTCCTTCGTTAGCGTATTTGTGTTTATGTATGATCTACTGTATGCCCCTCTCCCCGAGTACCTTGTTTTTATTTTACCCCAGGGTGCATTCTTTTCATCGAAACAAACCCGCGCCCGTCCAAAAAACACGCTCTGCCGGAAAACTCCCAGCCCGCTGCCACGTGAGACTCTGTCTGACTGGGGTTTATTTATGTGATAAAGCTTTTTTTTTTTTTTTTACCCCCTCCTTTTTGTCTGCCAAGAGAAATAGGCCAACGTCAGGCTGTTTCGCGTGCCAACTTCCTCGAGTGTACGCTATGATCCGCCCGCCTCAAAGTCCCTCTCCATTCAAACGCCTGTTTTAGCGTTGACAAAACCAGCCTCAAATTAAGAACGCCCCGAGCGCTCCGTTCTCACGCAGTAAATCCGGCTCGTCTGCCACAGGTATTCTTACATTCGGGCTTTAACCGCCTTTTGGCCAGAGATGAACTCGAGAGCTCTTGTCGTTTTTGCTACACATTAGATTTATACTCTAAAGCTCTTTAAACAGCATATAGAAAGCTCCCTGTAGATGCTTATGTTGCCTATAGCTATAGCCACTCTAAGCATAACCTTAACCCCAAACCAAATCCTAATCCCAGCCCCTACTCTGGTCCTAAATTGGTGCTAAATCCTAACTCTATTGACTTTTTGTGAACACCTGTAGAGAATCTGCAGGGGGCAATCCAAATAAAGTAGGACCAAGTTTGATTACATAATTGTTTATATAATTAGATTAGCAGTCACATAATAAATCTCATTAACATTCTACTGCCATTTTATATTGAGTCTTCTTTTTGCACTTCTTTTTTTGCTTGTTTTAATGTCAAGAAATGACAAAAAGCAGTAGAAGTCCACTATAACCTTCCTGACTAGAATCATAATAACCATCATAACTAGTGTGATATCTGCTTTCTACATTTCTCCACTAGTTTCAGTATAAGATAGGTAACATAAGATTTCACCAAGCTTTAACTATTGCCAGCAATTACTTTGTCTTGAGAGGACAAATGAAAGAGGTGGAGAAGTCCTAGACGTGCGCCATGCAGTTTGCTCAAAAGCAGGTCCCCAGTGTGCCTGCCAGTGAGCCACTAAAAAAAAAAATCCATGGCTGGGTCCGGATTGCCAACTCGATGGTTTGTATTGTTTTGCCGGGTGATGCTAAAACACAGTGAGCTCATTATCGCCCTGGCTACTGTTACATTGTGCTGATGGTATAAAAGTGCTGGTGTGACTTTTTGCTTGCTGCTGTTAGTGCAAGTGCAGTACAGATTGTTTTCAGATGCGGTTCTATGGCATGCAGTATCAAACTGCACTCATTCTGGCCACAGCAGTGACCTTTGAACTCTTTCTCCAATCTTTGACGTACATGATTCAGCCCGTAAAGTTCTCAGAGATAACAGTGGTCAAGCCGCTCAAAAGTCTGGACACACTGTGAAAGGGGTTTTCTATATTTACACTAAGTCACATATCAGGAAAAAACAGAACTACAGAGTAACACATCCGAAATTATGCAGTGACCATTTAGGCTCCATTTGCCTTAATGCAGCTTTGTGCACTGTGAAGAACTAGAGCTCTACCAACTCTGGTGCACATTAGCATTTTTTGGCCATTGTAGATTGGAATGACGTGACCGTTTTTGCATTTTGCATATTTTTGCAGTAGCTCTTTTTGTAAAGGTCCGTTGCACAGAATTCTGACAGCCGTTTTCCATTTCTAACAGCTAACGGAAACCTGGTTGAACTACGGTTTGTATTCGCAGACAGTGGCATATCTACACATTCCAGAAGGATATTTCTTCCCAAGAAAGGAATCTCCCCCCCATTGCAAATCAAAATGGGATTGTTTGGTTCCACTGTCAGTTTCCCAGTTATGTCAGTAGTTAACCTAACCCACAAGACCTTGTGTCCAGATCCTTAAGCCCTCAGGATGGCCATATCTACCCAGGTACCACAGGATTAAAAGTTTTGACAGGACAGTTTTCCACTGGCCATCTGAATCCTTCTGTTTCCAACCAAAACTAGGAATAATGCCACAACACATGCATAATATTTCTTCATCCACAGAACTCATTTGACCTTTTCTGATCTCCTAGAAGACCTAGAGACTTCCCCAATACTTGGAATTCTTTCAAGCAGCTCCATGAGCAGCCACCTGAAATGTTAAGAGCTTGTTGATTGCTGAAAACTACTTGTTTCTTACGCCTAACATAAATACTGTACATATATATATATATATATATATATCGCCCTCATGGTTCATATTTATTCTAAAAGGAAAGATTTTAATTCCTTTAAGGTCATGAAAACCATATATCCAACAGGTGTCCAAACTTTTGATTGGTGTCCGGAAAAGCGCTAAAGTGGTCCATTGGTGGCGTAAGGTTAATCTGAGTCATCTGTAGGTCATGGTGGGGCACATTTCAGCTGGGAACGGCAATAAAAGGCAGTAAAGCGGCAAGCGTTATTGCGCTTATTGGTGTTGACAGAGCGGTAGAAGAGCTTGCTGTCACCATGACATAGCTAATCTTGACTCGTGGTGTATCTCAATTCCGTTTCATCTCCAGTAGATTGAGGACCACTCTGTGGAAACTCGGCAGGCTATCTTCCTTTCCGCTTTAATAGCGAGTCGGGAGTGACACCGTGCAATAAGGACCCCACTGTATGGTGTAGCGAGCTGGTCCACAGTGTTTGAATAAGGTCTGGAATGATCCTGGAACTGTTTAATTCAGTTAGCACTCGCTCCAGGCCTCAGGAAATGAAAGGATTGTGATTAGGAGCGAGAAAGGGAACGTGAACGGCTCCGTCGTCTACCACCCCCCCGCCACAACCTTCCAGTCCGCCGGGCTTCTGCAAGCAGATCCCACCGCCCGATAAGCCGTTTCCCCCTTGCAGGAAAAACCATACGTTCTGAGGGCATTGCGGTCAGATCCTGTTATGGAATGTAATCATAATTGTTCCTTGGAAAACAGACCGCTTTGTAGGAATAGGCCCACTTAGGCCTAGTGAACGGCAGAAGAATGCTCCATTTATTTGGAAAAGTATCGGGCGAGTTTCCCGCCGCAATTTGCAATAACAATCCCTGTGATGGTTAAATGACAAAGGTAACACACAACACACACACACAAACACACACATGCAATTCCAGGCACAAAACCAAGCACTGTTTGGGCTAAAGACCAACTCCTCAACCCTTACCCCCCCTACAACCCTCCCCAACCCCCAATCATGGTTTTACTTGCTTGTCATGACTTTCATTTGCTCTCGTTACCCCCTCATGTGCCTCGTGTATTTTCCCCTCCTTTTTTATTTTTATCTCCACAAAGGAAAGCGGCAAATATCAAGCACCTGTCATTTCTCTTGTTTCCACGGTTACAGGCCATCGTGGACACGGTGGACAACCTCCTGAGGCCGGAAGCCCTGAAGTCCTGGCAGGACATGAATTCCACAGAGCAAACGCACGCCGCCACCATGTTACTGGATACCCTGGAGGAAGGGGCCTTTGTCCTCGCAGACAACCTGATTGAGCCCGCCGTGGTCAAAGTGCCCGCCAATAATATAAGTGAGTCATTTCATCAGGCGTACTGAAGAGAAAAAAAAAAAGTCTGTGACAAGGCTTCATGTGCGAGACATGACCCGCCTATCAAGGCGCAGGCTAATAGCTCTTTTACATGCTGGTTACAATGTTCTCTCTCAAGCTCATTTCAAAAGAACAAGGAGCCGAAACCATACAGAGCTGGCACTTTAACCCCTAAGTGCCGAGGTGAAAAAATGTCTGTTTCTGCCTTTTAATCTACTCTTCTTCATTATTACTGGGGTTTTTCAACACTGTTGTGGTATTTATTTTGATATGCAGAGAAATAGCTGCAAATTTCTAGATATTGTGTTTTTGTATGTGTCATAAACAAAGATTTTGAACTAGCAAACAAACACCCCAGTCACATTTTATGGTCATGCACGGACAGTAAAACCAATGACACTCCTCTTAGAATGAATCCCTCTTCATGATTTGTTCTCAAAACGTCCTGAGAATATGCAATGCAATGTTCCATCAGTGTTTCTTTGTTCTTTCTAAAGGTAGGAGAACGTCCTGTCATCTCAGGTGTCAGTAACATCCATACAACATTTTCCGAACGCTGGGCAGAGAATGTTGTTTTTCATAATCTGTGGCTCTGACAACATATTCAAAACATCCTCTGAACGTTGCAGTTAAAGAGTTATGAACATTTAACCATAGGAACATTATCTGACATAATAAACATCTTTAAAATGTTCTTTGAACATTAGATTAAAACATTCCTTTAAAACTTTATTGGAACTTGCACTATTTGTGTTGTTTCTTTAATAAAGAGGGTGAAATTTACAGACCAATCAAACCCCAAAACCCAAATCAGGTGGTAGCTCGCTAGTGAGTAGTGGTGTTATCCATTGCACCACACCAGCCAGCTGTAATTTAGACCATGGCTAACTCTTAATGGTGCCTCACTGAAGAAGGAAGTGATCTTGAAAAACTTCAGGGTCCATCGTTGTTGTTCGATTTATGCAGATTAACCAAGTGGATACGTTTCCATCAAAGTGTAG
Source organism: Semaprochilodus insignis (assembly GCA_034552555.1). Taxonomy (NCBI): domain Eukaryota; kingdom Metazoa; phylum Chordata; class Actinopteri; order Characiformes; family Prochilodontidae; genus Semaprochilodus; species Semaprochilodus insignis. The sequence goes on from CM067482.1 coordinate 5,872,578, forward strand.
ATAACAGCATGTTGTACAGTGTCAGAAACCACCCAGTTAGGAAACCAAGCAAGGCCATTTGTCCGATTACCTAACAACTGGACAGTGTGATGATTTAGGCCTCAGATTTTACAGTGTTTATTGATAAAGCACTTGTTAGCTAAGTTAGCCTGATAGCTAAAGAAGTAAAACTAAAGAAAGTAAACCTCAGATACCAAGCAGGTCTTGGCTGACGGACTACTCTGGGGTTAAATGGAAAATTGTGTAAATTTGATTGCAGGCTGAACTGCTGCTTTCATATTCACTGCTTCTCTTTGATAAGGCTCTGACCCTTTGGCCTGTTGTTCTGACCCACCGTTGCATCTCTGAGACTGCAGATGTTCATTAAAACGTCTATTGTCAAAGTGCATAAACCTAAACGCGACCCTTTCGGAAAGTTTCACGGAATCAGAGGACGGGGCGAATGATGCTTGCGCTTGTTTTGCAGCATCCTGTGATGTGAGCAGCAGATTCCTCCCGAGTGGTCCGGTGCCTCCAGCTTTCAAATTAGCTGGCATCATTTTGTAGTTTTTCGCTTTGATTTTGACTTTGAAGTTAACCACAAGACAGGCCTCTCATCTAATGTGAGCATTTCTGTCTATTACATATTCACATAATGTTTTGTCATTATTTAGAACACTTGCAAGTGTGTAGGAGGAGGCATTCAACGTCGGTGACAAAGTGATGAAGGCGACTGTTCAGTACAGCATGATCTGCTCTGGTTAGAGACTATAGTCACATACACTACTCAGAGTAGGCTAACATTTCCAGAGAGATGCCACATTTGTCACGCAGGTGGGGTGGTTGCTATTGATTATGTATTAATGGTAATTAAGCAATCAGATCAATGTAATGCTTAATTGGGTAATCAGGAGTATTTAAAAAAGGCCTGATAACATACATGAACTAAACTACCCAACAAAACACATGCAGAGAGGGTGTTTGTCCAGTTCACATTCAATAACTGACCAAGAACCAGCAGAACTTATGATTCTCGTTCTAGTTCATTTTCAAACCTGCTTGACATTCAACTGGAGCTGCCCAATAACTGCAAATAAGGATGTCATTGTTTTATTTTGGTAATTTTATGCTATACTAATGAGTCAAATTGAACTACTCAGCTGGTTAGCTTAGCTTTCTGGTTTCATATAAAATTATGTATTGTGCTGTTTTACGCTTATATGCTTATTCAGTTATACAGAATCTTGCAAAGTTTATGATTTTTACTGTGTGTGTAAAAATATGAGCGACAATGGTTGTTCTCTAAAGGCTAGCATATGGGTCATTGACATGACATGCAAGTTCATTATTTTCCCCCCAAAATAAAGTTATTTTTATGTATATATACATTTATAATTTATATATATATATATATATATATAATGTATATAGATTTATTTCAGATTATTCAACAATACCTCTACAATAACAGTACCTTTTATGTGACACAATATTCCGTGCATCCACATCAAATTCATTTTAGTTTCTGTTTGTCTCCAAAAGTCTAGAAATGTCAGTAATATATTGATCACTATCAAAAAGGTGATTCAGTTACACACAATTCTAAATAAAACAGTTTCATGTTCAAATCATAAAACCATTTTGCAAAATACTGAACTCCCTGAGAACTTTTGTCTGCACGTTCTTAATTCCTCATGTTTCATGTGGCACAACCAAAAACGCATGACTTTTATTTTTACATGCTTTTACAAAAGAAGGGTATTGCATCATAAAGTAACTTTCATGGTGCAATGCCAAGGTGAGCAGCGCCTTCACAAATTCTGGAACAAATGTGGGTTTTGGGTCATTCTGTTTAGAAATGTTCAGCTTATTATGTCAGGTGGTACGACCTGAAGAAAAGAGTGTCAAAATGTGGAATTAGTATAATAATGTAAGTGTAAACTCAAGCACGAGGACGGAGGTTTCTGTAGATGCCTGTTTAATTTGAAACTAGTCTGAAAAGTCAGGCAGCACAACCAGTAAGTCAAACAGTGCAACCTAGGGCACAGTTTGAATATATATTTAATATATAAAAGGGGCATGGATAATAAATGTAAATACAGGTATGCAGATCTACAAATACATATCATGTCCCTTTTTGAGAAGTTTAAACAACTGTCATTTTGCGAAAGCTTGTCATTGACCCATGAATGTGAATGATGCTAGCATTAGCTTCCTAGCTTATATCACCTTCTTATTCTGAAAATAGCAATTGACACATCAACATACCATTCTAGGTCCCATTCTGGTACATGTACTGATCATGATAAAGTGGCTGTGCAACTCTATCTTCACCTGGAAGTGTAAAGAATTAGCTCAATAGTTAGGTCCTGAGCAGATACCAAAACACATAAAACTAGAACTTCTAGTATTGGACGATGGCCTATGGGAATAGGACAGTTCCAGTTTTCTGATGCCAAAAGTTCTGGTACTTTTTAGCAGCGGAGAAACTTCTGAAGACTTCAAAACACTTCTCTGGGAAAAGATGAACCAAGTTGCCTTAAAGAGACTTCTTTTTAAAGACATGTAAAGGCAACTATGTGGCAAAGAAAGTGCATATAAATGAATATGTCCGTCACATTCTTGTTACTGTAAGGAGGCCTTTATAAGACTCTTTATAATGCTAATTTGTTTGTTTTTGCCATCATGAAGAAAGTCAGAAAGCCATTTAGGCACTCGAAAGGGCAAAAAAAATCATTTAATATGTGAATATCTGGTATATTTTTCCTTGCTGTGCTGTTTTGTGTAGTATGCTATCTTGATACTGGTTATTGGAATAAGACTTATTTACAGTAAATGCCAAGTGGAAAGTATTGTGAATCACTTTGCCGGAAGGGAATTTGGCAGCAAAGCCGTTTATCCGGGTGCCATCAGCTTTGGTAGCAGTTTGGAGAGTTTTTTTTCTTGTTGCAATCAGTCGAATAATCACGCATGTTAAAGTAATTAGCCTGACAAATGCTTAATTATGTTGGAAATATCACTCTCTCTTTTTTTATTTCATTTCTTCAGAGAAAGAGAGAGAGAGAAAGAGGGAAAAGGGTTTAGTCAGAGCTTTTTGCAGAAGTTAAACCAACATAAAACTCAGCATTCATACATGCGAGTGTGATGTCTGTTTAGTTTCAGTCGTCACTAATACATCTGAGTGAGCCGAGAGCGGTCTGGAGGGCGAGGGAAGCTGTGCTGCAGTTGTTTTATGGATGTGCTGGAAAAAGGGAGTCTTTTCGGAGGAGGGTTTATTCAAGAGACAGAGAGAGAGAGCGAGAGAGAGAGAGGAGGGGGATTTTGAAAGGGAGCGGATTTGCCCGGTTCCTCAGCGCGCCGGCGGTTTGATTTCTCTGCCCCCGTTCAGAGAAAAGCCGACACAGGCCTGTGCCAGTAGACTTTATTAGTGATGGGAGCTCATTCATATTAGTCAGCTTTGCGCACTCGACTGTCATTTTGCTGCACAGGCCTTTGGGTTGCCATGGTTCTGCCTTCAACCTTTTCCCTCAATGGCCTTCCAGCCCTTTGATTCCAGAGTCAGCTGCGTGGAAACTCTCATCAAACTGGCATTGAGATGGTGCACCTGTTTTACCCTGGTTTCAATCAGGTCTTTTGAGCCATGCTTGAATATTAAAGCAAGGATAGGACTTGCAGATATCAGAATTTCAAAACCAGACGCTCTATTTGAAAAGCAGATGCCAGCGAAGTAACATATCCTCCCCAGTAACGTAAGAAGAGGATTATCAGAAATCTCTTTGTACTTTCTGGCTTTTTAGTTCAAGTATCTCCATGTTTTATCATGTATGTGGAATGCTTCTTTTTGCAGTGCATTTGATTTATCAAATATAAAAATAGCAATATAGTATAAGAAAAATAGCAAATGTTCTATTATATTTTACCATTATATTATTATTAAACTCTTGTTTTATTTTAAATAATTTTATAATAATTACTTTAAATGTGTGTATGTTGTATTAATTGTTTTAAAAAAAATAGCTGTTTATTTTGAAATTATTCTATTAAATATCTATTAATCTTTATTATTATAAATCTTTTTAATTAAATCTAAAGTCACTATTAATTTTGAAATAGTTATATTTATTTTGTATATATGTATTTTGAAAGTGTGTATATT
>CM067482.1:5877081-5992025 GCA_034552555.1 Semaprochilodus insignis
ATCTATTTTTTTAATAATTAAATGATAATTAATTTACATTCATCTATATTATATATAAATATGTTTAATTAATTGTATGTGTTTAAAATATCCCATTTTTTTTATATCGGTATATATATGTATTAAACATTTAAAGTTAAACATTTTTTTATATTTTAGTTTTATTTTATTTGTATTTATTTTTAGACATTATATTTATTATATAAAGCTTTTTTTTTTTTTAGTTTTTCAGTTATTTACATGGCTACATATTAGCTTCACAGTGGTTATAAATAATAATAATTCATAGCAGTTTCTGAATAACAAGTCTTAAGGTTTATAACAGAACAGTAAATACAGGATCTACAGGATTAATATTTCATAATTTTACCTTTAGATTTTAGATCCCAAAGAATGCAACTATATGCTAAATTTGTGTCCACTTGACTTGGTTTAATACGGATGCAACATGGAACTTTCTGGGTGTATTAGACATTAGACACCCCCCAGATCAAACTGAGCACACACATCCTCTACAGTGAACATTAAAGTGCAGAATGTCTATTTATTTGCTAAGCTGAATATACTTTGGCACTAACCTCGTTTTATATGTCATCAGAATTTCCTGTATATTCACTTATTTCCTATTTCAAAACCAGCAAACATGTAACAAGAGCACCGAAATGTTAGCAAATGGTCTTGGAGTGCAGTACATTACATGTTTTTGTTGTAGCCCAAGAAACCCCTTCACCTGATTGTACTACAAAAACAGTAATTACTCCTTAAATAGAGATGAATCACATGTGCTTCTTGGCAGGGATGCATAAAGAACATGTATCAGTGCATCTGCTCAGGGACAGGAGTCAGGAAACACTCGTTAGATAATAGAACAACGGTTTGTTTTAATGCATTGTACTTTAATGATACACTGCTTTATTGTCCAGCCAAGTGCCTGAAAACAGGACTCATTCCTACTAATAACGTCCCCCGTCTAACCTGACTCTTTAAAGTCGAGGCAAAAAAGTAGTGGCCTTTTAATCTCCTCTTCCCCTCAGAAGTGGGTAGTAACTAGTTCTCTTTACTGGAGTTTGCTCATGAAATGACACTTTAACTGGCTCTCCAGTCTGATTATGAGGAAAGTAGCTTACATTTAGGTACTAATAGGTTTTTTATGTTATGTGTTATTGTGTTCTGTTGTTGACAGTATCTGTGCTGCTTTGTGATTGGTCACATCTCCGACTCCGAGATTTCAGCTCATCAGCTCTATCAGCTACTCAGTGCTCAAGTAGTCAAAGTGGGATAATCTCATGGCTGGGATGTAACCGAAGTCATTTAGGGTGGTTTGATGTGAAACGCTTCATTCTTACATTGAGTCTTACGTTGTTCAAAGTGGTGGTAATGATGGGAACCAGACGTTTAATGCCTCTAAAAAGTTATTACATGCAATGTTTATGAATTAGCTGCTTGAGATTTCAATTTATGAAATGGACCATAGAATGAAATATGCAGTTTTTATTGACTATATGACTGCATGTGTTTTGACTGGCAACCCTGTATTTTTGCTTTGCTCAAAAAGCAGCCCTGGCTGAAAAGCTTCTTACAGCTTCAATATAAATGGGTGGAGTTAACCTGATATATGATATATATATATCTATATATATATATGGTTTATGTGAGGTCAAGTCTTTGCATATTAAAGCAGCATTAGTTTTGGTGTTTTTGCTCTTGGCTTCCCCCTACAGTTGCGGAGTGTAGTTCACGTTTATGCCACTTTTATGCCACTGTTGTAAATACTGTGCAAATCGCGCTTTGAGCCCATCATGGTCCCCTTCATGTGCACTTATGTCACACAGGCATATGGGAGCTATACATTACATTTGCAGCTGTCCAGAGAAAAACATGTATCTCCATTATGCTCCATTTGACCACAGCAGCTGCCGTATACACTGTGTGAACGTTTCATGATGAAGGAACCAACAGAAATGGCCCAAAATGGCTTGGAAAAAAGTCTGGTTCCATCGACCTACATTAAAACTAAATGAGGTTTTTGGCCTCTCCTGTAAAGCTGCCATTTTGGAGATACTTGTTTTTCTTTGGACAGCGATGCTATTTATACAACTCCCACACAGAAGGTTATTACATGCAATGTTTATGAATGCGCTGCTTGAGATTTCCACTTATGAAATGGACCATAGAATGAAATATGCTGTTTTTATGACTGCAAGTGTTTTGATTGGCTACCCTATATTTTTGGCTTTCCCCAAAAAGCGGCCCAGGCTGAAAAGCTCCTTACAACTTCAACACCAATGGGTGGAGTTAACCTGATATATGTAAATCAGCGGGTCCACTGTCCTCTCCTCCACTGTCATTTACATTTATGATATTTAACAGATGCTCTTATCCAGCGCTATAGCAGACATTCCAGGCCCAATCCAGGGGTGCCAATGACGGCAGCGGTATATGAACTGTGTGGACTCCAAAAACACAACATAGACATAACATAGGCCCTTACGGGACTAATAGCCAAACAATACGGTTAAAATTTATAGGCTTGAATAACTCTACTTCCTTCCACCTTCAGCCACCCATGTCCCTCCATTCCACACACACACACACACACACCTCAGACACATACCTCACGCTCGTACTTGCCTTCTGTGTCTCTCTCCACTTCTTCATTTGAGGAGCGTAAGATGTGGTAACAATGTAGCCTGGTGCCCGCTGGCTGTACGGCTGACAGAATGTGCCCTGGAGCGCATTAAGAGACTTTTTCCTTTTTTTCTGCTTTCCAAACCATCCACTCTGTCTCTCTCTTTTTCTTTCACTCTTTCTTTCTTCTTTCTTTCGCCCCCTCCTTTTCCTCCCTCCCTCCCTTCCTCATTCTTTCGGTGTCTCTCATTGGCAATTAGCATAATTTAGCTCCAACCACAACACAAGGTAAGTGCTCAAGGACTGAATGAAGTGGGTGCCTGAAGAAAAGCGAGAGAGAGAAGAAGCAGAAGGGGAAAAAAAATGTTCCTCATTTCTAACTGCTGGAAAATAGCAGAGAGAGAAAGAGAGAGAGAGAGAGGGAGAGACCAAGAGAAGGAGAGACGGCGAGTGTGAACCGTCTGGAGGAGAGAGGAGGGAGCTCGTGCTAATGCTAGCGCCTGACCTCACCGTATTTTCATACATCAAAGGGAGAGTGAAGTGTGAATGGTCTGGAGCGGCGCTCCGTCTGGGCCTCAATCAGCTCAGGCTGAAGCCACAAACTTATCGGCAGCCACAGGGGGAAGCGCAGTAAAAGTCTAGTGATAGGTTTGATCTCGGCTATATTTGACATTCACGCGCTAGCAGGTACTCTGGGTATACGTCTGGGGGTGTGAATGTGTGCGCGTGTGCCTGTATGTTTTCTTCCAGCGGCTACTCTCCCTGGATAAGTAAACGTTCCGTATCTTTCTTTTCAGCACACACTGGTGGACGCGGATATATCCTGGTAAAGCTATACAGGGATTGTAGCTGAAAGAGAGAGTAGGACAGCAAAGCTTTCCCCAGACCTTCCAGGATCACGTTTAAAGAAATGGCACAAATAGATCATTCTAGCAACACCATTGTGCCGCATGAGCAATCATTAGCTTTCCATGCGTTCTGTTGGAGCTGCAATCACCTCAAATACAGTCAAAGGCAGCTTTCAAGTCAGAGTATAAGCCTAGAAATGGATTTCGATGGAGAACGCTCACTAAGAGTGAAATTAAGGCCACAAAATATCAGTGGCTATTAGTGATAGGCCTTCACAAATGTCAAAACCTGGTCAAAAAAAATTGACCAAAAAATTACCTCTATGCAAATTTCCCCTGGTTAACCTCTTGAAAAGAGAAGGTCTCTGAAAACTCTTGACACTGTGCTGTTCGTTAGGGGAAAATAGATACACATGCAAATTCTGGAAAAGCTTTTGTCCTTGGTAACTGACTAGAGATGCGGTGGGTGGCACTGTGGCAAATTGGTTCAACCAGTTGGTTCTTTATAGTCTTGCAACTGTAAATCCCAATGAATGTGTGGGAGACACATTACCAAACTAGCAAAAAGCATTTCCAGAAGAAGAACTCGACCTGGTTCTGGAAGCTAACATCAATGCAGCCAGCCAACAATGGAGAAGCCAACAAACATGGGAAACATGGTGACTTTTCTAGCACTGTGTTAGCTCTAAGCTAATGCTGGTGCACATAAAGACTTTTTGGCTGTCTAGATGAAACACTTTAGACATTTAAAGCTTGTAAAAGACATTCCACCTTTTATTTGAAGCTTATTACAGAAATAAAGACCTTTCATTTTATAATAAAGACCCCTGTCATAAAGTTGCCTCCGGTTTTCCATGAAACCTGGTTATATTATGGTCATTTTTCATAGTCAGTAATGCGTCTATTAATACAGTCCGTGAGTGTCTAGGACTTTCAGAAGACCTAGAGTGATGTTTTCCCCTCACATATTGGTTCCAAGACATGTTTGGTTGATTACGTAGGAGTCATATCAGGCCTTCAGTTCAGCTCCTGAATTCCTTGCTAGTGGGAGAGGTACCTTGAGGGACAATGAACATGAGGATTATTTTTTTTGTTCCTAGAAATCACTAGGCCTTCTTTGAAATACCATGAAATATGTAAAATATAGTTTTCACAGTAATTAGTAAATTATCAGTAGATAGTTTGCTTCACCCTCTAGTTCACTTTTCACCGAATATCAGTGCTTCATTCAAGATTGCCTGCATTTTCAAGCAAGACAATCGAAAAATAAACTGCACTGCTGTGGATTGGCTGCATCCACAGCTAATGCATCACCTAAGAGATGATGTATCAGTCCTCCTGCTATCATATGTCAAAATGCAGTATCTCAAGCTCTGCATCATACCTGTCCGGTGTGCTTATATCTGATGACCAGGTCATAATCTTTCCACAATATAAATGGATTTGAAATTTTAAACAGTTCCCTTTTAGCAAGTTTTTTTTTCTCCCATGGGAATATATTACCAATACTTTGATATGCACTCATCACTGGAAAAATAGTTGCACCCAGAAAGAACTGACAGGAATGAAATTTGGTGAGTAGGTTTAACATCATGAGACATGACAATGATTCAAGTTTCATGTCCGGTGTGCATGTGACGTAACGAGGATGGACCTTAACTCTGTACTTGACTGACAATATAAGGTCGTTCTGTTGCACATGCTTTCCATTTTGACTCATGCTGCATATTCAAGCTGCATGGGATGGATTATCACAGGACACCATTAGGAACCTCTACAGCTCCATGCCGAGACGTCTGGCATATTGCGTTAGCCAACATTGTGGCTCAAAACCATACTGAGAGACACTACTTCTGTATGTGTAGCTCAATAAATATTGCCGATATCAGTCTAAATTTATTATAATTTATTGTTCTTGGTTACCTTTATCTTCCTTCCCAATAGCATTGCAAGCCGACATTTCCTTCGGGGTGCAACAATTCTTTTGATGATGAGTGTATAAACAATGTGGTATGCAGGAGAGAGTGTGTGGGTGTACTGTGTAGGTATACGCTCTTCAGGTATATATTCAAATAACACCAAATCTGCAACATAATACAATCAGTCCTTACTAAACAACCCCAAACCTGAAGTAACCACAATGTTACATTTGGGTCTGAGCTGGTCTTAAGGTGTAATGTGTGTGTGTGTGTGTGTGTGTATATATATATATATTTATTATATTATATTATACACATATATAATACCTTAATATAACTTATGAAATTGCTTTTCTGGTAAACACTGCAGGTTTTGACCTCAAACTTTTTAACCTTGCTTGTCTCTCCATTACTCTCCCGTCTCCTACAGTGTTGGACGTGTACGTGCTGAGCACTGACGGCCATGTTCAGGACTTCAGGTTCCCACAGAGCAGCAAAGGAGGAGCCACTATCCAACTCTCAGCCAACACCGTCAAACTCAACAGCAAGAATGGTGAGTGAGTGAATGATGAGGTTTCAGAGGCTTAGCGGCTCGGCCTTTTCAAAGGCAACAACTGGTTTAACGTGAACTTCAGCTCATGGGATTAGGGGGCGATGCTGTAGCCTACGTCTTTGTCCTCATCAAAGTAGGGATTATGTTTATCTTAATACAAACTCATTTCAGCAATGGTGACATTATGTAGAAAGAGGAAAGCATTCTACATTTTAGTGTACGGCATAGAAGAACTATGAAAGTTTATCAAACTTTCGGCACAATTCAAATGATGAATAAACTCGTTCAGAGAGGTTTGATGTAAAATGCTCAATTCTAGAGAAACTTACAGTCTCCAGAATTGTTACAGTTGTGGTGATAGGAACCAGACGTCCAAAGCATTTAGGTATGACATGAAATAGTTATGAATATGTTTCCTGATCACTGAGACATTGTTTTATAGTAGTTCTGAGAAGATTTTGGGCCTAAAATGTATTATTTTAGATGCATGCATGGTGGAAAAGCATATACAGGTCATTGGAAGGCAATATAGTCCCCAATAAGAAAAGCTATTTTGAAAACATTATAAACAAATAAATAAATAAATAATAATAAAATACTGTACATTAACAGTATATGTGGTATATCAGGATATGTATCCCAGTATTACATTTGTGCCATATTGCCACCTCTAATATATATTTAGTTTTTACACAGTTTAACTGCTACTCTTTCAGTTTAGTGAATATTCATGATGGACAGACCAGTAAAATTGGCCCAAACCTGCCTAGAAAATAATCTTGTTATATCCACCTCCACTGCTGGTTAAGAAAGCTGTTTTATCCTCCTGTAAAGTTCCATTTTGGAGGTGTTTAAGGTGGACTGTATAATTCCAGTCAATTTATAGTTTGATGTCTTCACTTTCATTATAAAGTAAAGCATTAAGATATAAATATGAGTAGGCGTGTCTAAACTTTTGACTGGTGCGATATAAAACTCAGAAGGCATATGTAGGTTCACTGGTGGCTTTGGGTAGTAAAAAATGCCTATATTTATGCTGTAGACATTTGAACGCCTGGTTTCCATCACCATCACTGTGGTAAAAAGCTCTGTGAAGACGTGGAACTCCCCTTCATAGTATTCTGATTTCACTGCTCATTTGGCCCATACCTATTGACCCCATTCAACATGAAATCACATCAGCAGTTCACATTTCTCAAATACAAAAGGACGTTTTATTTGAATTAAAAATAAATGACTTAAATTGCTCAATTAACTTCACAAAAGTCCAACCAGTGTAAATGCTTTCTTTAAGACCATAATTTACGTGCATGACCCTGCGGTGCGTGCAGTATTAGCAGGCTTTAAACTGGATTAAGATCCTTTCAGTGAAAAGGCCTCTTTGTTCTCAGGGATCATCTATATGTTCATTGAGCTTCTGTCTTTTATGCCTGATTGACGGTTTCTCCTTGCTGCGCTGCAGGTGTTGCGAAGCTGGTCTTTGTGCTCTATAAGCACCTGGGCCGCTTCTTGACAACCGAGAACGCCACTCTGAGGCTGGTGGGTGAAGGCGGGGTCAGGAACCACACCCTGACGGTCAATTCCCACATCCTGTCCGCCTCCATCAACAAAGAGTCCAGCCGCGTCTTTGTGTCTGAGCCGGTCGTCTTCACCCTTGAACATCTTGATGTAAGTGTGATAGTGATGCTGTTGTCCTGCACTGATACCCGTATTAGCGCTGACAGTTTGGAATGGGATGGGTAACAGCTTCAGTGGCATAACGCAGCGTAAGACCCACTGATAATTATTATGTTTTAGAGCTTCTGATGACCCTATGAAGTATAATTACTGTCGTTTATTAAAAACTCACAGTGGAAGTACGTGGCCTGCAGGCAGCCTCACAATAAATGTGATATTTGAAGTTGATTTTTGGTGTTGTTAAGAAATCGGAGAGATTTAATTAAAGGCTTACCATTGCAATACTGACAGTGGCGATGTTGAAATTGGTGTTTAATTCTATGCCATTCTGTGTCCTGTACAGTTCCCCTTATTGGCGGCCAGTGAGCTATTGAAAACTTGACTCTTTGAATAAACTTTTATGGAAACAGCAGCTCTGTACAGTAAAATATAAAGACCCCAATGTGTTTACAGCTGGCTACTCATCATTCAGCAAAGCCGATGGTTGGTAACTGTAGGCTACTGCAACCATAGACCAATAACTAAATGTGTAGTCCAGTCCCTGGCACTTTTTTAAACCATCAGTGTTGGACAGTAAGGCAGTAACTGTAAATGGTTTCTGTACTTAAGTGTTTCCATTCTGGGGGTCTTTTTACATTAACTCCACTACATTTAAACTCTAATATCTTACTGTTTACTCCACTACATTATGGCCAAATCTGTCCTTCCTTTTGGCTTATGTGAGCATAAAAACATGTCTAAATTAAAGAGGTGTGAAGTGAGCCCACAAATGAGGGTACAGCATGTGCTTTGTTTTGAGCTTGTTTTGACCTGTCGGACAGAGCTTGGTTCTAGCTAATGGAAACTGTTCTCCTTCANTTCAGTGTTCTGTGCTTATGATCATTTGAATAGACATCAGTGCCAGACTAATTAATGAGCTTCTAGACTGGTGGACTGAGAGACACTAGAGTCTCTTCACCTGCACTGAGCTGATTAAGAGTCTTGTTCCAGAAATGATAATAGGACATTAGAGCCATAATAAATCATGCTCCTGTTACTCTCCATACTTAAGTACATTTGAAGGTAAATACTTTAGTACTTTTACCCCAGTGGAGGTCTAAAGGGAGGAGCTTCTACTTTTACTGGAGGAATGTTTTACCCTGCGTATCTACTTTAACCCAACAACATGGATTGGGTTTTTCATCCACCACTGCCACTCATAACTGCCCATTTCTATGGCTATGAATAAGAAGGTGACTTAAGCCTCTTTTGAGCAACTAATAATCGTTCATGTATTCAATTGAATTCATTTATTAATTCACACACATTTATCATTTCAATGCACTTAACACTTTAATCATGAAAAGAGTTCTTTAGGTGTTCATGGTTCTATGTAGAACCCCTTTTCTTTGCTAAAGAATGCTTAAAGAACCATTATTGTTAGAACCATTGTAGTAGAATACTGATCTGCTTCACTCAGAGTCTAACCTGTGTTGTATTTGTACTAAGCCACTATAAGTAATCTATTCCTTTCTGTGCTAGTGTACAGAAATGTTGACACTGGTGGTGTGCTCTCTGGTTATGGCACTGGAGATGAAAAAGAAATAAAATGTCAAATCAAGGACGGTGTTCATTAGGGAGGTGTGTTTATTGCCTTGAATGTTGTGGCATCACCTTCAGGAAGAATGTGAGGAAATTCCTGCTTAAGCCAGTAGCATGAATCAATTCACATGCAGCTGTAATAGCATGAAAACCCGGGGCGTGTTGTTGCCTTGTGATTACGGATGCCAGTACTCATTAATTAACATAGCTAGACTTTATACCTGAGGCCATAGAGGCAGATATGAAGGAAAACTCAGAGGCATCACAGGCTTTGTTATTGCAGTACCAAGTATTACATGTGTATGCTAATAAATATACATGTGAATTCTGATCATGGTAACAGTAGCTGCATATAACAGTAAATGCATATCTAACGTCTCATTTGGCATCTTTAGTTTAGTGCTACCTTTCGAGGTTGTTGTGTTTTTAACAGGCAATAGAAATGTATTGCAACCAACTAATACAGTGCAAATTGCATAAGTGGCCACACACTTGACTCACATCTCCAATAAGCTTTTGTTTCTGACCCTTTTGTGCAAATCCAGAAAGAACGCTGCTTCTTTTTTTTTATCTGTGCAGTGTCCTTTTGTCTCTTACTGATAAAATGTTCCTCTGATTGTCTTTGCAGACGGAGAACTACTTCAACCCAAACTGCTCCTTCTGGAACTACTCTGAGAGGAGCATGATGGGATACTGGTCCACTCAGGGCTGCAAACTGTTGGGCACGAATAAGACTCACACCACCTGCTCCTGTAGTCACCTCACCAACTTCGCCATCCTCATGGCCCACCGAGGACATGTGGTGAGCAGCCTGTACTTTAACTATGTGCTTAGTTTACTTGATTGCCTAGTTACCTCCCATTATCCAACAAATCATTGTCTTCTTCTAGGTAGTGCAGGCTACCCTAAAACAAACTGGGTTATTGAGGGTTCTGTGAGGATTCAAACTCAGGGTTAAATGGAATAATGGAAACCTGTTGTATATGGTTGTGGAACCTTTTATGGTGCTCTGTAGAACCTTTACTGCTAAGAGTATAGTGGTTACTGATGATTTGCCAGCCATCTAATAGATATTACATAGTTATTTCAATGTAATTACATAGTTATTTTAATGTAATTACATAGTTACATAATTAATTACATATTAATTGACCAAATTACATTATACTACTTTATTACTTATATACTTATATACTATTGAAAGGTTTAGATCTGAATTTCTGATTTTTTCAGTTTGTCTCAGAGTCAAGAAATGTCAAAAAAAGTGGCAAATTTTTTTTTCTTCCAAAATAAGACAATAACTAAATCATAATAACATATATGTTGTTCTACTCACAAACACAAATGTGGTATCAGTTTAATGTCTAGGATCTGGACAGAATTTCATCACTTGTTTTAAAGACCTATCAGTGAGAAACTGATGATATAAAATCGCCTCATGCTTTTGTATCACTGAGCATAATTACATCTTCTAAGGGTTATCTAAACTGCTTCCCTCCATGTCAAAGCCTCCATATGTTAATAGTGATCAGATTGTCAACAACAAACTGATGAAGGAGGCTCAATGAGATGACTTTCAACAGATGCTAAACATAGTCTAAACACTTCTAAACGAAATAGGGAATGGATAGCATTAAAAACCCATTGAAAGGAAGTTGTGTTTACAGTTTGTGGCTAAAAGCCAGCAAGGACACATGTTCCTGAACATGAACATGACTTGCCCAGTAACCGGTAATGTACATAGCTGTTCAACACAGACTTGGCTAAGTATGCCGGGGACCACGTTTACGAGAGCAATACAATCACGGCACGATTACATGATTAATATCATAAGCAACTAGCATTTAGCCAGTAATGAATGTGGAAACATGGGGTTTGTGGTGGAGGTAATTATACGTCTTGCCCCATGAACTCTACCCCATCCATCGCTTGACGCTAGCAGTAACATTAACCACAATTATAATCCCGCCTTTTTGAACGTGCGGGCCACGAACACGTCACCCCGTGCTGACCTCAGAGCTGTTCAGGCCTGCCATGACACAAATTAAATCAAAAAGTAAAAGCCTGATACGTGTTTCAGCTCGAACCTGCGCCGTGCCCTAATTCCAGAATGAAATAAGCTGGAATGGAATCAGCTTTGAGTAATGAATTAACTCAGCCCATGGAATTCTGGAGCCTTCTTCACACTCTTTGAAACTTGAGTTCTGTAAAGTAGTAATTGCTTTCTGTACTATTGTGCTCATTCCCTTTCCCTTTGTATTATTTCCACCACAGTATCTGTTTCAACTAGAAGTTGCTGCATTTATTCATCTGAGCTGCTGGGTTCTGGCAACATGACTTTTTCTTGAAAGCACTGTTGAGGCGATCTTTGCTTGTCACTGGGTAGCTTGATCATGTCATGGTAAATCATCACTGATGGTGAATAATTGTGAAAGACAGAAAACAGCAGTTTATGCCGTCATGCTAATTTATGTTTAACTGCATTCACTCATAATGTCCTGGCTGGTGGTTGGAAAGTGGGTGTGGGTAGTGGTGGAACGGGGTATTAACCTTTCTAGAGGTCTAGAGTTTTCATTAGCACTTTGCCACAGAACTTAAATGCCAATCCGCTACCATTCAGGAGTTTGGAATCAATGTTTTCAATCAAAGGAATTAATATTTCCAATGTGAATAAATGGAAAACTAATGTACTGGTCCTCTGCAAGTATTCATAACTACGCACAGATTCTGTGGAGAATTTGAACACACTTCAGCCCACGTTAAGATAAATTTGCTGTTTATTTCCTGAATTTAACATGTTAAATTAATATAACAAAACTTAGAACACGTTTTATATTTTATGTTAAATAAAAAAAATATATATATGATTAAATATTAAAGCATGCTCTCTGTAGATGTGTTCACTTATTTTAACTTAGAAATTCAAAAATGTGTGAGATTTTTGTTTTTCAACGCTTTGCTCTTTAAAGTTTACTTGAAATATTGAAATGATTGACTTCAAAGTGTTTAAGTCTACAGTATATTAACAATAATAATTAATATTACAAATGTGCCTCCAAAGTTTTGAGTGGTGCTCTGTAAAAAGTGTTTCATTAGTCTATCTTAAAAAAAAAACTACTTTGTGTAATTAAAGTAAATGAATTTAAAAAAGGACTTTGAATGAACGATGCTTTCAGTCAAAGTCATTTTCTGAGTTGAGTATTCCATTGTTATTATTCCATGGCAAGTTGAAGGTTTTTTTAGGTTGCACAGTGTATAAATCCAGTATTGTTACATTGGGATCTTTAAAATATGTTTATTATATATACATTTTTGTACATTTATTTTTTATTACATTATCAAGTTGCAACATTAACTTTTCATTCATAATAAATATCTCCTCTTATCCTTACAAACACAAATGCAATATGAATGGTACGTTTAGAGTCTGAATGTCCAGCGTGCTGGTTTCAATGACCTACGAGGTGATGAGGTGTGATATGAGCGATGCTTATGATGGAGCTGAATGTGGCTGTTTGCAGTGAAGGTATAGAGAGTGTATGAGTGTATGTCATTATCTCACTGCCAGTCTGAGTGTTAGTGGAAGTTGGTGGCAGTGAAAGTGAGTGTTAATGCTGATAGCACAGTGACGGAGTGAGTGTTAATGCTGACAGTACAGCAAGTGTTAGTGCTGAGCCTGTACCAGTAGCACATATTAATGTGATGGTGCAGGATCCGGGGGCATTAGTGATGACAGTGCAAGGAATGTCACAGTGAATGTAGGGCAGTGGAGCAGTGAGTGTGTTGGCTCATAAGGTATTTTATAACCTAGTGGAGACATAACAAGGAAATCACGCAGTAAGCAAAAAGCGTTCAATCAGGACGGTCTTTCACAAACTCTCTGTATTCTCAAGCAGCTTCATGAGGAGCCACCTGAGATGTTATTTCAGCAGATTTGAAGGAACACATGCTGAGAGCTTGCTGGATGCTGAAAACTATTTATTCCTGAAAATAACTTCTTGGATACGAATCACACATTCAGTCAGTGGTTTGAAGTTGTTTGACCAGTACTGTAGATGCTCTTGTCCCTGCCTGGGGACTGGCTGAGCTGCACTGGCTGGGAATCTAAGGCGAACCCTGGGGAACACACAGAGAGGCCAAGTGGAGGTGCAAGTGGAGCTTTTAGTTAAACATATGAAACCAAAACCAAGGCCTAAAATGAGAGTCCACTCACAGTGGTTTACAGAGAGCTCTCCAGCTGGTGGTCTCTCTCCAGCCACCAGTCTCTCTCCAGATTGTGGTCTTTATACAGCCAGTGGTCTTGCTGATTTAGCTATGGTTGCATGGTGTTACCAAAAGGTTATTATGGGATTCTAGGTGCTTGCTAAGGTATTCCAGGTGGTTGTTAGGATGTTGCAAAGTGGTTGAAACATAATGGTTACCATGGTGCTGCTAAGTGGTTGCTGTGATGTCACTGATGATTGCAGTGGTGTTCCATGTGGTTGCCATGGAGTTGCTAAGTTTTTGTTGTGGCTGCGAGGGTGTTGACAAGTAGTTGCTATGGTATAAGGTACATGTGGTATAAGGTACAGGGTCTTGATACATTTGCTATGGTGTCCTTAGGCTATTCCTATAGTGTCACAGGTGTTTTCTTTTGTGTTCCTGTTTGGTTGTTAAGGTATATGGCGGTTGCTAGTTTGTTGCAGGGTGGTTGCTGCAGTCTTCAAATTGGTTTCTGTGGTGTTGCTGTGTGGTTGCTATAGGATCCCAGGTGGTTCCATATAAATGGTCTGACCATTAATAATAATAATAATAATGATAGTCTCACCGGAAACACTAATAATACAAAACCAGAGAGAGGACATGTACCTTCCTGTGAATCCATCTTGAGTAGCTGCAGTGAGAGTGAGACTGTAACGTGGGCGTTTATGATGGTTATTTGCTGTCTGTGTTTCAGGGTGATGTAAGTGTCCATGAGCTGCTATTGAATGTGATCAAGCGGATGGGCATCGCCGTCTCCCTTGTCTGCCTGGCCATCAGCATCTTCACCTTCTGCTTCTTCCGTGGCCTGCAGTGTGACCGCAACACCATCCATAAGAACCTGTGTATTAACCTCTTCATCGCTGAGCTCTTCTTCCTCGTGGGCATCGACATGACTGGAGCTCAGGTAGGCAGTGAATGCAGCGTAGTTTAAATTCCAATTGGATCCAATTTGGATACTCATTTTCCAATTTGGATACTCACTTATATTCCTTTGACTCTTTCCTGTTTGTGGAAGCAGATTAACTTATCTGTGTAATGTTCTCAGGAATATCTCCAGGAAAATGGAATACCACATACCTAATGGCCATTTTAACTGAAATTTTTAATTTTTATTTTATTATTTACAAGTTAAACACATAGAACACAGGAACTGTTTTCACAGAGCCCAAGATATGGCTATAAGGGCTGTAAGTTAATAGTTAATAGTTACCATTGGACACCAATAATAGGACAATAATAATGACACTGTTAATGGTCAGTGGTACACTCGCATATGAGGAGAGGGGTTACATGTTGTTGCAAAACAGAGCGATAATAATAACACAATTAAAAATAAGTAGTTAAATGATTAGATAAATGAACTCAGTATACAGTGCGAGTTTGAGAGTTTCATACTCATACCAGTTACCTAACACCACTAAGCTCTCATTATGAGACCTGGACATGGTTGTTTTTATTTTGAGCCCAGGTATCCAGGCTGTTGTACACTCCAAAAGAGTAATATCCTCAAAATAAGTAAGCCAGGAATATGAGCAGGAACAGAGGCTTCAAACCATATTTGCAATATTGTCTTTTTGGCTGCTGTGAGGCCAGCCACTTATTATATTCACTCCTCAACAAAAGAATAGCTGCACCCAGAAGGAGGTGTAGGATTGCAGTCCTATTGGGAAGGATGATAAAGGTTACCAGGAACAATAAATGATGATACATTTAGACCAATATGAGCAATATTTATTGAGCTACACATACAGTATCTCTCAGTATGGCCTTGGGCCTCCATGTTTGTTAATGCTTCGCTGCAATTTGGAGTCACTCCATGACAGTCTGACACGACACCGTTGCAGGTTTTGGTGACGTCGACGTGGAGTTGTGGGCAGTTGTTGTAACGGTCTGCATGTGCATAGTGCACGTGTCCGCAGTCGTGGCTGTTGGGTCACTTTGGTTCATGTAGGTCTCTCAGATCCTTCATGTCACTGGTGCGTGCCTTCTTCTATCCACTGCCACCAACAGTGTGCTATGGTAGTATTCGCATGATCAGTGTGGTGCACAATACATCAGTACGTCATAAGACCATCCTGATTCCCGGGACACTACTCTTCAGACTGCAATAAAGCCCATCCTTGCTTATGTCACAACTTGAATCATTCACATGTCTCATGATGTCAAACTTGCCCACCAAGTTTCATTCCAGTTGGTTGATTCTTTCTGGGTACAAGTACTGTATATTTTTGACGATGAGTGTATTTTTGAAGACACAAGTAATTGTTCAGTGTCCTGGAAATACTGACCCTACCTGTGAAATACTCAGGGAAAGGCATATTGTGCTTTACATTGCAAGGACAGCAATAAACTATTGTAATAACACAGTTATAACACTAGTGATAACACATCCTGCTGTAGTAAATAATGTTCAGTATGTACACAGTTCCTTTTTTCATAGTGTGACAGCGCCTGTTAAAGCTGATGTTAACGAGTGGAGACGGTTGGCTCATCGAAATCCAAACACATCGACAGCATGTTGAATCGAAATCACAGGAAAGAAGAAAAACTACATTGATAACGAACACAAATCTAGGCAGGAACTCTGGTGGATAGATTCACTGTCCAACTATGCAAATTGAAACAGTATGTTTTGAAAATGTGGACATGTGTCTGTGTGATAAACTCCCTGGAACAACGCTGGCTTTCTGTAACTGATGTTTTACCCCTTCCTTTTTTTGTTCAACAATATTTTCTGCCTGTCGTTCTTGTTTTCTCCCTGTGCGAGCAGATTGTGTGTTCGGTCATCGCTGGAGTGCTGCATTTCTTTTTCCTGGCGGCGTTCTCCTGGTTGTGTCTGGAGAGCGTGCAGCTCTACCTCATGCTGGTGGAAGTGTTCGAGAGCGAATTCTCACGCAGGAAGTATTACTACGCCTCCGGATACCTCTTCCCAGCCATCGTGGTGGGCATTTCGACAGCCATCGACTACCGGAGCTACGGGACAGCCACAGCGTGAGTGACCTTTTCCTCCGTGTTCATACATTGATTGGCATTAGAGGTGCTAATCTGCGTCATGAAATATCAAATTTTACCAGATGCATGAATAAACTCATCAAGCACTTTATTAGGAGCCCCTCCTTGTATCTGCACTCATTGTCCATTTGATCAGCTCCACTTATTATATAGGTGCACTACCAAGCTTACTGCTAAGCTCACTGAACAAAAAATGAGTCACCCTGAATGTTTAAGGTGGTAGTAACCTCAGGCTCCTGCAGATGGCACTGCATAAGGATGATGGGGCTATAAATACCTGTGGGGTGTGAGTGACTGGGTTCATAGTTTGAGAAGAGGTGGTACAGTGCAGTGAATGTGTGGAAAATGGCTCCAAAGCAGATGATAATGATTGGCTAAAAGGAGTGACTGCATTTGGGCGTGCCAAAGACCATAGTGTGAAGGAAGTAGCTGAATCTGCAGGAGAATGGAAGTGTACAGTCATACGGGTCTACCAGCAGTGGCTAAAATCCCAGTCTACAGGAAACTCTCCTCAGAACAGTGCCAAGAAGGCCATCCACCAAATCTGGCCCTACTGCACAATGTGGCTGGACATTGATGTGGCCTACATCCAGAAACTTGTCCAGTCCATGGCACATCAAATCACAGTTGTTGTTCAAGCTTGTGGAGGTATTACACGCTGTTAGGTACATTTCAGTCACAGGTGACTCATTTCTTTGTCCGGTGAGCTCATGCATATATAATTATGTGGGCAGCCAATCAGAACAGAGATAATTTCCACATATCAGTTTTAAAAGCACAGTAACAAAAACAGCCTGCTCAGCTGTGAGGCGTAAAGAGGAAAATAACATGCAAGAACAATGTGGGACTGGGGACCTTTAGAGAACACTAAACAACTGCATGTTTCATGGCAAGAGAGCTTAATTAGTCCTGTTTAATTGGATTCACTGCAGTGCAGTATGGAATAAATACTCTATTTGTTACGACTGAGGGACATCCAGAGCTGTGAGGCTCCAGCTGCTTTTCTAATTCCGTTTTTTGGAGGAGAAACCTCCTTTTTTTTTACACCAGGGCTTTTATAAAGGCACTGGTGTAAAAGCTGAGCCATCGGCTGAGGACAAACGGTCTCTCTCAGCTCAAACCTGCGTACGTGTGTTAATGAGACAGACAGAGCATATTTTGTCACTCCCTCCTGGCGAATCTCAACTCCGACGCAGGGAAGAGAAACAAGCTCTAAGCAAACTGTGACCATAATGATTTTGCGTGCCGAGTCAGCTCCTTTCCAAAGGTACCTGATTGAGATTGGGTTCTAAATTGCGTTACTTGTTCATCTCTTTTTCCCCCAGAAGAATCCCTTGTGATGTACAGTGTCGCATCAGACCGGATTCAAATGCAGATAGCATCTGTAATACACACATAAATCATTCCTTACTCGGTATGAATTCTTAATCAAAGCTGCAAAGGCGTGTATGTGGAGCATACACTGTGAGCTCAGTCTCAGAAGAAGAGTAAAGATGAAGAGAGGGATTCGTGTTGATGCGAATGCAATTTTGTTCTCTCTTTTTTTTTTTTTGCCAATTATCAAACAAGTCTTTTTTTCCGGTTAGGGTAAACGTCATGGAAAAATACTCATCAGTAATGACTGATTTTGCATCTATTGTTTTGCAGCTGCTGGCTGAGGGTTGATAACCACTTCATTTGGAGCTTCATTGGCCCTGTTGCGTTCATCATAATGGTAAGTGTTTTCAACCGCCAAGCACCATGAAGCTGACTGCAGACAACTTACAGTGATTGCACACTGTCTAAAAGCTAAATATTTGATGAAATAGCTCTTGGTTAGGTCTCGTATTGTAATAAACAGGAGGTACGGTGGTAGGATGTAGCTGTGAGTCAAGTTTATTTGTCTTTGCCAGAAACTGTGGTCTTGGAACAGAGGTCAAATCACAAGCAGTCGGCATAGGCATGTCCAAATCCAAAAATAAGAAGGTCACAGAGGTCAGAACCAGGAACTTGCAGAAAAAACAATACAAGGAACTAGGAGCTACAAACTAGGGATGCCGTGAAGTCAACACACTAAAAGAACAAAACTAGAGCTATTTATATGTACAGAACTAACAAGACTTAGGTGACTACAATGATGAAAGGGCAGAGCCATAACAGGGACTCTATGGCCAACATTACAAGGGAAGAAAGTCATTGCATGTTCAAAGCAATACCCAAAGATCATGTTATCTAATCCAGCATGATGCAAACAATCTGAGTAATGCTATGAAATTGAGCTCAAATATGAAACGGTGTGGTGTGGTGCCAACCAGTATCAAAAGACGTTCATCTGTCCTGATGATACATTAACACCAGGTTTCTAATCTTCATGATGACCTGATATTGAATTGTCAGCCTCAATAGCAAACTGATAGCTTGGCATAGCTCTAATCGTGAACTATAGCTGCAGGCTGTAGGCTAATTGTTTTGATCACTGCACTGACAATGCAGTATGTGTGGAATATGCTTTCTTGATACACATAAATTATCTGTTTAGATAGGGATGCGAAGCAATTGAGATTAAGAACAAATTGAGTAAGTGTGCTCCTCCTCGTTAGATGGAGCATTTGGAAGAAAAACTGAGAGAATGTCGATATTATTGATTGTGTCATGTGGTGAATGAATATAGCCTGGGTAGGCTGACTGCTGGGTTGTAATGGTCCCTGGTCCTTTAAAATAACCTATGGAAATGTACTTTGCATTCAGTCAAACAGAAACCGGAAGGTGATTTTTGCAGTGTACATGCAGGGTAGCATTGATCACTACTGAGCTCTAAACAGTATATGGTCACATCTTACCAGACCTATTCGACTCATGCTTCTGTTAGCAACTGATCGCATCCTGATAATGTGTTTAACCTTTAAGACCTTTAAGCACATATGTGATGTAGTGATTTAGAGTCTTAAAACTGTCTTTAAAAGCCATTTCAGATATCAACCCATTTCAAATTCTCTGTTAAACTAAAGAAGCTGAGCTTTCATTGATACCACTCGTGGTACGTCTTCATCTTTCCTGATTAGGGTAACCTTTTCCCATGTGTTAGAAGCTCACTGGACAAAAAAGTAGTCACCTGTGACTGAAACATACCTAATAGCATGCAGTACCTCCACAAGCACACATAACAGCTATGATTGGATTTGGCATGTACTGGACAAGTTTCAGCACATAGGCCACATACAGTTGGGCCAGATTTGGTGGATGCCTTCCCTGGCACAATTCTGAGGAGAATTCCCTGTAGACTGGGATTTTAGCCACTGCTGGTAGACCCATATGACTGTACATTTCCAAACACCTGCAGATTCAGCTACTTCCTTCACACTATGGTCTTTGGCACGCCCAAATGCAGTCACTCCTTTTAGTCAATCATTAACATCTGCTCTGGAGCCATTTTCCACACTCGGAACGAGACATTCACTGCACTGTACCACCTCTTCTCAATCTATGAATTCCGTCGCTCACACCCCCCAGGTATTTATAGCCCCATCATCCTCGTGCAGCTCCATTTTTGTGCCCAGTGAGCTTGTTTGCATTCAGGATGACCTCACACCTTAAAAAAGGTTTGTGGTAAATCAGGATATTTGATGATACTCGTCCAACTTTATGCCACTTTTTTGGTATAGACTTTAAAGTGTTCAACCCCACAAATCTGTGTATTTCCCCCTCATGTGCTCATATCAGAAGGTTCTTTTGGGTAGTGATGTAGGCTGTGAATGCCGCGTGCCTGTATGAAAGTCTCCTATGGTTGTATGATGATTCAGAGGGAGTTCAAAGAAGACTCCATGTCCCTGTAGACTGCAGCAGCAGCAGAAACGCAGCCAGCTACAGGGACAGAGAGAGAGAGTGAGAGAGGCTGCCCTGTTCTCTGACTCCTGTCTGAATGTCACTCCATCCCAAAAGAGAGAGAAATTGTGAGGAGGAGAAGGAGGAGGAGGAGGGGTGTAAAGGTAAAAGGAGAGATACACGCCCATTAGCAGAGCTGGACTCTACAGTTCACTGACAGCAGCTGAGACTGACACTATTGTGTGGACGACGCAGTCTGAGACTGGAGCACATTTCTGATGGACACACACACAGACACTGGTATACAGCAGTGTGCATAAGTCAGAGACCATTCTGACAATCATTGATTGAACATCCAGTCAAAACAATTATGAATTAGAATCTGTTCAGTATCAGGATATAAAAACAGATAATATATATTAGGCCTCAACCACTAAATATAACACCATATAGGCACCTTTACCTTCATTACTGCTTCTGTTCTTCTCAGGAGTCTTGCTTTCAGTATTTCATATTTTCCACACCTCCAAAGCTTCGTCTCAAGCCCAATTGGAGCTGGATTACTGTTACCAGAGGAGATCCAGTAATGTAATTTGTGCATGATTTGACTGGCTAATTTGTAGGGGGTAAAGGATCTCTGCAGCTTCCCTAAATGGCCAAAATTGCTCCAGTTTGAAACATCATCATGTGGATATTATGCGACAGGTGCCACAGTCCTGAACAATAACAAAACGTTGTGCAGCTACATGGCATGTAGACTAGCATTAGGTTTGTACAGTGGGATCATTCAACTTACCAAACGCCACCCAACAAGGCAGAAAATACAAGATACCAAGATACTTCATTTTCTCTCTCCTTGCTATTCAGCCATCATCATTAATGTTGTGGATTTTCAGTAAGTTTTTAGCCTTGTCCTCTGGTCGCAAGTCTTCTATTACCCAGTTTTGTTATGATTTTATTGTGATGTCGAATCAAACAGACAATTGCCGTTTGTCAATTACCCAGGAGAAAAAACAGGTACACTGAAGTAAACTTAATTTTAGTATACTTACTATACTTCCTTGCATTCATGATTAATGAAAAGTGAAAATTGAAAGTGAAAACTGAAAGTGTGCTATTTTCATATGCTAACTATGTGCTTAGTATGCTAAATATATATCATTAGTGAAGTACTTGTAATTATATATATATATACATATATATATATATATATATATNCTGAGAGGTTTATGACCCAGACTGCAGGAGCTAACCGGTAAACTGGCTGTAATGCTGGAAGAACATTGCTGCCTGTTTGAGTCTCATAGTTTTTCACATGTGAGCACAGATCCAGCAGGAAGTCACTCTGATGAGCAGCATCACATTTATCTCCATACACAAATAGCATCAGTTCCACTACAGTTGTGTGAATGTTCTCTTTCTGATGGAGAGCTGCTTGCAGACACAGATCCAGGAGGAATGAATTTACTCTCTTTTTCCACTCACCACTCTCAGTTTGATGAGATATGAAACTGCAGAGACAGCAAAAATTCAAATGCAGAAGCAGAAGTAAGAAGGTTATATATTGTAGCATATATATATATATATATATATATATATATATATATATATATATATATATATATATATATATATATATATAGCACTTGTATTTAGCACATAAAACAATTATGTGCTTGAAGTGCACTTCCTGATGTTTTGTCTGGTTATTAAGTACTAAAGACATTTCAGACACGTACTGCATTAAAATCCCTGATCTTGTTGGCAATCACTCAAATTACCGAACCTCTTCTGGAGAGCTTTAGAAGTTGGTTGTGATTTCTGCTTCTCACAATCTGAGTGACCCCAGATTACAAAGTTTGATTCATCACTTCATAAAACCTCACACCGTATCTCTAATGCTCAGTTCCAGCTCTAGATCTAGTTTTGGAAACTCCTGGTTGTTTTTAGCTTTCCTCTTCTTTGTGGTAATAGATTATTTTATGTGTAATCTCCTCAGAAGTGTAACCTGATAAATGGATAACTTGTATTTAAATTGTTTTTAATACTTTTTTTGTATTTAATAACAGGTATCAGTAATGTTGCTGTTGTCAGAACAGAACTTTATATCTCTAAAGTGGTAGAAGAGGAAAATGAAAAACATACGTTCATTATAATGTAAGTCAGGGTAACCAGACTTTTTTCCAAGTAATTTTGGACCATTTCTTTTGGTCCATTCATCTTTTACACCCGATGTAAAGGGCAGCAGGCATTTTAATATCCTGTCAAAAAGTGAAAAACAAGACAAATGGAAATACAAGGCTTTGTTCCGACAGCTGTGATTTGTATTGCTACCTGCCTAACTGTTTAACCCTAACATTAGGCTCTGTATTAAAATGAAATGGTATTGACCTGCCAGTTAACAAATAAAACATAGTTTCATTTGCTGCATTTACAGAAACAGATTTCAGACCAATCCATGCACATGTACATATGTACATACATTACCAGTCTGGTTTAGACACACTTCACTAAATGGATGTTGTTGGTGATCTTAAAAACTCTACAGGCTCACACTTCCACTTCTCAACGGTTCCAACTGATGAGAGTCTGAAACAGTACACATCCTGATATACCACATATACTCTTGATGTACCACAGTATTGTATTTCTGCCATATCGCCACATCTAATGTATATTTTGTTGCACAAAAAATAATGTAATATTAGAAAATTAATAGAATATTCATGATGGACAGACCACTACAATTGGTCCAAAACTGCCTAGAAAAAATCTTCTTATATCAGCCTCCATTGCAGGGTAAGAAAGCTGTTTTATCTCATTTATCCTCCTGTAAATTTCCATTATGGAGGTTTTTAAGGTGGACTGAATTCCATGAGTGCTATTTTACCGTTTGATGTCTTCACTTTTATCTGTTGTAAAGCATTAAGCTAGAAATAAGGAAACCTCCTATGAGCAGCCGTGTCTAAACTTTTGACTGGTAGTGTATGTAACCTATGCACAGACATCTCTGTCAAAAGGAAAACGTGTCTTCATTTTTGCTGATTTTTATCAATTGAAATGCTGCAAAATAACTTTTCATAAAACCCTTTTTACTTGAACTTCCATTGAAAGTGAAGAAAGTGTTCACCCTCTGCAGTGGAGTTACTATTTTGGAGCCACTTGTTGTGTCGTTGGACAGCGATGACATGCACATATGTGCTCAGAGAGAGCAGTGTTTAAAGACACTCTTGATAGGACTGTCTCCTAAACGCTGTAAACATGAGTGTAAATTTAAGTCAGGCCGTGCTTTATTATTAATGGAACACATAGCACTCCTCAAAAACATGGTGCTACGGTTAACACGTGGAGTCAAGGAAAGTTTATTTATAAAGCGCAGTTCAAAAATAACAAGCACTGGCCAAAGTTCTGTACAACAATTTCCAGACAAGTCCAAACAGAATTAATAATGTAAATAAGGTACAAATAAATCCATGAACAGTAAATAAAACGGTGGCAAAGCAGAAATATTAAGATTAAAAGTGTCAAAACAAGTACAACAAAACACAGACAACACAACATGTTATTGGAGACACTACAGACCTTGGACGAAGGTAAAGGTCAGTGAGAAATGATGAGTCTTAATCAGCATTTCAAATATGAAGAGTAGAGAAGGGTCTGATAAAAAGGGATAAACTGTGGATAGAGAATCTAACAAAGGTCGAAATGTAGGGAGGTGCCAAACCATGTAGTTCTATAAACCAGATGTTTTTAAGGTGCAGATGGAGCTGCACAGGGATCATGGAGCTATAAATACCTGCAGGGTGTGAGTGACGGGATTCATAGATTGAGAGGAGGTGGTACAGTGCAGTGAATGTCTCAATCCATGTGTGGTAAATGGCTCCAAAGCAGATGTTAATGATTGGCTAAAAGGAGTGACTGCATTTGGGCGTGCCAAAGACCATAGTGTGAAGGAAGTAGCTGAATCTGCAGGTGAATGGAAGCGTACGGTCATATGGGTCTACCAGCAGTGGCTAAAATCCCAGTCTACAGGAAACTCTCCTCAGAATTGTGCCAGGGAAGGCATCCACCAAATCTGGCCGAACTTCGCAAGAGTGGCTGAACATTGATGTGGCCTACATCCAGAAACGTGTCGAGTCCATGCCAAATCCAATCACAGCTGTTATTGGTGCTTGTGGAGGTATTACACACTATTAGGTACGTTTCAGTCACAGGTGCCTAAAGAAGAATTTAAATGACCAGGTCCTTATTACAGTGTGCTAACATATCAGAATGGAAGGACCAGTAGAAAGCTCTAAATCTATGGCAAATGATAAAAACAGACCAGTCTGAATGCTCTGTTTTTGTGACATCTCAAAAACCAACACTTAAATCCACCTACTGAGCCTACAGCAGTTCGGTCCCGTCTGTTTAAGCTAATGTTCTACAGAGGGTTTTATGAATGCAGCATGATAGCAGCCAATCAGAATACAGTATAGAAAACAGAGAGAACTTCTAAAAGCATAGCAATGCCCCTCAGCTCTTTTCCTATTGGACAAGTATGAAATAGTGTGGAGGAGACTCATTTAGAAACAAATGCTGAGAGCTTGTGATGCTTTAAACCCCTACAAACATCATAAGTGGGAAACACATAAAGTGCAAGTTATATATAGAATATGGGCTCCTTATAAACAAGTAATTAATTTAAGAGGCCAGCACAGAGAGGCTAGTACTGTCCTTCTTCCTAGCGGCAGTCAGGAACCCTGCAGCTGCATTCAGATCCAGCTGGAGGCGTGAAATTGATTACTGGCCGATTGGCATGAAAAGCAGCCGGTTAATAGATACACACTATACAGTACACTACCCACATCACATTACCTACAGCACAGTAAACAAAGAAACACAGTATATACTATATAGAGTCTTTTGAGTGTTGCTGGACAGTGTAAACTTAGTTCTCAGCCGCAGAAGAGGCTTGTTCATGTGAAGGGGAATGTAATATCTATTCATGTATTCTGTTACATATATTCATTTCATACATACAGGACTGTTCACAGAAAGCTGCCACATTCACATTTCTAGAAATGGATTTCACTCTAACCCCTGCACTCACACACAGAGGAGAATTCCTCTGCCAGAGCTCTCCGCTGGCTCACTTTGAATGTCCTCTCTGCCCAGCCAGTTTTTTTGCCCCAGACTGTTTTTGATGTTACTGTACTGTTTGGTGGGGGTTCTATTTTTGGCAGGTGAAGGGTGATTCGGGGGGAGAGGAGAGGAGAGGAGGAGAGGAGGGAGGGGTGTGGGTGTGTATATGTGTGTGTGTACCGTGCCTGGTCCAGCCTGGCTGTCTCATCAGATCTGTGTCATCACTCCAGCTGTGTTAAGTGCATTTCCAGCCTCTGCTCCCACACCGGCCCCAGTGGCTCAGACTAAACTCAACAGCACTGCAATCTCTGATCTAAAAGCTCTCTCTCTAACTCGGACTCTACCTCTCTCTACCCCTTTCTCTCTCTCTCGGTCTCTGTCTCTCTCCCTGTCCTTCTCTCTCCCTCACTCTTTCTCTCTCACACATACTCTCTCTCTTAACCCTCTACTGTTACCACTCTCTACTCTTCTCTCTTGCTAACTTTACCTTGCTCTCTCTCCCTAAATCCCTCCCTCTTTCTCTCTCCCTGTCATTCTTTCTCTTTCTCTCACCCTTTCTGTCTCACACTCTCTCCCTAACCCTCTACTACTCTCTATCACTCTCTCTTCGACTTTACCTTTCTCCATCTCTCTCTCCTTGTTGCTCATGTTCTCTCTCTCATTCTTATAGTCTCTTCCTGTTTCTCTTGTTGACCTATCTCCCCCTGTTTTTCTTTCTTTCTTTCTTTCTTTCTTTTTATTTTCTCTCTCTTCCTCTCGCTTTTTCTATCTATTCTGTTTACTACTTACCTACATCATCTCATGCTCATCACTCCCTCTCTCCTCCCCCTTTGTCTCTCACTCCCTCTTTCTTCTTCTCCTACTCTCTCTCACTCTCTACCCCCTCTCTTTCTCTCTGTCTCTACCTCTCTCTCTCCCTTTGTTGCTCTTGTTCTCTCTCTCTCTCTTGTTCTTTTTCTTCCTTTTTTCCTAACTGACGTAACCTCTCACTGTTTTCTTTCTTTCTTTCTTTCTTTCTTTCTTTCTTTCTTTCTTTCTCCCTGCATCTTTTCATGCTTTCTGTCTCTCCCTCCCTCCCTCTCTCTCTCTCTCTCTCTCTCTCTCTCTCTCTTGTCCTCTTTCTCTATCTCTCCCTCACTCCCTCCCTCACTCCCTCTCCCTCTCTTCTCTCTGTCTCTTATTCTCTTTTTCATTTGATCTCTCACTTTTCCTACTTTCCTGCATCTTTGTAATGCTAATCTCTCCCCTCCTTCCTCTATCTCTCTCTGTCTCTCTCTGCTACTCTCTCTCTGTTACTCTCTCTCTCTCTGTTACTCTCCCTGTTATACTCTCTCTCTCTCTCTCAGCTCCGTGTCTTGTCGGAGAGGTGGTTAGGTTGAACTCGTGTTGCTGATCGATGAAGCAGAGAATCCATTTGCTTTCTTTTCTATTTTCTTTTGAGAGAACATTGACTCACTATACTCTTTACCACTCCGGGCTCTTTTTTTCTCAAGTGGGGGAATCCAGATGAGTTTCAGTGCTCTTTGTTGTGCATGGAATTGATACGATTTTAATTAACAACTTCTGCTTCATTCTGTGTGTTTCCTCCTTCTGAAAATAAGCCAGGGAAAATATACCACGTTAGCAGCTACGGACGCGGCGGTGCTTGTATTGTTTGTGTCCCTCTGTTGTCAATGTGTGTTGCACATTTTACCAAAAGGAGATTTTTTTTTTTTTTCAGCATTGCTTTTTATCAGCGGGCCAAAAACACATGAATCGACCTCATTTCCAAAGCTGATGGACAAATGTTCAAACAGAAAAAAAGCTCGTACTGAAACAGTTGTGCTTTTTCATGCAGCCTTTCAAGCAGACTTGACTTGTTTGCTTCAGACTCCATTTGCCGGGCCTGTGTTTTGCTTTGTGCCTGTTCCAGAAAGGCGGAGGGGTATTGATGTTGCAGATCAGCTCCAGATTGCTCCGTGGCCGGGCTGCTTTCATAACTTTCGTCCGCTGTGATATTATTTCCGATAACCCCCCCTCCAGACTCGATGTTTTACTTATGGAGCACTCTTTCTTCTGCCATAAAAACGGCCGCTGTGTTGGGGAAAGGATTTTTTTCCATTCATTTCTGGGCCCCACTGAGAATTAGATGGGTGGCAGATTATGAAGAGCGAGCCTTTTAATAACATTTAGATCAGGATATCGATCCTCCAGTCTTATGGAAGGACCCTTCTAAGAGCAGAATGCAGCTGGCTGAGAGCCAGAATGGCAGATCTTTACCTTCACTCTTCAATCTTCAGTCTCTTTCAGAGATACCTTATGCTCTTGAAGCACCGTTACATGGTGCCTCTGTCACACATCCTGTATCGAAGTTGTACTTCCACAATGTGAAAAACATGTAACAATCCAAGGCCAGGTCTTGGGGGTCTGTTTTGGGGGTCTGTTTTGCATTTTAGGGCATGATGACATATATTGGCCAGTTTCCTCCAAGCGTCTGAATAATAAAAAATTAAATCCCAGAGTGATTTTGAGGGCACTAGTGTTTTCACAGCAGGGGGTTCTTCATACCTCCTTCTTTTACCCCTCATTGCTCACTAGCAACTCTACAACACACCATCTAGGGGTTGCACAGACTGGTAGACTTGTTGGCTTTCCTGCTCAGCGGTGACACTTGTGATTATGACACAACATAGATGCCCCAGAGAAAACAATGCATGAAGAGCCTGGTGATTTCAGGATCCATGTCTCCGGCATCCTGATGTGATCCAGGGCTCTTGGGTAAGGGCGCATCACATTCTACTGGTCTGTAGTTGGTGGTAGTATAGTGTAGTGGGTAACACGTTTGCCTCCCATGCTGTAGACTAGGGTTCAATCCCCTACTTGTGCAAATACCATATGTTATACCAATAAGGGTCCTTGGGCAAGACTCCTAACACTACCTACACCTACCTCTGTATGAAATGATCAAATTACAAGCCGCTTTAGATAACAGCATCTGCCCAACATCAAAAACAGTACTATTACTGCACAATATAAACAAACTAGTACTATTACTAATGAGTCTGTGGAGTTTTGCTCTAATGTAGCTCCACTGCAGAGCTTCAAAGATTTTGAATATTGTTGTCTCTGGTCTTGTTTTGTTGAAGAAGCATAACAACCTATAATCCTATAAAGATAGAAGTCAGCTACTCTTGCTGAGTTACTATGTTCTGAATCCAGGATTTTTTTGGGGGTGTGGGAAGATTGTGGGTCCGTGTCTCTAGTTCCCGGAAGGCCAACAATATAATCCAGGGCTCATTGGAAAGGAAACGTCATGCTCTACTTAAGATCTGTGAAGTCTGGCTTCGTCACAGACTTTTAAAGTGGCTTGTTACAAAGCATTCCCTTCTCTTGAGGTTTCATTCATGACGTCATCAGCGATAAGTCAATGCAACTCACATAGCTGTCAACTTTAAAAATGTTTAGGTTGTGCAAGCTCTAGCACAGAGAGAGCAAATGAGGCGTTTATTTAATCTGTTTTGGGAAAAATAGTTTGTTTCAAATATATCCACATTACCAAGATTGGAAATATTCAAGTCCATTTCCATTCTGCCAGCGGAATAGCCACTAGGAGACCTGGGGAAAGAAGCAGCTGTGTAGGCTGTTGATGTTGAAATGTTCCCTTTTTGTATTCCATATCATTCGTTTAATTGAAGTCTACACAATGTGCTGTCATGTCCAACTAACTAAGTTGACAGTCATATTCTGGTGCGAGCATATCAGCAAATAATAACATTCTCATTAATGAGTGTAAACCTGCGAATCAGGTAAGACTATGTACAATATATGGTAACAATTCATTTTAAGAGCTGCTTCTTAATGTTTACTAAACTACTAGCAAGCAAATAGCAATTCCCTGGAAAACATAAGCTTATTATTTAAAATCAATCTAAGAAATGTGGTATAGATGTATTTCTGTGATGTGATAATGAGGTCTCATGGACATTAGTCATTAACTGTTTGTGGGCTAATGCATTAAATATTGATTAATTGTAATTTGTAAGTTGATCAAGATAAAAATGATTTTGATTCTCAGTGCCCAAATATGGAAGTGAATGCTAGTGAATGGTTACTCCACAGTTGCCAGTGTTATGTACATGTCATATGTTCTGAATATGTTTGCATGTCTGGATAATCAGAACTCGTAAACAAATGATAACTGATTCCACAGTGATTAGTAGCCCACTGTGTTTGAAAGCATGCTAATAAATAGTAATGGAAAACAAATTAAGTTGGCTGAAAACTAAAAACTAAACGGTAACACATTACAATAAGGGTACATCTATTAAGAGGACTTAAGACAGTAATACACACTACAGATAGTTTAGTAGTGTAACAATTAATCATTAATTCATTATAACAATAGGGCCTAAATTATTTTACATTACTGGTTTATAATCCTTACTAAATGCTTAAGTAATTAATTAATCAGTAAATAATGTATGTAGAATTCTGTTCTCTAATTGGCTCCTGGTTTATTCTTATCCTGTATGTTTATTTGTTTCACTGTTCCAACTGATCATGGCCCAGTTTCCCAAAAATTAAGGTCATAATTTAATATAACCTAAAATTTTATTTATTTGAATTTTATAAAATATTCTTTTTGAATGTTTCATTTAAGCATTATTGGTAATTATTTAATGTCCTTTGTGATGCTCTTTGTAAAGTGGTCCATGCGTCTCCAGTATTTAAAAAATATTACATATTACAACCTGTGTATACTTTACATATGAGTTTGATGTGCACTTGATGAACTCTGTGCTCTTATGAATGTATGAAGTGATTTAAGAAACATATTTAAGGCTTTAATTAAGTTGTTATCGAAAATGATCATAGACTTCAGTAAACTGTTTATTAATGCTTACTTCTTACTGTCTCAATTACAGAGTTATCGTTATTAATAATTAATTAAGACATCACTTAAGCATCTAGTAAGGATTCTAAACTGCCTAATAAAATCTAATATAATGTTAGGACTTATTTCTGTCATTAGTTACTAATTAGTTGCTACTTTACTTCACTACTATATAGTAATGGTTGTTACTGTGTTAAGTACCATTAACAGTACCCTCATTGTACCCATATTGTAAAGTGTTAACAACTAAACTTACTTAAACTTAGTTATCATTTTATACACGTTATTTAATAACACTTCCATACCATATCATGTTACAACTTTATGTTGCCCCAGAAATACTGTAAACTGTGAATAATGTATCGGTTTGGCTTTTAATAATGTTCAAACATGTTTAAATAAAAAAAAGCAATAAAAAACTGTACTTGAGTCCAAATGAAAAAATCCAGTATTCGAGCCAAAGTGATGAATCTCCCGTTTCCCTCAGTCCTCGCTCTGTTATTCTCTTCCAGACAAACGTCTTGTTCTGAAGTCAATGTTAGATTTTTCCTGAACAGTGGAAATAATAGCCAGCTGTTTCTTTCCTGGCCCTCCTGTGCATTTCAGCAGCTATCAGACAATCTAGCAATCAGTTTGGCCGTCCCGTTGAAGATATTTGCTTTTTAATTGCCGCTGTTGTTTTAAAGCCTTGTCCCAGTAGCCCTGTTCCGCCTCACTTGGATTTACTGAACATTCCCATGTTCCGGGCGGCGAAGAAAAACACGAGCTCTTGGCAGCAAGCGGGCTTGACTTACAGCCTGGGAAGGTGTCCGCGAGGCAGTACGTCTCGAAACGGCTCCTGAACCTCAAATCAAGACCAACTGGTAGCGCTTCGGCCTGTGGATGATAATTTGTGTGAACTAGTAGCGATCTTTCTCCCCGCCGGCTGGAGGAAGGGGTTTACTTTAAGGCGTATGCATTGGATCCTGTTACGTGTAATAAAGCGGTATCGCGGATGGGATCAGGATTTAAGACTCAGACCCCCGTTCCATTAATCACGTTAAGAGTTTGTGAATATTTCGAACAGGATACCGTTAGGATATCTGATCGTCGCTCGTGTAGAAAGAGAGGTTCTTGTCTTTCCCAGGTCGAGAAACATGACTTAGTTCTTGGGAGTTTCCAACAGATGTGATCCATTGCAGAGCTCTGACATGGCGACGTTAGCAGTCGCTCGCCGTGGAATGAGTTATTGAAAGCGTTTCGTTTTAGAACGTAACGCGCCGCGGCCAACATAAACCATTTTTAGAGCGACGTGGTCCAACGGCTGAACTAATAGCTCAGTAATCATAGGGCTGTGAGTTCAAATCCCAGGTGGGACCCACTGCCGCTTTGACCTCCCGTCTCTTTTCCGCGGCTTGCCTGAGAAAACACCCTTGTGCTAAAGCATCAGTCTTTGGAATATGAAATGTGTCTGTTGCCTTCGATAAACATGTCATGCCAGTGATTGAATGCAAATGTGGGGATTCCAGGAAATTAAAGGCTAAGCTGTGTGGTCCGCTCACTGTGCTCTCAATGTTTTGACAGCTCAATCTGGTCTTCCTGGTCGTGACCATGTACAAGATGGTGAAACACTCCACCTCGGTGAAGCCTGACTCCAGCCGCTTGGAAAGCATCAGGTGAGTTTGCTTCCTTTACGTTTTTCAGCTTTTTTAACGTTTGCCCGTCCACCAAATTAGCCACCCTTCCTATTTGTTCCGAGACATGACTTTTTATTCCAGGCCATTTTCTATTTCGTCCCACTGCACGGTGATTGCCATCTTAATTGCTTTTGCTTTGCGACGTTCCGTGTGGTCTCGCCTTTATGCCGAATGTCTATAATTGCAATAATTACAACGTGACAATTACTTTATATTAACTCAAATTAGTTTTATGGAAATGGGTGTGTAATTTATGTCAAAAGTAGGCAAGGCAACATTCCGGGTTAAAGGCTGAGGACGGGCTAAAGGTTGCATCGGAGCCAAATGTTAGCAAAGCAGCTAATTTGACTTTACGGCTATAATTAGGAAAGCCATTAACCTTTGCACAGAGTAGTTAAGTCGTTCGCTGGTTTCGGCGTCACGTGAGCCGTGTCGCAGGCCCTTGTAAACACTGTCCTTGAAAAGCGCGAACATATTTTAGGACTGTCACCGCATTACACCGCACGTTAAAATGGAGACGTTTTATAGGACACGCGGTGCGTGCCGGGTAACAGGAGACGGAGGGAAAAGAAAACCCTTCCCATGTCATGTAGCTGTAGCAGGCCACCATCCGTCCTGTCTAGCAAACATGTCACTCGATCCATGCGAAGAGTTCCGGGAATCTCTGGAGAGAGAGAGAGAGAGAGAGAGAGAGAGAGAGAGAGAGAGAGGGAAAGAGAAAAAGTGCAGCTTGCACTCTCTCTCAAAACCCAGCCAGAGTGGAGTGAAATTCTGTCATCTAGAAATGCTCTGTGGGCATCCTTATCAGATTTCTCAGCCTGAGTTCCGAGTGGATTTGTGTCTGTGTTATTTATGGATCTTCTCGGGGCATTTAGCTATTGTGCTAATAAAGCACGGACTGAAGCATGATTGCAGCACTAGTACTAGTTTTTCCCGGTGCCAATTTATGGCAATAGAGCTCCATTCTTGCACTCATTCTGCTATCTAGGCCAATTTTTGCTTCTCTGGCTTATTCCAGTGTAGCTGGTTGTAGTTCATGTTGTTAGATGTTGCAGTATGAAATGTGGTTATTGTGGTAAATGCTGTATAATGAATCTTCTTAAGAGTCAACTTATTCCCTCATTTCCTCCAGCATTGTTGTTCTTATTACATGTCGTTACATAGTAATAAAGGTAATATATGTAATAAATCACTATTTTAGATTTCTTGTCAAAAGAATAAGGACATCTTTTAATTTTAAAAGAGAACTTTTACTTATTTATTGCGGATTCGTTGGTTTTATAAAATGTTGTTACGTGTTA
Source organism: Semaprochilodus insignis (assembly GCA_034552555.1). Lineage (NCBI taxonomy): Eukaryota > Metazoa > Chordata > Actinopteri > Characiformes > Prochilodontidae > Semaprochilodus > Semaprochilodus insignis. Next base: position 5,910,317 of record CM067482.1, read on the forward strand.
CAGTAATACCAGTGGCGATTATGGTAAATACTGAGACATTGTTCTCATAACATGCTGTTACATAGTAATAAATGTAGTACATGTAGTAAATCTTCTGCAATTCAAAACTGTAAGAACATCTTTCCATTTTAGGCAAGGCAACTTATTCTTCTATTATTTATTCCAGTTTATTTTAATTTTTGTAATATGTTGTTACATAGTAATAAAAACAGAAATCGAATACATAGTAATAAATGTAGTACATGTAGTCACTTATATTTTACTTTTTTTAAGATAATCTTGCCATTTTAGAAGGCATTTTTAATTATTACAGAGATGTTCTTTGATAGTAATAAAGAGGATATTTTAGGAAATGTAGAAAATCAGAGTTGCTGTTCTTATAACATGTATTTACATAGTAATGAATGCAGTAAATCATTTAACTTTGTGATTCTTGTCAAAAGAAAGGGCAGCTTGCTGTTTTTGAAGGCAACTTTTTTTATTCTATTATTCCAGAATTATCATATGTATAAGATGTTGTTACATAATAATAAATGAAGATATTTTAGCAAATGTAGAAAATCATTGAAATTAGCATTCTGCATGTTTACTTTGCCTTTCAAAAACTTAAGCATGTCTTCTTAGACATCTTTTTTTCTTGTATTCATTGCAGAGTTTTGCTCTAATAACACGTCCTTACATGGTAATAAATGTAGTACAAGTAGTAAATCATTGAACTTAGCATTTCTTATGAAAAGGGCAGCTTGCCGTTTTTGAAGGCAGTGTTGTTTCTTCTAATATTTATTATGTGGTTCTTATTTTTTATAAAATGCTCTTAAATGTTAGATAATGAAGAAATTGTAGTAAACATAAAAAATGATTTGCATTCTGGAGCCTTCTGTCTTCTTTTGATATGTGAATGTTCTCACTTTCATTTTTCAATTAAGAAGGAAAATATACCTGCAAAGAATTTGTTAACATAACATGGCTAATTTGCTAATCCTTCAGGTACATTTAGCTTCAACACTCAGCTTCATGTTAATCAAAGTGTCTTCCTCAGTGTTAAACTATTGTTAAAAGCACTGGAATCCTGTTTTTCGCCCAAAGGTGATAAATTGCATTTTTCCTATTCCAAATAGCACTTAGCACAAATAGTTATGCATGTTTGATGTTGTTTCCTCTAAATGAACCTGCACACCCTTTAAAATGTTAAGTTGAAGGAAACCATCAGAGAAAATATGCTCATTTGTATTAAAAGCACTTGTCCACTTAGCCAGCAGCTAAACGTCCACAGGCTATTGACGGGCAGTGTCCGTGGTGCTCTGTGTGTGTGTGTGTGTGTGTATGTATAAAGGATGTTTATGACAGTAAGCCTGATTTCCTTCTTTCTTAGGTCCTGGGTGCTGGGTGCGTTCGCCCTGCTGTGTCTTCTCGGTCTGACGTGGTCATTTGGGTTGTTCTTCCTGAATGAGTCATCCATGATGACCTACCTCTTCGCCATCTTCAACACCCTGCAAGGGCTCTTCATCTTTATCTTCCACTGCCTGCTGCAGAAGAAGGTAAAGACACTTTCAGCACACCTTTGTAGAGCTTCAAAAATCTGTCCGAACCAGATAGGACCACACTGTTTACGTCTGGTCTGGATGGATCCAGTTTTCATTTCTCACTTATTTTCCAGGTTTGGGTCAGGTCCAAATTTCTCCCAGCAGGTTAAATATCAGACCTGTCCGAGAATGTCTAATGTCACTATGACTATGGGTTTTGTTCTGTTTCATAACTGTTCTAACTATTTGACTTGAAGAAATAAGCTGACTGGACAAAAAAAATGAGTCACCTGTGGCTGAGACCAACCTAGTAGTCTGTAATACCTCCACAAGCACAAATAACAGCTGTGATTGGATTTGGCATGTACTGTGTTCAGACACAGCCAGATTTGGTGGATGCCTTCCCTGGCACACAATTCTGAGGAGAGTTTCCTGTAGACTGGGATTTTAGCCACTGCTGGTAGACCCGTATGACCGTACGCTTCCGTACACCTGCAAATTCAGCTACTTCCTTCACACTATGGTCTTTGGCACGCCCAAATGCGGCCACTCCTCTTAGCCATTCATTAACATCTGCTTTGAGACCCATTTTCCACACATCCAATGAGACATTCACTGCACTGTACCACCTCTTCTCAATCTATGAACCCCGTCACACAAGACCCCTGAATTTACTACCACTCTATTTTGTCTGGTGAGCTTATGTACTATTAAACTATAAAATATAGACAATAAACCAAGCTTGTTTTGTTTGAAACACAGCTTGAAATGTTTATATTAAACCCCCAGAAAAAATAAGTAAGTACTTTATTGAGTACATTGCAAACTGCATCATTTTCTTTGGGCAAAATATCAGTTCACCTTGTAGTAAAGTATATTATTGCCATTCACTTTCCACTGTTATAGCCGACTTTAAAATTTGCATATTGATATGCTTCATTTGCCACATTTGGGCCGATGCATAGCGACACTGCTGGATGAATACATTTGTTAAAGTGGAATTTAAACTTGCCAGTACAAAATAATTTGTCACTACAAATGTCTCTATAATGCAATAGACCCTGCTGTTGGAATTATCCAGTTACGTTCAAGTGGTGCTGGTTAAGTGGAAAGAGTTTCGGAGGCCGCAGTCATGTTCAGATTTAAGGCCCAATTAAAACTCTACTCCTTTGTGGAACTTTTTAGCCTCTCAGTTTGCTCCTGTTTTATGCAGACATTTAGGATGGGGTCCGCTAATGCAGCTAAATGATCGCCACAGTCCTGGTGCTGTTTTCTGGCTTTATTGTTTATTTGTCTAATTAAATTAAGTTGCAATCAAGCTTATGGCTGGTAATTAGCTGTCGTGATTGGGGAAATAACATTAGCCTCTGGGGACTATTAGCGAGTTGCTTACATATAATGATCGAGCGGCGACTTCAGTGGCGTGTGGGGTGCGATTTCAGGTTTGAAGACTTTTTTTTTCTGGCTCCATCCGCAAAAGCTGAACTTTGATACGGACTTCTTAGATTATTTACCAGACCGTATAAATAAAAGAAACTTGACATTACACTGAGTGCAATGTTGCCGGCAGTGATGTGTAAATTAGCCGAGATCCGCCTGGGGGGGTAACTTTACGTCACCATTACTCAGTGTTATCCTTTCCTCTGTTTAATGTTTCAATTCATCAATGGTGTCAAAACAAGTGTTTGCCTGTCCGCTCCATTAGCTGTGTCCTCTCGAGGGTGAAATGAGTCTTTTTTGATGCTGGGCTGATATTGTGCGCTTGCCTAAAAGAAGCCCCCTCTGGTAACCGTTTAGGAAATGTGCGTGATCGCCAACAGCCTTCACCAGGCTGGCGTATTTTTTGTCTGTTCTCAGACAAAAAAAAAAACAAAAACATCAGAGGAGAACAATAATCATATTCCCTAGTATGTCGGCATTACTGGCCATTATCGTGAGCTCTTGTCGTAAACACAATGCTGCGTCTTGTTCCACACAAATGAAAACTCCTTGTTTATAATATCTTGCTATGTCCTTGTAACGAATAGCGCACTTCACCTCGAACGAGCACGGTGCAATCATGTGAGATGAGTTGTTCTCCTGAAAGACCATTGTGTTCCGTAGAACTAACGTGCAGTTTGTCTCCTCAGGTGCGGAAAGAGTACAGCAAGTGTTTCCGTCAGTCGCAGTGCTGTGGGGGTCTACCATCCGAAGGGTCTCACAGCACCGGCAAAGCTTCCACGTCCCGCTCCACCACACGATACTCATCTGCTACTCAGGTGACACACTTAACGTGGTCATCATTCTCCGTGTGATTACTATCACTTTGCTATGCGTTCATTCAGCATTACATTTTGTTATTCAAATGTAATTACATAATTATATGTTTAGTTCCATAGTTACACGTCATGAATAACATTTGCATTCAATTTACATACTGTATTGTGTACGATTCTACATTCTGGTTCATGGCAAACACATGGCAACAATGCTTTTCCCTTGTGCAAAAACAAGACTGTACATAGCTATAACTTTTTTCTATGAAATTGAAAGCATAATAAAAGATCTCTTCTTCTATCTACAAGCACAAATGTGGTATATATTGAAAATTTAGAGCCTCCATATCTTGTCTTGTTGAAATAAACTCTGAGTGAGAGATAAGTAATGCAAAATGACAACATCCTTTTATTATTGTTGGCTACAGCAATGGCTTGGAAAAGAATTATAGCACAAATACATACATTATTTGTAGTGTTCTGGTTTTTCAGGCATATCTGTTTTGACAAATATCGATGCCCTTAGGCAAAAAATTCATCTCGATAAAATGATTTTGTACATCAGCAAAGGCACCATGGGTCTGATTTAATAAAGGATTGCCTGGCACATTATCATTCACAGAAGAACAAACAAGCACCATGCAAAAGAAGTTATGTTGCAGAGCTTATGCATATAATCTCCAAATACTGTAATATTTCTTTGCACAATATAACACTTTACCATACGTGTTAACTATCTCACTTTAACTAATGCATTTATTAACAAGACTGATACATGAAATACTACAATAATTAGGAAATATTATAAGTAATTTTATAATGTTCATGTTGTTTTCTCATTAAATGTTAACTAACAAGCTTTGATCATGCTAAACACAGTGATTAGCAAATTTAAGGTACAAACAAATAACAACTACATCATTCCTGTTTTTCCACATCTTTGTTCCATATCTACACTACCAGTCAAAAGTTTGGACACGGCTACTCATAGAAGATTCTCCTTCTGTTTATCTTAATGTTTTACTGTAGAATAAAAGTGAAGACATCAAACTGTAAAATAGTACTCATGGAATTATAGAGTCCACCTTAAACCCCTCCAGAATGGAACTTTACAGGAGGATAAAACAGCTTTCTTAACCTGCAATGGAGGCTGATATAATAAGAATTTTTTCTGAAAGCAGTTTTGGACCAATTCTGTTGGTCTGTCCATCATGAATATTCACTAAATAGAAAGAGTAACTAGAGCTTTTAAATAGTGCAAAAATGAGATAGTAGTTTTTTTTTTTTTTTTGCACAACTAACTATATATTAGAGGCAGCGATATGGCAGAAATATAATACTGTGATACATCAAGATTATATGTGGTATATCAGGATATCTTCTCAGTTGGAACTTTTAAGTGTAAGCCTGTAGAGTCTTTAAGATCACCAACAACATCCATTTAGTTGGGTGTGTCTAAACCTTTGACTGGTACTGCACTGCATAGATGATTTAAGATTCATAAGTAATGTTAATAATAGCTTTATTGGCTTCCACGCAGTAGTGGGTAATAACTACTTAGTTACACATATTCAAGTCAAATTATTATTATTGCTGTGACAGTAACCACACCCGTCTAAAAACCTGTATGATGGCCGTCATTGTTTCATTAGTGCTAAGTAACTTATAGAACTGCTGTAGAACTTCTTAGAACACCCAGCATGTGTCAGTACATGAACAGCAGTCTCTATTGCTCTGTTCTGCTCTGTTCTATCTATTCAGATCTTTTGGTCCAAAATAAAATGCTAAAGCTTCAAACAGAGAGGCAGTAGAGGCAGAACGGGAGCTGAATCAGTCCAATGGAATGGATTTCAACCAAAATAATATTTTAAATATTACTTGAGTACATGTAGATGAGTATATGTTCTATCCACTACTGTTTAAATGTTATTTACTGCCACTTAAGCTGTTGTGTAGCATTGCTCTTTGGGTCTTAGATTGTCTATAAAGCTCAGCAAGAACAGAGGTGAACAAATATGAATCAGTGCAGTTGTTGTCTTGTAGTATATCTTAGTTGGTCAGTACTTATTATGAAACAACATGAATTAATTATGCTGTTGTATGTTTAGATAATATTAGATAGCCATAATTAAAGTGGACCTATTATCCTCATTTTCATTGTTCATGGATGTATTCTGGGGGCTCTACAACAATAGATTTACATGCTCCAGATTCCGCAAAACACAATATTTTTCCCATACTGTACATCTGTATCCATCCTCTGTCTGAAACACTCTGTTAGTGCACCTGTGTCTTTAAGCCCCGCCTCCCTACTAGTCCAGTGGCCTCTGATTGGTCAGCTCACCCACTTTTTTTCTGATTTATTATCCACCAGAGTATCCAGTAGTTGTTGTGTCCAATATAGATTGTGTTATGAGAATTCCGGCCTGAAATTCCAACAAGCCATTTCAGGAAACTGAGGAAAGATGTTTTCATGGGAGAGAGTTTCTCCCTCTGGCATGTACTTAGGGCATATGGGTATTGTGAGATGTGTACAAGCGGACGTCAAGCAAGAAGAAAATGCTTCGCTTCTGAATGATGTTAGAGATTCCGGGCCCTGGACATGGATTAAGCCTAGTCTTGGACTAATCCATGCAATGCCAGTGGTGAATCACCTTTGGAAACCCTTTTTAGTGAGGCTTAGGTTCAAGCTGTGTCTGAGAAAACTTGAATCAAAGTGTTTCAAAGTGCAAGCACGTCCAGCAGACGCTGTTTATTTATGCTCGTCATTATTTGCACTCGCAATTTTGCCTCATGCCAGATTTCTCCTAACGGATGCAATTCACTGAACCCAAATTTACGACGAAATTCAATTCCTCATCCAGATTAGATCTGATTTTGTCTCAGCAAGTGGAGTGTATTTGCACAAACAGTAAAATCTGCTATTTAAATGAGATTGGTTGCAGCTGTTATCATGTACATAATTGTGGTTAGTGGGTTGCCAGCAACAGTAAATCAACTCCAAAAGTGGATTTTTATTTTGTTTTATCTGCAGAAGCTAAATTAACTGCTCTGAATGGCACTCTTAGCGAATCAGGGCCTTTTTGTCACTGTTGGAATATCAGTGTCATTGGTGTGAATCCACTTCACAGCTGTAGTTCTCTTGCTGCAGTTAATTAGCAGCCACATCATTTTAAAACCCAACGTGGAAAAAAAAAGTGTCTCCTGTCATATCTCAGAATTCTGCCGAATATAGCCCAGCATGTTTCGTATTATAGTGCATTATTAATATCTTCTCATCCTCTCTAATGACGCTATAAAGCGAATATTGTTATTGCTTTTTGGCAAAGTAGCGCTTCTAGCAATTACTTGTTACCACAGATGTTAATAAGGCAGCGCCATGCTCCGAATATCATCCATAAATATGAATATGAATATGAATTTTTGTCATTCTTTGTGCGTAGTTGGGTTGCGTGTTGAGCCGGAGACGCAATGATAATGGTAATGATAGATCTTACCTTCCACTGCACGTCAGATTATTAGCGTGTGCTTTTAGCATGCTGCGTACATCGCTAGCTAATGGAGTGTGTGTGCGGATGTGTGTGTACGTGTATGTGTGTGCTGCCGCAGAGCCGCATCAGGAGGATGTGGAACGACACAGTGAGGAAACAGTCCGAGTCGTCCTTTATCTCCGGAGACATCAACAGCACGTCCACGTTAAACCAAGGTGAGGCCTACATACTACTGTGTACAACAAGCTAGACAGAGCAAATTGACTGCAATGATGAAGCTTTCTTGCCAGGATAATATCTGACCTCTTCCATCCACATTGGTCCAATGTCAAATGAATATAGTTGGCACTTACATGGATAAAAAGATGAAGGATAAATACATACTTATGGCATGTAACCCTTAAAAGCATACACTGGCTTTCCAGCAACGTTATCAACTATTATGCCAAAGTGCAACCACAGTATTTTCAAATTGCAGTTAATGCAACATCATTAGATACCTCAACACGCTTGCGGGAGAACCCTAAGTGCCAATTTTATTGCATCAGCTAACACAGTGTGTCTCAGTCCCGGTCCTGGAGACTCTCCTGCTAATTTTAAGCCTTCCATGTTCATGTATGCCCACTTTGACTCGCTAAAGTCTTGTTCATGAGCTGATTACTTGAAAGCAGGGAAAAAATTAAAATCTACAGGGCAGTGGGTCCTGGAAGTCCAGTATCCTGCACATGTTTGAGCTTTCCATGCTTAAATATATCCATTAAGGACTTGTTCTGAGGATCAGGTGTCTCAGAAGCAGGGAAAACACTAAAATCTTTAGGGCACTGGGCCTCCAGGATCAGAGCTGAGAAACACTGAGCTAGCAGAATCCCAGTAGAGTCAAGGATAGACAGAGGGCCTTCCTACTTGCCCATAGTGAGCGAGACCAATTACACTACAAATACTAACTGCCCTTTACATTATGTAAATGTAATGTGATTAGAGACGGGTCACTAACTGCCCACTGTACGTGTGAACTGCTGGCAATACATGTATTAACATGCTTGGAGGTGAACACTAAGTGCCAGTTCTATTACATCAGCTAACACAATGTGTTTCAACCCTGGTCCTGGAGACCCACTGTCCTGCACACTTTTGAGCTTTCCATGCTTAAATATGCCCACTAATGGTTTGTTCATGAGCTGATTAGTTGGATCAGGAATGTCGGAAGCAGGGTAGACTCACTAAAATCTGCAGGGCAGTGGGCCTCCAGGATCTGGACTGAGAAACACTGAGCTAGCGGACGCTCACTAGAGTCATGCAGAGAAAGCGGGCCCTCCTGCTGCCCATAGAGAGCGAGACCAATCGTACTACAAATACCAACTGCCCTTTACATTATGTAAACATAATATGATTAGAGACGGGTCAGTAACTGCCTACTGTACATGTGATCCGCTGGCAACACATGCGTGCATTTTAGGGTTAAATGCATAAATAAATATTTATTGTGTTGCTCCGTGATCGTTCCAGTGACGTAACCCTGAAACATTCACATGACAGTTCCATGTTAATCTTATTCTGCTATCTGATTATCTGTCTTATGCTGTTATCTGATTATCTATTTCATGCCTTTATGTCCTGTGTGTCCTCTATCTCCTAGCTCAGTCTTGCTGCAGACTAGAAAGCTCTCTGTACACCTTTACTTTTTGAAGAGCTTGCTTCTGAAAATGTTTGTTTCTTCTTTTTTTAAATCAACTCTTAACCTAACAGCGTCAAAACATGCCAGAAAGCGCAAAAAGCTCAAACGCATTGACAAAAGCCGGAGACAAAATTCTTTATTTGATCAGTCTAGCATTTGCAGCGCTGCTTTCAGTTCTCCCTGCTGGAGAAGCTCCACTACCACCTGTCAGATTTTAAAAATGGACCGATCAATTATTTAGACTGAGCAAGCGTGTTGCTGATGAGAAGATGATGTTCAACTCTGCGCGACCCCCCGACTCACGGCCCGCCTCTAGCAGAGTCTCTCAGAGTCACACACTACTGGCCCTAGGAAAAAAAACGGCCCACCAGGTATCGCACGCGGCCCGCTAACAGGAAAAGTTTGCCGGCGCCTTTGAAAAGTTCCTGCAGATCTGACGGCTTCTCCCTCGACAGAGGCGGAGAATGTTTGCGTAATCGCTCCCTCAATCACTCGGAGGCATTCGGAAGCACACAAAAGGCTCCTGTGTGTTGATGTCACAAGAAGAATGAAGTTGAGAAACGGCCTCGTAAACGCAGTGCAGAAAGATAGTCTGTCATGTTTCTTGGGCAAATTGAACTTTGACGGATGAATGCGAAGCACATTGCACGGCATCACTGAATACACAGTTCTCACAGGCTAGTGAGTGGCCATTACGTCTCTGTAATGAACTTATGAAGTGCATCTTACCACTCATCAACTCTGCATCTAGTTAAATGCCCTGATATACCACATACACTCTTGACGTATCGCGATTTGCCATATCGCCACCTCTAATATAAAGAAAAGCTTGTACCTTTTGAAAAGCTCTAGTTCTGATGGACAGACCAATAGAATTGGTCCAAAACTGCTTAGAAATACATCTTGTTCAAATTGCAAGTTAAGTCATCCTCCTGTAAAGTTCCATTTTGGAGGTTTTTAAGGTGGACTGCATAATTGTGAGTGCTGTTTAATAGTCTGATGGGTATGTTTACTGTAGTCACTGCAACAACAATAGTTTTACTTGAATACACGTAACTGAGTAGTTATTACCCACTATGGTTTAAATGTTATCACAGCCAATAAAGCTCTTATTAACATTACTTAGTGAATCTTAAATCATCTGTGCAGTACAGTACCAGGCAAAAGTTTAGACACACCCAACTAAATGCATGTTGTTGGTGATCTTAAAGACTCTACAGACTTACATTTAACATGTCTGAAACATACATATATTCTGATATACCACATATACTCTTTATATATCGCAGTATTACATTTCTGCCATATCTCCACCTATAGTATATATTTTGTTGTGCAAAAAAACTCTTTATACCTTTTTTAGCACACCCTTTCAGTTTAGTGGATATTCATGATGGAAAACTGCTTAGAAATACATCTTGTTATATCAGCCTCCACTGCAAGTTAGGAAAGCTGTTTCATCCTCCTGTAAAGTTCCATGCTGGACATATTTAAGGTGGACTGCATAATTCCATGAGTGTTATGGTATAGTTTGATGAGCTGTGTCTAAACATTTTGCTGGTACCGTATGTACATGAACTTCTTAAAGTTTCAAAACGTACCACTTGCTCTACAGCCTGTATATGGGAGCTATCTATTCAGCATATAGCAGTTCAACCCATTTCTGTAGAAGTTCTAAAGAATGTTTCCACCATGTTGCTTTTGAATGCATATACAGAGCCTGTCTGTTTAATTCTAACAGAAAGATGGAGGCTGGAAAACGGTCACATAAGAAATGATTTATGACTGTTTTGGGTTCAAAAGCCCAAACAAAAATCAACAATTGGAGCTCAGAAAAAAAATAAGGTGATTGATTGCGTCCTTGCGTCCTAGCCAAGAATCGTGCAATTGACAGACTTTTGGAGTCCAGTCTTTTAATAATGCTTAAACAACTTCGCGAATGTAGCAGTAATGTGCGTATTTATCACGGTATCTGAGACAGCTGTGCCGCTATTGGCCCGCTTTCTGATTGGGCCTTGAAGCCATTCTGCTTGTACGTTGCCATTCTTTTACAGAGGACATGTTTTCTCAATAGCAGCTGTTTATCACTGTAAGCGTGTGAAGTACAGGAACATGGTCATCATCGTCCGTGGTCAATTTGCTTTGCTTACATCAACAGGATCCCATCACAAACCTTTATTCCCTCTACTTTGACAGCGAGACGCTTACAGCTCTAAGAAAGACAGCACAAACAAAGAGTGAAAATAATACGGCGGGTCAGATGTGCGAGTGCGAGCGCCAATACAAAAACGTGCCATGATGCGATCGCAATGGTTACCCACAATGCAGCTGAAATCAATGTTCTGTTTGGTTTACGAAGACTGCAGCTTTTTCATGCCAACTGCACGAAGCCCCGCCCACTTTCTGGGTATTAAGGCAACGACGAGCTTGCAAAATAACAGCTCGTAAAACACGGACCGGGTGCTCATACTGCGGCTGCATGTTGTCTAGTCCTGAGAGTTTAAACAGTGCTGTTCTGAAGGTAAACATTGTCTGAGCATGTGTTCCAGGCTTGCACCTCCGTCTAACTGCTGTGTCTGCAGCCCTTGTTAAATCAAGACTCTGAGAAACGCGTCCTTTGAGATGCAAATACATGCAAATAAATTTACACCTGGTTTTAAAAGCCTGAAGATCAACACAAAAACAGACAATTGTGCAAATGTTTTTGAGCTGGATATGGAATCAGCCACAAGTCATGTCGCCACCCACTTCTTGTGCCATTCTCCTATCGGTTTGCCTGAGCCCTCCATCATGTATGTGAGAGATGGAGTGAAGGGCATTTACATAAAATTACAGTCATCCAGCTTCTTGGAAATACCGTCATTCAGCAGTTTCACCAGTTATTTTGAGATTTGCTGTAATAATAATAACAGTAACAAGCTCTAAAATAGCCACAGATATCTGTGAAATAAAGGTGGTCCTTTGATTTTGTGAGTTTACGTTCTGTTTCTCTAATGACACTTCAATTTAGTTGGCCTGAATACTCAGGGGTGTACCCAGGACCAATTCTGGGCTTGTCTAGGGGAGGAGCAAGTGGTTTAGTTACAATATTTATTTTTATTATTTAAAAAAATGGTTAAATGCAAGTAAATCATAGAATTTGACCACAGAATTTAATGGTCAATGCTTTTTTAAGGCTTAAAATGGAAAGTAAATAAGAAGTTAAAATGAAATTAAATGAATTACAATTAAAATTAAGAAGTTAAAATGCAGTTAAATTAACTAAAATTAAAATTAAGAAGTTACAAAATAAAATAAAATTAATTAAAATGAAAATAAAAAAGGAAAACAGTAAAAAGTTACAATTAAATTAGTAAAAATAAAATTAAAACATTAAAAATTAAAAATATGTAATATTTTTACAGTGCATACACAAAACTCATAATCTGCATTTTTATATCATGCACTAGGTTCGTACCAAACACACAGGTGAAACACATACAATTTCTACCTGAAACTAGCGTGCAAATCTTAGGAGACCAGATTGTGGCTTATTGTCGATAAAATGTAAAGAAAGAATGTCAGAAATTTGAAGAATGTAAGAAACTTTAGCCCAGTGTTCATAAGGTTACATAAACATTCACAAACACTTACTTAAATAGGCATAAATTAGTATATAGTCATCAATTTTGTTATATAGTCTGGTTAAACCAAAGTGTTTTCTGTGGCCCTTAGGCTTTAAGATTGGTGTCAGCATCACGTCACTGTGATATACAGTAAGTCACCAATTCTAATAGTGCGTTGTCATTTGACCTCCATAAAATGTCATGACCCAGGCCAGTTTCATGTCATACTGACACATTGGCAGACGCCCCCTGATGTATGTTCATGTCGGTTGGCGTGATGAGCTTTCCTATGCGTCACGTACTCTTGTGAACACTGCGTTAGAGAAATTCACATCGATCGTCTTCAGCATTCTGCGGCGGAGCACCCATGCAGTTCGCATTTATTCTAGTCATCAATTTATTCTAGGTAGATCCAATATAATCCTACTATATAATTAGATGCTGGCTGGAAAACACTTTTGGAATTGCTGTTTAATCCTGTCTGAAGAAGAAAAATGTGTGTGTGTGGGCGGACAGGCACTTTTTATTGCTATCAAAGAATTCCTTCCTTTTTTAATTCCTTCTTCTTTTTCCCCCCCTCCTCCCACCTTTCTCTTTTTGTCCCTTTTTCCCCTCTCTTCCTCCTCCTCCTCCTCTTCCTCCTCCTCCCCTTTCTTTCTTCCTGCAGGAATGACTGGCAACTATCTGTTAACTAACCCTCTCCTCCGAGCACACGACACTAATAACCCCTATAATAACCTCCTGGCTGAAACCATCGTGTGTAACACACCCTCCCCGCCCGTCTTCCACTCTCCAGGTGCCCCACGCTCTCCTCTTTCTGCATGGGAAAGAAGCTGTGGTGCCGTGTGTGTGTGTGTGTGCGTGTGTAGGGGGTCTGGGTGGGGTTCCGTGTGTACTCCTGCTTGTGTTGGGGTTTGGAACAGGCTGTTTTTTTCCAGCTGAAGTAAAAGGGGTTTTAATTTAGTTTTGTTTCACATGGATCATGAACGGCATTCCAGGTTATGTTGCAGTAGTTTTTTGCCTCCTCCTTCATCATCCTCTGTTTGCTTTCTTTGAAGTTTATCTTTGGAGACTGTGTGGAATTTTTTAGTTCATGCTGCATGAGCCCCATTGCACAGTTTATTTTTCTCTGCTTTTCTTATTATTTATACTGTTTTTATTTGTTCAGTTATAATATTTAGGGTTATTAAATAGTAATTATTATTATAACTACTATGTAATGTGCAGAAATTGCATATTGCATACATTATACACTGGTGCTGGAAGAAAAGCAAGTATCAAATGTCAACTTCACAGGAGAGGGCAAAAGCCTCATTTCATATTAATGGAAGTCAGTGGAACCAGAGTTTTACCAAGCCATTTTGGGCCATTTCTGTTGGTCCATTCGTCATGAAGTTTTCACACAGTGTAAACAGCAGCTGCTGTGTTCAATGCTGTGATGCATAAAAGGAGATTTTCTTTAGACAGCCACAGTATACATTGTAAGACGTCGTCATTTTTCAGTCTGCTTATTAAAGGGTTATTACTACTACATTAATCAGTAACTACTATGTAATATGCAAAAACGCTACATACGTTGCATAATTGCAGGACACTGGAAGTACATTGCATAACCATTTTTAGATACCCATATATACCCATATGTTAGAAACACATATTTAAAAGAGAATGACACAAACGCCTCAGTCCACTTTAGACTTTTCTAACCGGACTCAAGTCTTCTTTTCTTTTTCTTCATAAGCATCATGTTGCAATTGCCACGCCATACTCATGCTAATGCACAGATGGGCTGTTATTTTTCTCTTGCCGCCTTGTATTGTTCCCGTGGCCATAGCAGAGCCGTGACTGGCATTCACCGGAGTGGTGGTGGTGGTGGTGGTGGGTGAGGGGGTGGGCTGGGCTGGGTTGGTCTGCATCAGACTCAACCTTCCCTCAAAGCCCCAGCAGAAACAAACAGCTTCGACTGACGCTGAAATGCTCCATCAGCCGACGCTAACCTGACAGTCGCATCTGGCGGCGTCTCGCGACGAAATGATGGAGGGAGAGAGAAAGGAAGAGATAGACGGGAGGAAAATAAAAGAGGTCATACAGAGAGAATGGATTTTAGTGAGGCCTGACAGACGGCGATTATGTTTGCGGGCGTTTCAGAGTTTTTTTGGACACGCGGAATGTCGCGTATGTGTAATTAAGAGCACTCCTCTGGGCTCTTTGCATTTAGATTGCAAACAGAAAAGACACATGAAAGGGAAAAAAAGAAACGGGCAAGAAGAAGAAGAAGAAGAAAGAGAAGAAAAGAGGCAGGATGCATCTGTGTACATTTCATAAAGCGGTTTCCATCACGTCACTTGTCACGGACAGGCATGGAGCTAATCACCGCTCTGAAAATAAGACACGCATGTAGACTAGCATGAATTCCTCTCACAAGGACAGACAGGGCTGTTTTTCACCGTGTGATGGAGCATTCACACTGCTCAATAGCTGCTGTCACTCACATCAGCCTTTAATGCACACTCGGGGGACAGAAAACAAGCATGCTAAAACATACCAAATTAACTTCCTGCCTTCTTCTATAGATGAGCTCATGCTATATTCAGACAGCACAGCTTCAGCATGCTCTCTGCTGTCTGGTGTATGAAAGGCTGACTGCACGGGTCAGGATGGTGCGAGCAGGTCTCTGGTTCAAAAGTTTGGGGACACCTTTTGTTTTAAAATGCTGATTTTTCGAGTTATGTAACACATAATATCTGCAAAGGTTTTGGTTGCATAAACCATTATAAGTCTGTTAAGCCTCAGTAGTCAACTTCATGTTCATCTGTGCTTGGCATGAGGAGCAGATTGTGCCTAAATAATGATTTGCAAAGGGTTGCCTGCATAGGAACGGCAAAATACTGGCACTCATAAACTGCTTGTATCAGCATGAGCTGTTTTACAGACAAACTTAAAAAAAAATAAAAATAAATAATAATAATAATGTTTACTTCAGTTTCAATAGTGCCAAGGCCACTTTACAACAGGGATTCTATATAATCACAGTGCAAAAAAAGTTTGGAAAGCTTTGATCTACCCCAAAAGGGGACTACTTACAGGCATGGACCACCAAGAGGTTCGTATCAGAGGACCTCAGAGTACGATTTATGAAATAAATGATAGTATATATGACAGAAAGCAAACCATAAATAAACGTAGCAATCCAACAAAGGAAATATTTGGGAACTGTAGGTGTCCTCAAACTTTTGACTTTCAGCCGTGTGCACACAGCACTCAGGCAGTAGAGATTACAAATGAGCGCATCCCGCCTCGCCGCGTTTTTCTTAACGCCACCGACGAGACTGAAGAAATGAGTAATAATCCTTGAACGCTCGTGTTAACTCAGTATGGGGCGCGAGCAATTTCGGCAGTTCAGCGGTCCCAAGGAGGAATCACAGGAAGAGATAAGAGGGGCTCGCCCTGTCAGAGAAACTAGCAGGTGGCAAAGCGCTCCTGCCGTTAGCGCGCTTAATCAGACAAGAGTTTCATTCACTATGTCTGAGTCACTCATTACATCTGATTAAACCGCTTTCATGTTATTTCAAGTCATTTTAAATGCAGGCTGCAAAATAAATAGGTCCCTTTGACTTTCAGGTCTTTGATCTAGGAATACTCAAGAAGGAAAGGCTGCGATGGCTCAACAGTTAGCCTCTCTAGCTTTGCATCACAGATTTATGCAGCCAACTGTGACCAGTGCTCATTCAGTGCACAGTATATGTGTGCTGATTTATTGCTGGTACATCATGATGAACTTGAGACGGACCCCAGTATTTCATGCCTGGGTGAACACTGGCTTTGTGTTGGTATGTGTGTTTAAGCTGCTTGCTAATCAGTTATCATAGCCCACAGTGCTTAAGGAGTAACGTACAGGCACTTCAAGGTTTTTCGTGCGGCAGGGTACGTGAGGTAGGGAGGAGAGGTGGGGGCCGCTGTTGGAATTCCAGCCACATCTCCCCGGAGCTTTGACTCAAAGCAACCTGAGGAAGGCTACCATGCACGCGCACTTAACACCCAACATGCTAGCATGCTAATGTTCTCCACCGTAGCACAGAGAGGTTCAAAGAAACGGAAATAAATCATTTAGCCTCAGCAGTCATGCACTACACTACATACTATTAGAGTGTGAAGGGTGTGGTCCAAATTAAGAGAATGGAGAGTGAAAAAAGGAAAAGACAAGTGTGAAAACACTGCTATTTTAATAGGCTGTCACTTTATAGTAAACTATTTTTAATATCCACCACTTTACATAAGGCCACTACTTTTGAAATCTGCTACTTAACAATAGAGTACTTAGTACACTGTTTTTGAAATGCACCACTACTTTCTGAAGTTCCCTACTTTACTATAGTGCACTATTTATGAAGTCCACTTTACATGAGGGCAATACCTATCCACCACTTTACAGAACTGCGCTGTTTTTGAAGCCCACCCTTTTACAGTAGCGTACTTCTTTTTGAAGTCCCTCACTTTACAGCAGTAAACTATTTTTGAAGCTTGCAACTTTCCTGACTTAACTAAGTAAACTGATTTGGCAATAGTGCACTATTTCTATATAGTATATTGTTTTTAAAATACATTACTACTTCTTCATCCCCTACTTTACACTTGTGCACTTTACAGTATTGTACTACATTTTGACGCCCATCACTTTACAATAGTGAGCTAATGTTTGAAGTTTGCAACTTTACATTAGTAAACTGATTTAGAAGTCCACCATTTTACAGTACTGCACCATTTTTGAAGTCCATCAGTCTACAGTAGTGCATTTTTTTAAATCTGTCACTTTACAATAGTGAATTTTTTTTCACTTTACAATATTTAAATAAAATATTTCCATACAATATTTCAGTATTTTTTCATCACTTCACAATTATTTTGTGTAGAACGCTATTTTTGAAATCCACCACTACTTTTTGAAGTTCCCTACTTTACACTAGTGCACTATTTTTAAACTCCAACACTTTACAGTAGTGCACTACTTTTTGATATCCATAGCTTTACGGTAGTGAACTATTTTGAAACTTCAGTAAACTGATTTTGAAATCCATCCAAGGACTTTACAGTAGTACACTATTTTTGAAACCTACTGCTTTTCAATAGTACGCTATTTTGTAAGTCCTCTGTTTTTCAAATAATGAAAATAATCCACCATTTCACAGTAGCATGCCATTTTTGAAGTCTGTCACTTAACAATACTGAACTGTTTCCACCACTTCACAGTAGTGTACTATTTTGGAAGTCTACTACTTTACAATAGTCCACCATTTTTGAAGCCCATAGCTTTGGAGAGTCTCTGCCTCTCTAAATTCTCACTATGTATTGCATTAATTAACATCCAGACAAAGTAGATTAGCAGGTACAGCACAGTTCAACTCTGAGCCACACATGTAGAAAACACTATATGTCATACTTCAGCTAATAGGCCGATTACTGGTTATGGTCTAATCTTTAAGTTGATGATGGAGCCGGTGAGACACATTAAAGCCCTGTTCTGTGAACAGTTGTTCTTTTATTATCACAGCATTGTCAGCAATAGTGTCAGAGTAAATCGAGCTGCTATTTACTCCCTATAAAATAGTCAAGGTGATTAGCAGGAGGGTTTCAGTGGTGTCTATG
Source organism: Semaprochilodus insignis (assembly GCA_034552555.1). Classification (NCBI taxonomy): domain Eukaryota; kingdom Metazoa; phylum Chordata; class Actinopteri; order Characiformes; family Prochilodontidae; genus Semaprochilodus; species Semaprochilodus insignis. The sequence goes on from CM067482.1 coordinate 5,928,509, forward strand.
TGTATAAATCCCCTTGCAGAATGATGAATAAACCCTTCAGTGTAGGAAACTGTTTACTTGAATCATGGTGCAATCCAGCCCTATATGGGTGTACAATATTTCTCCATTGTAGGGAACAGAACAGAGTGCTATTTTGAAAATAACAGCCATTCAGAAGACATTTCAGTGCTTTTTTTAAAAGACAAAGGAGACGCAGTCACTGGGACTTTTAAGTAAACCTGCAAACAAATGCTGTGAACAGCAAAACCCATGCTAACCTGGCAGCAGTTACTGATAGCCTTGCATAACCCTAGCTGATCATTTCCTAGTTTGAGCTTCTGCTACAATTAATTGTATTGTTGTTTTAGAAGCTACATACTATGTGGGTACAACCCAGCAGCCTACATTATCAAGTGTTGTCATATATACTGTTGCTTATATAACAGTGTTATCTGGTGTTTTAAATATGGATACTGAACCTAATAACACAGAGCTTGAGAACTGCACGTAGATGAGTTAGACCAAACAGAGGTAACCAAGCCCCTGTGTGCTGTGAGCTCACAAGCACATCTTGCTGGGAGTTTGGCACACTTCATGTAGGGGTCAAACCTCAGGCCAGAAAAATGGATATTCTGGCAAAAGAAAAAAAGTCTGGACCTCAATTTAGAGCAAACAACTGCAATTAAAGTCACAATATTAGCCAGTAAAATCGCAATTAGATATTCTCTACGAATTGTTTAACCCTACTCTCCAGGTGGATGAAGGCCAAGCAAAATAGCCACAAAACAGAAGAAGTTGATACTTTAGATGCCGTCTCCAGACAAATGCTACAGGGAGAAGTTTAGTTTGATTGATTGGATAAATCAAGGCAATACACTTACATACTCTGGCTAACATGCTCTAAAAATGAGCTACAAATGCTGGATCAGATATGGCTTTGTTAGCAAACCGCCACCCTGCTGAACGTGAACTTGAAGTTGCCTGTGCTGTAAAACGTGCAATCTAAAAAATGACTTAAATAAGTTTTACTCAACTTAAAAAGTGACGCTGGTTGAACGAATCAGTTGTGCAGAGTTCATTGTTTGGGTTGGGTAAACCTAATTCAAGTTCAAGTTCAAGTTTATTTATGCAGTGAAATGCATGTGGTGAGGCTCAGGTTAATACTCTACAGCAGGGCAGCATTAATATACATGCTAATTAAACATACAAAATAAGAGAGATATAAAGATATATTAAATAAATACAAAATATACACAAAATACACGATATACAGAGACAGGAGGTTCTGTGTAGAAATTCTCTGATATGTACAATATGTTAGACATGGATATATACAGCTCTGGAAAAATTTAAGAGACCACCTTTCTCTAGTTGTACAGGTTCTGGGTTTGTGTTTGACCAAAATGAGCAGTTCTGTTTTATTCTATACACTACTGGAAACACGCCTCCCAAATTCCAGATCAAATATTGTATTTAGATCTGTTTATTTAGAAAATCACTAATGACGCCTCCAGAAGCCTGTTTTTAGAACCATGCTCGCTGTGCATTTCACCCCAGCCACCGCTCACCAGTCTTTCTGTAGGTCACTTGAGGTCATCTTACAGTGGTTAAGTGACATTCAAATGAGGTGGCGCTCATCACGGTCAGTAGAGAGTGGTTTTCGCCCTCTGCCAGTCTGTAGTTGGGTTGTCCTGTGTGTTTGCTGCTTGACCTTGTTCTTTTGAACCAGACGCTCACTGTATCTGCTAGTAAAGCTAGAACCAAACCTTCTGTTCCTCACTAAGAACCTGCTGTACATGTGGAGATTTAAGAAGAAACTGGAGTGGTCTCTTATTTATTTCCAGAGCTGTATGTCTGTTGTTAATTCATTTGCTTGTAACAAATTAGAGTCATTTTTTAGGCTGGACCAATGAAACACTTTTTACAGTGCACCAGAATATGTGTGAATATGTGTGTCCATATTGACGTCATTGGAATACTATGGATAGGTGTGGCTATACGTGCAATAGATTTAGTTACACTCTTTAGTGGACGTGCCAGATGAGCATCTGAGGCTGAGATTAGGTGCAATTTATTAGTCCATGTGTTGACTTAACATCTGGCCTAGCGTCATCAGCAGTTCCTTTTAGGACGAACTGGTTCAGTTGTGCATAGTAACCCAGCACAATCTCACATTATTAAGATTAGCCCAGTGCACTGTGTGTACCTCATCATCATATCTAGTATTTATTAAGTGGGACACAGAGAAGGGCTCTTCTGCAGTGATGCAGCACTGGCATAGCGGGAGCAGTAGGCAGTGACACGTCCACTTGCATTCTACACGCATCTGTTAGGCTCTCCAGACAATACCTGTCTGGATTAGAACGATTGCCGATGCATAAACAAGTGCGAAATAATCCTGGCAGTAGCCATGTTTCACTACTCCCCGTTCCTGCCATCGCTCCTCCTTTCTCTTTCTTAGCCCTTGCCCCCCTCCCTCCCTCAGCTGAACTCGTTTGATGTCTGTTTTTAGTTTCTTCTCCCCATCTACAAAGGAGACGTCTCTTATCTCGACTGCGGCGTGTCACACTACAACACCGATGGATCCCCCCCCCACCCCTTTACTGCAATCTCACACCCATTTCTGTTCAAATTAGAGTGACTTAAATCCTATCCTATGCGGGGCGTGAAGTGGAGCAGGCAGTCGATACAGCGTGTGGCTTTCTCATCCTGCGCCTCGCTCGCCCTCTCAGCTTTCCTCCCTCTCTCTCTCTCCCTCTCTCATCCTCTCACGCTTCTTTTCCCTCTATACGTTGCCTTTTCATTCTCCATCACACAGACATGGGGATCCATAAATATGACTGTTTGAAAGTGCTTTCTTTTTAAACACTGCTTTGTCTGCTTTGTAATTGTTATTTGACTTTGGCTCGTTTTCTCACACATGGATTAAGCCCAGTGCTGGGTTAATTTACAGTGCTGGTGATGTTTCAGTATTAACCCTTAGAAGTCTGTCTCATGTTGTACTGAAGGGCAGCCTTCCTTAGACTATATGACACTTATATAATGCCTTATACTTATATATGCCTATCTATTTATATATTTGTTTATCTATCTGTCTGTCTGTCTGTCATCTATCTATCTATCCATCTGGGTATCTATCTATCTATCTATCTATCTATCTATCTATCTATCTATCTATCTATCTATCTATCTATCCATTTCTGTCTGTCTGTCTATCTGCCTATCTATCTATCTATCTATCTATCTATCTATCTATCTATCTATCTATCTATCTATCTATCTATCTATCTATCTAGCCAGAGTGAACAGAGACAGAGAGACAGAGAGCAGCTCTACCCAGGAGGATGTGTTAACTAGTTTTAACTTACAACATTAACGGAGCATGTTCTTTGAGAGTGTTCAAAGCTGTGCATACAACTGCATCAGAACACATCTAGAGAACATTTGCAGGACATACTTAGACTGACACGTATTATTTTTATATTATTCTTATTATTATTCTTAATATTTCTTGAGATATTTTCTACCTGAGATTTGGTTACCACATGCAATGCATATTTGACATACAGTTTCTTATATTCAGGTTTCTTTTCTTGTAGTTTCTGTGTGTGATATTAAAATCATTTCATAAACGACTTCTAGGGTTTAAAATTCTCTCCACTGTTGGTCTAGGCTTAATCTGGGTCTGAGAAAGCGGTCATAGCTGTTGAAACACCCACCCACACTGTTAGAGGGGCTGTTAGAGAGAGAGGGTGAGAATGAGAGAGAGAGAGTGAGAGAAAGAGAGAGAGAGAGAGGGAGAGAGGCTGCGACTGCCTGCTGCTGTAGCCTTACACACGCCACATCCTGAATTCAGCCATCCGGCGCTCGTTAATTAAATGAACTAAGTGATGAGTAATGAAGGAAGTAATAATTACTGCAATGAAAGGGGGCTGCTCCACGCTGCTCCATATGGATCTACGTTTTATTGATCGTTTTCTTTTCCATTCATTTGTTACAGGACGTGAGGGAACAAATTATTTGGATTTAAGTGTGTTATTTATGTTTAAGATTTGTGTCGTTTATCCAGAAAATGTATTTCATGTTGAGGAGGCCCTTTAGGAACGGGATAACTGGATTCACCTACGGAAATAACCTTTTCAACACTAGAGAGCAACATAAATATAACAATAACATATTTCTTTCAGTTGCTGTTCCTTGTGTGGGGCCAGACTCTAGCTTCTACATGAAGTACATGTTCTATAGTAGTTTTGAAATGATAGAGTCAAAAATTCTGCCTAATTATTATTAAACGTTATAGTGAGTCCAGGCTTCGTTGGGTTTTAGGAGGGCGGGCTCTCCACTACATTAGTGGTGTCCATGTGAAAAAATCAGAGCTCTGGAAGGAATCAGTGGACCGGATGGACTGAATTCAGGGCCATAGAGTTTGAAAGCTTTCTTTTTGCTGTTTCTCACTTGTTTATCATTGCTGCGATTTTAAAAAACGCCGTTGTTTCACTTTTCTTTTGGCACGGCCGGCAGTTCTCAGGCCAGCTAGCCTGAGCAGACACACATAATGTGAGTGGTGGCAAAGTGAGTTGTTGCACCTCACCTCACCCGCCCGCACGCCCGCCCGCATGCCTGCCTGCCTGAGAGTATGTGTGTGTGTGTTGTGTATGTGTGTATGTAAGCCTGTGTGTATATGTATATGTGCGTGTGCGTGTGTGTGTGTGGTCAGGGTTGACTGGAGCCCCTGGGCTGAGATGGCTGTGAGTGCATCATGACAATGCCTTCATTTCTTCTCTGGATGGTTCATGAGCCATTTGCCTTCTTCTTTGCCTCTTGTACTTTTTGTTTTCTGTCTAATGTTCATTTACAGTGGCAGCTTGCTTTTACATGTGACTACATGCATTATGTGTGTGCATTTCAAAGGTTTATGGGCTGCTCTTTATCACCATTTACATACTGTTAAGGACATTATAGTGAAGCAGCGATCATTAGCTGCAGGCCCGGCATCAAGACAGCAATACCCCACCATGAACTCAGTTAACAAAGGTGCAACAATGGGTTCTTTGAGCAATGCCATAGAGCAGGGACTGACCATCCCATGCTTTGCACATTTTAGAGTTCTTCTATTCTATGCAACTGACCCAGACCATGAGGAACTTGATCATAAGTTAATGGCGTCAATCAGGTTTGCCAGATGAGGTTCTCTTGCATCTCATCACCAAAAGTGGTCCTCCAAAGAACCATCCATTGAGAGGCTCCTTAGGGAGCTAAAAATAAACGGAAGTTCTCGTGCATCTCATCAAGTGGATGACAAGTGGACTCATCTCCAAAGAACGAACCATCCACAATCCATCCACTGAGAGGCTCCTTAGGGAAGTAAAAATTAAATTAAGGTTCTCATGCCTCTCATTTAACAAAAATAGTTCTCAAAAGAATAATCCATTGAGAGGCTCCTTAGAGAACTAAAATTTAAATTGAGGTTCTTGTGCATTTCATGTACCAAAACGGTTCTTGAAGGAACCACCTATTGAGAGGTTTTGTAGGGAACGAAAGTTTTAATTAAAATCTTATTTACGGAAATGGTTCTTACAAGAACCATCCATTGAGAGGTTACTTAGGGTACTAAAAATGGTTGTTCTATGGCATCCCACAGAGAACCTTATGCGGTCCCTTTATTTTTGGGAGTGTAAACGTTTCTGATATATCTGGTGTTATGGTGTTTATGGTCAGTTTACAGCAATTTGATTTTTTCGGGTTCTGTGAGTAGCAGTAGCATCACCAAACATAGGAAAGCAGGGTTCCTTATTTCCTTTCACAGTTTTGTGATTTCCTTCTGCTTGGCAAAGGAGAACTAATTTTAGTTCCATAAAGAATCGTGGTTGAAAACATTTCTGTGAGTTTGAAGAGCCTTTTAAGGGTTCTTTCTAGAACCTTTATATCATGGCATGGTTCTTAAAAATGTTCTTCTCACTCCCACATCTCGTTGACGAAGATGGTTCTTCCTTGGAAATTCTTTTACCAGCACCTTTTTTTTAAAGAGTGTACTAAGCCAGTTTTCCAGCCGAGAAATCATTCAACTGTACAGGAACTGAAGAGCTGAAGAACCCTGGAGTAAGATATCTAGCATTAAGCACCGCTGATGTGTGTCTTGATGTACTTGATAACCTCATCTCCAAGTATGTGAAATGTCAGCTGGCTTAGCATAGCATGGTTAGGCATTGCTGTTCTATAGATGTACAGGATTTCACCAGAGGTTTTCCCCGTATGCACAATCTGCCTCTGCTATAGTTTTCATAAGTTAATTCTGATGCCGGGCCTGAAATCATATCATCAATTTTAGGTCTCAGAGACGTGAGGAAAAAGTCCATTATATGTCCTCAACAGTGCTCCATGCTTTTATTTACTTGTTTGTTTCTGATTTAACTGTGCGTATTGCATATGTATATATATATATATATATATATTTGTCGTAGTAGCTTTTTCGGGGTCCTGAACGCTTTTTTATGCCTCATTTGCAGGCCAGCACTCACTTAGCAACAGCCGGGACGTCAGCGCCATGGACACGCTGCCGCTCAATGGAAACTTCAACAACAGCTACGCTCTGCGGGACGAAGAATGTGATGACCCTGTGCTACGCTGCCCAGCCGAGTGCGCGCTGGGCCTGGACGACGCTGCCTTTGAGAAGATGATCATTTCCGAGCTGGTGCAAAACAACCTTCGGCCAAGGGGTGGGGGCGGGGCAGGGGGACAGCCGCACCCTCCCCGGGGGCGGGACAGGGGGGGTCTGGTGGCAGCCCCTCGCCATGCCGTCCGGTGCAGCAGCGGCAGCAGCGGGAGCGAGGACGACGCCATCGTGGCCGACGCCCCTGCCCTGCCCACGTCCGGGACCGCTGACCACTCGACCCCACTGGAGCTTCTTTTACACCCGCACCACCGGGACGTCCTGGAGGCCCCGCTGCTGCCCCAACGGACTCACTCGCTGCTGTACGGCAACAGGCAGGCTGCCCGCAGGCCCGCCGGTTGCTACAGCGACCGAGGAGATCAGGGAGAGGAGGAGGAAAAGGAGGGGAAAAAAAAGACGGGGCTAGAGGAGAGCGCGCAATCGCCCAGTAATAACAGAGACTCGCTGTACACCAGCATGCCCAACCTCAGAGACTCGTCTGCGGAGGACGAGCGCTCGCCCGTTTACCCGCCGGATGGACTGGAGGATGAGGAGGACGAATGTTTACCCTCCTCTTCCTCCAGCCACAGCGAGGCTAACGACGAGCCGTGCCACAAAAGCATGCCGGACCTTGGTGACGGTGCCCAGCCACTGTCCTATTACCACATTGGCCGGCGGGGCACTAGCGAGGGCTGCATTGGCCCCGGGACACCAGAGGCCTGCCAGACAGCCGAGGCCGAGCCGGCCCATGACGGACAGATGCAGCTTATTACAAGCCTCTGAGCAATCCTTCTCTCCTTTCTTCCTTCCTTCTCTCAGCCCAGGAAATCAGGGGCATCATGACTTTTGTTTCACACACCAGATTGAAGGCCCCACGTTCACTCTTGAAGGAATACTGCATGATTTTTCAACATCGTTTTCTGTTGCATGTGTAACACAAACTGTAGGGAATTCAGTAAAAGAACAGGAAAACTGTTGACCTGAAACAAAACCTCAGCACCTGTCCATTGACTTCCATTGTAAGTGTGTTTCAAGTCCGTGTTTTTCTGCTCTTTTACTAAGTACAGGAAGGAAAGTTACTGTTCATGGATCAACAGCAAATAAAGAATTTCAAAAAGCTAATTTTAGAAATTCTAAATTTTATTTTAAAATTCATTCAAACGATGTGCGTTTTTGTATCTGCAAGAATCTAAAAAATCATATTTTTTTAAACAGGACCATTCGGTTTGTTTACCACCCAGAAAATGTCAGGTGGCGCAACCACACATTCATTGAAACCACATAGACGTTCTTATTATAATAGCACTTTTTCTTTGGTGTTCCTGAGGTTGTACCGCATGACTTGGTATACCGAACCAGCTAAAACACAGCTCAAAAATGCCAACATTTTCAGTACTTGTGAAATGATTACTGACCTTGGCATTGTACCATGGAAGGTCACTTAGGTCCTTCTCTATAATGCAATACTCTGCCCACTAAAACCAGGTCAGATAAAAGGCCTTTGTTGTCGGTTGTGGTGCATGACAATTGAGGAAATGATTATGATTTCAAAGGCTACGAAACGAAGTCATGGCAAACCTTTATTTATTTAGAACTTTTTTATTATTATTTAGAACTGTATAAGATTAAATTACTTTGTTTTAAAGGTTACTTAATCTGCATATGTTACAGTCACACCGCCTGACGTTTACACTTTGGGTGGCACGAATGCCAAATTCCATTTCATTTTAAGCCTTGAAAATGTATTTGCATAAAGCATCATAGAATAATGCGATGTATGACATGTATTTATTAAGTATTACTCTATGAACATAATGGAATCAGTCAACCACATGCTACAGATGCGACAGAAATCAAGTTGAAAAACGATGGAGTGTTCCTACGAGGCCAGAGCACACCAACCCAACATCTCCAACCAGCACCAATGAGTGTTTGATTGGCGTGCCATACTTGTGTCATTATTGGGAGCTTTCTAGGAGGTTCACCTCCATTCAGACTTGTTCATTCAACAGTTCTTATTCGAGAACAGTATTAAGCCAAAATGGTGGTGTTTGTGAAGGTATGTTGGGTCAGGATGCCATGGCCTTTGTTCACTTTTGCCCAGTTTCTTTGGGACTAGCCATCACTCTGCCATTGGATGGTTGCTTTTACACTTATGAGTGCGTATGTATGATTGGCATTGACTGGAACCCATGTGCCCAGAAGATGGTGTGCATCACGGCCACTCTTTCTTTTCTTCTTTTGATGGTCCATGCCCCACAGACGCTCTTCTTCTTTTTCCCTGAGTTTCATTGTTTTGTTTTTTTCTGTGTTTTTTTAAGTGGACCGGCCATCTGCGTGGTTTAAATGGCTCCGCCGTGGGATGGTGGCTGCTGAGGTGGGAAAAGCACACAGGCTGCTTGATGAGCAAAAAAAAAAAAGTGTTTGTGAGAAAGGCTGGCGTTGTCCACGCTCCGGCCACCGCTTTGTATGATATACTGTACTGTTTGTACTGTTTCAACAAAACAAGACAAGAACTGAACCAATGCTAGTCTTTAGAACTCTCGAGAACTGTCCCGGGACAATGGTGGAGGCAACGGACAGGCCTCTCCACCCCTCACCACCGCCCCCGTGAGTGCAGGGGGTGGGAAGATTGTCCCGCATTTAATGACACGGACTGAAACAAATTGAAACAAAAAAAAGAAAGAATGAAATGAAAAAGAACCACTACTCCTGACTCAGGCCTTATATTTTCTCTATTGCACATGTAACAGTTGTAAGAATGACAGCTAAAGAAAATATATTTTGCTGTACCACAAGTGGAAAATAAAAAAAACAAGACAAAAAAAAACGATAATTAGAAAAATAAAAGGATTATGGCAACCATAATTGAAATTTCAAGACATTTTAGGGAAGGGGTTGCACTTTTTTTTCCTTTTGTTTTTGTTAAAAAAAATATTGTGAAATCTTCTTACACTCTGTTCATCGTAGAAGCTCCGAGAAGAAACGAAGCCCATATTCGCATTTCCACTTGTGAACAGTGTATTTGCTTTCATCAATTATGAATTTTGATGGTAAATTCCATAATTCCACCAATGTACGTGTGCAGGGAAAAGCTTTCTTCCTTCTTTTCGACCTAAAAAAAAATACAAAACAAAAAAAAAGTTCCGTCTTGCACAAATTTGGAGTGAATTGGACTCGTAATTTATTTTGGTGTAAAATGCTTGGCAGTAATTTGTCAGGGACAAAGAACCTTTTTTTGTGTCAACATGATGTCTTAAAAAAAACATATTTCAGCATTTGACACTAAATAATTTATTAGTTGAAGTATGGAATATCGAGAAATAATAATAATAATAATATTAATTAATAAATGGTTGGAATGAAAGTGTGTGCGAGAATACAACTTTGTTGTATTCATTTCAATCTTTTTGTAGGAGCCCATTGTCAGACGCTGATGTAAATTCAACTCTTGTTTGATATCAAATAAATGTGACAATTTTTTTTCCTGTTTGCAAACGCATGTACGTTATTCTGCATATTCCCCAACCTGTAGTATGACATGGAAGACAGAGACCACCCTTCATTTATTTCATCTCCAGTCAAAATGACTGTTCAAGCTATTCATTTTCCTGGCAAGAAAAAGCATATATAAATAACAGAGAATCGTACAGGAATATGAGTTTTAGGTGTTACATCTTCACAACAACATGTTTAGTGGTGTTGAGGTTCTGGACTCTGGGGAGGTTAGTCCATCATTCTGAGAACACCAGCAGCTTCTTTGTTTGATGTGTCTGTCTCCTTTTCTCAGTAGGGAACTTCTTGAACAGCTACACATCCTTTCAGACCCATAGCGTTGAAGTGTCTTCTCACAGTGGAGTGATGGACAGAAACACCTGTAGATGTTCTCCTCTCAGTCCATAGTACTGTTTGGCAGGATTAGTTTTCCACATGGAGGTGGGGTAATGGTGGGGTAATTTGACCGCACTTCACCTACCATCTGTAACTTTTATGACCAGTTTACACAGGATAAGAAATCTATAAATGAGAGATGACAGTTACTGCAGTCAAAGCGTAGTAATGTGATTATTCGGTTTCTAAGTATAATGCAATGATTCTGTTTACCTTGAGCATCTGTCTTACTGTCTCAAGTAGGTGCAGTGTGTTATTAGCATTCACATTAGCTTGGGAATCAGCCAACAGTTAAGTCAGCGCATGAAATCAAACTTCTCTGTTAGTTTACGTGCATTAATATTAACCATAGAACACATTAATTTAGTTTTTTACATTGTCCTCTGATGTTCTAGATAGAGGTATGTAACTGTGAAAATGCACAGATGTGGTTTTACATGCCCATTTACACACTACGATTTGGCCCTAGATTGAAACGTGTTTTCCCATTTTTCATGCTCATGAATCGTCTGATGAGTCTGATGAGCTCTGCTCTGATTGGCTGGTTTACAGTGAGACACCGTGATGATCACACAGAAGCAACATGCCAAAATAGACACAGACAGGAAATGGAAATGAACCTCCATGTAAATAACCTCAGTCCTCATATTATTTAGTTATCTATGCTAACATTAGTTACTTGGAGCTTGCTAGTCGCTAATGCTACCTATACTAGCTACTCGCTTTCCATCTGGACATCAACACAGAACAAATGAAGGTTGTTCCTCACTATGAAACTCTCAGGTTGAGATCTAACACTGATGCAATCACACAGCATGGCTGCTACTTACAGGCTGCTGTTGGGGTTGTAGATGCTAATAAAGGTGGAACTGCTCCTCTCTTCAGTCTCCTAAGTGTTGAACACTGAGTGGAGCTGATCCACATTGTTCAAGGTTTGAGGAACTGTCTAGATTGAGATGCGCAGAGCAAACTAACAGCTCTGAACTAAAGCTGTCCAGGATCTTGGACCTGGCTGCCTGTTCACAAGCTTGTTTTGCAGATTTGCCGTTCGACCTTAAACTGTGCCACAGTGATATGCTGGCGTCTATACAAGTACTGTGGCACTTAAGGTGGAATGGAGCATTTGATCAAGAAACTGACAAACAGGAAGCAGCCTCGTTTAAAGCTGAACATCAACCATGCTCATTGACGGTTTGGTTCCTTGGGAAGGTTACGAGAAGTCTTCTGTCATATCCTCTTAGGAATATCCCCCAAAAAATGAAGAATGAAATGAACAATAATGGCTGTTTTGCCTGGAAATGAAACAAATGAAGGGTGGTCTCTGAGTTTTTCCCAGCCAGCGTTGATTGACGGTTTCATATAGAAACGGGAAACAAGAAAGAAATTACACTTCCCGCAACAGTTTATTAATGTTTTCCTGGGTTCGGCTCATCAATTCTTTACAGTTTAATTACAAAGTAACCTAATTAAGTCCATTAACTGGTAATTAATATGATAATGCTTTCCAAAACAACGTACACTGGAATAAATGAGCCGAAAAGCATTTAGTCAAACAATAGGCCCATTCAAGAGCGAGAGCTGTGGTGATTGCATACGGTCTCTTAAATGGAAACAGCCGATGGCGTTGATGAAGTGCCATTTGTATGATTTTTGCGCCACGAGACACATCGATAGACCCATAACGTCCGAAAATAAACAGTAAATTACTTTGCTTTGGCCTGCATTCGGTCATGCCCATTCTACACCTCTTCATTCATCACAATATGCAGAGCTGCAGTGCAGAATGTGCTCGAAAGAGACAGCGTGAGGTCATTACTACAGTAAAGCACACGGCTTCATATACAGCATTTATACACGAGTAGCAGAATGAGCCACTGTGCGTACATACAGTATGTAATGACCACATCAGACTCCTTTGTTAGAGAATTATGCATGTTCCATTCCTTCTGTCAACAATGACACGTCATATATTTTCAGCCCTCTTTTTTACCCAGCAACAGCTTCCGCACTGCATCGCTCGCACTTCGCAATGCTTGGATGTGTGTTGGAGCAGAGATCTCTGAGATAACACACACACACACACACATACACACAAAGACAGCGAGAGCACAACGAGCTAAAACTGCAAGGAGGGGAACGGAGGCCTACGGAGAAACGCTGGAAAATTCCCTTGTTATTCATACGGTGAAATGTATCAGACTTCAAATGTGTTTTGTCACATTTTTGCTGGTTAGCAAGGCAGCAGTTTTAGCTCTTTAGGCTTATTATTGTCTCTTTGCTATACATTTGGTTTGCATTACATTGTTATATGTAAATAGATAATTGCCTCATTAATATGTTTACAGTACCGGTCAAAAGCTACTTATAGAAGGTTCTAAACTAGAGCTTTTAGGCAAAAGTGTTTTGCACAACAGTATATATATATATATATATATATATATATATATATATATATATATGTATTAGAGGTGGAGACATGGCAGAAATATAACACTGTTGTACGTCAAGAGTATATGTGGTATATCAGGATATGTATTGTTTCAGACATCCCATCAGTTGGAGCTGTTGAGTGTGAGCCTGTAGAGTCTTTAAGATCACCAACCACATCCGTTTAGTTGGGTGTGTTTTTTCCAAACTTTTGACTGGTACTGTATATCCACTTTATATCCTGCATCAGAGTTAGATCTGAACTTCTGGCATGTTCTACGTGTGTTAATGTCATAAACTGATTAAAAAAAAAAAAAACATGTATAAAAGACTGTAGACACAACACCCTGCACATGAAGTTACACTGTGACATCATTGACAACATATTGTTTTGGTGCCTACAATACCGTTCTATACAACACTGAAAAGTAAGTAGTTGTGACAACATAGAGACAACACTGTCAGTGCGTTGTCACAACTTCCTAGAGTCCTTGATGAGTTCCATTATATTTGTATGGAACTGTACAGATTTTTTTTTATGAAAGTTGCCAACAGGTAGTCATAATACCGCATGACAATGTTACTTAATTGTTGAAACAATTGTTGTAGACAAAGTTGTAAGGAAGTAGACAACATTGTGACAATGTTGTGTGTTAGCTGGACAATAACATTATCAAATTCAAACCATGATAATATATCTCCTATATACAGCGTATACAAATAAGAAGTGCACTGACAGTTTCTAACCCACCCAGGACCCCGCAGCATACTCTGACGCTTCCCACAAAGGCCATCTTACAGTATATTCAGTTGTTGCTTGTTTGTGATAGAAACTTGCTCACTTTCAGCAGATGAAGAGATATTTTATTATGATTTGAATTTGATGAATGAAGCTCTTGTTGTCTGTGTTATTTTGATGTCAGACACTGATAAAAATTGGGCGCATGTGTAAAATATCTTTCCATAAAACACGGCCGTGCATGCAATAATACTGCAGTACAGCTCATGAAAGGAAGAAATGAATATAAATTCAGGGCTGCTTATTGCTTGGCTGCCGTGGGAAGTAGAATGGTACTAGGATGTGGTATGGTTTCAGTGTGGAGGAGAACATAGTGAGTGTGAGTGATTGGCTGCGTGAACTGTGTGTGTGTTCTTGTGTGTGTGTGTGTGTATGTGTGTGTGATTTACTCCCAACAGCAAATCCCGCCTCTTCACCTTCTTCACATAGAAATATGGCTGTTTGTGGATTCCTTATTTTGATCCAGAAGCCAAAAATGCCTGACTGGGACTCCCACATCTAGGCCAGAGTAAAGCTGACTCCAGTAAGTACATAAGCGTACACACACACACACACATACACATGCATACTCTGTATATATATGCATACGCTCATCATCAAAAGAAAAAGAATAGTTGCACCCAGAAGGAATCACCCGACAGGAATGAAACTTGGTGGGTAGGTTTGACATCTTAAGACACACAAATGATTCAAATGTCACGTTCAGCCGTGCATGTGATGTAAGCAAGAACATGTACCTGACTGACTCAACAGCCACAACTGTGGACATTCAATGTGCAGTGATGCCCCCATGAGTCATCCTGTTAGTGCCAACACCATAGGCAGACGGCTGCATGACGCAGGACTACATGCACACAGACCGTTACGACGACTGCCCTTAATACCAAGTCAACATCGCCAAAGACTGCAATGGTGGCATGCCAGACTGTGCTGGAGTGACTCAGAATGGTAGCGGTTCATCTTCAGTGACGAGTCCTGCTTTTGTCTTGGTGGAGATGACCAGCGAATCCGTATGTGGAGGCACCGTGGTCAGCGCCAAGATGAACGGTTTGTTGTCACACGTCTAATGTTGCATTAGCCAGATGCCATACTGAGAGACACTACTTCTGTATGTGTAGCTCAATAAATATTGCCCATATCAGTCTAAATTTATCATCATATCTATCTATCTATCTATCTATCTATCTATATATATATGTATATATAATACTTTGAATTATGCTGAATTCTGTGACTAAATATTAATTCTCCATTAAAACAATTTCTTAAATTGCCATATAATTATAAAATAAAATAGTACTTCTGATAGGTTGCATGTGAATGCTTTATTATGGAGGATCTCTCTAGCTCAGATTTCTTTACAGTGGGAATGAAAGGAGCCAGGCTTGTAAATTCACCAGGGAGAGTACACATGTCTTCAGAGTTTTTATGGAATTCTGATGAAAGTTGATAAAATAGTGAAAAAACTAAAAACTAAAAAAAAAAGTTTTCTTTGTAAACTATTTTGCCTCTCGATACCCTTCAGGCACCCCTGCGTCATGAATAGAAGTAAAAAAAATACTTTTTAGGCCAAATCCTTTTCTCAAAAGTATGATGAAACAATCTTAGACATCAGGCAGCAAATTCATAACCATTTTATGTAGAACCTGGAACATCAAATGCTTTTGGATGTCTGGTTCCTATCACCCGCACTATGAATAATATATTTCTTTAGAGCCGTGCATTTCACACCAAACCTAACTAGGTTCATTTGCATCTTAAAGACTGAATCATGTAAAACTGTGGACAAATTGGTGGAACTGCTTTTTAATATTATCAGTTAACCCTTTAACAGCTGAACTGCAATTCATGTCTTCTTATGTCTTAAATGCCTTTGAGAGCTGAAATGTGTGAATTGATAAGCATTTGTGGTGAAATAGTCAGTACTTGCTAATGACAGGCTGTTCATAGTTCTACAAAACAAACTGAATTTTAGTTAATTTTATATACAGAAAAATTAGTTTTAGTTACATACCGAAAAATCAGTTTCTTTGTGTATTAAGGAAAGGATTGCAGCTTGTGTATTCTTCAGGCATCAGTATGGGGAAAGAGAAAAACTGCTTTCAGTCTTCTGAAAACATTCCTAGGGATTTGATGTACATGAAGTTTGACCTTGTTGATGGAGGAGGGCAAGGTGAAGTGAAGTTCAGTGTCAGGGCTGATTGATTAAAGAAAATAAAGTGGCAGAATGCCTGGACTTTCATTCAGCTTCATGGAGGAATGCATTTATATATTGGTGTACTGGCAGCAAACCACCAACCACCACAAATTTGTTTCTTAATTAATGGTTTATTGGCTTATTTGGATCCTCATTAGCTGGGCCAGATGGAACAACGGCTCTTCCTGTGGTCCACATGAATAGTACATAATATTGCCTTGGGTTACATACAGAATTGTACACGATTGCCACAGCAAATGAATACGACCGTTTGAACTTTCATCAATATAATGCAAAACATGAACCATAATATAAAAATCCATCTAATTAATAGTACAACTGATAAGGCTGCATGTGTAGATCCATACTTCAGTTCCTCACTGTCAGACTTAGTTTTATGGTGGTTATAGAGTTATTATAGAGTTATTTATACTGTGTTTTTATATTAAAAAGTTTGTATTTGTTTTAAGAATAAAGAGTTGACCTTCAGCTGAATGTCTGGTGCACATCACTTTTTCCAGTGATATTTTAAAATTGAGCCTTTTTTTCAGGGTTAAGTTTACACTTTATTTGTCAGTATATGCTAAAATTAATTCTGTAATTATTGTTAGCACATTGTTAGTCATAATAAATCATGCAGTCAAACATAATCCTTAAGCTACAGAGTAGAACCAGCTAGTGTAAAATGAAATAGCAGCCACCATAAATCATGACATAATGTAAAAAATCCACGTCATTTATGCACAACTGCTAAGGCTGTATGTGTAGACCCATATTTAGGTTCATCACTCAGTTTTATGGTGATTATAGAGTTTTTACTAAAGTTGATCAATATATAATTTCTTAATTGTTATCTGAACTTTTGTCTACCCAGCGACTTTGCTTCTTACTGTGCTTTAATGTGGGACTTTTGAGGAATCATGGTGTTCATATTTAACAATACTGTTGCAATACTGGCAAATATTAAAATGAATAACTGAATAATGATGTGTTGACTTTTTATAGATTTAAAATTGCTTTTTTATGTAAAAAAAAGGTTTTACATAAGTATTTGTTTTAAGAATAAAGAGTTTCAATGACTTTCAGCTGGATGTCTGGTACACATCAAATTTTCAACATATTTTACACAAACACTGTGATATTTTAAATTGAGCACTTTTTCAGAGTTAAGTTTACACATTCTGTAATTAATGTTCTATTTTTAGGACATTGTTAGTCATAACAAAACATGCAATCAGACACAATCTTTAAGCTACAGAGCACCAACTAGTGTGAAATAAACTAGCAGCCACCATAAATCATGACACTGTCAAATAATAAAAAAGCTGTAAGTACAGTACAGTAAGTATAACAAGCAGTTTAAAGTGAAAACAGATGGGCTAGATGTTCTTCTTGAAGAAATGTGGTGCTTATACTGTCACCAAAAAAGCACCATTACTGGGGTGGTAGCCATCGAGGGTACATCTTCAGTAGCTTTAGTTAGGGAACATATTTGTGGTGTATTTGCATTTTTCAGTTTTTTGACCTAATTGGGAAAAGCCTGTTATCCATTACATTGTCTGTATCTGTTATGATGATTGGGTCAAAAAAACATTTGGTTAGTTTGACTTGAGAGTAATGTTTTGTAGTGTTTTGTTCCTTTTCCTGCAAAGTCATTTCAGAAGCATTGACTTTATTAACCTTGTCTTGATTCCAGACTTTTAATTATATTATTCTAGCTTTTAACTTTAAAGTATACAAATGAACCTTAAGAACATTACTGGATCTCTGAAGATACATTTGCAATGATTGTACTTTGGTGAACAAAAATGTACCTGAAAAAAACAGACTGTTATTAACACATAAAAGCATATACAGCATTGTGCAAAAGTTTGAACCACTTTAGAAATGTAGATTTAAAAGCTATGTTATTTGGTAGTAAGACAAGACAAACAGTAATATTAGAGTACAAATTACATTAATAACACAGTAAAATTTGTGATTTTATGTATGTCACCATGTCCGTTTTACCATTTCCTCCAACACTCCAATTTCTCTCTACCAATTTCTCTGCATCATTTTATCATACCAGTTCTTTATTATGTTAATTAAGGTATGCTGGTGATCGAATTTAAGAAATGTGTTTCTATGTGTTCCTATGTGTTGGCCAGTGACATTGAGGAGAAATTTGGAGCCAAACATTGTTTTTTAAAATAACTCACAAGATTAATTATTGTATATTTGTTTGTTTGCCTCTATTCTATTGATATATACCAGCAAAAACATCCTTTTAGCCAAGTTGAATGGTGCTAAATAATGCACATAGATGGTTAAAACCTTTGCACGGCTACAACTCCAACTTTCTGTTAAAAAGTAACTTCAAATAAACAATTTGGCTACTTATTTTTAACACTTTAAATAAATGGTGATGAGCAAGTGTGCGAATTCTTGACACCTTGCCACACCGGGGGATCAAATCTGCCAAGCAACACGGACTAAAATCTGAGCTGCTACTGCTCATCCCACCATTTCGGGGGGACAATGGGACATTAACATTTTTCTGATACCCCGACCGGGACTGGAACATAAACCCCCGACACAACATGGGACACGAAAGAGACATAAACATAACGCAGGCACCATGCTGAATATGAGAGCAGGTCTGCCAGAGACAATACACAGCTTAATGAATCTCTTATCTGTGTCACTAAAGCTTGGTATGGCTTTATGCATACATATTGGCTCATTGTTGGTTTGGAGAACGACCTGTCCCGGTCTGTTCCCATGTAATTATCACCCTTAGGGTGGGGGGATAGGGCGAATTAACTGCTGAATCCAGACTGCTGACGATGGCCTCGTCTTATCCATTTTGCATGATGACAGCGTTAGGGTTTTATGTAACTTCTGATTACGACAATTTTGACAGCAGGGGACTGTTGTCAGGGCCAGTTGAATGGAAATAGGGGAGGTTGATGTTGCCATGCGTGGGGGGAATAAAATGCTGGCACCTGTCTTTCTATTTGCCAGCCTACTTCTTAACTAACCTGGCTCTTCTGCTCCGCGTTTCTTTAAAAGTGCGGGATTTATACAGTGTAATAGCAGGAGATCAGAAAACACTAGTGGGAATTTCTTAATGAGTATCTCTGACCAAGATTTATTAGCATAGCCCTGATTTTAAATCAGCTTCAGAAGTTTCTTCTCATTGTTTCGCATTCCTCCCTGGCACAGGGGAATGCTAAAACAGGATCTCTTTTTATTCTCTTTGTGGAGCAGCAGGTTACAAGAATGTCATCAGTTATGTTAAAGAAGAGACATTATTCTGCTAGTCAGAACATAATAGATTAGAGTGATTTCAAACGATTAAACGTGGCGCCTCATGTTTAGATTTATTATATTTTCAGCTTGGTGTGGGGAGCACATTTGGTAGCTATTCTGTAGGCTTACAAATTCATCTGTGTCCTTTAAAAGCCAATGGCACTTGGAAATCCAATAAAAGTCAATGGCACATTAAAATCCATTAAACTTGAATGGCAAATTGATAGTCATTAGAAGTCAATAGCACACTGGTGTCCATTAAAAGTTATTGGCACGTCGGTGTCCACTAAAATCATTGCAATACTGGTATCCATTGAAAGCAGTTGGCAAAATGACATTGATTAAAAGTCATTGGCACGCCAATAACCATTCAAGGTAACTGAAATCAATTGAGATTGAGAATATCAGTTGAGAGTTATCGACAAACTGAAATGCATTAAATATCAATACTGGTATCAGTATTTACACTGATATCAATTTAAAATTATGAACATATTTACTCGCATTAGTAGTATTAATTGAAAGTCACCACCATCTTGATATTAATTAACAGCCTTTGGCACTTTGATGTCAAATAAAAGATTGTGTTGTGTGGGGACAGGATGAGGAGGAAGGATGTAAGTACAAGTCTTTAATGAAGAACAAATCAAAACAAAACCAAAGACACTAGCAAACTGAGAAATAACAGGGAACAGGATTACAAAAACAACGGACATGGAGACAAAACACCAAACAAGAACCAAGGGAACAACAGGGAGTATAAATGAACAAGGACTAACAAGGAACACCTGGGAAGGGGCGGAGCTACTAACTAAGGACAGGTGAGGGGCCTGACAAGAGGGCGGAGACAGGAGGAGCTATAAACCAAAACAAACAGAAGCACATGGACAGGACAACAAAAGGCACATGGAAACGACAAGAGAAAAAGACAGAAACAGAAAACCAGAGAAAACAGAGACAAACAGGGGCAAGACAAGACAAGACGTGACAGATACATGAAAATTGATATCTAATTATTAGCAGTATTATTAAAAGTTATTGACACGTAGCCATCCATAAGTAGTCAATACAACACTTAATTTTTATTAAAACTTTGGTTTATGGTGTCCAAAAACTGTTAGCATACTCATAGTCACTCATACTCATTGTTAGCTAACAAAACTGTTAGCATAATCATATCTATTAAAGATCATTGGCACATTTATCTCTATCAATTGAGACACCTATGGTTTTATCATATTTATGTACATTAAAATTCACTGCCATCTTCATATCTATTAAATGTCCTTGGCATGTTGGACTTGGTCTATTGGAATACATTGCAAAACTGATATCCAAATGAAACCCATTAGCATAATTAGAAGTCAGAAGTTATAGACATATTGATATCCATAAATAACCACTGACACATTGATGTTAATAAATAGGTAGTATTCATGCAGTGGTATCCATTAGTAGCATTTTAATATTGATTAAAATCACTGGTTTATGACATCTAATAAAAATCATTAGCCCAATAATACAGTATGTATTAAATGTAACTGGTATATTTATCTATACTAATGGACACTTAAATATATATTGAAAGTTGTGTTACATACATTTAAGGTCTTTTACATATTTATGTACATTATAATGCACCGGCACTTTTATAGCTATTAAACATTATTTGCATATTGATGTTCATTAGAATGAATTGATATCCAATGAAAGTCAATAGTGCAATCATATCTGTTAAAAGTTACTGGCACCTGGTGTCCATTACAAGTTACTGACACACTGACATCCAATCAAGTAATCCAATCACAGCCACACTGATGTTGATAAAAAGTCATTTACACATTGGTAACCAAGGTAGTCATAGTCACACTGATATCGACTAAAATCATTGGTTTATGGTATCCAGTAAAAATTAGATCAATTACACACACCAGGCACATTAATCTCAGTCAATTTACACTTTAACATTAATTGAAAGTTGTAAAAATGTGCTTCATTTTAAGGTCTTTTAACATATCTATGTACATTATGAAATTGGCAAACAAATTCAACAAATTGGCAAACAAATTCAATGGCATCTACAAATTTATTAGAAGTCACTGTCATACTGATGTCCATTGGAATACACTGGAAAACTGATATCCAATAGAAAACCATTAGCACAATTATATCTGTTAGAACCCTGGTGTCCAATAAAACCTCCATATTGATATTAGTTAAAATCATTGGTTTATAGTATCCAATAAAATCATTAGCATAATCATAACTGTTACACATAATAGGCACATTTGTATCCAGTAGTCGACACTTTGCTATTTATTAAAAGTTGTGAAATCATATTTATGTACATTAAAATTCACTGGCATCTTTATATCTATTAAAAGTCAGTGGCATATTGAGGTTTCAGTGAAAGCCATTAGCACAGGTTTATCTGTGGGAAGACACTGGAACACACTGGCAAATTGATGTCCATTAAAGTCATTAACGCATTCATATTCATTACAAGTGAATGGCATATTGATCCATTAAAAGCCACTACTACAATCCTATATAACGAATGTGAGTGTGGAGTGATTTGTCCAGTGCAACTGCAGCTTTCATTCTGAAGTTGCAAAGTAGTGATGAAAATCTTTAAGACTATTGTCACCTGGATGGATTTTTGCTGGAGGTTGTAAATGTATGTAGGAGTGATTCGGACTGTTCACTTCTTGATATGTAATGAAGGAAAGAGTTGCGCTACCAAACTGACAGCCATTACATTGACGCAGAATGGGCCCCCCTAATGGGCCTAGCCAGTGTGTAATTATAACCATTTTAGGAGAAGCTGGTCTCAGATCAGCGTAAGCGGACTGCCTCTAGAAATACCGAGTGGGTTTGAGCCGTCGGTGTGTCAGAATGATAATGCCTGCCAGTTGCAGCCGCTCTTCGTTGCAGGCTTTAAGGGCTAAGCGTTATTACACCGTTCTGTCAAGTCAGCCTGTTTTGGCAGGCAGCGATGAGCTGTCAATCAATTTTGCATTTGCTCCGAGAATCCGGTGGCTCCCTAAAGTCAGCGGGCCGCCGTCCCTCAAGTGTCTGTCAAGGACAGTCGATATGCAACTTTCCACCACTCCCCGCACCCCCATCGAGAGTTTAATGATTGATTGAAGGAATCCCAAATTAACTCTCCTAAGAGTGGTTCAAATGAAGCGCCGCAACAAGGCTTTGATCTCGACGCTGGTGCGTGTTGCGCAGTGTTTTCTCTTTCCTCCCCTCATTATTTCATGTCCATCTTCAAACAACATCAAACAAAATTCTTTACCCAAATCCACATCACAGAGATATGAAAACCGCTGCGTGCCTCCCGTGAACACGGCGCAGCTCCATTACGCTGTGCATTAAACAAAAGGTGCTCGCTGTAATGAGGATACCTGAATTTCTAAGAGAAACGACACTCCCAGTCTGTCCGTGGAAACCAGGAACTGCATAATGTATTGCCGATGCTTGAATGGAGGCAGCACGGAATTGCACACAATGCACTCTCTCTCTCTCTCTCTCTCTCTCTCTCTCTGTGTGTGTCTGTCTAGTGTGGGTTACATTGTGCAACATCTTATAGTCATTTCTCAAAAGTGAATTTACATCATATTTACTGCTGTTCTTCCTGTTTTTCTCATTATTTCAATGCCATTGCACTTAATTTACTTGATTCAAATTCAGTGTTGTCAGTTTACTATTGGCAACCACTGTGTTGATATATCCAATTCATGTGCAAATGCAATGCTGGGCACGTTTGAATGAATGAATGAAACTCTGTAACTGTTTTCAGGGCACTGCTATTACAAATCAACCCAAACAAATGTCATGAGTGTTCATGGCGAGGTTTAGACTTTGCATTCCACATTGCATCCCTTCTGCATTCCCTTTTCTACACACTCGCCATCAGAAGAATAGTTACACAAATAGTTGCACCCAGAAGGAATCAAGCGACAGGAATGAAACTTGGTAGGTGGGTTTGACATTGTGAGACATGCAAATGAGTCAAGGTTCACACTCAGCCATGCACAAGATGTAAGCAAGGATGGGCCTCATTGTTGTACCTGACTGACCCAACAGCTATGATTGCGGCCATTCAGGGAGCAGTGATGTCCTCCATGAGTCATCCTGTTAGTGCCAGCAACATTAGCAGGTGGCTGCATGTCGCAGGACTACATGCATGCAGACCATAACACTGCATCAACGTCGCCATAGACTGCAATGGTGTCATGCCAGACTGTCATGGAGTGACTCAGAATGGCAGCGGGTCATCTTCAGTGAGGAGTCCCACTTTTGTCTTTGTAAATATGACCAACGAATCCGTGTGTGGAGGCACCGTGATCAGCATCAAGATGAACAGTTTGTCGCATGTCACATGTCCAGAAGGCCTGGTGTCACTCCACCTCCATCCCTACCGCACAAGCTGCAGGAACTGTGTGAGAATATTCAAGCTGCATGGGATGGATTATCACAGGACACCATTAGGAACCTCTACAGTTTCATGCCAAGACGTCTGGCTTGTTGCATTAGCAAACATGGTGGCCCGACGCCATACTGAGAGACACTACAGCTGTATGTGTAGCTTGAATAAATATCACCCATATCAGTCTAAATTTATCATCATTTATTGTTCCTGGTATCCTTTATCCTCCTTCCCAACAGCATTGCAATCCCACACTTCCTTCTGGGTGCAACTGCTTATTCCATGCTGAGTGTATGTATCCTGTGTAGATGTTAATCATGCTATTTGCCTTTTAACTCTGTCAATCTATTAAAATAATTCATCAAGATTAATGACATTCTTATGTGCATTTTGTGTAGCCTCTAATTTGGCCCTAAAGTGTAATGACTGAACAGGCGAGGCAGCTGGATAAGAGTGCTGAGTCTGTTTATAAGAGTCCATATTAACATCCGAGGGGAGCATAGTGCTGGCAGGCAGACATTGTGAGAGCAGGGGGGACCATGATATCAACAAACACAAGCTAATATAAAGACAAGGGCATAAAGAAACCAAGCAGCGAACCAAGAACTAACAAGGAAACCAAAACAGACATCCAGAATAACACAAAGGGAGCAAACAGGGAAGTAAGACTTTATTAGGAACGCCATAATAATACAGGGTAGGCCGTCTCTTTCTTCATGGCATAGAATCCACAAGACATTGTAAAACATTTCTTTGAGATTCCTGTCCATGTTGACGGGATGATTTTATGCAATTCCTGCTGTAAATCTACTGTTCTTCCACATCCCAAAGATGAACTATTGGATCTAGAGCTGGTGACTGGGAAGGTTTGAAGAACACTGAACTTTTTTTCATCTGCTCATATCATATTACGTTGTGGCATGGTGCATTATCATGCTGGAAATAGCCGTTAGAATGTGGTGAAGATGGCCATGAAATGATGCACATGGTCAGCAACAATACTCAAACAGGCTGTGGCCTTGGAGTGATGACTGGTTGGTATTAACATTCCAATGTCCCACCAGCCTGGACTGTTAACACAAGGCAGGTTGGGTACTGCTGGTGCCAAATTCTGACCATTGACCACCTGTGTTCGTCAGCAGAAAACTGCTGTTACTATGTTATTAATTATGTTATTAGACCCAAATAACAAAATTCTGTACTGTACCCCACATACATAATGTCTACATACAACACACTATAACAACAGGTAGAGAGGAAAAGAGGAAACAGGGAAGCGAATGAGAGAGAGAGAAATAGAAAAAGTGAGCAGGGCGGTGACACAAAGAGAGGAATAACAAAGCATAGTAAAAAGAAGGGAAGAGAGCATTAGAGAGAATGAAAGAAATAAAAAAAGAAAAAAAAGAGAAAGAAAAAATAGGACAAGCGAAAAAATGTCAATAAGAGGAGGACAGAAAGTGAGAGAGGAGAGAAGAGAAACGCAGGAAAGAAAAGAAAATGGCTAGAAAGCAAGAGAAAAGAAAAACAAAAACAAAACGAGAAAATGAGAGATAACAGGGAAAGACAGAAAATAATAGAGTTGGGAAAGAGAGAAAAAAGAAAGGAGAAAAAGAATACAGAAAAATATACAAAAGAGAGTAAAAAAGTGAAAGACAGAGAAAGGGCAGGGTGGAAAAGATAAGAAATGTAGAAAATATGAGGAGAAAGAAAAAGAGAGGGAAAGAGAGAGGGTGAATGAGTAAGAGAGAGGGAGGGAGAGAGAGAGAGAAGGAAAAATATTGAGTGAACGGATGTGAGAGAGCGAAAGAGTGAGAGAGAGAGAATGATCAAGTGAGAGGGAGCGAGATAGAGAGAGAAAGGGGGAAAAAATGAGAGAGAGACAGAGAGAGAGAGAGAGAGAGAGAGAGAGAGCGGGAGTGAGAGACAGATTAGCTTTGAAGTGAACAGGGGGTTCTTCATGTGCTTTTATGGAGATGAGGATTATATAAACAATACCACAAATTCCAGTTACCACAAAAACACATTCTCACTGCGTGTGCTTCTGTGCTGGTGTGTGTGTGTGTGTGTGTGTGTGTGTTCTGGACAGCACAGTCAGTTCAGTCAGTGTGTTTATGTAAAGCCTCTATTGTGCTGTGTAAAGTCGTACCACTGTAGAGTAGTAGATAAACCCAGCGGTTGACTCTTTGTTCAGATCGATGCTGTTGCTCTTTAATGCTTTCTAACATGGACAGTAATGTGGAGGCTACACTTAAATCAGAACATCATGAAACAGTGAGTGAATAAAGGAGAGAGTGATTGTACAGATCAAATACATATCTGACACTGTAGATCCGACTCTGCCTTTGCTGTGCGTCTTGAATGAGCCTTTTAGAATCTATAAATGAGTGATGGAAATGCAGGTCGGTGCAGCGGTAATAAAACAGAGCACTCTTTCCACGTCAGCCTCACGAGTGACAGCACATGGTATTGACAGGTTCCTCTCCTGAGGAGCTGCGTCGGGCCTGAATGACTATACAAGCTGATGTAGTATGTACGACACTATTAGGGCTCTTTATGATCAGCTTCAATACTGGTGAAAGAAACATACAGAGATACACTCATCATCGACAGGATACTCACACAAATACCTGCACCCAGAAGGAATCACCCGACAGGAATGAACCCTGGTGGGTGGGTTTGACATTGTGCAACATGCCAATGATTCAAGTTTCACACTGAGCCACACATGTGACGTGAGCAAGGACTGGCCTTATCGCTGTACCTGACTGACCCAACAGCCACAACTGCTGACATTCATTGCATTGATGCCCTCCATGAGTCATCCTGTTAGTGCCAGCACCACTGGCAGATGGCAGCACAATGCGGGACTACATGCACACAGACCGTTATGACGCCCTTAACACCACCTCAACATCACCAAAGACTGCAATGGTGTCGTGCCAGACTGCCATGGAGTGACTCAGAATGGCATCAGGTCATCTTCAGTGACGAGTCCTGCTTTTGTCCTAGTGGAGACGACCACCGAATCCGTGTATGGAGACACCATGGTCAGCGCCAAGATGAACGGTTTGTTGTCACACATTACACATCCAGAACACCTGGTGTCTCCACCTCCACCCCTACCACACGGTCTGCAGGAACTGTGTGAGAATATTCAAGCTGCATAAACACTCCAGCAGCACTGCTGTATCTGATCCACTCACACCAGCACAACACACACTAACACCACCACCACCACGTCAGTGTCACTGCAGTGCTGAGAATGATCCACCATCCACATAATACCTGCTCTGTGGTGGTCCTGTGGGGGTCCTGACCACTGAAGAAGTAA
The DNA here is from genome assembly GCA_034552555.1 of Semaprochilodus insignis. Lineage (NCBI taxonomy): Eukaryota > Metazoa > Chordata > Actinopteri > Characiformes > Prochilodontidae > Semaprochilodus > Semaprochilodus insignis. The sequence continues at coordinate 5,955,511 of CM067482.1, forward strand.
TAAAGTATACAGAGAAACAGATGGACTGCAGTCTGTAATTGTACGTGCTCCTATATGGTCAGTGCAGCTGATAAAGTGGAGAATGAGTGTAGATATGAGGAGGTGTACCTAATAAAGTGGCTGGTGGGTGTATATAATCGTATGATAAACATGTGAAATTTATGTAAACTGTTTACATTACATTAGAGTGTGTTCCGCAGCTTTACAGGGCAGCAGTGTGAGAATCTCTGCTTTATATTGTTTTGTATGTGTTCTAGTTTCACAATTGGCAGCTTTCTACTCTGAACTAAACACAGCAGTCAAACTCTGGTTTCACTGTTACTGTTAAACTATCGATTATGTAGTTTATGTTTGGGGGAATATCAGCACCTGAACACAATACCAGTTTTGGTACAGTGTAATTAAAGGTTCATAAACATCTGTAGCACTTAGATTGCACTGAAATGTTCTGTTCTGCTTGTTTAAACGTCTAACAATAGGAGCTCTGGTGCTGATCTCTTCCATCTGTGTGTGTGTGTATGTGTGTGTGTTTGCTGAACTCTACAGGTCCCAGTCGTTGTAAAGCCTCAGCACTGCTACATCATCCTCAAACAAGCATCTTCTGATTACGAGAGGAGTCAGCATCGTTCATCCTCAGCATGGAGATATTTCATTACAGCAGATCTGAAAGTGAGTCTCTGGAGGGACAGAGCTGCTTTCACCCATAAGCCCAGTACAAGACTGGAACCCTTTAGAACCTCTCTCTCTCTCTCTCTCTCTCCTCTTCTTTTTGTCTTTCTCTCCCCATCTTCTTACTTTTCTTCCTCTCACTTCTCATCTCTCTGTTTCTCTCTCTCTGTCTGTCTCTACTTTCTTTGTTTTTCTCTTTCCCCTGCTCTATTTATTCCTTCCCCACTCTCAGTTTTTTCTTTCATCACCCTCTCGCCCCTTTCCTCTTTCTTTCTCTAGCCATCATTTCTCCCTCTGTGTGTCTGTCTCTANAAGCCTTAGCCGGTGCTAGGTGCAGTGCTCAGGTACCATTATCTGCTGTCTGCTTCAAACACTTAGCTTGTCTAGAAACAGTATGTTTGTATCTCCTGTCGACAGCTACTCTCTCTCTCTCTCTCTCTCTCTCTCTCTCTCTCTCTCTCTCGCTCTCTCTCACACACACACACACACACACACTCTCTCTCCTTCTCTCCAGGGTCATTAAGTATCTCTCGGCCCTGTGGCACGTTTGGCCAGGTGTCCTGACTGAGCTCCAAGGAATATGGGCTCCATCCAACTATCCACTGTATTTAATCATCTCCAAGCTGCTCCCAGGCCGACACTCTGCTTAAATAAAGCCTGATTGAAATCAGTAAACTTTGGCCCCAGCTGGACTAAAGGTTGATCATTAGTGGAAGTGCTTTTCAACACGGGCAGGTTATGATACATTATGATTACTGTATGATACATTATTAAAGAATATATCACCTCTGACAGGCCACGTGTGTGTGTGTGTGTGTGCATCTACTTGTGTGTGCACATCTGCTTGCATGTGTGTATGTGAGTGCATGTGTGTGTGAACAATATCCACCCAATAAAATGCTTCATAAGCTGTTAATGAGTCCATGCATTCAGTTATGTCTTTTTTTGAAGTGCAGGCTCATATCTATGCACATCTATTCACATCTGTTCATGCACTGTCTGTCTGAATTAACAATCTCTTAGTTGAACTATGACTTTCTGAGTTGGAATATACAGTCATTGACAAAAAACAATAGTGCACCCGGATAAAAATGTCAGATTGCTGCAAAAGTCAGCATGCAGTTATGTCTTGGGCAGATATGTAAACGTTTATAGGTGTGGTCTGGTTACATGAGGGCATGCACACAGGCTCCGGATGGCCCAGACAGAGCATTAGTAGAGATGGTCATTGGATCCGCCGACAAGCCCAACCAGCTCCAACAGTTGTCTGCCCTTGTCCACCATCCAGACACAGGTGGCTCCTTCATTGCACACACCTGTCCCTGCCTGGACCATTTCCAGGAGCTTAGCAGAAGGAAATCTGGTGTCATCTGGTGTGTCCATTACGTGTACTACCATTGACAGCCATCAGTGGTGTCGTAACAGGAAACCTGGATTGCTACGGATTGGAACCACATCGTCTTTAGCATCAAATACAGGCTCTGTTTGGGATCCAACGATGGTCGGATTCAAGTATGGAGGCCCCGTGGTGAATGCTTCAATCCGGCCTTTTCTGTGGAGCAACTCACTGTCCCAACTGCTGGTGTGATCTGGAGAGCCATCGCATACAACAGCCAGCCACCCCAGACTACTGATTTTTGGTTTCAAGGTTGCTATTCATTGAAATATATAGTTTACCTGCCTGGGGGTGTGGCCAAAACTGGACAGTCAAACCTAGCTAGTAAGTGCTGTCATGAATATATGTGAATAGATGAAAATAGTCACAAAACTACCCCAAATCACCCATGACCGACTGTAACATTCATGGTGTGTCTACATACCCAGATAAAGCATAGTGTAAACACTGTAAGCTCTTGATCCACCACGCTCTACAGAACTAACAGCACCTGCCTCAAGTCCACCCCTACAACAGCCTGAGCTGGTCCCATCTGCAGGTTGGTAATTGTTAATAAAGAGCCTGTATATTTCCGTACTTCGTATTTGTGATTGAACATTAACACTTAAATATAACCAGTTAAATCAGGACGACTGAATCTGGTCTTCGTTTCTTTCTGTGGTGAAAATGAGTTTAGACTGCTCCAGCGTTCTGCTTAACACTGTGTTGAAGTGTGCACCCCATGTATTTCCATATCAGTGATTTTGCGTGGGACCAAGGTTTGATCCTAGCTGATGTGATAACAGATTGATTGGGTCGAGTTGGTTATGTCTATTAAAGATATCCTAGGTGATTTCCACAACACTGGCAGGATAAACACTAAGGAGTCTGTCTATGGAGATCCTGGACTGGCTCCGGCGCCCACAGAACTGGCCATCATTGGGTGCCTCCCCCCTCTGTACTGATAGTTGCAGCTGATTAGCTATGAAGTCCTCAATCCTCAAGAGAGCTGGGCATCTTTTATTGCTTCTGTTCAAGTGGTTGTATTTCTCAGTTCCTCATTTCCTCATTTCCTCATTTCGATTCTCTGCATGTGTTTGGTTTCAATGCGTGCTGTCTTTCAACTCTACCAGTTAAAATTCACTGTTATTCACCGCGTTTCTGTGAATGAAAACCCTCTGGGAGTCTTTTGTGCATGCTCTTAGTGGCTTGACTGTCACGACGAGCAGCAAAAAAACATGCTTTCGCAGCCAGAAATAAAAGGGACAGCTCTATACATTAAGACATTATTTAGCTGGTTAACTAAATAGATAGCACATCTGTATCTAACAGATGATATATCTTGCCTAAAGCTTTGTGTCGAAGGCCCTGTTAGGCGTCACAATACAATATAGCCAGGGTCAAACAAAGACACATTTTAACAGTGTTATTTATTAAACATACATATACAAGTGAAAAGTTGTTGTTTGATGTTATTACTTTAAATAGTATAAACATTAAGTATGTTAATTTTTCCCTACATGCTATAAAGATGTTTGCCACTGGCTAAGGGTGCATCAGTCATTCCCTTCAGAGAACACCTCCACATGTTTTACTGCACAAATCCTGTTCATTTGCTGAACTGATGAATATTCTGGGGATGGATATTCAATATAAATGTGTACTATGCAAAATAAACAGCACATTATGTTGAATTTTTCAATGTTAAAGCAAATAAAGAGAATTTGGGGACTTGAATGCTCATTTATATATAGTATATGCAAACATTTTATTGGACATATATCCCCATTTTACCAGCTTTTTACCTTTATGCATCATTTGAACAAAAAAAAATCATGATGAATGGACCAACATAAATGGCCAGAAATGCCTTTAAAAAAGTCTGGTTCCATTGACTTACATTAAAATTAAATTAGGTTTTTGCCCTCTCCTGTAAAGTTGGCATTTTGGACATATTGTTTTCCTTTGGAAAGCGGCAATATGCTTTATATAAATGTATGTATATGCACACACACACACACACACACACACACACGCACACACACATACACACACACACAGACACACACAATGATTATGGACTCATCTACAGCTCTACATCTACAGTTGATAAAAGAAAGATTTGTGAACTTGTAAGTTTGATGTTAATTACTGATAAAGTGTATCCTGTAGACATATATATACTTTGCTGCCTATGGAACAAAACCTAATGTCTCTGAAAAGGTGGTTTAAGAAATGTTCTTAAGTTTTAATGGTTGCAAATGGGAGAAATACGATTTTCCAAGAAGTTCTGGAACATTCCTGTAGGTCTGTTTATCATGTCATTATCACACAACATAAAAAGCAACTGCCAATATATATAGAATATGGGTATTGCTAATGAACGGCTTAGCAAGTTTGCCACTATGCAATGTACATGACTGCAGTAGCCTCACCCTTTAGCCAGGCCTTCGCTTTCGTGACTTTGTGCTTGACGATTGTATACTGAAACGTGCTGGCAGTCCTGACATCATGACGAGCCCAGAGACGCCCCGATTATTTCCCAGCAAGTCAGAGATTTTTGTCCGGGACGCTCATGTGTGAACAATGCTGTGACATGAAATGACATGTCTCGCAACGATGGGGCGGGATTTGGGGAGACATCTTCGACAGTAACACGTCACACACCGAGCAGGATCCTGGAATTAGATTGTGAAGCTGGAGGTCTCATGCCAGCTCATCACTGCATGATTGAGCACCCACCAGAAAACCCACCCATGCGCATCCGCACACAGAAACATTCGGAACAACCAAGAACATCCTGGTACTTTTGATCAGGGTTCTAAACTTGCAGGACTGTCCACCAGCTGACAGGACCTTCCCAGCATAAACATTCAAAGACTACACAAATGGACTATTAAAACTGATATATAATTGGTGTTTAAAATACAGTAATATGTCTGTTTTTTGTGTGGTTTGGTTAATTAATGTGCCCTTCAACAGTGAAGACGTTATTATGCATTATTAGTTTATTTTAAGTAATAATAATTATACGCTTATGTTAAGTGCGAGTGCAGCCCTGTAACTGAAACCTATTTACCCTGCAGGGAAAATTACCCCTCTTGGCCGGGGGCTTACTTTAGTTTTGGCCATGCTGTTAGAAAGATTCTGCTGTTTCCTGTTGGGACTTATTGTTTTCCTTCCTTTAGCAGCATAAATAGGCTTTACTAACAGGGCAATTGTGGGGTTTAACTCAAGTGTGTAATTTTTATGGCTTAGGATAAGCTTATAATGCAAATGAATGTATGCACAATTAGATTCAACCATGCAAAAATAAGGGACCTAATCATAGATGAAGGCCTATCTGAATACATTTAGATTTTTTCATTTTTTTTTATATATTTTGAAATCTTAATATATCTAATGAAAGAAAAAGGTTACTGCTTCTTTTATAGTTATATGCATATGTTCGGATGCACTGGGTCAGATCACATGTCGGGTTGATTTTCTAAGTGAAAATACGTTTGCAAATTCTGCATGTAATTTTACAACTATTGTTTTGATGCATTTAGCATGTTAGAAAAGAAAACAGAATATATTGCCTGTAAGTTTTATTTTAGATATTTTTTTTTCCAGTATTTTAAACTCAGCAAATAAATAGAACAATTGCATTAGAAAATCTACAAAACATTTCATTTGACTGGGGGTGTTTAAACTTTTGCATACAACTGTAAATTAATCCAGCAAATGTAATATAATTTCAAAAATGAGTAGAAAAAAAAACGGAACTTTCTGTACCATTTGAGCCCGATTTTGCAGTAAGCAATGTAAGTCATTGCTAAGGTTCTTTTTTTGCTAAGGTGCTTTTTTTAGGTCCAGAATGTAGATAATAATGCTCCTTATTGCTTTTATTAAGTATTATTTCATTTTTATTCTTTTTATAAACATTACATACATAAGAATATGCCTAGTCACCGTTATTACTTATTATTTTAGACCATAAAAAAATAAAAGATAGATATAAAATCTTTATATTTAACTAAAAGTCTTCATTTTATTATTTTCAAAATTCTAAATTATTTGCAGTGAAATGTCTCATTTCTGAACAGAAAAAAAATGTCATGGCTTTACCCCTGCTTTGGCACTTTCTTAGTTAGTTATTCTTTCTCCTTTATACTCCTTGTCTTATTTCAGTTTAGTTTTTATTGTGCCAGATGGTTAATTCAGCAGCTCATACACTGTTTAGGAAAACATTATTAGGTCTTTTTTGTATTGCCTGTCCAGAAATGAGACATTTCACTGAAAATCATCTAGTTTTTCAAATAAAATAAAAAAGTTTTATTTTGAAAGATGTCTCACACTAATGTAAAGCATGATTTAATCGTTTATGAATATGTTATGAAGAGTTTATGTAAGATTATGAATGTGTAATATAGACACCTTTCAAGTAAAGTGTAAAAAACAACAACAGAACTGAACATTTTACATGCATATATTATAAGAAAGATGCTTTTTAAATAGTTGAAATTGCTCTTTGAACATTTTTTTGTTTTTATATAAATGTATATTTTAGAGAGTTTCTACATAGGACCCCCTTTCTCTGTTTATATTGTGTACTTTGTATATATATAATGTATCTCTGTTTATTTACTATTTTTAGTTATTATACATATATATATATATATATTAATACTGCCCTTCTGTAGAATGTACCTCAACAAAAGCATTTCAATGCAATGAATGTTGTGCAAATGACATAATAAACATTAAACTTGAAATTTGAAACTTGATTTCCAGTTGGAGGTCTGCCAGGTCTTGCATGGCTGTTAGGAGTCACATTTTCCCTATAGCTTTTAAAAAATAGCCCCAGAAATATCTTCTGAAAGATTAATAACTTGTACTTGCTGTTGTAATTGCTGTTTCGACTGAAGAGTGGTCTCTGGCAGGGCTGCAGTGATCATCAGGAACACAGTGGTCAATGTATTTTTCGCTTATGAATGCATCATTGCTTAAATTCCACTCACTCCACAGAGCACCATTCATTGTGGTTTAGCTATGCAAATCCTGCATTTTTTTATTTTGTCACTCAAAGATGAGTTGTGCAGTAGTTCTGCTGCCTGAAAACTCTGTACAATCAGCTTTGATTACAATCAACTCCCTCGACGCGTTGCCACCAGCTGGCCGCATCCATCGGGGCGCGCTGGTAAAACTCGCTCTCGGCATGCTTTCGGAGGGGCCGTACACACTCTGGCTGATGGGAAACTCACAGTGCTGAGGGAAGGCTGCTTTAGAAAGTCAGAGCGCAGTGCTCTCAGAGCGCTCAGAGCACACTCCCCATTACTGAGAGCCCTGCCAAGGCAAGCAAGGCCAGAACACTCTGGAACCGGTAGTTATTTCAAATGGCTTGCATGTTGAATACTTGGTGAGCAGTTTTGATGGTCAGGTTTTGTGACAGTTAACCTCACAACCCTCCCCCACCTCCACTCCATCTATCTTTTTCAGATAAATGACCAACTTAATATCAAGATGTAACAAATTCTATTTTTTTCTATTAACACTATTTGAGTTGTTATACATAGTATATTAAATAGTAATGTCAATGTAATCCCAGCCCACCTCGCACCTCCGTGCTATATCCTTCTTTATCCTTCAGGTAAGTGACAAACTGAATATCAAGAAATAACAAATTATATATTTTTTCTATTAATACCATTTGAGATGTTATACATAGTATATTACATTGTAATATCAGTGTTATTACTCAATTACATCACAAATGAGTCAATAAACAACTTTACATAAAGAATTATGTTTTTATTCAATTCAAATCATGTATATTACATAATGTAAGCATGTATGTATGTATTTATGTATGTATATATGTATTTCTATGTATGTTACTCAAGTCTGCACTTCCATGTTTCCAGTTTGTTTTAATGGCAATAAAAAGCTTTTCAGAATTATAAAGGATATTTTGTCTTTCCTCCAAACATGATAATAATAGCAATTATAATCATACTTGATACCACAAGAAAATGGCTTCTTTTCCATCTACAAACACATAATTGATATAAACAGAAAGTTTGTAAATAGTACTTTCAGTGCTGTGCTTAACACAAAGTTGTACTATGATACGGCTTCACCAGCAATAACTGCAGCTTCCAAAGTTTAACACTTAGCATTATCAAATGAATATAAATGAGCCATTTGTGGACTGTATATGTGTTTGTGCCTGTAAATTCCCTAATCCTTAACCATGCTCCAAGGAGATTTCTCTGATTTCCCAGAAGTGAACAGTACACATGCTCGTCGTCAGACTGGAAAATTCTACCGGCACACACCTGGGACAGAGTAGCCAAAAATAGGGGGAGAAATACAGAGCTAATGTTCTAACGTTGTGACTAAGTCTGACTCATGATTATTCAAAAGAGAAGATTAATAATAAGACAAGCTACACTGGCCTTGGTTAGCTTATCTACTGAGGGACAAGGTAATTGAATTAATTAGCAAGATAATCAAAGTAGCCCAGGCTTTTCAATCACTTAATTCCCCATGTCCTAACATGGTGCATGTAAGAGTCTATCTGCCACTGGTTAGCTCTAGGGGATTGGCTAGAAACGTGTCTATGATTAACAGCACTTAAATGGCCTGCGCCCATAATTTAACATCAACTAATGTGGATGAAAAGTGAGCAAACTGGTGAAACCCTGTATGCATAAAGTAATGAATATTAAATCCAGGACAGAAAAACGCTGCAGCTAGTTATGAGCAGGCTAATGTTCATAATGTTAACATGCACAAATTTGTATCATCTTTTATGGGTTTATTTGCCTATTTGGTTAGACTCTAGATGAGATATTTGTTAGGTGCTGGCAGACTGGCAGGCTGAAGCCAATAGGTAATGGTTAATACTCATTTCCGAATCAGAAAACAAAGACATTAGAGAGAAACAGAAAGGTTAGCACAACCATTTTGGTGCAAGACCTGCTGGGTATCAGTGGTATTTTAAGAGCTCCTATTATGCTCATTATTAATATTCATAACCGCATTTTGGAAGTCTACTAGAATACATTTACACGCTTCCGTTTTCCCAAAACACAAGATTTTTCTCATACTGTACATACTGTACCTTCACCCGCAGAGCTAAAGGTAGAATGAGTTTTATTGAACAGGTTGACAGTGAGGCACAACAGCATAAGCCAGGAAAACATAACCAAGCGACAAGACAGAGCCATAAACAGAGGGGCAGGCAGGGGTCGAGAACCAGAGAGTCAGAGATAAGGCAACCAAATCAAAGCAAGAATACAAGAGAGAGAGTCAAACACCAAAGGAGAGTCAAAACCAGCGAACACAAACAAGGAAGGCAGGAGAGAATGCTCAGTACACAAACAAGGTTTAGCAATACTTCGCAGTGTGTGTGTGTGTGTGAGAGGGGTTTAAATACAAACAGAGGGAATGAGAGACAGGTGTGTGAAATTAGATCTCAGGCGAGACGAACGGGAGAATGAGGTGTGATTGGATAGTTCCGGGCATGTGGCTGTGACGTCATCAGGTAGTGAACTCTGGGAAAGGAGTTCGGGAGGGAGATTGGAGGCGACAGGGAAACCCAGAGGCGTGACACTCACCTTCGACTGTCACTCAGTGGCCACTATAAGCTCCACCAAACTTATCGTTCCACTCTAAATATGCCCAATTTGTCAACCACTTCTCTACCCCGTCCAGTTTCTGATCACTGTTGTTCATGTGTTTCTTAAGTGGTGGTCCTTTCTCAGCACAGCAGTGACCCTAACAATGGCATTGTGGTGCCAGTACAAGTGCAACAGATAAAAGGGGCTACAGTCACTAATTGTACACCAGCGAGACGGATCTATAAGGAACGGGTTTCCAGTAAAATGATACACGCTAACATGAATGTGAAGGACAACACCTTTGTGCTACACGTTTAGCTTGGAATTCTATAGTTGGCTACACTGTGGTGGCGTAACAGGGTACACATCTTGCAGGGTAGACAAAAGTGCCATTGGCCTTGGGGTCAAAAGCGGCAATGTCAGCTTTGGCCTCCGGAGTGCCTCGCTTCATATTGGCTAAGTCTTTAGTGTTTTATAACTGCTCCTCAGGTGAAAGGTGTTGCAAGCTTGGGGCAACAGAGGAGGTGTAGGCGCTGAGTAAGGAGAATGAGTAATATTACAAGCCCTGCAGTCGCTCTGTTGACCTCCTTACAGACAGCACCAGCCCTGAGGGGCAGGTACAGCGCTCCACCCTCAGGAAGGTGTGTTTTTTTTTTCACTTTAATATTTTTTTAGTTTAATTTCATATATCATAATCATATTTTTCAGTTTTATAAAATTGTATCTAGAACATGCTTCCCCCTAAACTATAACCAAAAGATGTGTATAATATGTGTATTTCAGTATTCTGCTGCATCTGCTGAGTTTCCTATGTTGATGAAGGCTTAGCTCCGCAACCACATCTGCCATTTATCACTGAAAAGCTCGTTTTGTGTACAACCTTATCCAAACATGTCTATTGTCTTGTTCCTTTGTACTAATGACAAGATCCACACAAGTGGTGCATGCTTTCTGGGTAGTGGAGTGAGTAGTGCAATTCTGAGGGGCATTTTTCAGGGTCCAGTGTCTTTTTTTCCTTGAATCAAAAAAAAAAATAAAGAGTTTGATGGAGGATTTAACATGGCTAGAGTTCAATGTTGAACAAAACACTCACTCCCGAGTACATACAGTCCATATACGGAAACTTCAAGCTCTGCACAAAAAACTGCATATGAATTAACATATCATTGCTGTCCAAAGAAAAACATGTATCTCCATTTTTGTTGAGGAATGGACCAACAGAAATGGCCCAAAATTCCTTGGAAGAAAATTCAGTTCCATTCACTTAGGTTTTTACCCTCTCCTGTAAAGTTGCCATTTTGGAGATGGCTAGTTGCCTTTGGACAGCGATGGTATACACACCTATTAAGCCTACAGCAGTTTAGCCCCGCCCAGTTACACTGAAGTTCTAAGGATTGTTTCAGTCCAGCCTCTCTTTTGAAGCAAATTCAATGCAGTACATCCAATCAAAGCAGAGACCTTTGACATACAACTCTGTTTCCACAAAACAGGGACGCCATGCAAAATGTAAATAATTATAGAATGCAAATAATGTACACGTCATTTAAAGCCTAAATTTAATTTAAAACAATACAGACATCATAACAAATATTAAAAATGAGAAAATATCCTATTTTTTGAAAAATATATGCACCATTTGAACAGAGCAGCTGCTGTTTATACTGTGTGAAAATTTCATGATGACTGGACCAACAGAATTGGCCCAAAAAAGCTCGGTAAAAAATCTGGTTCCTTTGACTTACATTAAAATGAAATGAGGTTTTTGCCCTCTCCTGTAAGGTTACCATTTTGGAGATACCTGGTTTTCTTTGGAGAGCAACGATATGTACACCGATTCAACCTACAGCAGTTTAGCCCCGCCCAGTTACACTGAAGTTATAAGGAGTTGTTTAGCCTGGACAGGTTTTTAAAGCAAATTGAATGCACTACATCCAATCAAAATAGAGGACATTTACATACAACTTAAAAATATTTGTGCAAAATGTAAATAATAACAGAAAGCAATGATGTTCAAATCATTTAAACCCTGTATTTAGTTTATTTAATTGAAAATTATACAAAAACAATATATACAATTTTTAAATTTTTACTGTTTCCTGAAAAATATATGCTAATTTGCAATTTGACAGCAGCAACACTTTTCAAAAAGTGTTCATCAACTCTTCTTTTAACAGCGCTTTGTAAGAGTTTGGGAAATGAGAAAACAATTGCTGGAGTTCTGAAAGTGAAACATTTTCCAATTCTTTCTTGATATAGCATTCCAGCTGCTCAACAGTTCGGGGCCTCCTTTGTCGTATTTCTCCTTTAATGATGCGGCAAATGTTTTCAAATGAGAATGGACACTTTTCCAAATGGCCTTTTTTTCCCCAAAATGCGGTTGTATATCAGTCTCAAAGGCACAGTTGCAAAAATGGCCCAATTAACTCCAAGAGATAAAGAGGCTGTAAAATGGTTATGTGGAAATGAATTATGACTGTACACACTCCACATTCAGAAACAAAATATCTCTGGTTATGGAATACCTGCATTCAGGACGTTTTACATGTTCATTCCTGATCACATTCCTATGGATATGGGTAGGGTTTCTCTGTCTCTCTCTCTCTCTCTCTAGCCTATAGCTGGATTTATGCTTGAATCTAAACTACAATGTGACCTGAAAACCATTTCATGGGAAACTATCTGCAAAACTTCCAATACAAAAATAATTTTTGTAGCTATTAGAATTCAAGATTCATCCAGATAATAACTGTGTTTTGTCCGTATTTACCTGTAGCATCTCGCCTTAGGTGCCTATTTCTATTGTAAGCAAAGGGTTGGATTTGTCTTTGGTACGTGGTCAAACACACAAACAGTGGGGTTTGTGTGTGTCCAAATAGAGTGGGGTTTTATGTGTGTGTGAGAAGGAAAGAGAGAGAGAGAGAGAAAGAATATATGAGTGTGCGCAGTGTGTCCTGGCCCGAAGCCCTGTAGATCTGCACTTCTCATTAGGGAGTGAACGCTGCAGTGTTCCGGGTGGGCCTTTTCTCTGTTATTGGAAAACCATTCCCAAAAGGCTGGAGAGCATATTAAAACTATTTCTATTAATCCACTATTCCAGCACTGGGGAAAACCGATCATCCCCGAGAAGGAAGAGCCGAGTGAGGGACAGAGACAGAGATGTAATGTGGGCGGATTCTGTCTTTCTCTGTGTGTAAAATATCTGACGCAATCAAGCCAAAGCAGAAACCATGGACTTTGATCCTTTTGGTCATATCTTCAAACTCCGAGAAGACAAACAAGCTATCCCGCAAGCGGCGAGGTCAGACAAACTCCTATGAACGAATGAGCGCTCTCTGCTTCCTTCGGAATTTCTCCAGGGACACGGCGCAGGGCTGGAAAAAAATTCCAGCCGCTCGGCGGACGCCTCAATGAATTCTCCATCTCCAATTGTTCCCCGCCGCTCGGAGGGTGTTGAGGGACCAAGGCCTTTGTGCGACACGCCGGGTGAGGTGGAGGCTGAGCTAGATGAGCTAGCCAGAAACAGAGGGAGGCGATGAAATAGCAGGATATCCAGTCCAGTGCAAAAGACTTAAGACCAGCCAAGAAAATGAACAATAACGTTCTATCCGGGCAGTAACTGAAGTGTGGCTCTTACATTAGAATGAATACAAACAATCATTCATACACTAACAGCAGGTCCAGCATTTTTGCAGTGTGTATGAAGAAAGCATTGAAAACTGAGTATATTAATATTAAGTAGTCATTCATTTTATAAATATTCTTTGGTTTGGTTCACTCTAAGAAATGAAATCGCTCGATTGTTGTTTTAATCAGGGTTTTTTTTTTGTTGGTTGTTTTTATTTACCAAATGTATGTAATGCAGTGAAACTGAGTTAGTTGTGTTGTTTTAAGGAAATGAAGTGAGTTACTTCGTAAGTGTTTGTTTGGTCAATGTAATCTTGTTGAGTAAAACTCAACGTCTGTCCGATTGGCTCTTGACATCATCTATTTGCATATTGTTTTACTTGTTTACTCACCCTCTTTGTGTTGTCTTTCCTCTGGCCTGCCTTCCATTGCATATGCTTCCTTCTTATATTCCATAGTTAACTGCCTAGCCATATTGCTGTTGGCTATATGTGTAAGTTACCATGCACCCTACTGCTGAGTGTAATTCTATGACACTTCAGTAACACAGTAGTAAGAAATATTTTACTTAAAGTAAAATAAGTAAAATAAATACATATGCAGATCTAACTTCAACCTATTTTTTTTTTTTTACTTTATCTACTTGAATTAGCAGAACAAAACCACATTAAATTGAATATTGTTGCTGTCCAAAGAAAACCAAGTAGCTCCAAAATGCACACACTTTACAGAAGAGGCCAAAAACCTAATTCAATTTTAATGTAAGTCAATGGAACCAGACCTCCAATTGATTTTGGGTCATTTCTGTTGTTCTATTTACCATGAATTTTTTACACAGTGTAAACACTGTGTTCAAATGATACAAAAATTGAGATACATGTTTTTCTCTGGACAGTGACGACATGAGTAGTACATAAAAATGATCAGTCCAGTTATTTAAAACTCATGTGTGATTATTTGAATTCACTGAGTACAAATTACTCAATAGAGCATCTACAAAATCACTTAACACAGCTGCATGGAAACACTCGGCAAACCATTTGAAATTAAAGCCAATGTTTTATTTTTGGGTAATACATGAAATGACCCATCCAGTTAATTAGAACATACTCAAATCCATCTAGTGTGAATTATTTGAATTTGTTAAGTCTGTTACTTAATCAAGTATCTTAAAAGATAGTTAACACAGTTCCATGGAACCACTTGGCATATCATTTTTAATTAAAACCAACAATTTATTTTTGGGTAATACAGAAAAATAACCCATCCAGTTCATTAGTACTTACTCAAGTCTCTTTAGTGAGATGTACTTTAATACATTAAGTAAATTATGTTTCACTCAATCAAGTATCTTAAAACCTACATAACACAGCCGCGTGGGACTGGCTGACATAACATTTCTACGTAAATCCAACCTTTGATTTTTTTGAGTGCATGGTGGGTTTTTTTTTCTTTTCTGCCACTGCTGTGACATTTCTACAGTTACATTGGTGAATTCAATGTCTTTTTATAAACTATTTCTGAATTGTGACACAATCTAATTGTATCATGATGGAATCTGAGATTCCATGAAGCACTAAAATAGTTCCTGAAATAATCGGAATGAACTTTTTGTGAGATCAGAGATTTACACCCCTCATTAATGCAGTAAAACACAGCAATGATTGATTGTATCCACTGAATGTAATTCTAGTTTAGAACCAATTAGAAGAGCACATGCTTTAATCTACAGGGTTCCTCTTCTCTTTAGTGCAGCCCTAGCCATTGCATAGATTCAGCCACCCACAGCTTTTATTACATCTTCATTTCTTTTCTGAGAGATTAGTTTTCCATTGTTCAAAGACATCGCCAGCAGGCATATATTTTTTTCACACCTCCAAAGTTCAGCCGTAAAAGCTGGTCGTATTGTCCCAATCCCAGCAATCTCAACGACAAGTTTAGATGAATCACTTCATCAGATTCTTACTCCACATCTTAGATGTCCGGTTTGGGTGTTGTGATGCCAAATCTAGTAAAACTGGACAGAAACACATGTGTATGTTTTCAGATCTGAAGCAAGAGTGGAGCTTGATTTCTCTCTCTCTCTCTCTCAAAATAAAAAAAGCAAAATCCACTTCATTTTTAATGAAAGTCAGTGTAACCAGACTTGTTTTTTCCAAGTAGTATTGAGGTCATTTCTTTTGGTCCATTCATTTTGAAATTTACATACAATGTAAAGGGCAACTGGTACTTTCAGAGTTTAAGAAGTTGACTTAATAAAGGACTGATTATGCAAATAGTAACTCTATAAAACGCAGGGATATAAATAACAGGCTGCTTCGAGCAGTGGGTTTGGAAATGGTCAAGACAAAGTGTTCTTACAGTGATGATTTATTTGTCTGTACTGTCAAATAAATACTTCTAATCCTGGTGTTTGTCCGTGTAAGTAAATACTTACCGCCCAGATAAACAGCTTTAAATATACAGTTCTCAGCTGACTGTCTTTAGACAGAACTGTTTACAAAAGGAAAAGGCCAATTGAAATACTTTTAATTTGTAAGCATAGTCAAGACAACAGCACAGATACCATCAGCTTGTAGAAATGGTACTCCAATTGCTTATTTTAACAATAAGCAAACCTATGGAAATTGCAGACTCTGAACTTTACCCTATACCACATTTGTTTGTAAGTAGAAGACAATACGCCATTTTATTTCAAATTTGATGAAAAGGTATTGTTGTGTGCAGTCTTGTTCTTTGAGGTATCTTTCTCTCTCTCTCTCTCTCTCTCTCTCTCTCTCTCTCTATATATATATATATATATACACCGTATATAACATACTTCACATTTTTGCTGTTTTTATAATTTTTTGATATTGAGTCTGCATATTTTGTTATGATTTTGAATCAGTCTTTGAAAAATAAAGTTCTTAAAAAAAGAACTTTTAAACATTTTGCCATTTAACATTTACCATATATGCCATATTTTGGTATATAGTATTTGGAGTACGATATCCATTATCCCAAATATGCCAAACACCTTGCGCATAAAGCAAATATATGGCATATACCAAATATAATTATTATTAAATAATATAAATTTCATATATTTGACATTTTCACCATGTTTTAGATTTTTTTTTATACTGAAACAAAGTTCTCATATTTTGTTATGATTTTGAATTTGATGAAAAGGTAGAATGTTTTTTCGTGTGCAGTCTTTGAAAAATTCAAAAAGGTTTTTTGAAAAAAAAAAAATCAACTTTTAAAATTTACCACATTTTGCCATTTAATATTTACCATCTTTGCCATATTTTGGTGTATTTCTTTTGTGTACATTATCCCAAATTATCCCAAATATGGCATATATCATGTACATAAAGCAAATATATGGCATATACCAAATATAATTTCATATATTTGACATTTTTGCCATGTTTTTGTAATTTCTTAATAATCAAAACTAACTCCTTGTGTTAGTGGTTCAGGAGCCATGCAGGAGACCCAAGGCAACAAAACAAGTCATTTGGTGGATATGGTGCAGTAGCTAACACCTTTGGCCTTCAAACTGCAGACTGCACTATGCCAGTAAGTGCTTGGGCAAGACTCCTAACGTTATCTTTGCCTACCTTGGTAAAATGATCAAATTGTAAGTCACCATGGATGAGAGCATCTGCTCAACACCATTCATGTTAATGTAAGTCAATGAGTCAGACACAAACTTGAATATAATATCTAATTCTTGTAACTCTTGTTATAACTAAAAGTAAATAAAGTTGTAATTACATTGTTATAACAAATGTAATTACAACTGTATTTATTTTTAGCTAGTACAGTAACAAAGCAATAGCTCTCAGGTTCTAAGGAATTAACCAAATCATGCATTTGCGATCAAAATATCAAAATGAAGCAGTCGATCTGTTTCTTTTTCTGCTCCCTTTCGGGCAATTACTTCCCCTTTCAAACAATTACGTTTTACTGCACCTTTTCTATATTCCTGATGGAGGCCCTAATAACTCTGCTATAAGTAGCCTGTACTCAAAGCGATGTCTCATGCCTTGTCTGTTTGTCACCCCCCCTCAAAAAACGCAGTGATTATGCACAGCACTGCAGCTTTCCATCCTAATGACTCCTTTTGTGCGTAATTACAGGGCAAAGAAGCCTCCACTTCATGCATGGTATTCACCAAACCTTCCATTAACGAATATGTGGACTTCTAATGTACTGTATCGACTATTGTTTCCCTTCTGATAGAGTAAAGGGAGCAGAGGGGAAAACCATTAGAGCCGATGTGTAATTCCCACTGTCGTTCACTTTCAGGACTTTCCGAAAAAAAAAACACACACATGTCATAAGCTTCTTATGGGATATTGAAATGCATTTTATCTATCAGAGAGGACTCATAATGTTTCATAATGGATTAAAATGTGGACAGGAAGTCATGGATTATTGCCCAGGCCCAGTTCTCGATAAGTGTTATACTGGAACGATCTTTTCTGAGTGGATTACGCTGTTTCCACATTCCACAGAGAAATTATACTGTTACTGGGCTTTTTTAGACTTTGAAGAGCATTTGGCTTCACTTTGTCTCTACACAAAGAACTTATTGAGATAAGTCAAAATTGTACAAGGCAATGTGTTGATTTTTGACAGTAGCTCAGTCAGTATGAAAATGTAGCTTGACAACACATGCTAAACATAAAATATGGATATTTAAGCAGTCAATTCATAAAGTAAAATAACTGAATGTAGAGCAAAACAATCAGTCTTGCATCTTTGTTCATTTAAAATATGAAGAGTTTGGCTTATTCAAACTCAAAGCTAATATTGAGTCTTCTCTAGAAGTTTTTCTTAAGGCCTTTAAATAGATCGATTCCCTACAACTACAATTCACTTACAATTCTTTGGGTTCTTTAATGTGTGTACACTGGTTTAACGTTTCCAATTCTCCAGAGATTTCTGAATAAAATTGAGACTGATCAGTCAACCAGTCCTGGCTTAAAGTCAACACGGATTGGAAATCAAAATACCTTTTCCTTCATTATTATGATATTCCTGAATCTCAGTATGTAAGGTAGGGCCTGTAAACAAGCACAATGTTATCTGCCAGTGGTAAGTGGGAGTGGTGGTAAGGGAAGTGACATAATCGACTATCCAAAGATATTTTAGAGACTGAGGAAAGGTATTACATTTTGAATGAAAATTGTGGAAACAACAGGAATTTAAAGAGTATGATATGATGAACTATGCCGAATATGACCAGGCACATGTACTAACGAGATCATATTAGAAATACTTGTTTGATCCTGAATGAATACATGTCATGCTGCTTGGCATGTTTAACATGACATTTTCACACAAAGGCTTTCATTTTTGATTTGATACATTTTGTAATCCACTGCTAGGTCTAAACTGGAGCACTTCTGTAATGCTGACTAATGGACAATACTGGCTATGGTGTTTTAGTAAATAGTAAATGCTAGGCTACATCTTTCTTGTGACTTAATAGATATGAACATACCATATATGTATGACAACGTCCATATTTTAACAGAAAATATGAATGTTCATTCACTACATTTCTACACTCATTGTCCATCACTGTGGAACAGAGACAGCAGTGCCGCTGGAGTAAACAGCTCAGTGTCACTGCTGGACTGAGTATAGTCCACCAACCAAAACTATCCAGTCAACGGCGTCCTGAGGGCAGCATCCTGTGACCACTGATGAAGGACTAGAATGACCAACACAAACTGCACAGCAGCAGATGAGCTATCGTCTCTGACTGTACATCTACAAGGTGGACCAGCAAGGTAGGAGTGTCTAATAGAGTGGACAGTGAGTGGACACAGTGTTTAAACACTCCAGCAGCACTGCTGTGTCTGATCCACTCACACCAGAACAACACACAGAACAACACACAGAACAACACACCACTATATATATATATATATATATATATATATATATATATACAGTCCATATAAATAGTTAAAGAATATACATGTATAATCTTTAACTATTTATATAGGCATTCATTTTTCCCTGACTGGTAAAACGTCCTGTAACATTAGAACTAAACTGTATTATAATAATAGTGTTTCAATAGTGAGCAATGAATACTTTCCGCACCATATAAAATGCTCATATAAGCACTTCCTTCCACAGTTTAATGGTTCTCACTAATAGCTTGATGGCTAGTTGGTGAATTGTATCAATCATGTTGGCAGCAAAACGTTAAAACCTGCACATATACATGTATGTGCTAAACCTGGAGCCAAACCTCATGACACTGTGCCTCTGTGTGGCAGCCTGACGTCACAGCCTCTCCAGCCAAGTAGCTATCCATCAGTGCTTGAGTATTAATGCCTTAAATCCTGTACCTCGTCAAAGGCAGAGTAGGGAGGGAAAAAAAGGCCATGGCTAATTGCGGGCGCAAATCGGCCGCACGTAATTTGTAATCAAAGACGTGTCGCCTCGTGAATAATCGGAGGCCCGACAATAGACTTTTCTGTCTCTTATTCTCGGGCCTAATTCAGCACTGAGGGATCAGGAGGGAAGTTCACAGCTATCGGACAGCGGGGTGTCTCGGATTAATGGAGGGCTCCCACTAGCACTTATTCATAGCTAATTTACTTATGCCACTGTTTCCGATGCACAGCGAGAGAGTGTGGTGAACAGAGAAAAAAAGAAAAAGGCCATTAAAGGAAAAAATGAAAGCCATCAAGGGCCATATGGAGATAATCAGAAGGCTATGAAAATCAATGCTACGGCGCGCGCGGGTCGGGCTTTAAAACAGAGGCTCCTGAATCGGAGCCGGTGGGCCAGCAGATCAAGGTGACAGCGCATGGGGTCACTTACATTAAGAGCGAAAACTGTAACCGAAAGGAAGGCCCCCTGCTTGTCTACGGCCTCGTGGCTTAAAGGCCTTCTCTGAGGCTTGTTTAGACGTGAGGGAGCGCTTGTTTATATATGCTTTTGACATCTAGGCTACGGTTAACCACTTAAGCTCTAAAGACCCATCCAGACCACCATTCTTCTCACATAGAGCTTCCAGGGATGCTGAGTAATTCATAGCTGCATCCCTGTCACAGCTTTGATTACAGTAGACAATAATTTTAAACATTTCGCTGTACGTCAAAAAAGAGCCGTAAACTTGTTGTCTCAAGGCATTTTTATAACAGACAGCAGTGGGCAGCCGCTGAGTTATGGGAATAAATATTTAAAGCTTGACTATATAACACAGGGCTGGACAGACTTTAGAGAGCGTCTTAACAATTCCACTGATTTTTCAAACGTTCTGCATAATTCAATTGTTGAGATGTAAACAAAGCCATTGAGAGCGGTTTTGATGTGTAACAGAGGACCGTAGAAAAGAACCGAAAATAAAATGGATATATATTAAGTCTCTTATGTAATGCATGATTTATGTATGTATAGTACCGGTCACAAGTTTAGACACGGCTACTCATAGAAGGTTCCCCTTGTTTCTAGCTTAACGCTTTACAACAGAATAAAAGTGAAGACATCAAACTATAAAACAGCACTCATGGAACTATACAGTCCACCTTAAAAACCTCCATAATGGATCTTTACAGGAGGATAAAACAGCTTTCTTAACCTGCAGTGGAGGTGGATATAACTTTTTTTCTAAGCAATTTGGACCGATTCTATTGGTCTGGCCATCATGAATATTCACAAGATTAAAAGAGTAACGAGAGCTTTTAAACTGTGCAATGAAGTATACAATATATTAGAGCTGGCGCTATGGCAACATTATAATATGGTGATACATCAATAGTATATGTGGTATATCAGGATATGTATTAAGTGTAAAGTGTAAGCCTGTAGAGTCTTTAAGATCACCAACAACGTTCATTTAGTTGAGTGTGTCTAAACTTTTGACTGGTAATCCATGTTTTGAAGATCTACCTATCTGTAACGTCATTCATCAACCACTCTCAGGTCCTTTTGTCCAAATGATCAGTGTGTATAGATAATGGCCACGTTATCAGAAACCCCTCCTGTTAACCTCCACCTGGTGTTTGTTGATGTGGATTTGTTGATACACAGTTTCTGTTATCCATATTTAAGCGCTTCTACAGTATCTGACCAGAGAGCTACTCTTGGCTAAATAGTGTTGGATGGTGCACCACTCTCAACCTAGTGACAATGACATCCTCAGCAACATATCAGTGCTGCTGTTAGAAATGCCATTTCAGTGTAATTTCATTGTACATCAATATTGATTCCACATAAATCAGTGTTTATTCAGTATATTGCAGTGTAGCTCTCTGGGAAAATGCCAGTAACAGAGACTGTAAATCTTGTAAATAGCTGTTTTTGTAGATTACATGATGTGTATATCTGTTGTTTGTGGTGTTCATTGTCAGTCTATGCTGGGCTTGGGGGTAGGTTTGCTATCTACCATGTACAGGAAATGTGTGACTGGTAGTCACGCACCCTGCTTCTCAGGCCAGTGCTGGTGGCGGTTAACACTGCTGCCATGTTCCAGTAAATGGGTAACACTGTGCATTAAGTACTGACTAACTAACATGAAGTAATGCATTAGTTAACATGAAGTAATACATTATCAACTAATTTGAAATGTTTACTTAACGTGTAAACATGTTGTTTTTACATGTTTGCTTAACATTAGTTAAACATTGTAAATGCATTAGTTCAGGTTAACTAATGCATTACTTTATGTTAGTTAGTCAATATTTAACGTACAGTGTTACCAATGAAAGAGTTATTGTCTAAATCACTATGTTTCCTATATCTCCTTCCTTGCAAGATGTCACCATATGCCAGTGTTCATTCCATATACACCACGGCAAATTAAATTATTAACCTTTTAAAAACTATACATAAAATCGTACATTTTTTATTATGTAGTGTTTCCACTCTATATCACAGCTTCCATTCTTTTTGGGAGACTGTCAAAGAAATCTGCATTGAGGTTTTTCCACACGTAAGTATTCTTCTTTTTTGTTTGTTTCCTTTTCTTTGCAATGGTTTCTTGACAGCTACACATCTTTCCAGACCCCTAACGCTGAGTATTGTCTTCTCACAGCTCAACCATTCTGGGCAAGTGTGCTCACTGCCCTCTAGTGTGTGTTCACTAGTGTGCATGTAAGTGGGTGTTTCACTTCACAGATGGCTTAAATGCTGTAGACAAATTCCTCTGTGTGGAAGCCCACTTGGCAGAAGGTTCTAAATTCTCATTTGAATTCTATTTCTGCAAGTTTCTCTAAAATGAAGTCGTTTACATAAATAACATAAAACCGCTCGGAATGGCTTAGTGCATGTATACCTGAAACAGGTATACATCTGAAACAATACGTGGAATTCCAAGATATTCCTTAGATTCCAGGCTAGTGAAAACATCCAATATTATTATTATTATTACCGCAAATTCTTCTCGCTGGAAATTCCGGCCTATCTCTACGAGAACCAGGTGTACAGACTCATGGCACAATTTACCAATGCCTTGGTTTGAAGAATAGGTGAAAGTGAAAGCGATTAGAAAATATGAATGCATGCTTTACATAAATGCTCACTGATGGAATTCAGCTTCTATGGCATGTACATTTCCAGTAAACAGGTTTTCTGTTCATTTCCAATCAGAGGGAAGTACAATGGAGCACTGCACTGAATGCAGTAGATAGAGTTTAAGGTTTAAGAATGCAGGAGCATTCGTTTAGGACTGTTAGCTGAATATTAACCCTAGACACTGAAGTGCTGCCCTTGATTACGCTGTGTAATTGTAATGCCACACTTCAGGACATCTGAACACAACTAGAGGGCCATGTAAAGGTCACATTTCTCCTTTCTTTGTTCCTCCCTACAGAGACAGCAATGTGATTTCAATCTTTCAACCTGAAGCACACAGGCTCTCCACTCCTGCTTTATTGCTGAAGGAGCTGAAGAGCTGGTGCCGGGATCCACTCATGGGCTTCATTCCTGACCTTGACAAGAATCGTCCGCCGCAGCCTCCTGCGAGATAAGAAGCTGCCTGGCAGGCGTCACCTGGCAACAGGTACCATCAGAGCGGAGCTGTGGGGTAGCGGTGCCTTTTCTGATGCTGCCATTAGATCTCCTTCGCTTGTGAGTGCGGTTATCGATTTACTCCCAGGCCGCTTCATTGAGACGTTCCTGCCTCGCATTTTCCCCTCATTTGAATGACTCCTTTATCGGCGCCTGCATCTCCATTCAGCACGGCACCCACAAAGGCACATTTTTGTAACCACAGTGATTTTTATAAACAGCTTCCGTTGGGTTAATCATCTTTTGTACCTGTCGATACAGCTGATGAAAAGGAAGTGGGACGTTGAATGCCATTCTGCTTATATAACAAGGCCTGTTATTTAACACGCTTATAGGGGCGATTTGCTTTATTGCTCATGAATGAAAGTTTGCTCCCCAACAGTAAGCCTATATGAGCAGCTCTAACTTGACTGCTAAACCAGCCAGCACGAGCTTTTGAGCCTCTGGCCGCTGCCATGAGGGGATGTCGAGAAACACGCAGCATCTGGACTTTATTGGGAGTGTTATTGAAGAAATCGGATACTTATTACGTGCCCAAACCCTACGTCGGTCCCGTCAGTCTCTAGGCAAAACCTGGCATTAGTGTCAAATTGAATATATATTCAAGTTTTATGGGAGCAAAAGGGTTTAGCAACACAGGAGCAGGCTAGGAAGACTTCTCTTACCCGCACCAGCTCTTCCTTTGTTAAGATAAACCAAATGGATAACATCCTGTCACTATGATTTACAGTGAGCCGCACGCCGCACTCTGTAGAAAGACCGGACTGACCTGGCAGTTCATCAACCTTTTTAAAGCCAATAACTCTTTCTGGCAACCGTCAACTTCATGCCTACAGTAAAAAAAACATTCCTGCTATTTTGTTTACCTTCTTTCCTGGTATCCTGACCTTGTGACATCTCGCAACAACAACAGACGGTGAGAGCTGCATCTTGAATTCTCCCTTTTCAAAGTTCTTTCACACGCGACTATCATTGTGTGGATTAGCAGCGCAATGCTCACGTCCACACCAGAAGAGAACAGCATCTTCAGCCAAAAGGAAAAGGAGGGCCAAGGTAAGGCAAGGACAACGGATATTGAGTTTTGTATAGAGGAAAAAAAGAGATGGAACGGCTTATGGTTTCTGTTTTGTTTTGCTCTGAACTGAATAAATCAACAATTTTTTGCAGAGAGAGAGAGAGAGAGAGAGAGAGAGAGAGAGAGAGAGAAAGCGGTGCCAGGATTCTTCTCGTAACCCTATTGGGAAGATTTGTAAGGCTTTGGCTCAGATTGGATAGTTTAGATATACAGGAAAGAAAGGTATAGAGAAAAAGGTACAGGCTACCTTCACTTCATGTGCTGTCGTTTAAAAAACCTTGCACCTCTGGAATGGGAACATTATGAGATAATGCACTGAGATTTTGGAAGAAAAGCAGTTATAAAGATTTAATAAGAGATAGAAATCTGTGTTCATGTCGTTACTCATTAGACAGTATTACACATGTGAAACACCTACCTTGTACTTCCACTTCATGACCTACACTCTTCAAAAAAAAAGGGCTCCACAAGGTGTTCTTTGCTAGCTCACCAACATGGTGCCGCTGCTAAAATCTTGAACCTTTCCACACTTTTCCACTGCAAAAAAAAAAAATAATGGTTCGCACCCGGAAAAGTCTGTGCCATTCCAGCACCATAAACTCTCTGGTCTGGAACTGTGGAACCCCTGACGCAAGCGGCAAAGGACCGTGGCACTGCACGATGAACTGCATAGAGCTGAACTCAGGAACAGTTGTATCCCACCAGTCATGTGCTCATGGATGAGCGGATTCAATGGGAGGAGTAGGTCTTCTAATGAACCAAAATGTGAGGTATTTAAAACATTAGCCTGGGAAACACTACAGATAGCTGTAGTGTTGATTTATAATTGTACACCTTCATAACGGAAAGAGGAAACACGGATGTGTCGTCTTGTGCGTAATTGCTGTCTATGATAATCCCTCTGGGCTGCACACAGATGCTGAAAGAGTTGATTCTGGATGGTGAGATATACACCCTCAAAGCAGGAAGTACAGTACATGCTCCACCGTGTTCTTTATATGTGTCGTCCACCGACTTCTGCTTACGGGCTAAGGACCAAACACCTCCAGATATGTAATCGCTCGGATCTCAAACAAGTGAAAAAGGGGGCCCGTTCTTAATGGGTTCAGTGGTGCCTGGGAATGGGCACTTTGTTGGTGGAAAAGAGATATAAGCAATCCTGGTCCTGGAGAGTTCAGGTCCAACGCACCTGGCTCACATAGTCAGAAGCCACCTGAAGGTGTGGTAGATCATTCTTGGAACCAAATTCTGCAAGGTGGTCCATCTCCAGGACCTGAAATAGCACCCCCTGATTTTAGGCTCTCTAAAAAAAACCTTGTTTGAAAATGAGATTTGTGAAAGTGAGGAACCTTAAATAGGTTGCAAGAACCTTCAAATAATGTCAAGGCTCTTTGTATCAAAACCTTTACAACATGTGGAGGTTCTTTAACATTTCAAAGAGCTCTTCACACTCAGACAACACAACACAACAATGATTCTAAAAACCCTCCACTGAAAGGTGCACTGGAGAACCCAAAGGGCTTTTTCTATACTAGTGCATAAAAGAACCCTTTTGGCACCATTTTGTTTTTTGAGAGTGGACTTTATAGGCTCTCTATTCGTGTTACATAATTCATCTGCCTTTTTCTAAGCCATTTGTCTTTGCCCAGATGTTGACCAGGTGTTATTTGGGTGGTAGATCAATCTCAGCCCATGGCAGTGTGAGTGCTGCTGGTAAAACCGTATGGTGTTGCTGGGGTTTTTACGCGTCAGTGTAACTGCTAGTTTGTTTTCCACTGCACAAAATTATCTAGGCTAGAGCATGAGCATTGGTGAGCATGACCAAGAAAAAGACTCTTGGTTTATATCATACCAGTGGTCTGATATACATCAGGAATCGGGCGGTGATGCTAGTATGGCTTATTGTTGTGTACCAAACAGTACATTTGATCAAAGGCAGGAATGTGTTCTTGGCTTGTCTTTTCAATGATTTCCAATGAGTAACACAGACACTCACAACCAGTTGATTGGCAACAAAAATATGGCAAAAATGTTAGCTAACACAATGTTAGCTTAGCCTAATAATGCCTTTCAAAAGCAGGTATGAAGGGAAATTGTTTAATCATACAGTATTTTTCATGCTTATGATTTGGCTAATGTTAATGACAGGTAGCAGATGCACTGTTTTGCCCTTCTGGTCTTCGGCCGACACCCGTTTTTTCAGTTTGTTCAAACTGGTGATCGATCTGACTATGCAGCCCTTGGAAAGGTGTTTGGGACACACTTTAGTGTTACGTGTGATCTAAAATGAGTGATGTGTTAATGTGAATGTTGATATGTGAATTAATCTTAAGAACAAATGTTATGTTGTTATGTAACATTGTTGCCATGGTTTTGTTAGCTTAGCTAATCTTAGCTCATGATACATTACCTGAAAATTAAGGTCCAACATCTTTTCATCTTGGCAATCCACTGATGTCTGCGTTCCTCAGAAATCGATGGAAAGACCAGCTATGATCACATTCTGGCCTTTGAAGAGACGTACAGTCTGCTACACAACTAGCCTTACCATCTCAACTTATTTCTCTGCCTCTTTTAAGTACTGCTCTGCACTGTTCTTACAGAGCTGCCCAAATTCCTTCCCCCAAAGCCTGGCCTTGCACGGGAAATGTTCTAAATGGTAACCGGCATGGTGTAAGCACATTGATACCCAGTCTGTGCATGACAATTACAGTCCACTAGGAGCATAATATATGTATTTTACAGGTGTTACAAGGACACATCTATCTAACATAATACATTTTTCATTATAACAAAAAAGAGGATGGCATGGATATAACGCTAATATGTTAATGTTTGCACCTCACACACAGCTTACATGCATATGCCCTAAAGGTATAACAGTTCACATATTTTCAGGGTCAAGGTATAATTAGAATGTTGATATTTTGTCTGTTAAAATTTCTACAGAGCCCCAACTATAAAATACAGGTTGTTTTGGCTCAGATGTTTTTGACTTCTGTTTTGGGACCCTCTAACAAAACATTTAGAATCCAAATAAAAATAAACAGAAATTGTGAACTAAAATGTGTCATATTCGATGTAAGTTAAGGTTTTAAAAAATGGCATATCTGTGTGCATATGTATAAACATCATCTGAACGTTCTGGGAATGTTCACTGCTAACTGGGAGAGTCTTTCATTTCTTTTCTTAGTGAAGTTTTGAGTGTTACCTTGCAGAAAGATATTTTACAGGAAGAAGAGTCAATAATGTTCCATACTCTTACTGAGTTACCGTACACCAACGCACTACTTACAGTACACTAACGCATCACACTTACTGAGTTACTGTACACCAACGCACTACTCACAGTACACTAACGCATTACACTTACTGAGTTACTGTACACCAACACACTACTTACAGTACGCTAACGCATCACACTTACTGAGTTACTGTACACCAACACACTACTTACAGTACACTAACGCATCACACTTACTGAACACCAACACACTACTTACAGTACACTAACGCATCACACTTATTGAGTTACTGTACACCAACGCACTACTTACAGTACACTAACACATTACACTTACTGAGTTACTGTACACCAACGCACTACTTACAGTACAGTAATGCATCACACTTACTGAGTTACTGTACACCAACGCACTACTTACAGTACAGTAACGCATCACACTTACTGAGTTACTGTACACCAACACACTACTTACAGTACACTAACACATTATAATTACGGAGTTACTGTACACCAACACACTACTTACAGTACACTAACGCATCACACTTACTGAGTTACTGTACACCAACACGCTACTTACGGTACAGTACCGCATCACACTTACTGAGTTACTGTACACCAACGCACTACTTACAGTACAGTAACGCATCACACTTACTGAGTTACTGTACACCAACACACTACTTACAGCACACTAACGCATTACACTTACTGAGTTACTGTACACCAACACACTACTTACAGTACACTAACGCATCACACTTGCTGAGTTACCGTACACCAACACACTACTTACAGTACACTAACGCATCACACTTACTGAGTTACTGTACACCAACACACTACTTACAGAACAGTAACGCATCACACTTACTGAGTTACTGTACACCAACACGCTACTTACGATACAGTACCGCATCACACTTACTGAGTTACTATACACCAACACGCTACTTACAGTACACTAACACATCACACTTACTGAGTTACTGTACACAACACACTACTTACTGTACACTAACGCATCACACTTACTGAGTTACTGTACACCGACGCACTACTTACAGTACGCTAACGCGTCACACTTACTGAGTTACTGTACACCGACGCACTACTTACAGTACGCTAACGCGTCACACTTACTGAGTTACTGTACACCAACACACTACTTACAGTACACTAACACATTATAATTACGGAGTTACTGTACACCACTGATAATTTGTCCCTGAAAATGCCTCTGGGAGAAAAGTGCCAAGTCAATCACATTGTTCCTGTGTGAGTGCTGAAGTTCTTTGCTCCGCTCCACTCAGCTTAGACCCTGGAATGCACTTTGCCTCTGTGGCTGACGCTGAATGAACAAAAAGCAAACGCCACTGAACGCCACTTCAGGACATGAGTGGTGCACGACTGCTTCTCAATGCGCGCCTCCTTTTACAGAGCGCTCCTGGGAAGACATTGACCGCGTGGCCTTGGACGTGCCTGTGTCAGGCCGGAATGTGAGGGAGACGCTGCCTTTTTAATTTCACTATTTCACAGGCGAGTGGTGAGGAGCTTCATTTACATGAAAGCAGAGACAAAGAGGAGCAGGAGGATGAGGACGAAGAAGAACAGCATCTTTCTCTTCTGCCGTCTTTCATGTCATTGAAAATAACTGAAGGATCACAGAAGATCCAATCAAGGCAAGATGTATCCAAACTGAAGCAGCTCGGAGAGATTGTAAAGGCATGTGACAAGTCACGGTCATCCTTTGTTTCCATGATTCATGAAGGCATGTCACATGACATAGACAATGCTGCTAAACATGCCTGAGCAAATGTGCCATGTGAATAAGTGGATCATTCCGTTGCTTTCATTTGAGGGTTTGTTGATGGGCATGACACATATCTTTGACGCTTGCTCTAAAGGTCAAAATGCATAACAACATTTCATTTAATAGTGTGATTGAGGAGGCAAATATGAAAGAAGGTCCTGCATGCTGTTTTATTTATTCATGTGTGAATGTTTACTAAGATATAAGACACTTAGATCCTTCTATAAAAGAGAAAGAGGGGTATACAGTATGGTAAGAAAAGGGGCTCCTGGCAACCATGAAAGGGGCTCCTGGCAACCAATCATAGACCACCAAAACTGTCCCCATCAGATAAACAGCACCTAAAGCTTCCATGTCTGAGAGAGAGGAGAACATCAAGCTCCACTCCTGCTTCAGATCTGAGAACATCCACACTGTTAGCCCTTATTGACCAAAAGAACCCTGGTTCTTGAACTGGTTCCATTCAGGCTTCATAGAACATTCGTGCTATTCAGGGAACTAGCCTGCGTTTGCACCAGTTTTTATTGGAACCAAGGAACGTCAAAGGATACGACATCAACGTCAATAAAGGATGCTGCACAACGGCAGTAAACCGTAGTAACAAGATGGCGGAGCGCATAGCTTACCTGTGAGCATTTGTGCTGCTATTCCAGATGTTTGTTTTTAGCCAACAACTGACACGCCCACAGATGTGTTCACGGTTCGTGCTGAGGAACTTACTATTCTTTGCTTCTAGCTGTGAATGAACTTTTCAGTTCCCGAACCTATTTATTCTGAATGGTCCAAATTAGGTGCGCAAACCGGAACCCATTCCACGTTGGTGGAAACTGTGAGAAGACAACTTATTGCTATGGATATGAAAGGATGTGTAGCTGTTCAAGAAGTTCCTCACTGAGAAAAGGAGACAGACAACATCAAACAAAGAAGCTGCTGGTGTTCTCTGAATGATGGACTGACCCCCCGAGAGTCCAGACCCTAAATGCGTTCTGTATT
The DNA here is from genome assembly GCA_034552555.1 of Semaprochilodus insignis. Lineage (NCBI taxonomy): Eukaryota > Metazoa > Chordata > Actinopteri > Characiformes > Prochilodontidae > Semaprochilodus > Semaprochilodus insignis. The sequence continues at coordinate 5,985,943 of CM067482.1, forward strand.
ACCATTAAAACCTGGAAGCAACTCTGTTGGAAGCTGTAGTAAAGGCAAAGTGTGGAGACACTCTTGTAAATCCCCAAACTGAAATATAATCCACTCATTCCTAATGGCCATTCTGACTGGTGATGAAATTAATAAAGGGTTGTCTTAACCTTTGCACGGTGCTATACTTCCACTGTACCTTATCACATAGCAATGTACAGGTTCCAGCTCTGTATCTGAGAGTTAAATGAAGTGTTACTTGGCATTATGCTGTCAGTGAATTACCGCTTAACCCTATTACTGTGTTAATCCATCTTATTCGACGCTACTGACAGGTTTACTTTTATTCAGGTTCCCGTGCTAAGTGTAATGTAGCGACATCTTAAGATGTGTTAACAAGATGATGGCCTGCACTTATCATGTACCAGTGTAAATTCAGAACCCTAATAGGACCAGAATAGGGTTCAGCATGTCCTCATGTCCTCATTAAGGTGCATTGAGGAAGCGCTAAGCGGAATCTATAGTATGACTCATTTCTTGCAGCCCTAGAGTGAGCAAAAAAGTGCAAACATGAAATGAACCACTGTGTGGATATGTACATGTATGGTGCTGTGCAAAAGCCAAAGGCCATACTTCAATGATTTCATTTCCAGTCAAATCAGACACTATTCATTTTTCTGGATGCAGAAAATAACGTACACAGTTGAGGCGAAATGTGATGGCCACTCACAGAAAAGCGTTGGTGATCTCGTCACAATGTACATGTCAAGGTCTGGGATGTATTAGATGGCAAGTGAACAGTTGGATGTTGTAGTTGACGTGTTGAATGCAGGAGAAATGAGCAGGCTTGAAGACCTGAGTGACTTTGACAAGAGGCAAAACTTTTTGGCCAGAGGACCGGGTCAGAGCATCTCTACCTACAGTGGTCCGAGTAGGGATAAACCACAAATTGGTGACGGGGTATTGGGCTCATCAATGTGTAAGGGAAACAAAGCCTATCTCATCTGGTATAAATTGGTAGAAGGCTACTGTGGCACAAGTCACCAACATTTTTAATGACTGCTATGGGTGGAATGTGTCACATCATACTAGTGCGTAGGGGGCCTGGCACATGCAATGAGATGACTCCCGTTTACATTACTTGGACGGTAACATTGTACGTGTATGCCATTTACCAAGCAATGGTCCCTGGATGCACGGCGGGAAGAAGACAAGCTTTTGGAAGGAGTGTGATGCTCTAGGCAATGTTCTGCTGAGAAACTCTGGGTCTAAGTAATCGTGCGGGTATCACCTTAATAGGTGTGAGTCAGGTGAAACACATTTATGGCAATGGTAATCCCCGATGGCAGTGGCCTCATCCGGCTACGCTGCACAATTTGCTCTAGAATGGTTTGAGGAACATAAAGAGTTCAAGGTGTTACACTCTCCTACAAATTCAGCAGATCATGTATTCATCTGGGTGTCACCTTAATAGGTGTGAGTCAGGTGAAACACATTCATGGCAGTGACTTCGTCCTGCTACACCACACACTTTGTTCTAAAATGGTTTGAGGAACATGAAGAGTTCAGAGTGTCACTGTGGCCTCCAAATTCCTCAAATCTCAATCTGATCAAGCATCTGTGGGATGTGCCGTAACTGTCCGATCTGCAGCAAGGCTCCAGGACTTAAAGAATCTATGCTAATGTATATGTTAGAGTCAATGCCTCGGCAGGTTGGAACTGTTTTGTCTGTACATGGAGGACCAACAGCATATTAGGCAGGTCCGATTTTTCACTGTTTACTGTGTCCACCCTTTGTCTGTATTACAGCTTCTATTCTTTTTGGGAAACTTGCTTCCAGTTTTTCCAAGAAATCCATGGAGATATTTTTCCCACACTTCCGAAGTTCAGTCTCAGAAGTTGGTCACATTTTTCTCACATTTTCTGCTTCTCATGATCTAACTATTACCATGTTGTTGAGGTCTGGACTCCATAAGAGGTGGTCAGTCCAGTGTTCTGAGAGTACGTTCACACCAGGTTCTATTGTCTCAGTGAGGGCTTCTTGACAGCTACGCATCTGTTCAGACTGTGTTGAGGTCTCATAGTGGAAGGATGGACAGATACACCTTTGGATGTTTGCTTGATTTGCTTCTCTTTAATAGGTGATGGGGACAGTTTTGGTGGTCTACCAGGTGTTTCCGTGTGGTTGTCAGCAGAGCTGTTTTGGAAACTCCTGTTTTTTGCCATTGACTTTCCTCTATGTCCTGCAAGTGCACTTATATCTTATATCTGGGATCCTCAGAATTCTCTCCTGGGAAATGAATAACTTGGCTCAAAAGTAAAATAAATAAATGAAGAATGTTCTGTCTTTTGCACAGTACTGTAGACACTCATACACGCATCTATGAACTGCAAATTTTAAATGGACTTCGGAATTTTCAGTCAAGGTTGACTCCAGCACTGAAAGAACAAGGTTAAAAAAAAAGTTCAGTGAGTGAGTGTGCATTAATATCATCATTTTTCATTGGAGCTACAGTGTTAATGAAGTGGCTTTCAAAAGTGTGTAGTCAACATCTGATATGACATTTCTGCTGCTGTTTTTCTGACTCGGTTGAGATGTTATTCATTACTTGACGTGTGTCAGAAAAGGTTAATTAAAATACAGTGATTAGTTTAAGAAAGGTAATATGCGTAACAAGCCCATCCAGGTAAACACGTTTGCTTGCATTCATCTATTCCTCACTTTCTCTTGCGCACACAGGCGCTCTCCCTCTCTCTCTCCCAGATAAATGAATTTACCTGTGGACAGAATGCGCTGATGTTTTCTGCATTTGTAATGCGGCTAACCCCTCAGAGGTGACCCCGGCCGCTCTCTATGTGATTATAGAATGTTCTGCCTGGCAAACAGAATTGACAGGTGATCAATGGAGATAGAGGAATCACTGTCACCGACAGAGAGAAACTGCAAAAAAAAAAAAAAAAAAGCGAGGGATGGTGGGGGCTGGCGGTGTCCTTGACTCTCCTTTCATGTACTGGATGCGTTCCAGCTTGTCCCCAGTGGTTGCAAGAGCTCCTCCCAGCCCTTAAAGTAGTATTGAAGTACCCCGGCTTGGAAAGAAAAAACAGCACCGGAACGTATTTAACAACCTTGTAAAGTGCTCTTCCTGTCTCAGGGAGCGGGTTCATAAAGAACGGTGGAGCGAGGAGCGCAGATTTAGGATTTAGCTTTCCCATGCCCCGTGCCCCATACAAGGTGCAGTCACCAAGAAATAAAGCACCAAACGGATTCAGCCACAGCACTCCGAGGGATAGTTTTCCCAGACACACAAAAAAGCAACTTTGGGCCTGGATGCGATAGACTACGCCAGGCTTTCAGCAGAGAATCTCCATTAGCATGCTAATTTATTCCAGGAGTGTGTATCCGGAGAAGTCGGAGTTGCTTTATGAATACTAACCCTGGGCATGCTTAAAGGAAAAAAACAGCCATTAGCCTCCTCATCATTTCCTCATTTTTCTTAACATTCAGACAACAGTGTCCCCCAAGGGCACGCCCGGTTAACGTTGCTTAGCAGCATAGAGGAGCTCCGTATGGCCGAGATTCAGGTTCGAGTCCCAGCTATGCCACGCAATGTTTGTCTCCGGGGGTCCCCAGTGACACAACCAGCTGTATTCTCAATGGATAACCGTGTTCAGTGTGGGGAAACAAGCGTTCAGAGACTTTTGTTTTTGTCATTTCATATACTTCTAGTGCATATATAATGTCTTTTTGACTTACTTTTTGTACTTATAAATATTAACTAAAAAAGTATGTATTCATAAGCATAAACAGCAGTAACAGCTTTGAGACATCTAAGGTAATAAGCAATTAGCCTTTTGCATCATTGTGGTTCAGACTTCTTCTTGCCAAACTCTCTTCAATTCCCCAAGTTTATCAGGTAATTGGGATTCAAGCAATGGGACTGACTAGCCTATGTAAATACCTTCACTTTCATGTCTTGGGTCAATTTGTCTGTATGTTTGAGATTGCTGTCTCATCCAGCTTCTCCCCAGGTAAGATTAAACTCTCCATTAATCTATCCAGGCTACATCACTGCCATCTTCAAACTTCACTGTGGGTGTGGCGTTCTTCCGATCACACCCTTCTTTCTTGTTTCACACCCTTCTTTATCTGAATGCATCTCTGTGCCTCATTTTTAGTTTTCACCCTTTTGGGGTGAACTAACCCAGTCCAAGTGCTGGAACCAATGGGAAATACAAGTGGCACCATGCCTAAAAGCTACCATGTCAGAGTAAGAAAATGGTAATCCCCAGGAAATTCTGTGTCAAACAGATCATCACAGGTAAATGAATGACATTACAGTCGATGGTTACAATGCTGAAGTAAAATAGTGAAAGGTGGTTAAATAAGGTAAACACTTCTGGCCACTTGTCAGGGAGTTGGTCTACTTTGATGGAAGCAGATTCAAACGGATACTCTTCAACCCTTATTTCTTTCACTTGCACTATATAATGACACCGAACGTTGATTGGCAAAAACATGACATAATTATTTGTCCACTATAATCTGGTCACATGATTTGGGCTCCTTATGAGCTATAAATCAGCAGGGTATTCTTACTGTATGCTATTACATTTTCAAAGAGCTCAGACTTTGTATTTCCCTCCAGTCAATTTAGAGGGGCTGCTTTCACCCCAAAACGGGCCAGGGGCATTGCACAAACCCAAACTACCCAGGTATGATGCCCTCATCAATAGGGTGAGGTGCAGTTCATTGCTTATTGTTTCCTGTTTTGACTGTTGTTCCCGCTGCTTTTAGGCCATTCTGCACTTCTTTTCAAAGTACTGCTTGCTTCTTTCGTACTCTCCTGATCGTTACTCTTGCGTTCCAAAACCTCGCTCAGCGCACCTGTCTGGAGACGATTGATTGTGCTGCCTTGAACGTTCCACTTGCAAATTATCAAACCAATTAGACTGAGAGGGACGTTTAAGGCCTTGGCTGGGGCTCTGTAGCTTTTTCCATGTGATTGTTGTTTAATAATGTTGTCCCTGAGAACTTTACCATGGCAGCTACTTGTTGTGTGAAATCTTACAACCAATGGTGACGTCTTGTTTAACGACACTAGGTGTAATGCAGCATGAATGTCTAGAAATAGAGTTTTCAGTAACAAAAACAAACATGTCTGAATACCTGTTTCCATTTGCTGTATCAGTTTCAAATGGACATGTTAATGACACGTTTACAAGTGGACTATTATCTAACCTTCTTAGAAAGAATGAATGAACGTTAACACAGCATCTACGGTATATTTGCTTGAAACCTTCCTTTTTCCACTTTTAGAGAACCAATTTATTTGCTTCTAGTATGTAAGCACATTGGGGTATTGCATTGAAATCTGTCCCAGGCTGCAGGTTGTAAATGTACTGTCTTTCTCCTAGGGATTTATGAGTCATGGTGGTATTTATTATTTATTTAACCTTTATTTTGCCTGAGAAGTCCCAGTGAGACCTCAGTGGCTTCTACAAGTGAAGTCCACTTGCACAACCTCACTGTTACAATGGACTCAAAAATACGTACTTTCCAAACACCTATTCTTAGAAATCCAGCTTTTATCAAAAAGGCCCTATCTTTTAGGGCCAAGAGTTCTGTAGCACATAGTGTACAGAGTTTATATAGACTACCAGTACCAACAGACAGGAAGTAAGGAACAAGGGATGGAAGGAAAGAAAAATGGATGGATGGATGGATGGATGGATGAATAGACCAATTACCTTAACAAGAACATAATATAATCCGGTCTGGTTAATGCTGACTCTCACCATAGCTGCTGGCAGCCCATAAAATGCTATAAGACCTGCTTTCAAAACACAGCAACCATGATGGTTAAAGTGAATTAAGACATAAAAGAACATTTTTGGGAGAACAGACCTTAAGGCATAGTTTCAGGGTCTGTTAACATAGTATTGCGACTAACTAAAAAAATTAAGACAGTCCAGACAGTCCAATAACTATATATATGTTTTTGTATGTATACACAAAAATATTGATATCATCTTCTAACCTACAGGGTCATGGGGAGCCAATCACAGCCCTCATATATATATATATATATATATATATATATATA
>CM067482.1:5992095-6015650 GCA_034552555.1 Semaprochilodus insignis
TATATATATATATGTACATATCCGTGGTTAGATTAAAAACTGACTTAGCTCACTTTAGCAAGCCAGCTAAAATAAAGCCTGGATTTTAAGATGTGGCATCTTAGTATTCAGTCTAACTAATTCATGTTTCCAACTAAACAGCAAATAAAATTACTCCACTTTGAGGAACTGTTGTCTGTGTTGAAATGAGAGGTTTGTTAAGCTGTTTTACATTTGCTTTGGAAAGACCATCCTGCAGTATGACAGGCTATCCGGTGTCCCCCAGGCACATCTTATCACCATATCTGGAGCTTTGCATTCAAAATACATCTATGAGAACTGAAAATATGACAGAGATAATAAGGTAATGGTGGACTGTAATGATTGCTGAGAAGTAACTGGACCAGCCTATCAGAGAACAGTCAACAATCATTAAAGACAACAGATATCATACTGAGATATTGTCACAATCTATCCCCTCCTGGGGTAGCGCCCATTGCTAGCCTACATGTGCTTCTGTTTTACTGTCCAGCTCCACCCTGACTCCACCCATTCCTCAGTTACACGCCTGCAAATAATTTTCTGGAATAATTACACCCCCTACTTCTACCCTGTTGTTTGGACAGTTGTGAAGTCTCTCAGTAGTGAGTCTTTTTTCCTTCTGTTGGACTCCTGTGTGTGGACCACAGCTTGTCTTACTGGATTTTAACTGGATATGCCTCTGATGTTGCCTGCTTGTGTTTTGACCCCTGCCTGATAGCATGATCAAAAATCAGACGTTGTCTCACAGGAGGTGCAAATGACACTTTTATATGGTTATTGTAAAAGAATGCTTTTATCCTTCAAATTACATGATAAGGTTTCTTTATATAGTGCTCAACAATTGTTGCATTAAAATATTAGCATTGAGATCTATAATTCAATTATTAACAAATAATTATGAAACTATATGTGCTGTGATAAACATACAGCCATTGCAAATATTTATTTTTTGAGTGACAGTCAGTTAACTCATCCTTTACAGTGAACAGGGGAAATGGTCTACATTGTTATAAAGCCCAAAGTATGTGCCAGAGGGAGAAACTCTCTCCCACGGAAACCATTCTTCTCAGCTACCTGAAAGGCCCTTTTCTCTGTTACAAGGTGATGTCATCTCTTAACGCTGTCCTTATTGCCTGCCTACTGTCAAGCTTGGCATTTCTTCACACAACGCACAGAGAGCTAAAACAGTAAAATCTTACCTCCTCCAGTCTAGCTTGCAAAGGTGTACTAGGTCTACCAACTGACTCTACCTGTTATTCAGAATCAGACACAAACTGGTATGGCAGAACCGATGGCATTGTGAAAATTGGCACAGCAGTGTCAGGCCAGAACTTGTAGCAGGACACCAGTCTAATTGATGGATTAATCAGAACAGAGTGGGTGAATTTTCCAATCAGAGCACACTGGGCTCATGTAGAGGCAGGGCTTAAAGACACAGGAGCTCTAACACAGCACTTCAGACAGATGGTGAATACAGATGCACAGTTTGAGAAAATGTTGTCTTTGGGGATAACTGAAGCATGTAAATCTCGATTTTGAAAATTTGCATATTATGTCCCTTTTAAATCTGAAAATTCAAATCCCATTTGTATGTGAAAGTTGGTGTACAATTTCTACATTTAAATATACAAGGTGCCATAACTCATGTGCAGGCCATATTTTATGTTTGGATAGTCATATTCAGTAATTATATAGTAATTGTGCCTTAAAATATGTTCTCTGTAGAGAATGTATAACTTACTTTCGATCAATAAAACATAAAATTGAGCCGGGGTGCTTATGACTATGACTCTATTATAAGTATAATTCACATGGAATGCAGCAAAATAACAATTACTTTGAGTTCTTCATTAGTTTGGATTGGCAGGACATGCTGTTTGTGTTATTTGCAGCACTTTCAAATAGTACAAGCAATTAGTCTTTTTCATTCTCTCTCTCTTGCCTTCACACACACATACACTTATTTGGGTCTTTTTTGCGCTTGTCTCCCTGAATCATTGGACGTGGCACTTGAATAAGTGGCACAAGCCGAAGTGCTGAGGTTCAGATAGGATCCGTGCCTCCGGGGCCTTTAGCGTCTAATAAGTTTATCATTAATTACTACCTCAGGGGACGTTTGTTCTTGAATTAATTAGTTAGCTGGGGGAGAGGAAAAAAAACCTGACCACTGGATCAAAAAGCAAGTGGAGCAGGACAACGTTTTATGTGGCACAGTGACGTCCCTGGGCACAAGCAAGCCCCAGCTGTTGCTCTGCCCTACAGACTGAGCCTGCTGTCTCCTCACCACTCTGTTTTACAGACAGCAGACTCCATGAAGAGGCTTCAGAGCAGCTCCATCATGAGTGAATGAATTCAATTAATCTGCACTGAGACTAATGAAGTGTCGGATTGCACGGGGAGACAGCACTGCTGTTTTCATAAATTGTAAGTGTCGCTTAACTTAGCCGAGTCCCACCTGTAGCTGCTGGGTTATTTTTATTTTCATTAGCCCTGTTTTAAATGGGTCTCTGTTAAATGGGATTTCAGACAGATAGATAGTAATACAGTTATATCAAAATAAATAGATAGATAGACGGACAGACACAGACAGACAGATAGATAGTAATACAGTCATATCAAAACAAATAGATAGACAGACAGACACAGACAGACAGATAGGTAGTAATACAGTTATACCAAAACAAATANAGACAGACAGACACAGACAGACAGATAGGTAGTAATACAGTTATACCAAAACAAATAGATAGATAGACAGACAGACATACAGATAAACACAGACAGACAGATAGACAGATAGATAGATAGATAGATAGATAGATAGATAGATAGATAGTAATGCATGTGAATATGTACTAATAGTCATATATCGTGAGATTTTAAAAGTAATAAAAAGGAATTTTCCTTTAAAAGGAATAAATTAATAAAGTTCTTTTAAAAGGATAAAACTGGAAATGTGGAGAAACGCTGGTCGACTTCTTTAACGCATATTTCATTAAGTGTGACAGGACGTCAGAGGCAATGCTGTTGCGAGTGTGAATAAACCTGTTATCTCAGGAGAACATCATCTGGGTTTTGGCCTAATTATCACAAACCTTCTCTGTGTTTAGAACTGATTATTTAGCTCCCAGAGGTGTGAAGGACCTACAGGGTCTCAGGGCAAGAGTCGTCTTTCAATTTACGTTTAAAAAAAAAAGCAGCACACATGTGGTACCAATATAAACTCACCATTTATCTTCATACCGGGTACAGCCCTCACTGAACAGCCTGAATTTTTCATAGCATGGATTCAATAAGGTCCATGTTGACATGACAGCACCGCATAATCGTTACACATTCATGCAGTGAATCTCCTGTTCGGCTACGTCCCAAAGGTGCGCTATTGGATTCAGATCTGATGACTGGTGAGGCCACTGAGGTACACTAAGCTCATTGTCATGTTCATGGAGCCGGTTTGAGATGACTTGTGCTTTGTGACAAATGGAGTAGCCATTAGAAAATGGTTAAATTGTGGCCATAAAGGGTTGCACATGGTCGGCAACAATACTCTGATAGGCTGTGACATTCAAATGATGCTTGATCGGTATTAGGGGGCCCAAGAAAACATTCCACACACCATTACGCCAACACTACCAGCTTGAACAGTTGACATAAGGATGGTTGGGTTCATTGATTTATGAAAATCTGATGGAACCATCTGCACGTAGCAGCAGAAATTAGGATTCATCAGCCAGGGCAGCCTTTTTTCCTATCTTTAACTGTCCAGTTTGGGGCCCTAGTTTTCTTGATTGACAGCAATGGAAACTTATGACGTCTTCTTCCGTTGTAGCCCTTCTTCCTCAAGGGTTCATTGTGTTGTGTGTTCAGAGATGTTTTTCTGATAACAAGTGTTGAGTGGGAGGAAAAGAAGTCTTGCCATTCTCCACTGACCTCTCTTATCAACAAATTCAAGGGTTTTCCACCCACAGAACTCATTTTTTTCACTCCATTCTGTGGACACACTAGAGAATGTTATGTGAGAAAATTCCAGGAGATCATATTTTCTTGATTTGGTTGTGGACATTAAATGAAGATCTTGACCTATGCCAACATTGCTGGAACATGATTGGTTAATTGGATTGTTCCTAATTAAGTCCGGTTTTAGGCCGGACAGCCCAGTTTTTCAACTCCCAGTCCTCTGTCCGGTGCAGTACCTGGAGGGACGCCTATTAGTCCTCTTTTCGGGATGAAATATTTAAAAATGTTCACTCACGAACAATAATATGTGCACCATTGGCTCACGTCCGTGTGAAAAGACATGCGTTGCATTTCATTGGTTTACCAGGGTCATGTGACATCACTGTGCCTACTGGCTAACCGTAGGTCAGCCCTCTAAATGCTAATCAATTAGTAAGCTCTCGTCCGACTCACGAATGTCATCCATTCCACCCAATTAGGTGAGTAAAGCAATCATTTACGTGTTATATAGATTAGGTTATGATTTTAACGGTTATGATGTCCTCCTTTTGGGGGTGGGAGGTCCTCCTTTTTGGGATTATGAACGTGGCCACCCTAATCTGACCCCGTTTACAGCTGGGCCCTTCATGTAGTATCAGGGTTATATCTCCATAAGCCAGATAAAAACGCTAGTGTAATTGCACCCAATGCACTTAAGACAGATACAAATCCGATCACTCAAACCACTTCAGGAGGTGGACTGAGATGCATTTGAGCCACATATAATAACAGTGTAAACACATCTGTCTCTCCAAGACACATTCTACAACCGAAACTCCTGCTAGTACAACCCAAACTCCACCTAATACAGCTGAAACTTATCCTCCCGCAATGCATCACTGGGTACGTGATTTGTGTCTGCGAGGAAGATAATCATGGAGGATTTACATGGTTGGGGACCAGATAGAACAAAATGCCTAGTAGCAGTATGGACAGACTCCACAGTGCAAAACAATCTGTACATGACTTACTGGAACCATACCATATTCAAACAAGTATCAAACAGCTCTCAGAGAATGGCTTCCAAAAAGTTGAGGTGCCAACAGAATAGCTATATATTCCACCCCACACAGCAATTGGATTTTAGCCCAACTAACTGGGAGTGCCTTTGACTACCAAGTGGAAATCCATGTGGCTAGAGATTTATCAGGATAGAATATGGATAATAGTCATATGAAATGACCAGGTGTAAACGTGGTCATTGATAAAATAGGGTGACGACTCTGTTAAGGCTTGTGACCCCCAATTTCAGTGACACAGCTTACCTCTCAGAGAAGTCTTTATGCATTAGTTTTACTTAGTCAATTCTAATTATGACAGTGCTCTTTCCACACTGTTGATGGACCCTAGTCTGGCTGCTCAAGCCTATAGCACGTCTGACTTTGCTGCTCTTGCGATCCTTAAAGGAAGTGTCCGGCCAGCGAGGATGGAAGAGGAGGGGTTGAGCAGCTTTGACCATCAGCCCTCCTCTTGGAAGCTGTCCATCACTGTCCGTGTGAATCAGCAGAGCAGAACTCCTCTCTTCTCCTCTCTCTCCTGCTGGAGCCTCAGCCGGCCATGCGGCCAAAAGCGGACCGTCGACCCCAGCCGCTCGCATCCCTCACCAATATCACTCATGTGCATGAAGCCTGCCTGCTGTTCCAGCTCAGTATGCTCATGGCCGCAGGAGTACACCACATATCACTCCACTATTGCCCTGCTGTGTGGGGATTCTGACATGCAGTTAAAGCCATGCTCCAGCCAGAAATCAAATTTACACCGTTCTTCCCCTCAGCGCCAAAAGTAGCTGTGGATAAAAGCGTGTCATCATGTTAAAACAATAATAGCAGCCATCTTAAAGCAGCAGCTATCTTGGATTAGGTCCCCACTTTTCTCTATATTAATAGATTTAGATTTTTTCATTTTGCATTTGAAAATAATTCAATTTCAATGTTGATTTTGTTGGTGTAAAGATTTTACCAAAGGGTTCAGAAATACACTCATTGTCAAATAAACAGTTGCACAAATAGTTGCTCCCAGAAGGAATGAACCGACAGGAATGAAACTAGGTGGGTGGGTTTGACATCGTGAGACATGTGAATGATTCATGTTTCATGCTCGGCCGTGCATGTGACATTAAGCAAGGACAGGGCTTGTCACTGTACCTGACTGACCCAACAGCCACAATTGCGGACATTCAGTGAGCAGTGATGCCCTTCATGAGTCATCCTGTTAGTGTCAGCACCATTAGCAGGCAGCTTCACAATGCAGGACTAGATGCACACAGATGTTACAACAACTGCCTTTAACAACACATCAACTGTCATGGAGTGACTCAGAAAGGCAGTGGGTCATCTTCAGTTGTCCCAGTCAAGTCCCACTTTGGTATTTGTGAAGACGACCAACGAATCAACAAGACAAGATGAACGGTTTGTTGTCACGTGTCACACGTCCAGAAGGCCTGGTGTCACTCCACCTGCACCCCTACCGCACAATCTGCAGGAACTGTGTGAGAATATTCAAGCTGCATGGGACTGATTATGCCAGGACACCATTAGGAACCGCTACAACTCCATGCAGAGACATCTGGCATTTTGCATTAGCAAACACAACAGCCTGATGCCATACTGAGAGACAGCACCTCTCTATGTGTAGCTCAATAAATATTATAAAAATTATAATAATTCAAAATTGCTTGAAATGCCCATTAATTTGCTTGGGTTTCATGTTGACAGTTGCTTTCTACAGACTCCCCCAAGCCACCTTCCTGTCTTCAGTGTGCCAGCGGCAGAAGACACAGCAGGACAGCAGACAGCTCATTGCACTCCCCATCGCAAGCTCATTGATACGTCTTGTGACCAGGTGTGCTCATATGCACTGGGAGGAGCACATCAAATGGCTGGAAAGCAACTATTGTCCAGCTTAAGACAGTCACCAGTGGCAGAGATTGAGCCCCAACACATGTGAGCATCGTTCATGCAGGTGTCAATAGCGTGGTTGGCAGTGGAAAGGCAGGTGGCGGCCAGGTGGAGCACAATTGTTGCTGCCATGATGTAGAGCACTGTGGGAAGTTTCGGCATGCACAGTGGTGGCAAGGACATGGCTCCAGGTAAGGACTTTGGGGGGGGCGGTGTGGGTTACTCACTACCGAGGAATGAGTGCCCTGCAGCGTGCTGTCTGGGATCATAGGCTTGCCCAGGGACTTGGCTTGATCTGGTAAGTCGCAGGGAATGGTTGACCTTTAAAAAGGGGTCTTTGTAGTGACCTGCTCCTGACTGGTGCTGGCTCCAAGGAGGATAGGAGATGTGGTCACACGCCTGCCCTCCTAAAAAAGGTGTGTGCTCTCCTAAAAAAGTTGTTGACTTAAATGCTGTTAGTGTTGTTTGCTAGTGTACAGGTGTGTGTTATTCTGTGTCACAGAGTGGGGTTAATGTGCAGTTGTTTTGTGTTGGGGGTTAAGCGTAGGGCTAATGGTGAAGTCCCCTGCTGCTCACTAAAGAACATGTTGCATAGGCCAATCATGCGATGGTGCTTCCAATAACTTCCTGGACTTTTTAATTCACTGGTCTTTTATTTACTGGACTTTAGACAGAAGAAACAAAGCTCATGAGAACAAACGTCTTAATTTCATGGTGCACAAGATCCTCAACATGAACGTTCCATAGTCTTATCAGACATTTCTACACCACGTAAACAGAGAGCCCCTTCTTTCATTCCAATGCCTTTGCTAAGCAGTGCAAATTTCCGTGCAGTTCCCTGCTCTGTCTGGAACCGTCTCTCCAATTTTCCAGTTTTTAACAACCTTAATCATAAGATTTGTTCATATGCCTTATAACTAAATACATGTGTTTTTACGGTTCTGTAACTGCCATTTATGAGGCGTTTGGGAAGTTGTTTCCATGCTCATGAATCGGAGCGTTTTAAACTGTATCACAAACTATCACCCTTTTGGAGCTGGGCCTTGACTGCAGTGTCAGGAGGGACTGTTCAGTGGAACAACCTTTAAATTCACTACAAAGATTAATCTGCGCCCATAAACTTTAACGATGATCCAGTGAAACCACATCAAAATTATATTTAATATAATTAAAATCTAAGACCTGATGATTTATTGATAGAGCTAAAGTTATGAATAGTAATTAGCAATGCTTCATGAGATGAAAGATGCAAAAGGTTTGAACCCACTTTCTGTGCTCATGTGATAAAGCGGTTCAATTAGGCCATTGAGCAGCATGTGGGACTCCAATATTTGTCAAATGTAAACCGAAAATGCTGCGTGCGTACAAGTAAATAAATAAATAAATAAATAGTGTTCTGCTAATGTACAGACCAACCCACCATTTATTACATTTCCAGTCCAAACAACCATTAAGGACAAGTTATTCATTTTTCATCCTTAATTATTATTTTATTACATTCATTTCATTCTTTTCAGAAGACATGTATATTTGCTTCTTATGATTCATATAACCCCAAACAGCATTCAGTGATGTTGAGGTTCTAGGCTAAGAAGTGGTCAGTCTATTGTTCTGAGAACACCAGCAGCTTCTTTGTTTGATGTATAGGTCTCCTTTTTCTCAGTGAGAAGCTTCTTGAACAGCTTCATATCCTTTCAGACCTCCGTAGCATTGAGGTGTCTTCTCACAGTGGAAGGATGGACAGAAACACCTGTGGATGTTTTCCGATCAAAACAAAGGGTGGAGCTTGATCTAGGATCTGTCAAAGCGATGTATTGTATTTGTAATAGTGATAGTTTTGGTGGTCTAAAAAGGTCTTGAATGGTTGTTAGGAGTCTCTGATTTCTCAGCATTTCAGTTTTTGTAACTCCAGTTTTGGGAACTTCTGTATTGGTTTCAGCTATTTTCTTTTGACTTTCTCCTTCTTTATACATCTAACATAATAACTTAATAATCATTTTGACTGGCAGTGTGTATGTACTCATACTGTATATTGCAGAACAACTGCCATTCACAATATTTCAAGTGTGTTTGATTCAGTAGGTTACTAAACCAGACTGGGCCAACAGTTCTGTGCATGTATTGTATTGGTGCATATGTATGTATTGGTGCATTCGACATTGTTAATTCATTTGGTCAAAAACCTAAAGAGAACTAAGGGATACTTTAAAGGGATTATTCTGGAGACTAATAAGGTTGTGTTTAGGCCTAGTTAGCATTACAGTCTATATAGACCTGTGGGATTGTTTTGAAGATTAATAAACCTGGATAGCAGGACAGCTGTAATAGAATTATGGGACTTCTTTGGATATTTATAAAACTGTGTTTAGGCCTGGTTAGCATTATCGTTAATGTAGACCTATGGGATTATACTGAAGATTAATAAATCTGTGTCTGGGCATAGTTAGCAGGACAGTTTGTATAGAACTATGGGATTATACTGAAGATTAATAAGCCTGGTTAGTAGGACAGTTGTAATAGAATTATGGGACTTCTTTGGATATTTATAAAGCTGTGTTTAGGCCTGGTTAGCGTTACTGTTAATGTAGACCTATGGGATTATACTGAAGATTAATAAATCTGTGTTTAGGCCTGGTTAGCAAGACAGTTTGTATAGAACTATGGGATTATAATGAAGATTAATAAGCCTGTGTCTGGGCATAGTTAGCAGGACAGTTTGTATAGAGACTTGATTGGCAAGAAAATTGGCATAGACCTGTGGGATTATTTTGGCCATTTAAAAAGCTGTGTTTAGGCCTGGTTAGCGTTACAGTTAATATAGAGCTATGGGATTATTTTGGATATTAATAGGCTGTGTCTAGCAGGACAGTTGGTATAGACAAATGGGACTATACAGAAGAATAATAAACCTGTGTCTGGGCATAGTTAGAAGGACAGTTTGTATAGAACTATGGGATCATTTTGGACATTAATATGCCAGGAGAGACCTGATTAGCAGGACATTTGGCATAGACTAGTGAGATTATTTTGAAGATTAATAAAGCTGTGTTTAGGCCTGGTTAGCAGGATAGTTGGTGTAGAACTATGGGTTTATTTTGGAGATTAATAAAGTTGTGTTCAAATCTAGATAGCAGAGCTGAGATCGAAGTATTAGAGAACTTATGAGTGACAGATACATACAAGTAAAGATACACCAGCATATATTTTCTGGTATCATCTGTGGTGGTGGTGAGGCTCTAAAAACTAGGTAAAGTTGTAACTAGAAGCTTAAAACTTTCATAGAGATTCATGCAAGCATACAGTGGCACCGCTCCGTATCTGTTTAGAACGCATTATCTATTCATTCTGAATAATGTATTCGTATTCAGTTACATCCTTAATCTATATACATCAATAGAACAGATGCCCCGTGAAAAAGACATATAAATTAATGAAATCAAAACGTGGAGATCAAAAGTAACTCCTGGATAAATAATGCCTCTGGTATCTGATCACAATGAATAAATCAAACACGGTGGCGATTGCTCCATCCGCGCTTTATAAGAAACATGAAAACTTCACAGCAGCAACATCAAAAGCCTGAAGAACGAGAGAATGAGGACTGATATCACTCTGACTGAGACCCCGCGATTCCATCACAATTATACAGGCCTCTGAAATCTAATTCATTGTGAATGCCAAGTGAGGATAAGCACAGAGCGCCATATTCATCCTGGCATTTAGCAGAGCTGCCTACAGTTTATTGAATGGGATTTGCATATTCGTTTTACACATGATTTGATTTTAAATCCATTTAAGTCGTAGTGCTGATACTATAATACCAGATTATTGGCTGAGAGCTGATTGCGTCTTTTAGCTATTATTCAGGCACCTGAATCATTCCGCAAAGTCATCGCTGTCGGTGTGAAAAGTGGTTATAGGCTGCTTTTGCTCTCCGTAGAGCATGACCAAGACTTTAAAAGTTTAATATGTGGTTTTCCAGACACAGACTTTCCAGACAGACGTTAAGACATGACACAACGTTACTTTATATCTGAGGTAATTAGCATTATATGAGAGCTGGAAAGGGGTATGGGCCATGTGCAGTCTCAGGGATCATACCTTCAGTCCCAGGTTTTAGTTCAGCTACACAAACTACATGCTTAAGAGGATGAAACTGTCATGTGCCTTGAGCCAAAACTTTCAAGAAAAATAGGGTTCACCAACATGACTCTGTAAGTTACTTTGATTAGATTACTTTCATTTCTTAAAACTAAAGGGGCAAAACCATTTCATTTTGGTTAC
The DNA here is from genome assembly GCA_034552555.1 of Semaprochilodus insignis. Lineage (NCBI taxonomy): Eukaryota > Metazoa > Chordata > Actinopteri > Characiformes > Prochilodontidae > Semaprochilodus > Semaprochilodus insignis. The sequence continues at coordinate 6,003,294 of CM067482.1, forward strand.
TGAGGATCATGCCAGGGTTAGGATTAGAAATGACTTATGAAATATAGGCACATAATTACTTAACGCTAACACAGTGAGTCTTCTTTTAAAAAGTTGGAAAGAATTAATTAAAAAAAGTAAATCAACAAATTGTTCCCCACAGTTTTTAAATAACACATATGGGCTATTTTTCTTATTAAATATAAATGATAACCCAAATGTAATTACGCACAGGTTATTGCACATAGATATAATACACATAGACCATTATTGTTACTACATAAAGGCGCTTACATATATGATACACAAGATGTAATATTATTACCTATAGTATAATTAAATATGTATAATACATATAGGACACTACAAATATACAAGACATTCAAAACCAGACTTCAGTAATGCTCTTGTGACTAAATGCAATCAAAGTCTCACAGCAATGTGCAAAATTTTGTTTTAAGACTTCCTAAAAAAGTAGATTCATATCTTTGCTTTTTAGACAAAATCACTGGATGAACGGGTGTCTACAAATATTTGGACTAATATTACATATGGAACATCATACACGTGACCCCAAGAACAAATATGTGCATGATTTCTCCTCTATTAAAAGAAAGAGCAAACTGACAACTTATTTCCAGCATATATCATTGATAATAAACTACATGGAGGCAACGAAAAACTAGAGTAATAATTCTTAGCATGCAGACCGACAAGAGACTCCATTATATGCATCCAGAGGTGGATACAAGTTAAATTCTCAGTACAGTACATTTTTCCACTAATGGTTCTGTGTGGAGTAGAATTCAATTAGAGTACTTTTATTTTTATTGGAAATCATTTCTAGCACTGTACTATTACGTCACTGCTAATTTCTAATAACATAACAGATTGAAAATAATTTTGTATTTGTGATCATGTAAACAAGGAAGCCTGGTTAAATTGAAAAGATTAAATACAGAAATGGCAAATTTATGGTGCCAGTTCAGTCCTGATACGAGTACTTCAAGTTTACTGGAGAACAGATGGAGAATAATGTTACCAGCACACATGCTGAACATACTTTGTCACTTCTATTCAAATGAGTTTAAGAAATGAGGACCTGCTGAAATCTACTGAAATGTCCACTTTTCATAACTTCCACCAACAAGGACAAACGGTTAGCTGATTCGCTAAAACTTTTTATGAAGTACACAAAACAAAAGTCATGAAATAATTACTCAAAAATACTCTACCTTGGAGCTACCAAGATATTGTAGCGCTGTATAGTGGATGGAGTAAATCTCATCATTACTACATTCTTTACCCAGCACGGTGGTTCTTTGAAAAAAACAGAGAGGCAGCTGAATCTGCCAAAGCTTAATGCCACCGAACCCAAGCTCAGTTTTTGGGTCTCAGTATTTCTAAAATGCTGTATATGGCCATGGGTTTCAGGTTTGCTTGTACAGGTTTCACAGTCATGTGTAATAACATGTTTTGTTGATTCCCTGAGTGAAAGTAAGTGGTGAACACATTCTCTACAGAGAGCACACTTCTGCACATTTAAAGAACAATTACCAGTTAATTGGTGAAGATATTAGAAAATAAATAAAACCCAAAATATGGCTTGTGCAAAACATATCCATATTTTCATTTGTTTCCCCAGTAAATTAGCAGAAACTGAGCACTAAAATTTGCAGGAATAAGCATATTTAAGTTTCTTCCCTGTATAGGATACGTCAAGACAACATAATTTGACAGGTGTTGAAGCATTTGCATATAACTGTATAACAAGTCAACCTAAGTCAGTTGTTCAGATTGTAATTCCAAATACACAACAAAATAAAGTCATTACTTAAATAGTGTTTTAATAAACCAGTTATTTACTCTTACTTGAGTACGATTACTACTTTTACTTATAGTCTAGTAAATGATCAGTACAGTGGCAGTACTCTTAGTATTGTAAGTACTCCTCCCACCCCCTGTCGTGTACCACTAAGTGGATCAATTACTGCCCACATTTCATGCTTACACGTAAGATCATTTGTACTGTTGTCAGTATTGATATCAGCAATTACAGTCATGGAAATATCGATCACCTGTAGCCTCTCAAATGTTCATTGGCGCATCCCATAATTACATGTGAGTAGCTGGGGAAATACCGCCAGATTAACTGGGATATCTCTGCAATTTATGTGTTAGGAAGTCTGATCGATTAAGTCCTGCAGCAGCTGTAAAATTCACACTGACATTTCGAATGACCACTCACTGGAATTAGCGTCTTGATTAAAACAAAGCGGGAGGAAGCGGGGAACGGAGTGCAGTAGAGTGGAGTTAGCATCAGCCGTATGAAAGCTGTTTGTATGTTCATCTACATGTGACCCTTCTGGGATGGGTGGGAGCATCTTACAGTGGTACTTAAACCTTATAGGATTTTCTGAATAGATTTGATCTAAAACTTCATCAGTCCTATAAGTAGAAAGGTCGAACCAAATTAAAGACATGGGACCAGAATCTTAGACTTGGTCATTTATTTATTGAGGAAAATGATTAATAATAATAATAATAATAATAATAATAATAATACATATCCATGAGTCAATTCCAAAAATGTTCACAAACTTTGTACATATATTACAGCACCATTGTACATTTATTTTCTGCTGGTTTTTTTCCAGGTTTCATATAAAAACATTGTTTAAGTCTAATATATGTGTTTACAGGATCTTTACAGCCCTTTATTTTTCCGCTATCTCCCTCACCAACTCTAAAAAACTCAACTTAACTGTGCTGTAGCTGCAGCACAGCCTTACCTCAGTCTCTCAGTGGCTGTAAATGCATGAATGAATCATTAAACAGCACGCTGGGCCAGAATGCTTCCCAGACTTGCATCTTTGTGTGTGTGTGTGTGTTTTATGTATTTTATTTATTTTATTTATTTATTATTTTATTTTTTTGCCTTGTCCCGACTGTAATAGACAGAACGCTGTACAGCCCTTTTGGGCCGAGGCCTTTGCCGCTCCGCAGCTTCTCTGGGCCTCCCCGTGAAGTTGTCCGTATTAAATATGGATGAGTGATTACAGGTGAACCTCGGCCCTGATGATTGGATTCAAAGCTGTGCTGGCAGCCACATCAAGAGGCCTTCTGGGCTATGGTGGAGGCCTGCCCTGCTGGCAGACTATTAAATTCTGCGAGCCGAGCCAAGCAGAGAGGGCCGAGGGGGCCTGAGGAGCCTCCTCCAGACCCCTCCGGCCCGGGACTCTGGAGGACCCGCAGGTTGGAGCTTCACTTCACATCTCTGTTTTGCTTTTCGCAGCTGCAGATAGTCTCTGAGCTCCGCTGACTGTCAAAAGTTTGGGGACCATACCAAATGAGCCAGCTTTCTTTGTCAGTTTGCCATAGTTTAACAAATTAACCCCTTTACTTAATCCCACACTTAATCCCTCACTCACTCTCACAGCTAAACAACTTGCATATCAGCTAATAATGAATAATTCGTAGTAGCTACTGAATTATTCATAGTAGTTGCAGAGTAATTAGCCTTGAGCTTAATAACAAGCAGAAGGGCTTACACAGACAGTTCTTTAGATCTGGTGAATACCTTTGAAAGCTGCGAAACTGCGGGATCTGACGTGGGGGAGTGGGAAACGCTCAGGCTTTCCCTGCCATCAGAAAAGGCATTTAATTTGTAATTTTAGCTCATTTTTATTCAACCCTTAGAACCTCACTGATGACCTCACTGGTTGTGTTTTATTCACATGATTGGCAAAAGTTGATTCTTTTTGTCATAGAGAAATTTGGTAATATGAGTGCTGAAAGATTTTTCTACCGCTCATGGCCAACTTTCAACAGTATAAGCAAATCTAGACTGTATAGGCTCGTTAAAACCACAAACCTTTTCTTTTGGTGTTCGGTTTGTTTGGCACTTTCTTGCACAAGCTAATGAAATCTTGCATTTCACTTCATCAGTGTCATTGCTTTGGTTCCCGTAGCCAATAACTCCCAGTAGACTAAACCTGCAGACTAGCCTCTGCAGACGGAAGAATGAAGCCTCTACTGCCCCCTATAGGCCACCCCTCTAGGTCATCTATAAAGACTGTCGCCACTTACATGTGGTGTGTTTTAAGAGATTTCACTCTCTCTTGGGTGATCATATTTTTATATCTTTTTGATTTCTGAAGATATGTTTCTTCATTTACATCATTAGCAAGTGTGCTAAACTGCATCCTGGGCATTTGCAAATGATGCTAACTTCTTGTTCTATAGATCCATATAGATTCTATAGATGTTCAACACTTACTGGCCCTAGAAATGGATCCACCGTAATTACAAATATAAAGGCAGGGAAGTATGTGCAGAAATGGTTTGGCTCTAAGGGGTTTGGCGTTAATACAGTCACTTTATTTGCTGCATTTAAACCCTATAATATTGGTGTAATACTGTTATTTAATTTGTAGGTTTTGGCTGTAAACCAAATTGTTACCATCTTTTAATATCTGTAGTGTCTAGAAAGAAATAGCAAAGTAAATACTTCAATTGGCGAGACTTTCAAGAGCTGGACAAAAGTCCTTACATAATAATAATAATAATAATAATAATAATAATAAATAGAGCAATTTGATACCGTTGGAAACTCAAGTGCTTCACAGACAGTTGACATCAGTAACAGTGAAATCAAATCGAATTTATCAAATTTGTGTAGGTTACAATGTAGGTTCAACTAAGCGCTGGGTTAAAGAGATACATTATTATATGTTTATTAAAAGTGTGTACTGAGCTCAACTGTCTAATAGAAGTTGGAATTGAGCTCCACATTGGAACTGGAAGCAGAATAACTGAAAGAGTTTCTCCACGTTATCTGTATTTTATAGAAGGTATATGCAGAATGTGCAGATCTAAGATCACGAGTTGGAACATAAACAGAGAGACGTTCTCTGATGTAAGCTGGTGCTAAATTATTTAGTTTTTTTTTTTTTTTTATACAGGAGTGTCATTACATAACATACATAATAAATCACCCACCAACGTAATTAGAAACTGAGAGTTTTGATTAACATTAAGTGGGCAGCTCTATATCAGGGCTCTTTACTAAAATGGCTTTTACAAGCTTAGAATCCAGAATAGGCAAAAAATCATGTGCACCAGTGATAGTGGTAGTGCTTGCATGCTAACAGAAATCCCATAGGGGTGCTTATATGTACATATAAGTGGATTTTTATTTTCTCCTTTTTGGAAATTTTTATAGCTGGAAATGAAGACCTAGATTCAGAAGTCACAGTTTGCCACTTACTTAGCTCTCATCAGCACTGTTTAAAACACCACCATATCACTGTTGTTGGAAAAAAATCTTGTATCACTAAAATGATATCTTTCCCAACAACAACAACAATTCTTAAATTTAATATAATGAGATTTTATTAAAAGTAATTTTGAACCATTTCTGTTGGTCCATTTGTGGTGAAACACTGACATGGTATGAAATTGCCATTGAAATGTTTAGTATATTGTCGCTGTCCAATGAAAAACATGTATCTCTATTTTTGTCGTTTTTCACTTTTATGCATCAACTGAACACAGCAGCTGCTGTTACATTGTATGTAAATTTAATGATGATGGACCAAGTGAAATGGTCTAAAATTGCTTGGAAAAAAAAAAGTCTGGTTCCATTGGCTTTCATTAGAATTAAATGAGGTTTTTAGCCTCTCCTGTAAAGTTGCCATTTTGGAGATACTTGTTTTTTCTTTGGACAGTGACGATATGTAAAATATCATTAAAATGGAGATACATGTCTGGTCCTTACAGCAAAGTTTTATTCTGTTTTTAACAATATTTTGGAAAAGAGCTGCCATCATTTAAGTCATCATTTATTCAAATGTGCTGTATTTTTCCTTGCATAACTGAAAAGTAAAACTGAAAACAAAGAGAAAGGAAATGTCCCCAAATTTTTGACAGGCAGTGCACAGAATCTCATTTGCAGCCATTAGCGACATGGGCTGAGATGCTTATTTCCTTGTGCCGAGGCTCTCTGCCAGATGAATGAGTGCAGGTAGAGAAGCTCTTTTGAAGGTAATTTAGCGTGCCTGAGGGTGGGCTCCAGCAGACCGTATCTGTTGGTTCTGCGGTGCTCCAGTCATTTAAGGAGAAGTGTGTATATGTGTGTGGGTGTGTGAGTGTGAGTGTGTGTGTGGATTAGTAGGGTGGCCTAGCCGTCAGCGAGGAAATCCAGATGGAGGTCACCGCCGGAGAATTCCACAGGCCTGATGTACCGCCCGACAGGGAGACAATGCCTCTTTCCCCCGCCGTGTAAATAACACACATGCTCTTTCCCTCCCACCTCATAAAAATCTGGATGTGTTTAGGCCCCGGACAGCTCGGAGAATGTGAAACGCATGTCTCCCCCTTTCCTCCCCTCTCCTCTCCCTGCGCTCGCTCTCCAGGGACGGGGGGGCACAACAGCACAAATGAGTTTGACAGCAGCCATGCCGAAAAATGGGTCAGGAGGATGACATCCAAGAAGCGGCGGTAGAAGGCAGTGCACGGTGAAAGAAAAGTGCTGCTGGCATCCAGGGGCCATGCCAGTAACCTGAGGTTTTCTGGTAGTTTCCCTGACAAATTACAGAAAAAATATCACAACGTTTCCTTTGGCTTGACTCGGGGAAAGTTCTGGCAGGCCTGCAGCAGAAAGGTTGGGCGTTGCTGTTGCAGTTGCTGTGCACCGAGCTGTGGCTTGCTGTCGTTTCACCCCCCTCTCCGTCACAACGTGTATATGTTTGGAATGGTACAAACAAGTTTTTAAATCCTTCTGGTGTGGCAGGGCTCCATATCCCCCTCAGAAACTTAGCAGCACACTTTTCCTAGCACCATGTGTTTCCAGAATGGACGCTTTTTGTAATGGAGTCGAATAGCGAGCTTGCTTCACAGCGGTGGAATGCAGGGAACGGGGGAGTGAAGGACTGGCATCATCAGAGCCAAGTCTACTACTGATTAAATAATTACACCTGAAGCTGCGAAGATACGAGGGTGACCAGGAAAACGAGCCTGTTATTATCTAACTATGAACTGTGAAGTGAGAAGGATTATTATTATTACTATTATTATTATGATTGTTATTGTTTTATATTAATATCCACTGCTATAATCACATCAACAACAACAACAACTATAATAATAATAATAATAATAATAATAATAATAATAATAATAATGTAGGGCATTTTCAAATTCAAACTTATCTGCTACAACGTTTTTGAACCATAGAATAACCACATTGGATCCCGTATACTGTTTGTAAATAATGTGTAAACTGTATATTATTTGTCCATATATCATTTGTTTATTGCTTGTATATTGTGTATAATGTATATATAGTATATTACAAATGCCTGTATTTATTGTGTATATGTGGAGTCATTGTGTTTATTATGGACTGTCAGTTAGTTATGTGTATATTGGACTGTACTAGAGAGACACAAACTGCCGAAACCAATATCCTTGTGTTTGACTCTGATTCATAGTGTTAAGGTTCTGAAGGCTTAAGGGAACCTTCACACACACTCAAAAAAAATTATAAGTTATATGACTTGTAACAGTTGTGGGCCCATCTTGGTGCTATATAGAACCATTTTCTTAAAGGTTCCCTATATAACCACATATAACAGGTTCTCCATCCTAAAGAAAAACACATTGAAATATCCAAAGCAGGGGTCGCACCACAGTTCATGAAGTGGTGGGGTAAAATGTGTTGTTTCTGAAAACGCATAGGTGACTGAGTGGCAATATGGAACTAGGCCACTGACCGAGTAACTCAAACCATCTTTTGGCACCACACTTCATAAAGTGGTGGGGTAAAATGTGTTGTTTCTGAAAATGCATAGGTGACTGAGTGGCAATATGGAACTAGGCCACTGACCAAGTAACTCAAACCATCTTTCATGCCATGCTAATAGTATAAACCTTATAAACCCTATAACCCTATAAAAATAAAATCTAAAACAGAGATGCTCAGAGATGGAGATAGAGAGCATCATCACAAAACAAAGTAATGATAATAAACCTTGCTTGCCGTCTGCTTCTTCATGATTGGTCTACCAATTTGATTTCATTTCAACTGAGTTGGTGATGCTTGGTCACAAATACATTCTGCAATACATGTGCTGCAATGTGCTAATGATGCATGTGCTAATACTTTATTGATTGTCTGTCATTATTATAAGCAGCTCATGCTGCAGGAACTGGAAGACTGCAAGCCTGTAAAGAGTAAACTGTCAAAGCAGGCAGATTATGCGGACTCTACAGCACTGGTGTACACTGAGAACAGCAGCCTCCAGCCTTGAATTCTCTCATTTGGTGGCCACCATTATTAAAATGCATTCCCGCCAGCAAAGAACTCAAGCAGGGGTCACCGGTCCACGGTTCAGTGGTGGACCTGAATATGGGTGGAATGTTCACATGTCAAGCCAGACTGAACTAAAGAAACAGTTTGATAGGTCCTCACCGAAGACGGCAAGTGTGACGGTGACGTCAGTTTAGCAACATAGCAGTGCAATATAATAAAACTGACATTTTCCAAGCTCAAACTTTGACCCGGTACCTTAGTTTTTTACTTGATTAGGGAGCTGAAGCACTGAACACAAACTCATGAAGGCTTTACTGTTTGGGAAATGTCCCGCCTCCCAGCTTAAACAGAGATTCTGATTGGTTCTGCTAATGAGATTCAGTCTCTCTGCTCATGTCTATTGGTCAGTGCACCATGCATATTTCTTCATGAGCTAAGCATCCTGAACTCAATCAGAAAATGGTGGGTCGTGGTCCCAGTGCTCCAAAAATTGGTAGGTCAAATGCCCACTAGCTGCCGTGGTTCCAGTGGCCCAAATGGCCATTTATCATGATTTTACACATGATCTTTGCTAAAGAAGCCTTGAAGAACCACTTTTTAAACAGTGTAATGCAGAGGTTCTACACTCTAGTGCTATATAGTACCAGTAGCTCTGATTTGTAACAATAATAGAACCAGTGTTGGTGCTATATCAAACTTTTTAAAGGTTCCCTAAAGAAGAAAAAACAGGCATTCTGTTAAAGAGAAGAACCATTCAACCACATGCAGTTCTATATATACCCATTGCCATTTACTAAAGAACTCTGACAAACCTTTATTTTAAAGGGTGTATACCAATTTAATCTAGAACCTTTACATGATGTGAACATTCTTTAAGTGCTTCACATAAGAAATGGTTCTTCGCGTTCACACCATCCATTGGAATATTGATTCTTCTGTCGCTCCAAATGACCTTATTTGCCACTTTGATTTTTAAGAGTGCAGTTGAGCTTCGCTGGCTTCTAGATGGAACTAAAGAATGGAATCAATTTTGCGTGAAGAAGGAAAAAGAAAAGGATGAATTATGAGACAGAGCAGATGAATTGTTAAAACGAAATGTCAGAATAGTCCTTTTCCCAGTCGAAGAGACAGAAACAGAAAATGTGGGCACATGAATTAAAGAACTGGAGCAGCCACGATGGGAAAATACGGAGCTGACAGAGATATTATGAACTCCTAAAGTAAGGATTAAGATACAGCGACTCGACTGAGATAGCACGCGCTGAAAAATGGCGGCCAGAAGAAGAAGAAGAAGAAAAAGATGGGGGGAAAAAAAAAGCAACACCTGCTTGGAATTAATATAGCTGACATGCAGCATCTCGAGTATGCTCGCCCCCTTCCAGCTGCTCCTCATCCATTCCTGTAATCGCAGCCCTGCTAGATACATCATTCCCTATTTCACTTTGGACATGTCTTCACCGTTCCCTCGTTCATTTCTCTGACATCCTCTCTCTTCATCGTTCGGGGTGGCTTTTTTCCGCTGCCGTCTTCAGAGGCCGCAAGGTGTGATCCTGCTCTGCTGGAACAAATGGTGTTTTATAGGGCCCGTGGCGTGCTGCATATATGGCCTTCAGCATGGCTGTCGGAAAGCTTCCACGGACTAAAGTTTTTGTTCTAGCATGGCTCTTTGAGCTCTGTTCCCTTAGATTGCGAAGAACGTTTCCTTCTGTTGCTTCAACATGTTTTACAAACCGTAAATGACAGTAAGCGTCAGATCAAAGACGGAATTGATGGTTGGGAGTTGAATGTGTGACCAGTTAAACGTGGGAAGACAGTGCTGTGTTTACTTACAGCTGCTGTTTCAGAATACTGGGTGACATGCCTCAATAGAAGTCATTCACTTCAAGCTGTGGTACAGTACAAATGTCATTACGTTCACTGACAAATGACGTTAGAGCACTTTAAGTGTTGCGTCATTACCCTCCAGAGACAGTATTATGCCGAAATTATTATTATTATCATTATTATTTTTATTATTAGTAGTAGTAGTAGTAGTAGTAGTAGTAGTAGAAGTACTACACATAAATACTAGCCCTAGTTGTGTGATTTGGCCCCTGTCTGAAAACCTTGGAAGTGCCGTAGTTCGTGCTGACACAGTGTCATGCTGCATTTACATCAGAGGGAAAGGTGGCCCACATTCTCACTTAGCTCTCTTTCAAACGCTGTCTGCCAGTAACATCAAATCCAGTTTATAGAAGGCCACTTCCATATTTCTTCCATTATACCAAAAACATGAATGTGAAATGCGAGAGGGTGCAAGAGTTCTCAAACTGCCCAATACAAGAAATTAAAAGTTTTAATCCGTTTATTGCAAAGTGTCTAGTAATTTTGGAATGATGTGTTCCATTATATACATATTATAACATAATTTGTAATGGAGGTTGATATAACAAGACTATTTTCTCCCATCAGTTTTGGACCAATTCTATTTGTCTGTCCATTCAGAAAATTGAAAGTATAACTAGAGCTTTTAAACTGTGCAAACAAATATATATTAGAGATGGCAATATGGCAACATATAAAACTGTGATACATCAAGAGCATACGTGGTATACTTTATACAGCAGCTACAAGGCTTCCTGGGTCGGCACTTGAGCATCTCTCGGTTGCAGCTACGAGGTCATCTGGGCTGTCCCCTTGTGCCACAGTACACCAAAACTACAGGGACCCAACGCTACCTCCTCACCTCACCCCCTACGACTAGGGACTCATTCAGGTTATGAGGCTTCCCTGGCTGGCAGCGTGTGGAAAACTGCACTGTAGTTACCGTGGCTGAGAGATAAAAGTTTTTTTGTCCAACAAAATATACATTAGTGGTGACAATATGGCAGAAATATAATACTGTGATACATAAAGAGTATATGTGGTATATCAGGATATGTACTATTTCAGACATCTGTTGAACTGTAACTATAAGCCTGTAAGTGCAAGCCTGGAGTCTTTAAGATCACCAACACCACCCATTTAGTTGAGTGTGTCTAAACTTTTGACTGGCACTGTATATACATATATATATATATATAAACAGTAAATATTTAACTATGTATATGTATGTTTTGCATTGTTTGTGAGCATGTTTTCATGTCTTTCCACTTGCTGAAAAGTTTGCCACCACATTGACTAGCAGCCAAGAGTATCCATCCCCCCATGGCTCAGAGACTTTCTGGGTCGACCGCTTGAGCGATGCTGCACAGTTATGAGACTTCCTGGCCTGGCAGCTTGATTGAGTCTACACTGTAGCCGCACGACGTACTGGAACAGTCACTTGTACAACTTTATACAGCAGCTACAAGGCTTCCTGGGTCGGCACTTGAGCATCTCTCCATTGCAGTTAATAGGTCACCTGGGCTGTCCCCTTGTGCCACGGTACACCAAAACTACAGGGATTCCTGACCCAACACTACCTCCTCACCTCACCCCTTACGACTAGGGACTCTTTCAGGTTATGAGGCAGTGCTACCCCCTCACAACCCCCCACAACCCCCCCACCCCCAGACTACAGAGTCTTTCAGGCTACGAGGCTTCCCCGGCTGGCCACATGTAGTTGTGGTTGCACTGTAGTTACCCTGAAGGGGACCTTCCTCCATGGCTAAGGGCTATTACTGTGTGACGAGGGATTCTATGGCATAGTCTGGAGAGTATGTGCTGTGCTGTGGTGTTCTTTATTGTTGATTATGTATTTTGTACTTCTCTAATATTCAGAAAAAATGAAGCTTATTATTATTAGAGAAGGATGCTAGCATCACAGCTACTGACTGCTGGTTGGTGAGCTGATTAGAATCAGAATCAGAATCTTTATTTCGCCAAGTATGTCACACATAGAAGGACTAATATGTACATGGATATTCTATCCATAGAGTCTGAGCAGACATATAGAGTATTATTTACAGAATCTGTACAGTTGTGCAAATTATTGAGAGTTACAAAGGAGTTACTGTAATACAGTGAGATTCAGTTCAAGTATGAATCAAGTATGAATAGTACGAAGTAGTTGAATTTAGCTCAGCACTCACTGACATTATGAA
>CM067482.1:6019225-6050178 GCA_034552555.1 Semaprochilodus insignis
AGCTGGCTCACTCACTGTTGTGGTGACAAATGGGGAAGTAAAGTTGACAATTCATTACAATTAAAATTGTAAAATATTATACTGAAGATCAGAAAAGCACTGACAACATTAATACATTTTCTGGGATAATTGTATAATAGAATTTGAAACCTGCATAATTCCTGCTATGCACTACTTCACCTACATCCGAGAATGAGAGCCAACTCTGCTTCAAGAAGATGCCTACATATTGGCACTGTTGGAAGAAAACCCTGTATCTCTAATAAATAATAACCTTTATAGGAGAAAAAAAAGCATTAATAACTTTCATTCTAAGTTCATATATAAACATATTATTGTAAGTCAATTTTGATTTTTTTTTATTTGTCATGAAATGTTGTCAGGTAACTGCAGTGACACAATGTAAAAGCAGCTGGTGTTTTCAAAATATGTAAAAAAAAAAAAATAAATAAAATAATAATAATAATAAATTACAAAATTTGAGATCTTCTTCTTCTGATACCGACTACATGTAATTAGTCCACCCCAGTTTGGTAATCAGAGTTGGGGAATGCAATCAGGAAGTCAAGGTTTATTAAGATGGGAGCTGCCACCCTGCGCCACTCATATAGCCTAGTGCAGGGGGGAACGTGCGGGTGTGCATGTGAGAGGGGGCATGAGCAGTACCTGCCCAAATCTGCTGAACCATTCCATGATGTGGTGGGATGAATACCACCATTTTTTAAAAAGCCTTCTACGTGTTCCTCATGGAAGCTCCAACTGATGGGCCATGCTACATTACCTCGAGTACCTGTACTGTCAGCTTCCTAACATCCTGCCGGGTTGGACATAGAACAGTTTAATTGTATACTTGTCATGCTGTAGCGCTAACCTGTCAGTAAGACGGCGTGTCGTAATAACAGTGAGCTGTTTCTTATTATTTTTTTTTTTTTTTTTTTTTTTACGAGAATGCGGCCCTTCAAGTGAACAAGACTCTAATTATGCTGCCTTGTGAAACTCCCTTAATGAGCTCTCTGAAGGCGCTCTCAGCCTATGGTTGCTAACGAGGCGCACAGCGCATCAATATTACAGCAAGAGCTTCTTCTTAGCACCCTCTTTCAACCGGCTCTTGTGTACGTCTGCAGCGCTGGTATGTAGAGTAATTGGGTTACAGTCTTAGGAGCACTCGATGCTATATGCTGTAGCGCGTCTCTCCACGCTGAGATTTCACAGCAAAAGCACCTTCAGGGGGTGAAAAAAGCCCCGTAATGCTCTCCCACTGGTGCCATTGAGGTGTTGAGGGTTCGCAGTGCAAAACTGCTGTTTTCCATTCGACTCTAGTTCCACTTAGCATGCAGTTTTCCACCTTAACTGTTTAATTGCCCCTATGCAGTGCACTGTTACAGCTGGGTATACAGTTGCGTGTCGTGGTCATGTGGGCTGCTAGCTTTGACTGAACCATAAAGCATTGTGGTAAACTTTGTATAAATACCCACCAGGATTGATCCCGTTCATGTGGTTACCCTGCAAGCATTTAGCCTTGAGCTCACGGGTCTCTCTGCTGGTTTGCAATTGGTGTCGACACTATGCAGAATGAGCTAATGTGATCATAATTCGTGTTGGGCCAGTCCCTCTGGCCTGCCAAAACACTAGCCTCGTTCCCCGAGCTACATCCCCGCACATGACAAATTGACGGCTAATTAAATAGCGGTGGGTGTTCGGCTGCGCGGCTCTTGCGGTCGGCTCCGCATATCTGAAGCGTTACCTTTATTTCCTGTTCAACGGTAAGCACCGCGACGGCCCCACAAATGGGTTTAATTAGGCCGGCCCTAATGCAATTCAAACACGTGCATTGTTAGCCAACACTTGGCAGGCCTCGGCCGTCTCTGCCTCATGTAGGCTTCATGCTGGTTATCGGTCCTGGAGAGGCGGAGAGGAGGGAATAGATGGATTCGATTTACTGCAGGTTCGTCTCAGGGAGCCAAAAATATGGAGACATATGGAGAAGCCCTTTTCACTCCTCAGCGGACAGTAAAGGAATGCATGATGAACCGTGTACTGTGCAGAGGCAAGGAGAGAATAACTTACAGCATGACCTGAATACTATCAAAAACTGAACTGTGATTGTGGATCATCCACTATGGGTTATTTCCATGCAAGAGTTGATTCTTAAATTAGTCTGTGCTATATATGACTACATATGAATTCCAAAATACTGTATATGGACTGTTCTGCTGAATTTGTTTAAACTGCGGTTCCACCAGACTATTAAACTATTTAAAAAACTATTTAAAAGTAGTTCAAAGTACTTTTAAAACTGTTCAAAAGTTTTCTAATTGTTCAAAGGTGGAAGCCGCCACCCTGCGCCACTTATATAGCCCACTACATTTAGGGAACGTGTGGATGTGCATGTGAAAAGGGGCATGAGCAGTTCCAAAATCTGCTGAACCATTCCATGATGTGGTGGGATGAATACCACCAATTGCAAAAAGCCTTCTACATGTTCTCCATGGAAGCTCCAACCGATGGGCCATGCTATATTACCTTGAGTACCCGTACTGTCAGCTTTCTAACATCCTGCCGGGTTGGATATAGAACAGTTCAATTGTATACTTGTCTGTGGCTTATCGTTTTGATTTATTTAAACCCAAAGCATTTATTCAGAAAGTAATAAAATAAATATACAAAAATCATTATTTGTAGGTTTTGTTACTGGGAAGTGTGTGTCCTAAACCCAAACCCCTTTATTTACACTTGTAAAAATTATACTAACTTATAAACAATTCATAATATATATTTTTTCTATGCTAAAGATGAAATAACATTTATAATTAAAAATAAAACTAATAAAAAAAATAAATAAATAAAATTAAAATTCCTGTCCCATGTTTTCAAGTCACTACCAAAGTACAAAGACTTTTAACTCATAGGCGGAGTTATCTCATAACTCCTCATTTAGCCATGCCCCATTTTAGAACAGGAAGACTGCTTCCCTGACCACATGGTGAGCAGTTAAATCCCATTGTTCCCATCAAGTATGTGCCCCAAAGCCTGAAATTCAGTGTGTAACATTAGGAATTGTCACTACTGAAACATATTGAAACATATGTTCTACAATTTAGTAAAACTTTTATTGATTGATTTTTAGGATTTCATGTGTGCACGACTACTGCACTAGTCAAGTACTGGCTAGTGTTTTTGAGTTCTGCTGAAAATGAGCTAAAACTGTCAATATACATACCCATACAGTCCCTACTGAAGCATGAAGAGTTCGGCTTCAGTTGAGGGGTGGGACACTTGCCAAGACATATGGCATCAGCAAACAATGCGGCACAACGCCATACTGAGAGGCACTCTCTCTGTATGTGTAACTTAATAAATATTGCTCATATCAGTCTAAATCTAGCATCATTTATTGTTCCTGGTAACCTTTATCTTCCTTCCCAATAGCATTACAAACTGACACTTCCTTCTGGGTGCAACTATTCTTTTAATGAGTGTATTTTCTGTTGTTCTTTTTAACATATGTTCTACAATTAGGTACATTTTTGATTGTTTCACTGAAAATATATGGATTTCATGTGTGTACAACTACTGCGCTAATGAAGTACTGGCTAGCATTTTTGAGTTCTGCTGAAAATGAGCTAAAACTATCAATGTACATACCCATACAGTCCCTACTGAAACATTTGGGAAAGTTTTCCTCTTCAACTGAGGGGTGGGACACTTCCCAAACAACAAAACCTCATTTTGTGTTCACTGAGAGGACGTCTCATGGTTCCTGTTTGTGGCTTCACAAACAAAGCAATTGCCTCTTTTATTTGAAAAGAGAGAGACTTTCCCCATAAACAGACGCCAAGTTGAGTTTAGCCATCTCAGATCACATTCTTGTTTAACCGGTGGACTGTCTCCTCCTTTTTATTGTACGGACTTCACATGCAGAACCCAGCAAACCTGCAGGTTCAAAATATCCACTGACCCTGACTATGAATGGGTTCGCTGGGAGATGTTATATATTGTATTATAGCCATGCTGCCATAGATGCAGTGTGTTGAAGGTTAGTTTATCAGTTAGTGGACGAGTTGCCTTTTGTCAGCCATGGTTCAAATAGCACTTATGAACCGATACATTTTGCTCCACCACTTCTGGAGGTGTGGCGACACTCCTGAATGAAGAAGTCTGACCGTAGGACTTGCTAATGGTGATTCCAGTGCCGCACTACATTTACTTCAGCTCAACAGATTGTTGGAGTAGGTGAAGTTCAGTCAGAATGTACGCTCATCATCAAAAGAAGAGTTGTACACATAGCTGCACCCAGAAGGAATCAACCGACAGGAATGAAACTTGGTGGGTAGTTTTGACATTGTACGACATGCAAATGATGTAAGTTTCACGCTCGACTGCACATGGGACAGAGGCAAAGATGGGCCTTTATGCCTGTATCTGTCTGACCCAACAGCCGCAATTACGGACATTTAGCGAGCAGTGATGCCATCCATGGGTCATCCTGTTAGCGCCAGCACCATTGTCAGACGGCTGCATGACCCAGGACTACATGCACGCAGACCGTTGCAACGACTGCCCTTAACACTATGTCAACATCACCAAAGACTGCTATGGTGTCGTGCCAGACTGTCATGGAGTGACTCATAATGACAGTGGGTCATCTTCAGTGACGAGTCCCTTGTGTCTAGGTGGAGACGACCAATGAATGTGGGAGGCACCGTCGTCAGCGCCAAGATGAACAGTTTATTGTCACGCATCACACGTCCAGAAGACCTGGTGTCACTCCAGCTCCATCCCTACCGCACAGTCTGCAGGAACTGTGTGGGAATATTCATGGGATGGATTATCACAGGACACCATTAGGAACCTCTACAACTCCATACCGAGTTGTCTGGCATGTTGCGTTAGCAACACATGGCCGCCCAATGCCATACTGAGAGACACTACTTCTGCATGTGTAGCTCAATAAATATTGGTCAATAAATAATAGTGTAAATTTATCATCATTTATTGTTCCTGGTATCCTTTATTTTCCTTCCCAATAGTACTGCAATCCCACACTTCCTTCTGGGTGCAACTATTCTTTAAATGATGAGTGCACTTTCTGGTATGGTGGTAAAATGGAGTTACTCTGCCTCCCAATGCAAAACTAATCCCATACCAATGGTAAATGTTCTCAGGGTTTTTATCCTGCCAGCATAGACAATTCCCACCAGCGGCCTAGCTGGAGAAAGAGCGTAGAGTCTTGCGCTGAGACTGAAGCCCATCCTGATCTGCTTTTACAGGCCGAGCCTGAACTCATTATCTGAAACATGGACATCTACTTGTTTTCACATCTGTGACGTCAAGTAAACGATTGCCAGCAAGTCTCGTCCAAATGTGAGACCACAGGCAGCAGACATCAGAGTTTCCAACAGCGTTTTGACCCACTTGTTAAAGCAGAACCACTCGCATGGTTCATTTTCCTTTACACCACTTGTCACGCTTTCAAAGTAAATATCATATAAAGGGTCTGGGAACGTCGTCCCTGTTCACCAAACGTGCACATACGTGTAGACGCCGGCGGCCCCCAAGACACAAGGGCTAAACCATGCCTTGCCCGTCGCTAAGGTTAATTAAATATCAGGAAACCATTCCATCCTTGCCAAGATTGTGTCACCTCAGGTATGTCTCCATTTAAACCGCCTTCCGTCCCCCCCTCCCCCCTTTCCGACTGGGCTCCTGGCACGGAGTCAGGACGCTCTCATTCGCCGCATAATCCCACTGACAGCACCGCAGACATGTTAATGAGAGCAGACAGCAGAGACGCACACTGCTCATCAGCTTGGGGAATCGGTGCATTAGTGCCCGTCGCCGGGCCCAGCGCGAGTGTTTAATGCTAACGCCGGCATGTGTGTTTTACACGGAAGACCCGGCGGGGTCTTCACAGATGTTGGCTGCTGGTTTCCGTGCTGAGAGATGTGCTGCGATATGATGAACCTGAAAAAAATGGGAGCGTTCATTCATAAACCATCCCAGCTATCATCTCTCTCCGTCCTCGCCTGTTTGCATGTGCCCGCAAGGCGATTCAAACAAGGAGCAATCATAACCTGTTACCCGTCATAAATTTCACTGTCACTTCATTTAATGGCCGATCATCGCAGCAGTGTTATTAAATTCATGGTCTGAATCTAAAGCCCCTGCTTTCATTAAAAGGCCTGATTCCTGTCACCACCACTGTAAAGGAATCCATGTCTACACGTCAGGTGCTTTTAAAAAAGGGGGACTGTTTTTTTTCCCCTACCTTTCCATAATTCAGTTATCGAGATGTACACAAATTTAATGGTTTAATGTGAAATTGACTGGCCTGGATTTCCCTATGGTGGTGGTGACAGGAATGTCTACGATGCAAATATGCTCATTTTATTTACTCTGAAAAGTGGCCAATAAGCCTACACGTCAGGCCCAGGCACAGATGTTTCATGGGGCAGGGGCTCAAGGAGGAAAGAGGGAAACATGATCAATGAATGAAGCTGCCAGCAATGAAAGCCATGGCATACCTCACTGGGCCATTTAATCACTATAGAGTGTTTATTATAAACAGTGTGTAAAATGCCCCCTGGCATTCAGGGGGTCCCACGCTGGCTAACTACTCCAGCATTGGCTGGCTGCCATCTTAGCACCTTTCCCTAGCTCTGTTGATGCTAGATTCAATGGCAGCAAAATTCTGCTTTTGAAAAATGTCTTATTCATAGTTTCAGAATGCAGTCTTCCAAACATTCACTAAGACTCCACAGAGTCTTGCATAAATCCCTGTTTTACAATAATTTGCTGTAGCAAGTTGTTAACACCCCTTACTACCAACATGACCAAAAACTTGACTAATAAAGAATGTAGATTTAATGGCCTTTATGTACAAACTACTCCACCAACCTACCAGTACCTCATTTACATATAATTTACATGAATCATACCCTTATTTATGCAAATATTTGAGTGGAGAGCCAATAAAATGACAGTGTTTTAGCAACTTAAGAGTCAATGGCTTGAGTTTTTGCTCCCCCAACTGACTAGACTTTATAGTGCTAAAATTATGATGACTGGAAAGAATAAAATATTTAATAAACATCTTTTTTAAGATGGTAGAATGAACTGATTGTGCAGTTTGATTATTTTCCTGAAATACCAGATTTAATGCTGTATTATTGCAGTGTATGACATCATTCTGTGCTAGTGTTTGGAATTGTTTATTTTGTGGGTGGAGTCAATAGTATTAAACAAAGAACAATGTAGTATGACTTTAAATAGAACATGGAATTGTTGCAGCATTTGTTTGTACCAATGTACATGTAAAACAGATGCATCCACGTCATATTGTCATGTGCACAAGTTATTAGTGTTACAGATGATGCTGATTAATAGCATTGTTCACTTTACCAATCAAGTTGTTAAATTATTATGCTCAAATTAACATGCACACGTCCCAGACATGAATTTGACTGTATTTTTGTGAACTCATTTTGGATCAAATTTGACTGTGAAATCTGGTAAATATGGACCAATATGTTTGGTTGTAGTTGAAAATAACCACTTTATGCAAAGTGTTACTTCATTCTTCCCGGAGCTGTGGTGATGCGTGACATGTTGGAGTTACTGAGGAGGACCACAGGGGGCCTTGCACCAAAGGGGGCGCTCAAGAGTGATAGATCTCATAGGACCCAAACGAAAAATGAGCTCTGTTCCCAAAACGACACTGAACCTCGTCTCACTGAAACAGGGCAACGTTTTTTGGGACTATTTTGCCAAGCGCCAGACTGCATATCCCGCTCCACCATGAGTAAATATGAATAGATATGTTTTAGACCAAAATCTTATCTTCAAACTTTCATATGACGATATCCCAAACATCAGGCAGGGTATAGCTATCACATGTGAGGTAGCTTTTGGGCATTAAACTCTTTAGAAATCTGGTTCCCATCACCACCACTGTGAACAAATTTAGAAGTCTAGGCTGAAGCATTTTGCCTCAAACCACTCTGGAAAACGTTGTTTACGTCTTAACCCTCTAATTATTCAGATGGAGAAGTGGAATTCCCCTTTAAAGCTGAGCTGGTCTGAGCAGGATGGGCTGCAATGTTGAGCAATGAATTATTAAACAGTCGTTTAACCCTTTCCTCATCAGTTCAGGTGCACAGCTCTGCTTTTTTTTCTGTCGGTAACAATCGCATTTGCATGGTCTGGTACAACCTGTGCATTTCCGACAAGGAGGCCATGCATGAGCGGAAAGGAATTCATTGCATTTTCCACAGCTGCCGTGTTCATAATGTATGAGCGACAAAGACAGATACTGCACTGTGACTCCTGCAGACTCCTTTTACAGTGGTAATAATCCCCTCCGTTTTTCTCTCTCTTGTGCAATGCTGGTCGGATTTGCACAAACAAAGCCCCCAACAGGCGTAATTGTATTACGTATCAAGAACGCTCAGTCACACGAGACATCACGGCATTCATTTACATACAGATATGAGGAGCAGCAGCAGCTCTAAATCCGATCCCCCACATCTTTCCGTCTGCTACCGACCCCGGGAGCGTCCTCTTGCATTCTAACGGGAGTTATCTCAGCGTACGATTCATCAGAATACAGCATATTACATACACCCCCAGAGTCAGTCCCAGATACAGCACCAATGTGGGCTTAAGATCACTGGGATATATTCAAACATGCACTGGACACTCCAATTAGTTTGAGACGCTATTGTCCATGCATGCTACAAGTACAACACAGTTGGGTTTTTTCTTGGGCCGGGGAGAGGGGTTTGAGGGGTGGGGGTTAAGCTGTAATTTCCCTTTAAGAGGAGCTGAGAAAACAAGAGCCAAGCAAGCAGTGAGGAAAGTTTGTTTATTACAGTCATAAAATTAAATAAAAATCATCCCCTCCGACAGAACATAGCTGAGAATAACTCAATTCCATTTTTCCCCCCTTACCTCTCAAAAGGGGCAGAGGCAGGTCAAGGAAATCGTTTCAGTGAATTATCAAGCCATTTTATCCTATTAGAACTCTAAAAATCAGGTTTAGCAGATCCCAAACTCCTGATGCATCCACACGATGTGACAATGGCCTTAAAAAATAGCCATTTGACTTCCATCATTACTGCGGCTGTTCTAATATCCGAATATAGCCCACCGCACGATGACTGTAGAACTTTTAATCAAGCCTTAATGTAAGCACACCAGAGTCTATATATAGTGCTCATGAATACCACAATTTCTAGATGCCTTTGGCATTTTTAAAAGCCCCCTTCGCTCACTCTCATTCTCTCTCTCTCTCGTTTAGTAACTGGCGTGCTGGTACACAATCACATTCTCACCAAGCACCAAATGGTGGAGAACAAATTCTCTAATCTTCACTAATTGTGTTTCTGGCAATGGCAATGTATTAGTGTTGAGTTTTCCCTTCCAGAACAGGGTTCCCTCACTGTCGACGGCTTAATGCGAGTCCAGAATGCAGGATTTAATAGACACTTCCACAGAGCTCTCCCGCAATGCTTTATATCTAAACTGAAAAGCTGTTTCACATTAACCTGTAATTGCCGTGCGCTATATATTCCCCATGCGTCCGCTGTTTAGTTACAAAGTCTCGCTGATTCATGCAGGCTCAAGCTCTGTTCCACCATCCGAGTCAATTCAAAGCAGTTGAGTTCAATTTATTTATGTAGCGCTTTAACAGGAGTCATTGTCACTGAGCAGCTTTCCAGAAATGCGGGTCAATAAGGTCACATCAATGAAAAAAACATTGATGCAGTGATTTTATGTAATTCATGTGTTTTCAGCAAAACAATAGGATGTATTACATTGAAAGAATGCCATATTTCCATTGACCTAAATTTGGAGTTGACTGTGTTTGTAACAATCTGACCAACTCAGAAGTTACATGTTGATGTAATAGGTTTTATCCATGTGGAAACGGTGTAAAAATGTATTTTATATGTTATATATAATTTTTTTCTGAAGGTCCACTTTCATCAGATATTTTGAAAGAACTATATATATATATATACATATTCACAGTTCTCCTTATGTTTATCTTAATGCTTTATTTTAGAATAAAAATAAAGACATCAAACTATAAAATAGCACTTTACAGGTGGATGCTGATATAACAAGATTAAGACAAAAAGAGATAAAGATTTTTTTCTGTGCAACTAAATATGTAATAGAGATGACGATATAGCAGACATATAATACTGTGGTACATCAAGAGTATATGTGGTATATCAGGATATGTATTGTTTCAGAAATCTCATCAGTTGGAGCTGTTAAATGTAAGTCTGTAGACTCTTTAACATAATCAGACCAGTGTACACACACACACACACACACACACACACACAGATATATATATATATATATAAACAGTTTGAAAGTAGATGTTTCCCTTTTTTACATTCATTTACATTATATGGTGTAAATTTCATGATGATTGGACCAAAAGAAATCACCCATAATAACTTAAAAGGTCAGATTCCACTGATTTACATTAAAAGTATTATAGGTTATTTTCCATTTCTTGAGCTTTTGTTTGTTTTTCTTTTCTTTTCTTTTTTAAAGTGAAGGTTATATGCAAAAGCTTTCATTACCTCATGCTCATGTTCTTTAAAAAGGTTCTTTATACTTGCATCTCACTCATGGACATGCATATTTTAGAGTACTAAAACTGGTTCCTCTACGTGTAGCATGTGACAGTTTGTGTAGTGATTTATTTCTAATTTTTGCATGACTGACAACTTAAAGAATGACCTTTTTGTAGGTGAGAATTGTGTTTTATCAGACTAAAAATTAAGTATCCCAGTTATCTGTGATGGTTGGCTCAAAAAATGACTTGAATTCTATAAAAAATCCAAGGAATGAGTTCACCACAAATATAACTAATATTATTGTAGGATGATTAAACTGGGGGATATTTTGAGTCTTCTGGTTTGTCTCATGCTTCCATACTCCATCCTTGACTAATGCTGCCGCTTACATGTGGGTTGGACCTGTTACATATGGCATCACTCCACAGAACTCTTTTTGGTAGCTTTATTTTTATAACTGAAGGCATCACTTTTTTGTGATGGCAGAAATAACACTTGAACAACGAGTGAAAAGAACCAAGACTTGAAAGTAACACCCCCCACACCCCCGCCAAGAGCAAAAGAAAGAAACACTAAAAGGGAACCAACAGGCAGATGAAAAAAATCTGTGTGCACATGAAGAAGCAATACTGAGAGGAGCCAAGACCCAAAACGAGACGCTCAGTGAGAGCATGAGGAAGAAATACTGAGAGGAACTGAGACCCAAATCGAGAAGGTCCCTAAGAGCAAGAGAAAGAGATACTGAGAGGAACCGAGACCCAAAATGAGAAGCTCCCTAAGAGCATGAGGACAAATACTGAGAAGAACCAAAATTCAAAACGAGAAGCTCCCTAAGTGTGTGAGGAAGAAATACTGAGAGGAACCGAGACCCAAAATGAGAAGCTCAATGAGAGCATGAGGAAGAAATACTGAGAGGAACTGAGACCCAAATCGAGAAGGTCCCTAAGAGCAAGAGAAAGAGATACTGAGAGGAACCGAGACCCAAAATGAGAAGCTCCCTAAGAGCATGAGGACAAATACTGAGAAGAACCAAAATTCAAAACGAGAAGCTCCCTAAGTGCGTGAGGAAGAAATACTGAGAGGAACCGAGACCCAAAATGAGAAGCTCAATGAGAGCATGAGGAAGAAATACTGAGAGGAACTGAGACCCAAACCGAGAAGGTCCCTAAGAGCAAGAGAAAGAGATACTGAGAGGAACCGAAACCCAAAATTTGGAGCTCCCTAACAGCAGAAGGAAGCAATAATAAGAGGAACCGAGACCCAAAACGAGAAGCTCCCTAACAGCAGAAGGAAGCAATACTGAGAGGGACCGAGACCCAAAACGAGAAGCTCCCTAACAGCATGAGGATGAAATACTGAGAGGAACCGAGACCCAAAACGAGAAGCTCCCTAACAGCATGAGGATGAAATACTGAGAGGGACTGAGACCCAAAACAAGAAGCTCCCTAAGAGTAGAAGGAAGCAATAATAAGAGGAACGGAGACCCAAAACGAGAAGCTCCCTAACAGCATGAGGATGAAATACTGAGAGGAACCGAGACCCAAAACGAGAAGCTCCCTAACAGCATGAGGATGAAATACTGAGAGGAACCAAGACCCAAAACGAGAAGCTCCCTAACAGCATGAGGATGAAATACTGAGAGGAACCAAGAGGAACCCTCCTTCCTCTGGGCCACATTGGAAAGATAGCAACAATATCTTCTGCGTTGTCTGTTACTTGTCCCTTGTTTCACATGTGTAGAACTTCTGTTTCACGTGAGTAAAGCTCCTCAATCAAGCGCACCCCCTTGTCCAAGCCTTCCACAAGTGAACCTGCTGATATGAAATGTGAAGAACTTTCAGCAACACGTGAACACACCTGAAGTCTTACGTGTCATCAATTAATTGTGGGTGCTTCCCTTCTGCATACATGAGCTATACTCCGCTGTCTCCGTGCTCGACCGGTACGTTATAGATGCGCTTTGCAGCTGTTGTACATCTGCCCCTCGCGTTCCAACGTGCATTTCATCACTCGTGCATCGTATCATTTAGACCAAGGATGTGCTCTTTCCACCCCCAGACTTCTCCTCTATGTCTGCATTTAAAATGGGATATTTATGTTCCAAGAAGAAATGAAGAACAGACTGTTGGTTTCGCTCCCCAGGGACCAGAAGTCTTTTCCAGAAGAAAGTTCTGCATTCAGTGGATGCCAGCAATTTACATAAACACATGAATAATTCTGAGCTTTTTGTTAAAAAAAAAAAAAAAGGGAGTTTTTTTTCCCAACACAAAGCCACAGCTGTGGACTGTTAGAGCATGCTGCACATAGGTAATAAGTGTGAAGGCAGAGTGTCTATTTCTCCTTTCCTCGTGTGGCCCCCCCTCATGTGAAACATTCAAACGGCCGCCGACATGTTACTTCTGATTGTTGGTGATGAATAAATTGGTACCTCAGTGGCTGGGTGGGGTGGGCTGGGGAGGGGTGGTAGTGGAGTGGCTGGCCGTTTTGGAATCAACTATGAAATTGGATGGATCTTTCTTTCTCTTTCTCTCTCTTTCTCTCTCTCTCTCTCTTTTATGTCCTCGCCCCCCCTCCCCCTTTTGCGTTGAGTGAATGTGCCATGTGAAGCATTAGCTATGCTGACTGCAGCGTCATAAATAAAATTCCAGAATGGCATGCGTGTGTACGTGTGCGTCCGTGTGTGTGTGTGTGTGAGAGAGAGAGAGAGTGTGTGTGTGTGTGTTAGTGTGACATCTGGGTTTGAATTCAGAGAGAAAAAGGCAAAACATGCTGCGCTCAGCTTATACAAGCCATGTGAGATGGAAAGGTCTCTATATGGAAGAGGAATGCAAAACAACTTGAACGGATTAGCACAGTCTCTATCAGAGAGCCGCACTGGGAGAGCGTTTGGCACTCAGCTCATGGTGCTCAGCGCTGTTCTGCGTGTTGCTTCTGTAATTTAATTGAAACTATGCATTATATTTCAGTACAGTATCATAACAGAGCAGTATGATAACTTGAACCTTGGCCCGGAGACCTGGCATGCAGGATTGAACCCTGAATATTAAAGTTAGGCCTTCAGGTCAGGTCCAACAGGTCAGAACTCTGAAAACCTACATAGAATCGTTTCTGCTAGAACACCTGTGGGATTCTAGTAGTATGTTAGTGGGATTCTAGTAGTATGTTAGTGGGATTCTAGTAGTATGTTAGTGGGATTCTAGTAGTATGTTAGCATATTAGGGAAACACAAGTTTATGTTTTATAGTGGTTCCTTCTGTAAAGACACCTGACCTTATAAATGGGACAATAGCGGTAGCTCTAACAATGCACTGAAACCTGGTTAGACTGGGGCTCATTTCGCCAGTGTCCTAAGAAAAACAGGTATCTCCAAAATGGCAACTTTACAGGAGAGGGCAAGAACCTGATTTAATTTGAATGCAAGTCAATGGACCATTTCTGTTGGTCCATTCATCATGAAATTGACACACAGTGTAAACAGCAGCTGCTGTGTTCAAATGATGCAGAAAAGTAAAAATCAACAAAAATGGACATACATGTTTTTCATCAGGCAGTGACGGTATTCACAATCAGTGACATGTCTAGAATCTCAAGAAGACCTAGAGTGATGTTTTTTCCTCACAAAAAAACTCATATTGCCTATTGGAAATCAAAACCTGTGTGGTTGATTCCTCCATAGGTCCCACCAGTGCGGGTGGATCATCTGAAGTGTTAGGCCTTCAGTTGAGATCCTGAAGTCCTAATCAGTAGAAGAGCTCATTTGGCTATATGTATTTAGACACCATGAAGAAAATATCCTAATATGTATAATTTAGGTTGTAACCAGCAGTACCAACTGAAGTGCCCTTGAGCAAGGCACCTAACCCCTCAACTGCTCCCCGGGTGTACTCACTGCCCACTAGTGTTTGTGTTCACTAGTGTGTGTGTGTGTGTGTGTGTGTGTGTGTGTGTGTGTGTGTGTGGGTGTTTCACTTCACGGATGGGTTCAATGCGGAAGTCAAATACCTCTGTGTATAAACACAAATGGCACAAAATGGCTCAAAAACTCTCTACTCACAGAACAATTGGCCTCACCTAAATAATAAAGTTTAATCCAATTAATTGAAACTTTTGTTTCCAGCCGAAATGTAATATGTAAAGAGTATTTCTACAACACCTGCAGGATAGAAATGAAGTAGAAATTGCATATATTTCTTCCATTAGAACTTTCTATTAGAACTTCGCTGAAGGCCTAGAAGGCTCTAAAAGTTCCTCAGTGCTTCATATTATATGGCCCAAGTTGGGAGCTTCTAGGTCAATCTATACAAAGTAATGAGGTTCAATCCTTTTCACTCTGTATCTCTCTGTCGTTCTTTCTGTGTGTTTGTGTATAAGCCCTATTTTTATGTCCATGGCCTAAATGCAGTCGCTGCACTGACAGCTGCTATGTGGCTGTGTATATGTGTTGGAGTGAATCTGTGTGTTTGTAATTCAATATTTTTTCTTTGCTCTATCATAGGCACAGTGGGACCTATTATCACTGCTCATTCTAATGAGGATCAACTGATAGACCGACTAGAGCAATAGAGGCAGATTGGTGGCAAATAAAGGCAGAGAGTGACCCCTGGTGGACAAACCTGGAATAGCAGCACGTTTGTTTCTTCCTTCAATATGAAATTACACTGGCAGTCATGAGCTGTTGGTTCAGATAAAGGCATTAAAGCATCTTCACATAATATAATAGTGTACATTAATATTATACTGTCCCAAAAAACACAACATTTTTGTGATTTTAGATAATTAGATAACGTGAGGGTAGCAGGTGTGTAATGGGCATCAGTATAATTGTGTTTATATCATAATGAATAGGCCAATATAAATCCATTAAAATGGCATGGAATAAAATCTATTCACTGTGAGAAAGAAGTAAAGAATGTTTTTGTCCTCTTGTGTAAAGTTACCATTTTGGAGCTGCAGTGATGGTCGTAGTTCGTATAACTTAAAAAGGTTCACATATCTGATTAACAAAAACGTTTTATTTAAAATAATCATCCACTGAAAGTTGTTAGGGAGCCAAAAAAAGGAAGTGCACAATGAATCACTATTGGCACCTTTATTTTAAAGAGTGTAAAAGAGAAAAACTAATAAATAAAAACACCCAAATGAGCAGGTATACTGATCATCAAGGATGGAATGATCTCAGGAGGAAGAAATTTAAGGGATCAAGTGATTAGAAAATGTTGAGCAATCAAGGTCAGAGAAGGACTGGGGTAATTCTACCAGTGTGATGGCAAGGGGGAATAAAGGTTTACGCCACTCACTGTGACACCACTGACAACATGACCAAAATCGGAGGTTCTCCAAAATGTAGTCCACTGACACTTCAGTCTCAAACATGTAGTAGCTGTCAAAACTACAATGTTGTACACAGGAAATATTACAAATATTGTATCCATGTTCACAACAAATTTCACTTAACGCTTTATGAGTAACACCACTGACACAGTGGAGCTGTTAGTGTAATAAACACACTATATAATAAAGAGTTTATCAATATTGGATTTCCTTTAGACTTCTGTCTTTTGTTTAGGTTGGTAACACCGCTGGGACAGGACCCAATCATATTTTATAATGCAGTAATCATTTTAAATATTAATTATAAAATTATGACTTTATTTTTAAAAAGTAAAGGGCAAATATTACAATGTTATTTGAAATTATTAAATATTATTTTATTAAATTTATTATTAAAATTACTGTTTCATGTCAAATTAATACTTCTGCAACCATCACTCCAGCTTCTCACATGCAATAAAAACACATTAAAATAACAATTAATACAGAACAATTATCCAAAGTTATGGTTGCTTAATTAAGCAACAGAACAAAGAACACACAGATGATTCCTGGTGTGTTGTTATTTTGTGCTCATTTTCATGAACTTAAATTTCTGGGATACCATATGACTGGTAGAATATGTGCATGTGCATGTTAACTCTGGGAGTTTTTCCATCTTTATGTATTGGGAGCAAAATATACGATTTTTAGTTTAAACATTACAAACTGAACTAAAATCAGCAACAGAATGTGAAGAAATAACAGTTTTGACTGTAAGTCAGATATACCGTGCTGCAGAGATATCTATTCTAACCAGCCCCAGCCCGTCCAGTCTCGAAAATACCACTTTGTACCTCTAGAGGTGATAGTGAGTTACTGTAGTGTCGAGTCAAATCAGTCCAACATGAGAAGATGAAGTAGTAGCTCTGCTGCCCTGACAGCATATATTGTAACCTCTTATCAGTCATGTTGAAGGTGCTGCTCCTGGTTAGATCATTTAAGAACAGCTAGCCAGTGAAAGGAAGAGTATTTATTGAAGGCTGAAGCCATTTTCTGGTTGCTCCCTATTGCTTAGAGTACTAATACCAGGTCAAGCTTACAAATTTTAGTCTAGTTACAACATTTAATGTCACACAGACATGCTCAAAAATAAGGTCCGGTTTGATGTTTACGTCTTAAAATGCAAATTCACTTTTAATGCGCTCACAATCATCAGATGAATTTGAAGTATAATTTACAGTACAAAATGTTCTTCATATTACATTTCCTCCAGAGAGGTATCCAAATTTGTTATCTTTATAATCTTGAACATCATCCTTCCTCTGGATGAGACATGCGTTCAGTGTTCAGTAAGAGTTTGTTAAAATGAAGGTTAACATTCACTGTGAGAAACTGAAAATATATAGTTTGATTGTAGAAACAATGATGAATAGCTCTAATAATCAAATATTAGACTCTGAGATGTGAACAGCACTAAAAGCACTAATAATTGCTACACTAAGGATAAGACACTGTTTCATTGGTGTGGTACAGGTTAACTGATACTCATTACTGTGGTTGGGTAGTCATTCTACCCTGGTTTCAAACTCCAGACTGTGGGGTTGGAAAGTGATTCGGTGAGCCACCAGCTGATCTGGACCCAGATCCAGACTGGAAAACTGTATCACACTGCAAACCAAAAGACTCAAGAGTTTTTTCCTCCAAGTTCCCAGCCAGAAAGAGCACTAGATTGCAGCACCATAGACTCAAAACTGAGCACAAGGAGAGCTCTTCTTAAGTAGAGCTCCCGTAGGTGGTGCCAATTAGCAGTGATTACCTAGTAGGCCTCTCTCTGCCTCCCTCTGGTGGCAGGGACTGGTCTAGCAGTGTCTACTGCCATTGGTTTGTTGGCTGCTCCCTGTGTTTCTATTATCAATGCAATATCATGTTGGCTTCCCTCTGAAAGTTACCAGCATCAACCCTGAATGTAAACCGAACAAAATCTAAAGTAATTGTTAGGATTAAAATACATTTATCTGATGTGACAAATTAAAAACATATCTTTTTATATAATTAATAGGTGAAACAAATAAGTGAAAACATACAGCATGCTATGAAGCCAAACACCAAGCACAGTTTTTATTGTTTATAAATAAACCGGCAAAAAAACTTCATGTTAAATTTTACAGGGTGAACATAATAAACGCTAAAGGGCTTTATGATCTCTAGTCCATGTAATCAAAGGTACCAAGTGACTTCTGAAAGTTAACGTTAGGTAACGTTACCTTATTTTGAGTGCAGCCATGTACTAGCTGAAAACTACATTTATGTTATATTTATTGGTATTAAATTGAGCCATGGGTTGCAGAACTCATATCTTTATAGTTTCTGCTAAACTGAACAGCAAATACAACTGTATTAACCCTCTATGAATGTGGAGGAATGATGAACTGTGGAGAGAGTGGTGCAATCTGAAACTTCAACATTGTATATATCGTCGCTGTCCAAAGAAAAACATGTGTCTCCATTTTTGTTGATTTTTACTTTTGCATCGTGCATCATTTGAACACAGCAGCTGCTGTTTACACTGTATGAAAATTTCATGATGAATGGACCAACAGAAATGGCCCAGAATCGCTTGGAAAAGAAAGTCTGGTTCTGCTGACTCGGATTAGGTTATTGGCCTCTCCTGTAAAGTTTCCATTTTACAGATACCTGTTTCTTTCTTTGGACAGCAACAGTATATTACATCAAAATATTCAATTACAAAATATGATAATCCAGTTTTCCGTGATATGGGCCCCTTAAAAGCAAGAAATTTCCATCTGGCATCATGTACAGATGTGTGCAGAAGTAGGTGATAATAATAACACCGGATGTTCCACTAGATCAGCTTTAGCTTTAGTATTTGTGTGTTTGTAATTGAACTCTGTTTCTGTTTCATTGCTCCATCATGCAAACAGTGACACATTATCTCTGCTCACTCAAACCCTCAGAAGCTGCAGTTATTGCTGGTGATAATAAACTCACATTATGATTTAATATTACTTATTTGCTCCTCAAATCTCACTGAAGAAGAGTTAAAAGTGCAGATTCTTAATGTTTAACCAAAGGCACATTTATATGTTAAAGCTACAGAGGGAATATATTATTATAAATGGTGGGCAGAAGCAGACGGGCAGACTGACAGTATAATCAGTCTGAGAGAGCCCCCTTGTGGAACAGACAAGAACATCAGCAAGACATTTCTTACCAGATCATCAGAACATTTAAACCTTCTCAAACTCCTAAACTATTAGCTCTCTAAACTAATAGAACAGTGTCTTTATCTGCTATGTTATAACTGAACAATGAAATTACATAACCTCCATGAAAATAATAGGGATTTTGGTAAAACTCACATGCTGGAAGCGAACTTTACACTCATCATCGACATAGAAATTCAAATCTGTCTTCAGCAGCTTCTCCAGTTTAAAATGTACAGCTGTTTTATTATGATATCCTAAAGTAGCTATCAGTACATTTATCAGCAACAACTTCAATTAAGCGTTTGTGATAACTGGCAACAAGTCTTTCACATGTCTGTGGAGGACTTTCGGCCCACTGCTGGTGTGCTTCAGATCACTGCCCTGCTGCCGAACCCAAGTACGCTTGAGCTTAAGGTCACGAACTGATGGTGGACATTCTCCTCTAAGCACTTTATCTTAGAAAGTAAAAACATCTTCAATATAGTCAGTACATTTAATATTTCTAATTATAAGATTTGTACATGTTTTTAATTTTATGTAGAGAAACTGTCTTATTGTATTTCCAGATACATTAGCTTGTTTCGAGAACCAAACAGAATTAGACACTTTCATTTTTTCATGATAAACCAAGAAATATGTAGTTTACCTAATCTGATAATGTTCTTTCAACAATCTCAGAATAAATTCAATCTCAGAATATATTAGATGTATTGACTGGATTGAAGATGATTTCAGTCATGACATTAAAACTGATGGAGCATGGAGCATGGACTTCCTTACAGACTCAAATGAATTTTAAACAACATACAGTTTCACTCTCAGCAGATCATTCAGTAGCCACTCATGGTCTCGTTTATGATGGATCAGTACAAATATCATTGTACTATATACAGTGGTGTGAAAAAGTGTTTGTCCACTTCATGATTTCTTATTTTCTTGCATGTTTGTCACCCTTAAATGTTTCAGATCATCAAACAAATTTAAATATTAGTCAAAGACACCACAAGTAAACATAAAATGCAGTTTTTAAATGAAGGTTTTTATTATTAAGGAAGAAAAAAATCCAAACCTACATGGCCCTGTGTGAAAACGTGTTTGCCCCCCAGTTAAAACATAACTGTGGTTTATCACACCTGAGTTAAATTTCTCTAGCCACACCCATTACTGCCACACCTGTTCTCAATCAACAAATCACTTAAATGGGACCTGCCTGACAAAGAGAAGTAGACCAAGAGATACTCAAAAGCTAGACATCATGCCAAGATCCAAAGAAATTCAGGAACAAATGAGAAAGAAAGTAATTGAGCTCTATCAGTCTGGAAAAGGTGATAAAGCCATTTCTAAAGTTTTGGGACTCCAGCGAACCACAGTGAGAGCCGTTATCCACAAATGGCGAAAACGTGGAACAGTGGTGAACCTTCCCAGGAGTGGCCGGCTGACCAAAATTACCCCAAGAGCACAGTGACGGCTCATCGAAGAGGTCACAAAAGACCCCACAACAACATCTAAAGAACTGCAGGCCTCACTTCCCTCAGTTAAGGTCAGCGTTCATGACTCCACCATAAGAAAGAGACTGGGCAAAAATGGCCTGCATGGCAGAGTGCCAAGACGACAACCACTGCTGAGCAAAAAGACCATTAAGGCTCGTCTCAATTTTGCCAGAAAACATCTTGATGACCCCCAAGACTTTTGGGAAAATACTCTGTGGACTGACGAGACAAAAGTTGAACTTTTTGGAAGGTGTGTGTCTCATTACATCTGGCGTAAAAGTAACACCGCATTTCAGAAAAAGAACATCATACCTACAGTAAAATATGGTGGTGGTAGTGTGGTGGTGTGGGGCTGTTTTGCTGCTTCAGGACCTGGAAGACTTGCTGTGATAAATGGAACCATGAATTCCACAGTCTACCAAAAGATCCTGAAGGAGAATGTCCGGCCATCTGTTCGTGACCTCAAGCTGAAACAAACTTGGGTTCTGCAGCAGGACAATGATCCAAAACACACCAGTAAGTCCACCTCTGAATGGCGGAAGAAAAACAAAGACTTTGGAGTGGCCTAGTCAAAGTCCTGACCTGAATCCTATTGAGATGCTGTGGCATGACCTTAAAAAGGCAGTTCATGCTCGAAAACCCTCCAATGTGGCTCAATTACAACAATTCTGCAAAGATGAGTGGGCCAAAATTCCTCCACAGCACTGTGAAAGACTCATTGCAAGCTACCGCAAACGCTTGATTGCAGTTGTTGCTGCTAAGGGTGGCCCAACCAGTTATTAGGTTTAGGGGGCAAACACTTTCACACAGGGTCATGTAGGTTTGGATTTTTTTTCTCCCTTAATAATAAAATGCAGTTTTTAAATGAAGGTTTTTATGTTTCCTTGTGTTGTCTTTGACTAAAATTTAAATTTGTTTGATAGGTTGTGTAGCGGTTCAAAAAGCTCCTCACTGGGGAAAGGAGATACAGAACAATAGAGTGACCAGCCAGAGAGTTCTAAGACTGAACTTTAGAGGTGTGGAAAAATATCCTGTCAGATTTTTGAAAACAAGAGGTAATCTCTGTGTTTGTGGGATGGATAAACCGCACAATTTAGCATTTTAGCATATAATAAAGACCAACACAACAAAGTCAGATTAAAGCCAGAAGTTTATTTTTTCCTCTCATTAAATTCCATCATATTAACTGTATTTGTAGTTTACATCAATCACCATGACAAGAATAACAGGAGTAGTAGTTTCAAGGTGGGCTGAGACCAAAACAACAACCAAAACCAAACTAACCCCCACCATACTTTCTTCCCTGATCCAAAATAAGAGAAACACAACATCCAGACATCTTCCTGAACTCCCTGCGTACAAACCAGGAGACAAGAGTTATCAGATAAACAGCAGCACCCCTACAGCTCCTATACATCACCCACCTCACGCGTAAAGCCCTCCACCTGGCAGGAGATCCTACCCACCCACTACACAGCTTCTTCAATCTGCTGCTATCAGGGAGGAGACTGGGGAGTCTAGGAGCTAGGACCAGCAGACTGAGGGACGGCTCCATCCACCAGGCTGTCAGGCTGTCAGTCGATGACCAATCTAGGGCTGCCCTCTAGAAGTCGACGAGTCGAATCGTCAGTCAGAGGCCCTTTAAGTCGACTGAGAACCTTCAAGTCGACTGACAACAGTTTTTTTTTTTTTGTCGTAAAACAGACAAAGCTTACAAAAATGCACAAGAACTTTAAGAATTTAAAAAGACATTTTAATAATTATTAAAAGGGGAATAATGAATATATATTTAAGTTCTAGCTGGGCTATGACGCATGCTTGCTAAAAAATTAAATCCACGTGACAACGTGCGCAGGCGGTTCACTGCTGAAAGAAGCTAAAGCTGTGAAGCTGAGAAACACGGGTGGAACGATGTCTCAGAAAAAGTCCGGAGGAGGTTTTGAAGAAGAGAATCCGAACAAATTAAAGCTAATTCTGCTCGTCATTTAGTCAGACATCGAACACTGCTTCAAACCAGTGAGCTGACTTTTGTTTTAGACATAATGGCTGTTTGCGGTGAAGGAAAAAAGGACCGAAGACGTTTGTTTTATTATAATTCCATTATTTTAGAACCTAAATTACTAATTAAAAGCTAAGGTTAGTTTTATTTAAAGATAAATACAGTCACTTAATATGCCTGCCGATAAACGATGAATAATTATTTCAGCGCAGGTGATATAATAATTAAACGGTTCAGGTCTACTGTTCTCCTTTTTATCTAAAAATAATTTAAATATTGACTAATTTGGTTTTATTTAGGAGTTCATTATTTATGAGAGATGAAAGACGAAGGGTCATCCTACTGAAGAAGCTGTTAACAGTGAAATTAAAAAGACAGGCTAGAAGCGCTAATTTTTAGCATACATACGTGCTCGCTGCCCGACGCTATATTCTGTAATTAAATCAGGCTCCAGTTCAGATCGTTCATCATATGCCACGTCTCTTTTAGTTCAAAAATACGTTCCTGTGACTCTGCTGACTTTCTAAATGAGGAGGACGTCAGATCTGAAACGTATACAAATTGATTTACTGATTACTAGATAATGTATATGGAGAAAAAACAGGAACGAATAGTCGAATCGTCGACCAGGATGGGCAAATCCGATTCGACTGACAAATTCTGAGTCGGGTACAGCCCTAGACCAATCAAGAAACAGGATCACACTGATGTCCCGTGCTGTGTGTGAACCATCCCAAAAACCAGAAGACATCAAAAAGAACACAAACAAAATGAAAAAAACGGGCCGTACTGGACCACCATTATGGCATTTATTACCAATAATGTAGATGAGTTGTTGAAGAGTTTGTCCTGGTAAACACAAGTCTTCTTTAAAGAGTGGTAGCTGTAATAAAGGACTAAATACTGCAAAGATCAATATTATCTCAGTTGATGAAGCTTCTGTGTAGCTTTCTGTTAAATATGTGTGTATTTTATATTTATGCTTATTTCCTGTGGTGGGAAAATTCATACCTTTATTAATGTATTAATAAATACAGGTTTACTGTAATAAAATATGGGTGGTGTCTGAAATTACAGGTCTGTATGAATAATCAAAATATTATATAGTCTACTGGTGTGATTATGAAATGGATGTACATTCCTAAACATACATACGCACTGTACAGATAAACCAATACACTAAACCATATTCACAAACATGCTTTTTGCCTCGTTCCAGCTTTCAAAGATTAGAAACCACATTCATGTTCTTCTTAAAACACCTCATTTTTCAGTAATAGCAAGTTTCTGGTATCCTTGGATGAGTTCTTCAATCCTTTCATACACTTGTTGTATGTTCCCACAGACTGTGTCAGCTATCCATTTGACTGCTACAGTCTTAGTTTTTGCTCCCTTCACAGCCTTATAACCTACAATTCCTCCGGCTGCTGCCCCTGCTACTGCTCCTGCACCCAGCATAATAAAAGACACTTTTGAGTTCTTTTTCATTCCCACTACGTTCAGCAGGCGGAATGCTACTTTTAAGCCAAACAAAGCACCTAGTAATGCCCCTACTGACACCCCTGCTAATCTCTTTAACAGTTCTTCATGCACTCTTTTTCTTGCTTGTTGTTGTTTTACATCCATGTTGTCATCTGGTAACTCTTCATTTCTCTTCCTTTTAATGTTCTCACGTTCTATTGCTCTGTGGACCTCCTTCAGTATCTCATTACTGTAGTACTGTCCTCCATTCTCCCTCACCATCTCCTCTATGGTGTTCAGGAGCTTCTCTACCTGAACTCTGTTGCTCCTGTATCCGTCCTGCTGCTGCTTCCAGTATTTATTATCAATCACGTGAACACGACCTCCACACTTCTCCACAAGCTCCTGTAACTCTGTGCTCTGTTCCACAAAGTGTTCAATCGTCTGGTCTTCAGAGAGTTGATTACCATGGGTGAAGAGGACCACTACATATTTCAGAGCTTCCTCTCCAAATGTAGCTGTTATTTTCTTCACAATCTCCTTCTCCTGCTCTGTGTACCTTCCATCTCTGAGCACAATCACAAAGGCGTGTGGTCCCGGTGCACACTCAATTATACATCTCAGTATTTCAGACTTTAATTCTTCCTCAGGACGACCTGTATCAAAAAACCCTGGTGTATCAACCACAGTTATTTCCTTCTCATTGATGATCTTTGTTCTAGATTCACATCTCTGAGTTGTTGAGTTGGGTGAATTTTCAGTGGGGAATACTTCTTCACCTAGTATTGTATTTCCACAGCTGCTTTTTCCATCACCTGTTTTTCCAAGAAGCACCATCCTTATTCCATTCATAGCTCCTAGAAACACAGAACATTGTCACAGAATCAGATTCTGATTGATTGTGTGTAAGATGCACTTAATGATGTTCAGTTTACTTAATGTGAAATTGTTGTACAACATCAAGACTAGTGGCATTTTGATAATTACTGAATAGTATGTGATCTGCAAACACATCAAAACCCATAAAACTACTGTTAAAAATGTCTGAAAATTATAGGGCTACTCACGTTCACTCTTTATTGAGTTCAACCTCAAGACACTTCAACCGACTCGAACTTCTTATTTGAATCTAAAGCTCTTCTAATTCATATTTATAGGTCTTGGCTCCTCAGTGAGGTAAACGGAAGGCACTAGGCAAAGGTAGGCAGCCACGGCTGGCCCCCAAAAGTGAAGGGCCCCTTGAAAATACAAATTGGATTTATTGTGCGTGTTGATGTTAATTATTCTTTTCTGAAATATAAAAATGCCTGTTATTTCCAGCTGTAGTAATTCTGTAATTTCAGTGCAGGAGGTTGTGATTATAATGGACTGTTCCATCATGTTGTATTACACAACCGTGTGAAGACAGACTTTACATTTTGAAGAGGAGATTCCTCAGTCAGATTTTCTGAAGGAAATTTAATTACAAACTCAATTCCACAGGAAGTGTGTAATCCTTTTCCCCATTTCATGGAAGAGTTTCTCATCATTTAGAGGTGGTAACTGAAACTGATGCTGTGTTTTTGAGAATTTTTTGAAATGTATGTATTGGTGTCATCGCATAAATTCAGTTAATTTAAAAAAAAAAAACAAAAAACACTGTTTTAATACAGACTCTTACTCAATAGAAAACACAGCCCAGGGAACTGGTTTCATAGAGTTCAGTATAAGTGAGTCTGACAAACTCATGCCTCCTGCTTACAAACTCCATTTCCCATAATGCACCTCTGTGTTCCATTAGCATCACATTTCATGCATCCACCAATCACAAACAACCTTCCTGGCTCTTATTACCGGAACACTAATCATTGTCACCTGTCTGTCATTAACCACATATAAATACACCTTTGTTTGCCTTGTCATGTTGTGAGGTACTGCCAACTTAGTTTATGTACTCCTGGGTTCTCCTGGCTGATTACTGGTTTCAATTTGTATTTTGGTTTCCTCCTTTAACTTGATTGCTGGTTGGTTTGATTGTTTGGTTATGTTACTCTGGCTCGTTTTTGGCTTAGCCTCTCCCTTCTTATCTTGCTCTCTGCTAAAAAACTGGCCTTTCTCTTAGATATCTGACCGTCGAGTTAGGTGTGTCAATCGTTACAATAACAATGTTTCAAATCCTTTTTATTATGTATTATAAACAGAAAAAAAGTTCAATTTACCATGTAAGTTCACATTTACACATGGCAGATAAACATCAAAACAAATCTGTGTGTTCTGTAATGAATCAAAAAGTAAAACAAATTCAAAAAAAGGTTCTGAGACTCTATTACCTTTTAATGTTGGTCAGCACCACAATTATCCTGAGAGAAGCAGAATCCTGTAGGGTCTGGAATAAAAGCTCACGTCAAGGTGCTCTTCATGAGACTTGTATCAGCTGCTTCTAACTTTCACATTTATGACAGGACTGCAACCACACCTGAATCACAATCTCCTCCTCCTTTAGTAACAGAAACAGTCACAGGAAAACAGTCACCATGTCTTAGCATTAAACCAGTCTTACAGTGCAACAACCAAAACAGGCTAAAGGACATTCAAACAAGGTTTGTTTGGTTGTTTAGAACGAAACCTCAGCGATGATGTTTTGCTAGCATTTGATTGGCTGAAAGGGAAGGGGCCAGCTGAAAGATGACGTCACAATGTGTAACTATTGTGGAGCTGTCAGTCCACGTACCTCAAGTGTAACAGAACTGCCTAAAGCAGTAGTTAACTTTCACAAAAAGAAGTGTGGGTTTGGCCATAAAAAAAGGGACAGAGTACAAAAATCTGTAAATAAGTCAAAAGAAAAATAAATAAATAAAACACAAAACAAAAAAATGCATTTAATTTAGATTTATCAAAAAAAAAAAAATCTGAACTTCAGCTCACAGTCTATATTAGATCAGCTAAACCTGAAGTTCTGCTATTGCCGCTAGTCCATAACTACAAAATATACAGAGGTCTAATTACCCAAAACCAACCAGGGATACCATGCCAGACCTGGGTGCTCACCAACATTTGAAGAAAAAGGAAAAAAAAGAAGAAAAAAAAGAGAGGAAGAACAACTAGACAACATGGGAACCATTACTACACAACAGGGAAATACACTTAACCTAAATACACTAAATTACACTGGGACAAACAAAACTAACATTGGCCAATATCATATGAAAGAAATTAATTAACCATTAAACATGTTAAATCGATTAGAAACCAATACATTTCAAGAAGACACCTATTCTGTATTTATGTCCCCTGTGGCCAAATTCAAACGGTTCACCTCAGCTTCCACCTAGGAACCAAATAAATTCCCATTGTTCCTAGAGGGTCTCCTTTTGCTGCCGGACCTGTTCACCTGATAACACTCCCAAGCTAACAGGTAACAGCATTTCAACAAAAGAAAAAGGTTATCACTGAGTCCATGTGCTGACTCAGTATAACCTTGTACAATAATATTGGCAGCAAAATATATTTACTTATTTACTAGCAGCTAACAATTGCCTTTGTTTATTAAGTCATTGTATTTAAGGGGGGGGTGATGAAAACATTTTACCAGACACATATTGTGCTCTGTAGATATCATGGCACCAAAAAGGGGAGGACTTAAGCAGCTTTTTCACCACCCAGAGTGAAAGTAATAGGCAGTAAATGAAGTAGCCTGCTACAAAACATCACCAGCCTTTCCACTGTGAAATATAATCTCTACTGATGCTAGTTAACCATGTTCGCTAGGCTTAACTAGCAACCTAATCCTGGTTTCTGTCAGAGCAGACTGAAGGCCAGTTTGTGCTTCTGTGTAGCTGTGTACCCTACGCCATACCCTCGCCATAGCCTGTAAATACACGTTGTGGCAATGCGGACTGCAACGGCCGTGATTGGTCCTCTTGGTAGTATCATCATTTTGCCTTTGCATTTCGCCTTTGCTGCCATTTTTAAATTCAGTTCAGCAACAGACTGTATATATTTGAATCATACACTCATCATCAAAAGTACAGTTAGACCCAGAAGGAAGTGTGGGATTGCAGTGCTATTGGGAAGGAAGATAAAGGTTACCAGCAACAATAAATTATGATAAATTTAGACTGATATGGGCAATATTTATTGAGCTACACATACAGAAGTAGTGTCTCTCAGTATGTTTGCTAATGGACCGTGCCAGACGTCTCGGCACGGAGTTGTAGAGGTACCTAATGGTGTCCTGAGATAATCCATCCCGTGCAGCTTGAATGTTCTCACACAGTTCCTGCAGAGGTAGGGGTGGAGTGACACCAGGCCCACCTAGACATGTGATGCGTGACCACAAACGATTCATCTTGGCAGTGCCTCCACACATGGACCATAGACAAAAAATAGTAGCTGTTACAAGAGCTATTAATACCAATATAATCTTCTCAGTTTCAGCGACCATCGTTTGTAAGATGCCTGTGTCAATACAGTGGCCTAGGCCCCATCACCAACTAGTCTACCCCCTCTCAATTCTAATTAACCTCAACTGTTTTCCATTTGGTTTGTTGGGTATATGTAACTGCCCCTAGTCGCTAGCACTTTGCGAAGTATTGCCAACTGTTATGTTACATACCGAGCGTTCTCTGTTTACGTATTCTCATGTATGACCCTCGTTCGCCCTTTGGTGTTCTTCCTTTGCCTCTCCCTATTATTCTGATTGCCTGTTTTTTGGTTTGTCTTGGTTTTCACCCTTGCCTGTATCTGGATTTATGCCCTGACTTGCCCATGTCTGTT
Source organism: Semaprochilodus insignis (assembly GCA_034552555.1). Taxonomy (NCBI): domain Eukaryota; kingdom Metazoa; phylum Chordata; class Actinopteri; order Characiformes; family Prochilodontidae; genus Semaprochilodus; species Semaprochilodus insignis. Next base: position 6,048,069 of record CM067482.1, read on the forward strand.
TTGGTCGCTCTGGTTATTTTCCGGCTCTGAATTGACTCACTCGCCATCGCGTTAAACTCTTGTATTTTACATCCGCGAGCATCTGATTCGTCAATACAGCATAACACCAGCACAGCAGAGCTACAGGTGTTGTAGACTATATTTTACAGCACTTTGTGTGTCTATCATGGAAACGATAAACCTAAATCAATTTAATATTATGATGACATTGAGATGAGTGACACACACACACACACACACACACACACACACACACACACACACACACACACACACACTGCATCCCTGCAATCTTCCACAACTCTGTTTACTGCTTCAACCACCCTGGTCCTCTAATTCTTCTGCTCACTCTGTCCCTCGGCTTCCATGTCACTTTCTCCCTAGACATCTTATTTTTGGAGCATACAGCCTTCTGGACATATGACAACAAACCGTTCATCAAACTGGTCATGGTAACGATCTGCGTGCATTTAGTCCTGAGTCGTACCGTCGTCTGCCAATGACGCATGAAGGCCATCACTGCTTGCTGAATGTCCGCAATCGTTGCTGTTAGTTCAGTCTGGACATTTCGTCAGTTCTCTCTCTCTCTCTCTCTCTCTCTCTCTCTCTCTCTCTCTCTCTCTCTAGTTTGTGTAGGTCTCCCAGGTCCTTCAAGTTGCTGGTGCATCCTGTCTTCTATAAACTGCCACCAACAGTGTGCTATGGTAGTATCCGTGTGACCGGTTTGGCATGCAATACGTCAATAAGACCATCCCACTTCCCGGAGCCCTACGATGTGACCCCTCTCCAACTCTTCCAACTGCTCTAATTGCTTTCTAACTCTTCTCTGTGGGATACTTCACTTGCAAGGGATGCTACCAACAACAGCATGACTCAGAATGGAAAGCACACGCAACAAGATAACCTTATATAGTCAGTCAGGTACAGAGATAAAGCCAGGTCTTGCATACATCACATGCACAGCCGAGCGTGACACTTAAATCATTCGCATCTCTCGTGATGTCAAACCCACCAGTTTCATTCTTGTTGCTTGATTCCTTCTGGGTGGAACTTTTTTCACAAATACGAGTGCAGTGTTCCTAGAGTTAAACAGGATTTTGTTGTGGGGGACCGGGACATGACAATGACCTAATACCATCAAACAGCATCAGAGTGTTTGTACAGTGGCTGAAGGACAGGATAGTGAATGACCTACAGTCCTGGTCTACAGTGTACAACAAACGTGAGTAAACCCATTTATTATACTACTGTTTATTATACCCCTGTTTATTATCACCAAATTGTATATGTTCTCAGTTCAGTATAACTTAATTTCTGTTTATTTAGAGAATAAAATGATTAAAGCAAATTAACATTATTAAACAGAACTGTTTGACTACATCAACTGCAATAAAGGGTTCACACATTAATATGGATGTTAATCCAGTATGCATGAACTACTCACTTTTTTTACCTTTAGATAAAAGGCTACTGTTTCCATCTGTACTCACACTCCTCAAGCAACCTAATCTGTGATGCAGCATTATTTACAGAGGGAGTGCTCAGAGCTGGAAAGCAGGGAGTGTGTTTCAATCACAACACGTCATTTACAGATTACACATTGTTTTTAATATCATATTACATTTCAGGTGTTGCAGAAGAAGAGTGGCAAACACTTCTCACCCTATAGACCCACCTCTGCTGTAAGACCCCTTGATTAGAAGCCTGTCAAAGCCCTTTGTTTCAGGATTTTAATCTAATTGTTTTTGATTACTATAAAATATGATGAGTATTGTTTCATTCTCGTCACTCTGTGTTAAGATTTAATATGTTTAGTTTCTCTTATAGCACTAACTGTACATAATTCTATCTCCACTAGTGCTTTTAATATCTAGAACACTATTAATAAAACAGTCTATACCAGCTGTAACGAAAATAAACCCCCACTACCAGAACCACCACCAATCCTGCAGCTGCCCAGCCTTTTCTTCTAATGTTTTCCTTCATGGATCGTCTGACATGTCCAAAGAATTGGACCAGTTTTCCAGGTTCTTTCTTTCTGTTCACAGTTGGTAGCATCTCATTGCTGTAGTATCGTCCTCCGTTCTCCATCACCATCTCCTCTATGGTG
>CM067482.1:6050678-6161946 GCA_034552555.1 Semaprochilodus insignis
ATGTTCTATACTGATGCTCCTGAAATCATACACAGTATGTTCTATACAATGCAACACACTACAGTATCGAAAGTGAAAGTCACCAGTGCGTACAGTATACAAAGCATGCTCTCTGATAGCATTAACAGCTACATATCAAAATCTAATGCAAAGGGGATTTCCAGTGTTATGTATTGCAAAGTTCGTGGTACTCACTGTGCATGGTTTCACCTCAAAAATAACTTTTCACTGCCGTTCCTGGAGGATAGAAGTGAAAAGGACTTCCTCACTGAAGCAAAGTAGAGCTGCTCTCTCTGCCAACTGCGAGCAGCTGATTTCCCTATTTACTAAGATGGAAAAAACTGCTCATGAACTTTTAATTAATGGCTGAATTGTTTAAGGAAATAGTGATGTTTAAGGAAACAGTGACGATCCCATTGTTTTAGGAACAGTGATGACGTTCCTAATGAACAAAGTTTAGAAGGTTCTAGTCCTGTGTGGAATTTAAACTATTAGATCAAGTGGCCAAAGTTAATATTATCAAATCTATACCATCTGGACTATTATATCATTACGAGCAGATTTTGTGAATTACTGGATTTTTTCACCACACTATGACTGATATAATGTGCAAATGCTTTTTTATTGCTAACATTTATAAAAAGAAAACATTTGTACAGTTGTAATATTTGCAGATACACACCAATCAGCCATAACATTAAAACTACCTCCTTGTATCTACACTCATACTCCATTATATCAGCTCCATTTACCACATAGGTGCACTTTGTAGTTCTACAACCAAGACTCTAGTCCATCTGTTTCACTGCCTACTTTCACCCTGTTCTTTAGTGGTCAGGACCCCCACAGGACCACCACAGAGCACGTATTATGTGGATGGTGGATCATTCTCAGCACTGCAGTGACACTGACGTGATAATGGTGTGTTAGTGTGTGTTGTGCTGATGTGAATGGATCAGACAGCAGTGTTGCTGGAGTGTTAATAACCTCAGTATTACTGCTGGACTGAGAATAGTCCACCAAAAAACAACTATCCAGCTGACAGAGTCCTGTGCGCAGCGTCCTGTGGGCAGTGTCTTGTGGGCAATGTCCTGTGACCACTGATGAAGGACTAGAGAATGACCAACACTGCACTGTGCAGCAGTAGATGAGCTATCGTCTCTGACTGTACATCTACAAGGTGAACCTGCAAGGTAGGAGTGTCTAACGGAGAGGACAGTGAGTGGACACAGTGTTTAAACACTCCAGCAGCACTGCTGTGTCTGATCCACTCACACCACCACAACACACACTACAGAAAAGCAGATTATGGAAAAAAAAGAAAAGAAAATCAAAGGAGTCCATGTATCGATTTCAGGAATGGAATCTGGGTCCAAGCCCCCCATAAGCAAGCCAGAGGCAACAGTAGCAAGTAAAAACTCCCTTACAGAGTAAGATCCTCCATTGTATTATATCAATAACCTACTCGGTCATTATTATATGAAATATTAACCAGAGAGGAGATCTGATAGTCGCCTAACAACGTCCATTTATTATGTATTCAATAAAATAACACGTACTGTATAATAATAATAATAATAATAATAATAATAATAATAATAATAGCTTGTTTTATTAATTTATTAATGAAGTGATACACTTGGTTTTGTTTTCTAGTAAAAGTAGAAGTGAAGATACCTTTCCAAAAACAACTCAAGTAAAAGATACAAAGAACTACTGAGTACAGAAGGAGAGTGGAGCTAACCGCTGCTACAGACATAGTCAAAGAGCCGTCTGAAAATCTCTTTGTACACGTCAGTTCTTGCACCAATTACATCATTTACCACATCCTGGATTTATACAAGAACTCAAGCCAGACTGACCAAGCTGTACCTCTTCTTGTATAAAGCCAGACTGACCAAGCTGTACCTCTTCTTGTATAAATCCAGGATGTGGTAAATGATGTCATTGGTGCAAGAACTGACGTGTACAAAGAGATTTTCAGAAGGCTCTTTGACTATGTCTGTGACATATTAATGGCTATTAATGATGAGAGTGAAGATCTGATTAATCCTGACAAATGTCATGAGGCTACAAGCTCTAACTCTGTCCAGGTCCTCAACCTGCCTGAAGTTAACATGTCAACAGTCATAACTCAGTCTGTTCGAACAAAGGCCTTTGAGGTGGTCAATGATGCATTAATCAACGCATCTTCAAAAATGCATTAACCAATGCATTAACATGACCATCGTCTTCATCTCCAACACCAAAGTCTTCATCCAGCGATTTACGCACTGCTGCTGATGATATAGCTGGAATTGTTCTTAATTCCCTGGATGGACTTGTTAAGTCAAGGATGACTGATTGAAGAAGTGACTTTGAGTTCAGTCACTTGATGCATTTTCAAAAAGCAGATCTGATATGTCAGCTGATGGGTCTTGTTCGGCACCCTTTAACTTGGATGCATGGTTATCTTCAGATCATGTTCATGTCGTGTGTTCCTGTTTCACTTTTCTCGCTGACAAGTGAGGACCAGACTACTTGCTCAGCAGACATCTCTGAACCCATCTCTGATTCACAGCTTTCTAGAGTCCAGAATGCTTCACAGTTTGATGATCTCACTGTAACATGCACCAACAACATTCTTAGTGAGATTGTACACTCTGAGTGTCAAGCGCCAGTGGAAGATAAAGCTTCAGAGGAAATACACCAGGAGATCTTCATCCACAAGTGGCTCAACAAGCAGAGATCTGGGATAGTGTAAGGACGTGTCAATCCCTAAGTTGGGCTCTGTTCATAATGTAGATCCTGGTCTAGATGTTTTTATTTCACGTCGCTCTGTTGAGAGCATTTTCAGTGCTCAGTTCAAAAGAGCAGCAAAGAAGATTGTCAGTGAGATCCCTCTAAATGCAAAGGAACAGCTTTTGACCTCTGGGTCCGCACAGTCACCCAAATCCTCTTCTGGTTCAACTGCTACCCAGCCATCCCCCTTCGTTGTCCGATGAAGCCCAGTCTGCAGCTGGCAATGATCTGAAATGCTAGACCAACTTCAAACAAAACGAAACGCTCAGAATCTCACAACATCTACAGAGGAGTGCATAAGGCCGTTTTGGGGGTTTTGCTGAGGCTCCAGTCATCAGGAAATATGAGAGTGAGACTGTTCAAGTAGTGAGTGACATTTTAAACAAAAGAGTCTCTTCACAAACTTCAAGTGCTGAATTTAACGAGCATTTGCCAGATTCCTTTGTCACTATTACAAAACAGCTATTGATTTCATGGACAGATATTTAGAGTCCACACAGTCAGTAATGGCAGCTCTTGACAACCTTGATGATATCTCAGTGACCAGCATCCCAAAAGAACCGGATACAGCCAAGGCTGTCATTTTCAAGAGGGTGAAAAGTATTCTTAAGGACCTTTTAATGTGTCCTGGTAAGCAGAGGTCTGAACCCCAATGGGTCAACCCTGCAGAAACAGAAGCTGAAAAGGTTTCATGGGAAATGCAAGCAACATCACCTTCCCCAAAGCCGGAGAGAACCACTGGCCACAAGGACGGCATCAATTCTGAGAAGGCTGGTTCTGCTTCTGAAATTGTAGCAGTCACCCAGCTGCAGTCTCATCAACGACTAGAGTCTGAAACAACACTAGAAGAAGATCTCCTATCTGACAGAGATATACTGAGGCATTCAGTGATCAAGCCACACAAGCAGACTCTACAAGTTTTGAAGGTCAGAGGAGCACCTCAGATGACTCATGGAGCATGACCTATGTGACCTCTTTGGATACTGAGGATTGTCTATCATGGTTTACGTATTTGGAGCAAGCTGACGTCCCAGTACATGACACCATGTCTGCTTTGGAAGCACCAACACCATTTGAAAAGCTTAGTATCACTAGCAAAGAGTTCAAGACATACTCTTCCAACACGAGCCCATAAGATGATCAAGAGCCTGTGGTCATGACAAAGAAGGGTCGAGGATTTCGAAAATGTGCAAACGTCTTTCCAGGATGTTCTTGGCCATCTGCAAAGCCCTGCCCAGACCCTTCACATGCCTGACTGCTCCAACTTAATTACAACTGTGTAAGTCTCTTTTATAAAAGTCTCCTTTGCAGCATTGTTATGGTTCCCAGCTGATCTAATCCAAGGTCATCTACACTCCCGAAAAATGGGCCAAGGCAAAAATGGCAAAATAAGTTTTCCCCTTTAAATTCCTTCTATAGACACCAATTTACAGAAATAAGGGTCAATATTATAAAATAGTTGAAAATATTCAACTCAAAATCTGCAAAGGAGTAAGCTGCAAAGGAGACAAGCACATAAGTTGAACAAAACGTTCAGCCTCATCAAGCGTATGGTAGACTTCAGAGACTTTGGAGGCCAAACCTGTCTATAAAGCCAAATCAAGGGAAACACCAGCCAACAGTGTTTCCCATTGATGATTTCACCATTATTTGAAATTATGTCACTGGTGGGATCATACGTCTTATCATCCTTATCCTTGTGACTCCACAGATGTTTTTGATCGAGACATGCAAGGAGCCCGTTCAAGTTGTAAAACCCAGCGGAACAACTCAAACAATATCCTGAACTTGGCATGTATGACCTCTGGAGAAATGGAGGATCCTGTAGCATTGCTCGTGAATTCTGAGCAAGCTGAGAGGATCCATGACATCAAGTCTCCTCAAGCAAGGCTGGCAGGTCAGTGCTGAGAGAAACACTGGAGAATGTTAGCACCTCCATCCAGGAGTATGAGATGTGCTTTTCCAGCTCCAGCACATTAAATGATCGAGAGCCTGTGGCTGTGAACAATAAGGGTTGTGGATTTCAGTTCACTGTGGGCAAGAAAGCTCCTTTCATCAGCACTGGACGGGTAAGAAACACTATATTACATTCAAATATTATTAATTTAATTATAACTCAAATATTGATCATCACTATTTACATTATGAATTACTGAGTTAAATATAAGACTGTATGTTGGTTTTTGTGTCTGTGTTAAGTGTTTGCTCATCTAGAGGTTAACTAAAGTACGTCCTGATGGCATGTTGTGTGAAAATCATTAGTCTGACCTTGATTTGTCTGTTCTATTGCAGCTTCACCAAGAAACTCAGTGGTGACCCCCTTCAAAAAGACGTGTAGACCTCTGTCCAGGATGTTCTTGGTCATCTGTAAAGCCCAACCCCTTCACATGCCTGACTCGTCCATCTTAAGTACTACTTTGCATGTCTCTTTAAAATACAGTTCCTTTTCCATCATCATCCTATTTGTGTTTGAGTTTACTCTTGGTCTTGTTTTGAGGATATTAATGAAAAGTTGGACACATGAGTCATGACATTTCCACAACCTGGATTAATATGTAAAATATAATATAATATTAATATATAAGCTTAATATGAGCTGTAAAACATTGAAGGTCCTTCAGTCTTGTTTATATCTACTAATAACTTTATGGTTTAATAGACGGTTTAATCATATGGGTAAATATCATATTGTATGGGTCAGTCTACCAAAGACAAACACAACATGGTATGTTAACTGACACATGGTTTAACTAAGATTGATTAATGTGAAAATGAAGCTTTCAGGTGCACTGTCAGGACACAGGGAACACAGGGCAACACGTTACTGTGCCAGAATCATTCACTTCATTGACTTCAACAACTATAGGACAACTGTGTCAGTACAGGCCATGTCAATGTTACTGCTGTTTAATAAAAACGTATGGAGATCATTTACAAAAACATGCTCTCCCTACGTAAATGTGCTGTGTGCTAAGCCCTCTCCTGTACTCCCTGTTCACCCATGACTGTGTTCCTGTTCATGGCTCTAACTCCATAATCAAGTTTGCAGATGACACCATGGTGATAGGTCTGATGAGAGATGACGATGAGACGGCCTACGGGGATGAGGTGCAGCACCTGGCCGCATAGTGTGAGGACAACAACCCTGCGCTCAACACTCAGAAAACCAATGAGATTATTGTAAACTTCAGGAGGGTTAGCTGCCAGACACACAGACCCATCTACATCAATGGAGTTGTAGTGGAGCATGTGTGTAGCTTAAGGTTCTTGGGCATCCACATCTCTGATGATCTCAGTTGGTCCCTAACCACCTCCATCCTAGTCAGAAAGGTGCAGCAGCATCTTTACTTTGGAATATTTTTTAATAACTGTGGAAATAAATAATTTAGCTAAAAATTGACAGTAAGTATATGAAGTAGAAATGTTTGGGTGGATTTGTGGGTGCTCATCAATCAACCCTCACTAACATTATCTGTCATAGCTACATTGCTTGGAAAGTAGTCTCACATTGCCAGATGCTTTAAAGGAGAGTCTGAGAGTACAAAAAAAAGCAAATTCAACTGACACTCAAAACAACCAATCACAAACCTGCTATTTGACATGATGTATAGGAGGACACAATATTGTCATGACATAATGTCAGGTTCAAAGAACTAGGCGCGGTGCTAGCAGAGCCAAAGTACCAAGAGCCTTTAATAAACAAACCTGAAGCCTTACATAGCAACAAAGAGCGGTTCAGCAAACCACAAGGGTAATACCAGGTCATAAACGAGAATGGAGAGCAGGGGTCGGAAACCGGAGGTCAGATCAGAAAAGCAGACAAGCCAAAGGGATGAAGCGAGTACTGTAGACGGAGAGTCTGATATTGTTAGTGCGATATCAGACGAGAGAGAAAGTCAAGAAATCAAAACAGGGTCAAAAAGCCAAGTAGTCAGAAGATTTAGATGAGATGCTCGGAATTGCAACAAGGAGTTGGCAAAACTTCGTGAAGTGTATGTGTGTGTGTGTATGGTTTATAAATAGTGCTTGCAGCTGACAGCAATCAATAGTCTGGCGAGCTAGAACGGAGATTGGCAGGGCGCGAGCATGTGGGTGTGACGTCATCGGGCTGTGCACATCGGGCTGGGAACTGGAGTCCGGAGGAGCAGCGGGTCCAGGCGGATCCACAGGCGTGACACATAAACAGTCCCTCAGGAAACACAAAAGCATAGAATTAAGAAGTGTGTACACGTGGAAGAGTGGATAGCCAATCAAAATTCAACTGGCATAATCCTGTGGCCAGGTTAACGCACGATATCAGACTCTCGTCTATGTGTAGGTGGAGCATCTGTGGCTGGGACTACCTGAAAAGTTTATTAGCTATACATACCACAGGTGGTACGGGTTGGCAGTAACACATCCAGCACCATCACACTGAACACGGGGGCCTCCCAATGATGTGTTTGAGCCCCCTTCTGTTCACTCTGCTGACCCACGACTGCACACCGTCACACTCCTCCAACCTCTTTACCAAGTTTGCGGATGACACAACTCTAGTGGGTCTCATCAGCAACAATGATGAGACAGACTACAGGAACGAGGTGAGCCACCTGGCCTCATGGTGCAAACACAACAATCTCTCTCTGAACGCGGAGAAGATGAAGGAGATTGTTGTGGATTTCAGGAGAACTCACACCCAGCATGCTGACCAGCTGTATCACTGTGTGGTATGGGGCCTGCACAGCATCCTGCCGCAGGACACTCCAGTGCACCGTGAGAGCAGCTGTGAAGATCGTCTGCACCTCTCTCCCCTGCCTTCAGGACTTATACAGCACCCGCCTCACGAGTAAAGCCCTCCGCTTGGCAGGAGATCCTACCCACCCACTACACAGCTTTTTCAATCTACTGCCATCAGGGAGAAGACTGCAGAGTCTTGGGGCTCGGACAAGCAGACTGAGGGACAGCTCCATCCACCAGGCTGTCAGGATGCTCAACTCTCTCCCTGCTCAACCCCCTCTCCCACTTCTGCCCCCTGCACACACAAACTCAGCACCCTGAACCCACCCCCCATCAATACCGAACTGGGATGCACACACTTTAAACACACTTTTAAGATTTTATTCTTGCATTCCCACTTAATCCCCCCACTAACACCGAACCGTGATTGTGAACTGGTCTGCACTCATCACTTTAAACAGCCTTAATGTTATTCAACCTGCACTACTGTTTATACTGGAAGTGTCATATCACTTTAATCCTGCATCTTAATTCTGCTAGTGCACACGTCACTTTATTGTCCTTATCTCCTGTCTTGCGTCAATCTATTTTATGTTTATTGTTTATTATATTCAGTATACTCTTGTTCTTGTTTTAGTTGTAATCTATTTATCGTTAAATGTTTATTTGCTACACCTTGGGACGGACAGTAACGCAATTTCAATCCTCTGTGTGTTTTGTACATATTGAAGTATTGACAGTAAAACTACTTGACTGGACTTGACTTGACTTGACTTGACCTGATGGCAGTTGACTTGACTTGACTTATCTAGCTGATGAGCCTTAACATTTTAACCTCACTTTATTGTCCAGCAGCTGCTATGGTGTAAGTCAATTATTAACTGTTCCAGTATTAATGGCTTCAGTTATTTCCAGTGAAATTATCATTATCATTATCTAGATACTTTTTATTTGATAGTGACAGTCTTGACATTACCAGACTTGCTGATGATCTCTTGAAATCTTATGTATATAGTATGTAGCATATGTGCTTTCATATATATATATATATATAGAGAGAGAGAGAGAGAGAGAGAGAGAGAGAGAGAGGGGGGGGGGGGGTGCCCCTTACCTGGCTCCACCCCTTTCCAGGTGTTCCTTGTTAGTGGTTGTGCATTTAGACTCCCTGTTGTACCCTTTGCATTTGCTTGGTGTTTTGTTTCTGTGGGTCGTGCTGTATGCCTGTTCCATGTTCTTGATTTTGTTTTGTTTGTACTTATTGGTTCCTTACTAAAGACTTGCACTTGCATCCTGCCTCCTCGTCTCTCCAAGTCACACATATTACTGCTGTCAGACCATAACCTCTAAATGTCTCCAAAATTATAACTTTAAAGGAGCAGTGTGTAAGATTTAGTGGGGAGGGATCCATTAGCAGAAATGGAACATAGTGTAATATACTGTTTTCATTAGTGTATAATTACCTGTAAATACAAATAGTTGTATCTACGTGTCAACACTGGAGCAGGTCGTCTGCTAACGGAGGCTACCATGTAGTGCCATAATGTTTCCACAGTAGCTCAGAACAGATAAACCACACATGGCTGTAGAGGGTAACTTTCAAAGTAAGCTGCAATAAGCAACCTCACTACTAGAGTCGTGCACACTGCTCCTTTAAAGGAGAACAACAAAACCTACTTTCAGTGTAACCAGATTGTATGGTGTAATTTTGTGCCATTTCTTTTGGTCATACTCAAAATGTAAAGGGCAACAGGCAGTTTCTAATTAGGCAGAAACTGTTGTGCTGGTGTGAGTGAATCCGACACAGTCGTGCTGCTGGAGTGTTTAAATACTGTGTCCACTCACTGTCCACTCTATTAGACACTCCTACCTTGCTGGTCCACCTTGTAGATGTACATTCAGAGACGCGAGCTCATCTGCTGCTGTACAGTTTGTACCTAAGCAGCCTTCTGCCACTAACAACTGTTAGTGTGTGAGGGTTCAAACTCAGTTTATAGACCTAAATAAAAACGACGGTTCCTAATGGGTTCTTTATAGAGACAGTGGTTCTATATAGAGCCATGAACATTAGAAGAACCATTTTCTTGCTCATATGGTTCTTCAGGCTGATGAAGAGTGTGTTGTGCATGGGTCTATACAGCACCAGATAACTTTGAATGGAGTGGAAAGGTCAGTCTTCATATTTGTGAGTTACTGCAGAAGAGCTAAGAGGACAATAAGCAGGCTGTCTGCTGAAATTCCTCCTGAAAAGTGCAGTGCTTTGTTTGTGTGGCAAAAAAATAGGACCTTATAAGCAATACTGTCCTTCTCACACTACATAAGTAGCATGCTCCCAAAAAACCACTAGCAGCAAGACCACTATTCTACTCTAGCCGAGAATTCCTAGTGTTATACGTATTTATGTCAGTTGTACTCATGTGTCATTAGTGAGTCCGAGGGCAGTCTTGGAAAGACTCTTTCCTTCATTAAAACCTAAAGCTCTTCTCATGTCTCCCTATATCATCATAGAGGCAGAAGGAGGGGCCAACTGCAGAGAAATAGATTTCTTTACGGGGACACAGAAGACCCGATCATGAAGTTTTATTTGTAAGCTTCATGGCTGCATTTTTTTGACCTGCCGTATACAATGAGCAAAGTTCAGACTCATGAGACAAAGAGACACTGAGACAAATATGGTTAGAAGTATCTGATTTTGTAAATTATTTTTTAGGGAATTAGAATAAACAAAAGTAATTAGGGTAATTATGTGATCTGAAGTGTTTTTGGTGCCATAAAATGCATTTAGTCAGTATTTAAATTGTTCTCTGATGTTATACATAGAAGGCATGTAACTTTGGTTGGGGTGAAAACTGCACAGATGCTGTTTTACACCTCCATTTGCACCCTGTGATTTAGCCCTATTTTGTGAGCTCATGAATAATCTGATGAGCTCGTCTCTGATTGGCTGGTTGACAGCAAGACACTGCAATGATCATATAGAAGCAACATATTGAAACAGACACAGGCAGGAAAATAAAAATAACTATGCAAATAAGGTCAGTGCTCATATTATTTAGTTAGTTATGCTAACATTATTTAATGGAGGCTTGCTAGTGTCTAACTCTACCTGTACTAGTAACTTGCTTTCGGTCACGACATCAACACAAAGTAAATTTGTGTAACAAAGTTGTTTCTCACTATGTAACAGATGATCATCTAGTGGATTACATCACACAGCTTGGCTGCAGCTTACAGCTGGTGACGCTTCTCAGTCTCTTCGGTGTCAAAGCTGGCTTTTTACCACCAGCTTGTTTTGCAAATATTCTGTTCCACCTTAAATAGTGTTGCAGTTATATTCTGGCACCTGTACAAGTCATAGCATTTAAGGGGGAATGGAGCATTCAGTTAAGAAGCTGGTGAATAGGAAGTTAAGCAACGTTTAAAGATGAACAACAACCATGTCCACTGACAATACTGCTTATTGGTAAGGATATGAAAAGTGCCAATATCACCTTCATTTATATCACGTTAATTGTTTTACAGTTAGGTCAATGTAAGGTTAGGAGTCTTTCCCAAGAACTCTTATTGGTGTAGCACAGCATAGTTACCAAAAGCGGGAATCAGACCCCATTGTCCCACATGGGATGGTAACTTTCTGGCAGGTAGTGGTGTTATCCATTGCACCACACCAACCACAGACCTTCACAGTCTAGTGTTCCATGTAATAGTGTGTAATGCCTCCACAAACACAAATAACAGCTGTGATCGGATTTGGCATGGATGTTTCTGAATTTAGGCCACATCAGTGCTCAGACACTCTTGCATCAAAGAATTGTGCAATTGGGACAGATTTGGTGGATGCCTTACCTGGCACAATTCTGAGGAGAATTTCCTGTAGATTCGGATGTCCCTCACTGCTGGTAGACCCGTATGACCGTACGCTTCCATACACCTGCAGATTCAGCTACTTCCTTCACACTATGGTCTTTGGCACTCCCAAATGCAGTCACTCCTTTTAGCCAATCATTAACATCTGCTTTGGAGCCATTTTCCACACATGGAACGAGACATTCACTGCACTGTACCACCTCTTCTCAATCTATGTATATTTATATGGCTCTGGGATACCAAAATGCAGATGAATAACTTTACTTAAAAGAAATGTGCTAACGGAGCAAACTACCAAAACAATGATTTTATTTAGCTTTTATTTTACAATGTAAGTTTAAATATGAGTCAGTCAGTTTCTTTTACAGTATCAAATACAGTACAGTTCAAAGGTTTGACTTTATTCCTAACACTGTAAAATGAAAACATTAATGATTATGTAATTATTTGATAATTCTATGAGAAATTATAAAGTAAACTGTAAAAACAGGAGGATAAAAATTGACTACATTACAGAAATAATGTTCAGATTGGTTCTTGCTGTACTGTTTAACACAAATCCCATTCCATCTTGTAGTGTTGTGTTCTAACAGTGAGTCATTGACATTTATGTGCATACATAAATCTTATTGCCAGCATCACAAACAACCACGTTCGGTTTATACACCACAAGAGGTGGATGGTTGAAGCTCTGGTAGTTGTGCAGGTTCCTTCTGCCATCTCCCAGAAGTCGTCTGCTTGGATCTGAAGCATGTCGCTGTGTTTTGGTTGTCTTCCGAGAAGGACGTTGGGGTTGTACTGTTGATGTGTCTGGGAATGCACTGTAATGGGGTCCATTTGCTGAGTCTGAGGTGCAGAAGCAACACAAGCTAATGGAGTACAGCAGAAAGTTGAGCGCAGTTAACACTGTCACTACTACTAATCTGCTCCAAGGACACAATCCCAGACCACCCTGGCAGGATTCTGGTGGGTAGATGTGACTCGGATAGTGGCTGTTGAATTTGAACACAGGCCAAATGATGGTGGCACTGAAGTACATGGCAGCAGCACAAAGGTTGGAGTATTTTAGCCAACTTGGATGCTCTAGGTTACCGATTACAATACTGATGATACTGGCCACTGAGCAGAGGAAGCAAATGCAGTACACCGCAATGCACCACCTCTCAGCGACATGATCCATGTATGACACTGGATTGCTGATGAAGAAGAAGATGATTCCTGCCACATAGGTTTGGCACACCAGTAGAAGGCCTTGTGCACTGGTCATGTAGCACCTTGACTCCTTCCATGAGATCCAGACCTCAAGTAAATATGCCAACGTGGCCAGACAAGAGAAAACCTCAGTTGCTACAAGATGGTTGTGCACGTCATAGTTCTGTTGGTCATTTATAAACTTCTGGGGAAAGATGATGGAGGCAAAGAGACACAGCAGTGCTCCGTAGCTGGAGAAGGTGACTGGTAAGCTGACCCAGGTATCCTTGGCATACTCTGTCAACTCAAACACCTCCACCAGAAAGATTAGAAGAGTGCCAGTGAAGCTGAAGGTCCAGCAAAATATACACCACCCACCAACTCCTCCAGCCAGTCCACCTGCATTTGCTACCAGACCAAGCGTCACGCATGAGCACACCAAAGCTGCCAGACGCATCCAATACTGAAGTGCCATGATCTGTTGGAGACAGCAAGTCAAATTAGTTCAGGGCTGGAGTGAAATTTAGGTGTATGGATTCAACAGAAGCACATTTAATCATATACCATATGTCAGACCAATACTAGATGTATTAATGCCTTTTACCTGCTAAAGAGACAGAGTTGTTCTGAGTGTGCCACATGAAACTTCATAAAGCTAGGTCAGAATGGTCTCTGATTTTTTTCAGTGGATGTGGATTTTTTATTCACATAGTCTATACACATTGAAAGCCAGTGCCTACTTCAAATGCTAAACACTCTTCTGATTCTGCAGTCTAATCAGGGAAACTGTTCAACATCGCAGACATAACTGTCAGAATCGACAAAACGTAATTCGACGCGCGCAGAGCTAAAAGTAGAATTAGGTTTATTGGACAAACCAGTAGTGAAGCTCAACAAAGCAAACCAGGCAGTCATAACAAAGGGGCAAGACAGAGTCATAACAAGAGGGACAGGCAGAAGCCGAGAACCAAAATGACAATCAGACCAGCAAACAAATCAAAAGGAGAAGAGAGTCAAAGAGAGTAAACCAAAATACAAAGAGAGTCAAAACCAGAAACAGCAAACAGAGGATAAAAGAGAGACCCACTCAGACTGCAACTAAGTTGGGAATACTACACAATGTGAAGGTGGAAACTGGGGGTATATAAGCAAGCCGAGTAAATGAGGAATAGGTGTGTGTAAGCAGTACTCTGGACATGATTGGATGGTTGCGGACATGTGATGTTGATGTCATCAGGTTGTGGATACTGGGAGATGGAGATCGGAGGTAGAGGGGAAACCAGGAAGCGTGACAAACCTGCATTCAGCATTCAGATTACTCTTGTGCTCTTTTCTGTACTGGGTTTTAACAAACTACTGTATTACACATTTCATATCTTTCACAAAGAAAGATATAAATATTAAAAACGTAAGTATTCAACTGTAAAAGTTGGTTAAAAATAAACTAGCCTCAATACACCACTGTGGCATTCAAACCTAAACTAAACTGACGTGATGACTAACACAGACATAACGTGACAGATATAAACTAAACAGTGCTAATATTCTAGTAGTTTTCATGCTATTTAACATGCTAACTGCTAACACTGTAATTACCCAATAGGAAACTACCAAATGACAGTGAAAAGTATGGAATTACATATAACATGCAGCAAATAACATTACTACAACTTCCTTAATGCATGTTAGAATATAAAAGCTGAACGACTGGTGAAGCAAAATCTTTATCAGCCTCTTCATTTTCTTTTTGCTTTCCAGCTGTATTATAATGATATGTACTATGTTTGCATATAGATTCATAGAGAAGCTTTCAGTTCTCCAGTGACAATAAACTAATAAGGAAGCCAGTCAGCACAAAGTCCGTCCAGGACAGAGTTTCCCATATCCGAAGAAAACACAAACATTAACCACGAAATCTGTTCCAGCTGGAAATGAAATCATTACTCAGACATCTACAGTAAATCAGGTTCAGAATGGCTTAAATGGCTTCATGATTAAATACAGTATACTCACATATCGCTCCAATATGACAGCTTGTATAAAGGCTTCTGACGGCTACCACAGCTCCTCTGCAATGGAGGGATTTCCGCCTCTTCAGAAGCTCCTCCTATAGTTATTACCACCATGCATTACTTATACGAGTTGTTTTATGACAGGCTTCACATCTAACCATAAACCAAGCTTACCACTAGATAGTGCTTCTAGATAACTGTATTAATTTCATTCACTCGTCTATTTACTTCTGATCATTACATCTGTATCGTGTGATTTGATATTACAAAAAAAAAAATTTTAAATTGACTTAGACCACTAGTTTAGGCTGCCACTTATTTGTTTGCACACTCATCATCAAAATAATAGCTGCACCCAGAAGGAAGTGTGGTTTTGCAGTGCTATTGGGAAGGAAGATAAAGGTTACCAGGGACAATAAATGATGATACATTTAGACTGATATTTATTGAACTGTATATACAGAAGCAGTGTCTCTCAGTATGGCATCAGGCAGCCATGACGTCTTGGTATGGAGTTGTGGAGGTTCCTAATAGTGTCCTGTGATAATCCATCCCATGCAGCATGAATACTGTCATGCAGTTCCTGCAGATTTTGCAGTAGGAGTGGAGGTGGAGTGACACCAGACCTTCTGGACGTGTGATGTGTGACAACAAACCGTTCATCTTGGTGCTGACCACGGTGCCGCCACACACGGATTCATTGGTCGTCTCCACCAAGACAAAAGCGGGTCTCGTCACTCCATGACCGTCCATTGCAGCCTTTGGAGACCTTGACGTGGTGTTAAGGGCAGTAGTCGTAACAATCTATGTGCATGTAGTCCTGCGTCTGCAGCCTTCTGCTTTGCACAATTTATTGGTTCTCTCTCTCCACGGTTCATGTAGGTCTCCCAGATCCTTCATGTCGCTGGTCTATCCACTGCTGCCAACAGTGTGCTATGGTAGTATCCCCACAATTGGTATGTCAATACAACCATCTCACTTCCCAGAGCCCTATGATGCAACCCTGTCCAACTGTTCCTACTGCTCAAATTGCTTTCAAACTCTTCTCTGAGGCATACTTCACTCACAAGGGATGCTACCAACACAACAGTGCGAGTCAGAACGGAAAGCATGCACCCCAAAAACAAAATCTGAGTTCGCTTGACTGCCTCCCTTCATCTCTAATGTTAGTTAGCTAGCGATAGATAAATTACATCACAACATATTAAGGATTTAAATATTAATGGTCAGTGATGCAGACATGAAAATCAATCATTAAAAAGAACTAACCAAGGACAGACTTGGTTTTGACTGAGGAGTTGGCATTTAGGCTAACCTATAAGTTGCTAGCGTGACAATAGCCTGCCGTTAGCTAGTAACATTCACTTTATTCAATTGTTAATGTCTACGTTCAGAACTATAAGGTTACATAACTAATATGACCTGCCCTTTTACTGCTGATGCAGTACACTTACCGGATAAACTGGATATCCAGGAAAAAGGTCCCCTTTACTTGTGCTGCTTCGGGCTGCTTTCCTCCATCGCTACCGTGGGAAGTTCAGTGAAGGCAGTCTTAGACATGCTTGATCTTGGTATTGGGAGAAGGGGGAGGCCTACAAAACGAGTAGGTGTATCTGACTCCCAGCTCTAATGCGCAAACTCTGGTTCTAAATTCAACAACATTGTGAAGGAATTTTGGCTTCACTGGAATGGAATGGCATGGAATGGCATGGAGCCACACTGTCCATGCTTTCTAGTCATTGGTCTGTATTATGAATTAAGACCCATCTCTTGGTGAAACACTTGAGTCAACACTACTCACACTTATTGAAATGTATTGTGTTGTACATATGTTATATGTATGTAAAGAGTCTGTGTGCTACACTGATTTTATCACGGGGTACAGTGTTCTAATACCCCCTTCCCTGAGACAAAATCGCACCATGGAATGGTGAATGAGGAGAAAAGGGTTTGGACACCCACCACTGTATGCTGAGGTCATTTCATGAACTTTTGAACTTTTTGTCATATGATAAATATGACATATGACAATAATATGATATATGATAACATATGATAACACGAAAACTAAAACGGCTCCCTGCTCCCTACACAGTACAATCGGCAAGAATTTAAAATCTGGTTCCTGCAGCCCAACAAGGGAATGTATAGCTAAAAATGAGTCATGTGGGATTTAGCCACATCCATACTCGACAAATAGTGCACCGCTCCATACAAGAATTTCAGAACTTACACAGTGCACTATTTGGTGCGTATGGAGCCGTTTAAAGTTCTGTCTGGGTTTGATGCTTTGTCTGACTGAATCGTGGACATCTGAAGCGTGCAAGACATTCAAGTGACTCTCTTTAGACTTAGATTTTTCGGTTTTACGGTACATAATAACGTAAGTACTTTAATTCAAGTCTGTGATATTAATTATGGAATTGCTAAGCATATTCGCTATCCTTTAGCCAGTTAGCTAGCTGGCCAGTTTAGTCCTAGTTAAGAAAATAAGTTAACTAGCCCATCATTTTAAACTAGTTTAAAATCAGGTTCCTCATTTGGTGATCCAGGTGTGCAGCATTATTCATTCATTCATCTTCTAAACCTCATTATCTAAATGGGGTGCAGGGGGTGCTGGAACCCACAGACATACACATTCACACACACACATACACACACACACACACACATACGGGAAATTTACCATCTCCAGTTCACCTGACTGCAGGTCTTTGGGCTGTGGAAGGAAACCCACACATACACAGGAAGAACATGCAAACTCCACCCAGAAATGACCCCGGATGCCTTGGCTAGGAATCGAACCCTGGCTCTTCTTGCTGTGAGGCGGCAGCACCACCCTCCACCCACCACCCAACCGTGTCTGTGAGTAGCATTAAGTCAAGGATTATTCCATTAACAGCATCATTTTTCACAGTTCGGTAGTTGTGAGGCGGTCACTGGTGTGCATATATTATGTGCATATATATCAGCCAATCAGATTTTAGGACCAGAAATTTTTTTATATCAGCACTGGTCTTTGATTCTGGCAGTGTAATCCATTTGTACTAGCCGGGATACAAAACACTTCTGTAAGCTGCTCTGGATAAGAGCGTCTGCTAAATCTAAATGTAAATAATCAAAGAAGAAGCAAACTGCAGACACTGCCTATGATCAACCACGGTAAGGAGAAAACAGAGTAAATTAAATGTTACTGAAGAAGCAATTAGCATACAATCAAACTAAAACAAAGTGCAAAGAGATTGGGTAGGTTACTTAAAGTGTGCATCAAACAACCTATTGTGTCAAGCTTGAATATGGATTGAATTTGGATTTATTCACTTAACGCCAACAGCAAACATGACTTTGAGCGCTTTTGGATATGTTTGAAAAAGGCATATAAAATATAACACTGAAAATCTCCCAGATTTTCCAAACTGCTCATTCAGTGCAAGCATCAAATACTGTGATAAAATACACATCTTGTGTCGGGTATATGCAGGAATGTGACTGATATAGGCTTCATGAATACAGACTTCATGTCAAAAACAGCACAAAGACATGGCACAGTTCACCTCTTCTCCTCAACCCTGAAGTATGTGGGCGTCTTACGTAAAGGCAGCAGCGGGAAACAGGCAAACACTAAACATTCAGTCTTTGGCATTTTTGCATCAAGTCACCGGCAGTCATTCGGTCAGGTGCGCACAAACACCAATCGGGCAGAGTAGGCCAGGTCGGCCACGTAGATCAGGAAGTTGAGGGCGGTGAGAACAGCTATTGCGACCAGTTTATCCCAATCGCAAAATGCAGTGTCCCGGCAATATGAAGGTCGCTGAGTTTGACGGCTGTAATGACTGTCAAACTGGAACACAGGCCAGATGATGGTAGCTGTGACATACATCAGAACAGCCAATAAGGCGTAAGCAGACAAGAAACGGGGGAACGGGATTGGAAGGCAGCCGGTACACTCTCCTACACACAGCACTACAATGGCCATCGATATGACGAAGCAGATGCAGTACACGGCCAAGCACCATTTGAGCGCAGGGTACCTGTCGTATGACACAGGGTTGCTGATGAAGAGGAAGATGATGATGGCCACAAAGGTTTCACACACCTTCAGGAGCCCCGGCACCGTAGCCATGTAGCCAGCCACTTCGCCCGGCCGTGCCCGTGCTAGGCTCACCTCCACAAGGTAGGCCAATGTGGCCAGACAGGAGAACACGGTGGTAACGATCCTGTGGTCTCGGGCTTCTCCGTAGGCGCGATTGTCTCTGAGGTAGAAGAAGGGGAAGATGATGGAGGCAGAAAGGCACAGCAACGCAGCGTAGCAGGCGAAAGTGATCGGAAAATTGGTCCAGGACACAGGCACTCTGGCCTGAAGGCCCAACAGCTCCACCATTAGCACCAGCAGGGTGGTGATAAAGCTGAACACCCAGCAGAACATGCACCAGTCGTACATGCTGCCGCTTAAACCTCCTCCATGGGCCGTGACGCTAAACGCCACACATGTGAACACCAGGGCAGCCACGCGTGCCCACAGCAGACGAGAGGACTGCAGGACCACCAAAGGCATGATGGGAATTGTAGGGCTGATACAAGCTCCTCAGAGAACCTGCTAATATGTCAGTGTGATTGAGTCAAGGCTGATGACCAGGAAGCTTGATGCAGTGCTCAGGCTATAGTTCAGTCAGAAGAACCTTCCTTCCTCTAACTGGTGTAGAATTTGCAGTTCCTTGTTCAAGTAAACCTGAAAGTAAGCAGAGAAAGAATAGTAAGATGCAGGCAGACATTTATAGTACAATCTAATTGACTCATTTTCCCTCCCTAAGCCTAAATGTATTCAACCAGCCAAGACACGTTTGGTTCGTCTTTGGGTTTTTTCTGCACTGGTGCTACACGTAGGGTTTTTGTCTTTGAGAAAGAGGATACTGATGGCAGGAAGGGAAGAAAGGTACAGACTATAGAAAGCAAATATCACCATGAAACTCCCAGACATTTTAAGCAATTTAGAGGTCCTGACTGCACTTACACAGTCGAGTCACATTATTATGATGCAGCGCATAGTCAAGTTTACATGGCATTCTTTGGAACCACTCATCCATGTGGAAGGTATTCTTTACTGATTTGGTTATGAATCCATCCTTGGAGATCACATAAACCCATACATGCTGATTGTCTTCCCTGGGGCGGAAGGGATCTTCCACCGAGACAACGCACAATGACAATGTCATACGGCTAGAAATGTCTGACCTTGACTGGAAGAGCATGACCAAGACTTCCAAGTACTACCCTGGTCCCCTAATTCCCCAGACTTGAACCCAACTGAACATCTAGAAAAAGATTAGAAAAATGAAAATGCTTTTCATTTACTTGCATTTGTCTGATGTTCCGTAAATAGCTGAACTGTGACAAGGTCTTGAGTCCGTTAGCCTACTTTGCTGTCACTGGGAACCGAAACACTGGAAAGCACTTCTATTTAATTTTGCCCTCATCAGCATCACCATGCTATTCAAAACTGACCTCTTAAATAGCCTGTATGATAAGCAGACTCAACTCTTTCCTTTTGCATTTGATTTGCCATAAATAATAATGCACCCGTAAGTGTCCCCACTCGATTATTTATGTCTTCCATACAAGTTCATTTAAGCAACTGGAGCCGTTCATGGCCATGTTGGACCAGGTAGCTTAACATATGCTTTCAGAAACACAAATACATTTTTGCTCATTTTATTTGTGGAAACTTGGTCAAATGATTTCAGCTTGTGTATCAGTATGCCATAAACACATTCAGCATGTTTTAACAATACCACTGATAATACTGATAACCCTAAGAAATTTGCTTACTACAAATGTTCATACCATTTTGTTTCTATTGTGGGATCTAAATGAGCAAAAGCTCACACACTCGCCTCAAGCCATGCAAAGGTGTGGGGTAATCTAATCTAAGACAGCAGAATGGCATGCTGGTATGTTATGCAGTCAAACTTCAGGCTTCAACATGGCTGCTTTTCACTGTGCAACACTGTGTAACACTGTCCAGTTTTTATGGATAACAAGGCATCATGTACTCCAGAAACTCATAAGCAAGTCTGCTTGGGATTAATAAACAACTTGTCTGAAGCAAACATGCGATGGTTCCAGCACGGACTCTGCACAATGCTAACCAGGGGGCTAAGCTTCTGGCATGCCTGGCTATATTTGGCATATGGAGAACGTTGTGTAATTTTGACCACTTATCACTTTAACACTGAATATATTGCTATCTTGCAATTCTAAAAGTCCCCACGTGAGGGAGGCATAACTGCTGCTTGGGCCTAACTTGAACTGTTCACCCTTTAAGAAGAACCACTGTTCTTCTGCTCTACAAACACATGCCCTCCCATGCATGAGAGAGCAAGTAACGCATAGAGGATATCCTGAGAGATGTGCAAATGCACAAAGGAACCTAGTGACAAATTTCACTTCCCCCCAATGACCTCAACAGCACCGAGCATCATCTTCATAAGTCATCTATAACGTTCAGCTCTCTGCTGTAAATAAGCCACATACAGCGGTATTTACATCGTTGTCTGGGGCAAGAGCCATTCAGAATCCACCTGTAAATTAGACTGTGCATCTTAAAGATCCACACCAAGTGAAGCTCCCTAGTGAGGGAACAAACAAAGAAAACCTAGATTCTCAGGAATAGTGCTAGGGAACGGATAGTGAAAAGGCTATATTCTATATATACAAAAATCTGATTATAACATCTTAATTTTTTATTTTAATTAAAGGGCTTTTCAGACTGCCAACCCAAATCTGATTTTTGGTGTATCCAGATTGTATGCATGATTTATGATAGTCTGGATAACAAAAAAAAAAAAATTCACACAAAATTCTATTTTTGCTGATCAGATGCAAACAATTTGGGCCTTTTTCAGACGTCCATTCCAAAATCAGGTTTTTGCTGTATTTAGATTGTATCCAGATTGAGTTTTTAAACCGCCCCCAGATGAAATCCAATTTTTTGCACACTGGTTCACATGTGAAGTGGTTTGAAATGTGATTCCCATCAGATTTTTACAGATATATCTCAGTCTAGATACTCAAATCAGATTTCAAAGTGACTATGTCAAATTCAGAATGAAGGAACTGCTGGGATTTGCTACGGATTTTCTGATGCCTACGTTGTTCACACAGCAACACAATGCAGACAGGTTGGTGATGTCTGGATACAAAAATCTAATCAAATCGCTTACAAACAACAGCGCGGACAGTCGTCTTAAAAGATCTGATTTGAGAATCAGGACTGGTTCTCCTGAACACTAGATCAGACACGTGTTGTGGCCTTATGTGTCTATATGTATGTGACCTTATGGAGAACGTTCAGATCATCAATCAGGTGATCCATCAATCAGTGTTAATGTGGCAGCAGTGCCTAATCTAAAGTTAGTACCAGTAAACAGTGGAAAAGTAATTAATCTGTCCTTTTTTCATCTTTGTCTCACTCTAATAATGAGTTGAGCTAATTATCTTTGCAGGAAAGGATTCATCTGCTGCTTAGTCTGTGATTGAGTCATGTGATGTTACTGATTAGTGGTTCCAGGGTGCTGATCTGCTGGTGGTTCCAGGGTGCTGATCTGCTGGTGGTTCCAGGGTGCTGATCTGCTCACATTCATAATAATTCATAGATTTGAGCCACATACCTACACAAATGTGAACCACCATGTTAGAGAGATCGACCCTGAGCAAAACTTCCCATCAGAGCAATGAGGCTTGTAACGTGCATGTCTTCCACAGCTGAGCTGAGAAGTCTGGATGAGCGATAAGGCTATAACAGATCAGTAAGATATGCTAGAGACTGACCATAAAAGCCATAAGCAAGACCTAGTTAAAGCGGAACTTAACAGGAAGCCAGAGTGCAGGGAGTGGGCTAAAATGCTCTGACTTTCTTTTCCTGGTTTTACACAGAGAAACACACAGCACAAGCAGGCTATACTGACACATACCAATGCTGGGACATCACTGTAGACTGGGACTTGTCTGAACAACTAAAAACAGATCCTTAAAGGATCCTAACTTCTCAGCCAAGCAGTCCAACTAACACCCGCAATCTACTTCCCTATCTAAACTGCCGTTACTACTGGTGCTGTGATGGTGGTGGAGGTAAAGAGGCCACAGTGATGCAAGCGACTGTCACATGACCCTGTGAGTGAGCTGAGAGAGATATACACAACACTACTATCTTGCCTTGTTGTCCAAGAATCAGTATGTTTCTCTAGAACTGATCATCCCTCATCAAACCACCCTGAATGACTTTGTCTACATCTCAACAACAATGAAGAAATTCTGAAAAACGGTGGTCTTTCCCTTCGATACACATTACGTTTATCATCACTCATGCCTCATGCACACTCATACACCTGGACTTCCTCTCACACTCTGAACAAATGAACTTTCTTAGAATTTCTCTGAGAGTTCCTTTAATTCAGGGTGGATCTGATTAAACAAACCACTAGACAACGCAGGCCCTATACACCTTGCCAAGTTCAACTGAGCTGATGCTTACTAGGAGAAAATACACAGTCGAGTCATATTATTATGACCACCAGCTAATATGCAGAGGAACCGCCGTGTGCTGCACAGACAGCAGCTAGACGGGCTGGGAGTGACTCAATAAGGTCCTGGTAGGTTGTCACAGGTATCCAGAGCACAGCTGCTGGAGCATGCGTGAGGGAGGATCCATAGAGTGAGGACGACAATTGAGGCGGTCCCACAGATGATCAACTGGGTTCAAGTCTGGGGTATTAGGGGACCAGGGTAGTACTTGGAAGTCTTGGTCATGCTCTTCCAACCAATGTCAGACATTTCTAGCCATGTGACATGTCGCACTGTCATTCTGGAAGATCCCATCCGCCCCAAGGAAGACAATTAGCATGTATGGGTGCATGTGATCTGCAAGGAGGGATTTATACTCAAATCGGCTGAGAGTGCATTTCACATGGATGAGTGCGCCCAGAGAGTGCCATGAAAACCTGACTTCCTTCATGAGCTACATGCTGCTACCATCTATTCATTTAGGGCTTATAATAATAATAATAATAATAATAATAATAATAATAATAATTTTGCTATTTTCTTTGAACATGTGGCCTGTGCAAACGTTACATCACATTTTATATTATATCTAATACTAAATTTTTTCCAGTACGTTACCCCAGAGACGTTATAAATGAGGAGACGGCCCACTGGTTGATAATAATGAGAAAGCTTGCAGTGTTCATCATGCCATCTGTATAAATCATGATTTACAGTGCTACACAGCCAGTCGGCTTATACTCTCAGTGTAGCTTTTTACTTGAATGATACTATTTAAATATGTTGTTGTTAGAGAATTTAAAATACCAGTTTGCCATATTATTAGCAAATAAAGTTATTAAATTATACAACACTGGCTAATACATAGTGCGGGACATGGAAAGCCCACATGGTGTGTCTAGGATAATAAAAGACTAATAAAAAATTGGCCATTAATCCATTTGTCTATAACAGATCTGGCCTTAAACATTTATGATCAGTCCAACCCTGAAATACTGACATTTCTAGTTCATCTCTTTTACCAATGTGTCATAGCCAATCATACCTAAAATGGGGAATTCTACCAGTATTTCAAAATGTCTGCATAATTAAGTCACTGATACGTAAACAAAGAATAATGCACCAATATAGATAAATTTGTTGAGTTATAATTGTTCACAGTGGTGATGATGGACAACAGACATCTGAAGAGCTTAATGCTTCTGAAAGCTCTGTTACAGGGAATGGTTGGGAATTGCTGTACGGTACTCGGAAATTGCTGTACGGTACTTTTAAAGTTGTCGCTTGAAACAAATTATGTTTAATCCACTTAAAGGAGCCATTTGTAAGATGACACGGGCAACACACCACCAGAAAATGCATTACCCCTCCTCTTACTTCTTCACTCCTTACTGGCCTACAAGAAACATTCCAAACAGCATCAAACGTCTCCCCTTTACTCACCCATGGATATCAGCGCTGATGTTAACTCTTGTTTTGCTTCTATTTATGTCACATCTTTTGTTTGCTGCAAGAAAGTGCATTCTTGCTGAGATCTTGCCGGGTGGCAGCGGTCATTATAATGGCTGCTTGCCAAGAGCTTCAGCCTTTTACTCTTTTTTTTCCTTTGGCCATCTGTCCCTAAATGATCTAACCGGGAGCAGGACCTTGAACATGACCGATAGAAGGTTAGAATACGCCATCGGAGCAGCAGTGCTACTTCTTCATCCTCTCATGTTGAACTGATTCGACTCAGTACTACAGTGACTCACTATCACCTCTCGAGGTAGACTGGCCAAGGCTAGCTGGTTAGCATGCTAATTTATATAGATATTATTATTATTATTATTATTAATAATAATAACAGATAATATTATTAATATAGCTACTGTTAGTTCTTCACATTCTGTTGAAAATGTTTGTTAATATTGGAATTTTTTAAATATAATTTTTTACAAATTGCACCTTTAAGGTGAAGGGATGCGTGCAGAGTGCTCAAGGCCTTCTATTTCTATCCCCCGCTAACTTTAGCACCATCAACATCACATAAATTGCCTTTGGAAATACAGTTGCGGATATTGTGATACGCTTGCTGTATACTCCTACATACTGTATATCCTCGCAAGCTGCATCACTGATATAGCAGCTGCATTGCCTACGACCGTAAGGCCCTGACGAGAGTGGTGAGGACAGCAGAATCCATCAAAACTAATCCATCTAATATATTGCACATATCAGAGAATTTCTACATAGGACCCTCCTGTCTCTGTATATTCTGTATATTGTGTATATTTAATATATTTTATATTTATTAGTATTTCTATAGTTAGTACGTATATTAATGCTGCCCTGCTGTAGAGTAATAACCTGAGCCCACCACAAGCATTTTGGTGCATGAATGTCAGGACATGTACAAATGACAAACAAACTTGAAACTTTAACTTGAAACTATACAGGTATATGCAGCGTATAACACTGTACGTGCTTCTTTAAACGCTCGTGTGTTGGAAGGTTTTCTAGAGGAACTAAATTAAAGCCCATTAAGGCTTTGAATTAGCCACTATGAAATCTGCTTCCTATTCGCCATTCCCATTTTCCTGTTCCACCTTAAACAGTGCAGTGTTCACAGTTTTACAGGTGCCAGAATGTGTTATAAAACCTGTAGAAATACATGTGCAGGATTTTTAAAGGGTAAATGCTATATGTCTGCTATATACCCCTATATACTGTATATCCAGGTATATGCATTTTGGCTTTATTAGGGAATTGTGATGTCTGGTTCCATCTACCACCGTTGTAAAAAGGAAGTTCTCTGTGCAAACCGAACAAGTGTTTTTAAGGTGCAACTCCCCCTTTAATGTCTGACTCCATCATGAATGACAGTCTCACTCACATGGACTACAATGTATTTACACCGTATTACTGACTATGTGTGAAGCTGTTCAGGGCAGATTTGAGGTATTGTTTTGGAACCTCCGGCTATGAAAGTGCTGCATGTGTGTGTGCACTTTGGCAGATGCTGAGGAGCTCATCATGAACGGATGTGGTGAGCAGACCTAGGTGGGGCTGAAGCATGAGTAAAGCATGGTTTCAGTGGTGAAGATACCAGCCACAGATTATTCAAATGCATGTTAAACCCAAGGGGTTCAAAATGGAGCAGATATAATAAGCATATAGGGTCATGTACCTTTTTCTACCCTTTAAGACTTTTGTGTCCACAAAACAGGAGGAACATCAGGGTTTACACGTAGCAAATGGTGGGACAGGACCACTGAGGGTCTGGAGAGGCATGCTTCATCAAAGCCCACCAAAGCAACTGAATAAACACTGAAGTATTCACGAGGTTTCCCATTCGCCAGAGTCTTAGTTGGAATGTCCTGGTTCCACCTTAAATGGCGCTGCGTTGCATTCTGGCGCCTGCGCCATTTAAGGTGGAACGGGAAAATTCCTTCTAAAGAAGCTGGAGAATATGAAACTAACTTCATGGTGGCTATTTCTAAGCCCAAAATGGCTTCAATTCACCTCATCTCGGATACTTTTACGACACATTCACGTTTACAAACACGTACAGCGTTCAAAGCACCGTTACAGTACAACAATACAAGCCAATAACTTCTAGAGCCTCTTTGCCACCGTTTACCTCCGTAATGGTGCAGAACCACGGACTAATACCGTATATCCTCTCTAATAAAGCCCAATTCCGAGCAGAAACCTACCTTTTCCGCATGGCTTGGTCCGTTACTTCATTTATTCCTCACAATAGTGAGGCGTGGTGCGAGAGTCTCGACGCTCCCAGATGTTTCCTTCCTTTAGCGGAACTGGCTCAGTCCTCCACGCCCAGCTCTTACCAAATTAGGTGCTGAAGTGCGACCACTCCTGCCTTCTGTCATTCCTCTACCAGCCTAAAATACTCCAGACGGCCTGATCACAGTCTCACAGAGACCTGGCCACAAATACAGAATGGACATCCTGTAGTTAAATAGATAGATAGTTCTTCAAAGGGGGTTGGGGCTCTTCCAGGAGCAAACAGGGATGGAACAGATAAAGAAAAGGAAGAAAAGGGGACAAAAAAGACCTAGAAAAGAGAAAAATAGATAGAAAAAAGTTAGGCATGTGTTTTATGTCAGTGGAAAAGTGAAGTCTACCAGAATGAAAACAGATAGGAAAAACATAGAACGAAAGAAAAGATGAAAAGATGATAGAAAGGAGAAAAAACAATACATAGTTGCACCCAGGAGGAAGACAGGAGTTAAATTTGGTGGGTGGGTTTGACATCATGAGACATGCTAATGATTCAAGTTTCAGGCTCTGCCGCGCATGTGACATAAGCAAGGACGGGCCTTATCGCTGTACCTGACTGGCTACATATGGTCGTCCTGTTGTGCATGCTTTCATTCTGACTCGTGCTCGTCTATACCGAGACGTCTGGCATGTTGCATTAGCAAACATGGTGGTCCAACGCCACACTGAGAGACACTACTTCTGTATGTGTAGCTCAATAAAATTTATCATCATTACTTCTGGGTCCAACTATTACTTTGATGATGAGTGTATGTAAGGATATATAAGGATGAGATAAGATTGTTCTAAGCTTTTAGTGTTTCTTTCTTTTTTTAACAAAAAATATATATATGTCAGTAGAAAAGTAAAGCCTACCAGAATGAAAACAGATGAGAAAAAAAGTTAGAAAAGATTGAAATACACTGGGAAGACATACAAAAAAGAAAAAAGGTAGATATATGTTTAAAGATGTATTTGATTGCTCAAAACTCAGGAAAAACAGGAAAAAGATAGATAAAGGATTTAAATAGGTAGAAGAGACAGATAAAATATAGAAAAATGACACAAACATGTACAAAGAATTGAAAAAAAGAGGAAAAGATAGAAAAAAGGATTGAAAGACAGAAAAGATAAGGCAAAAAAGAGAGGCGCTGTATCGACGTTTGCTTCTTTAGTTTTATGCACTGCATTATTAATACAGCTGTCCCACGTTTTCTACTGAAACACTTCGAGTTTTAGTCTATAGGCGGAGCCTTGTTTTAGCCACGCCCCTTCACTAAAGAGCAGGAAGTGAGACTGCGTCCTTGTCACTGACTGAGTTAATGCATTTTTTTGCACTGAGTCACAGCAGGGCGGTCATGCCTGCCCACTGAAGGCGGGAGGACTGCAGGACCACCAAGGGCATGATGGGAAATGTACAAGCTTATCAGAGGACCTACCAATTTATCAGAGAGTCCACTAGTGTCAGCTTGATTAGGTCAAGGCTGATGACCAGGATGCTTGCTGCAGTTCTGCAGTGCGTTGGTGCAGTCAGGAAAACACTCTTTCTCTAATTGAATTGAATTGTGTATAACTGAATTATATCTCCAGCAGCTGGAATCTGGTTCCCTTGCTCAAGTAAACCTGCAAGAAAGAACAGACAGAAGGGTAGGATGGAGGCTGCAGTTTAGAGCCACAGCAAAATGAAACTGACACATTTCCCCAAGCAAGTTTTGGCATCTAGAATTTGCTTCTTTAATGATATTTCATATATGAATGAAATAAATAAAAATAATGATTCATATACTAAAAAAATACAACTTATAAATGTAACACAATTGGTCAAAATGACTCAGTTGATAAAAGCTGTATTTACACAGGAAGGAATCAAACACTGATTCTGTCATAGCAACGCACTACTGATACACTGCTGCTGTCTACTGGACATACACTGAACTGTAAGCATTACCAGCCATGAAACGTGTACACGATTGTTTTAGGGGTTATTTTGATCATGAGTAATTTTAGAAGATGACTATATTCACAGTTCATACTGGATCATGACTCCCACTGAATCATTGGCTGAGTGCTCACTTGCACTCTTTGTCAAAAGAATAGTTGCACCCAGAAAGAATGAACCCACAGGAATGAAACTTGTTGTGTCGTGTAGGTTTGGCATTGTGAGGCATGTGAATGATTCAAGTTTCACACCCGGCCGCACATGTGACATAAGCAGGGACGGGTCTTATTGCTGTACCTTACTGACCCAGCAGCCATGATTGTGGACATTCAGCGAGCGGTGATGTCCTCCATGAGTCATCCTGTTAGTGCCAGCACCATTGGCAGACGGCTGCACAAGGCAGGACTACATACTGCAACAAAGAACGTCCTGCAATTCTATATCTACCCACAAGATGGAGGCACCCTGCTGTTTGAACTGTCTTAAACTTTTCACGCTTTTGAAAGAACTGCATATCCTGTACCTTTCTATTTTTTCTGGTCACTTTCCACGTGACCACTTAAGCTAAGAGCTCAGATGCCTTGAAGAAATGATACTAGCAGTTTACATTGTAGGAAGATAAATATTGCTGGGTGTAAATATGCAATGAGCAGCTGATGCAGTCATGTACAACAGGCACATCTGGTCAAACAGCATGCTTTTGTTGGGCAAGTGAAAGTAGGTTAACACATCCTCCACAGAGAACAAACTGCAGAGAACAAACTGCAGAGAACAAACTGCAGAGAACAAACTACAGACAACAAACTTCTGCACATTTATTACACAATATGTACAGACCCATTAACATGTAATAACATAGTGGGTGTATAAATACATATATATATACACGCACACATATCTATCTCTCTCTCTCTATATATATATGTATATGTGTGTGTGTGTGTGTGTGTGTGTGCGTGTGTGTATCATCGCTGATACACACATATCTCTCTCTCTATATATATGTATATGTGTGTGTGTGTGTGTGTGTGCATGTGTGTATCATCGCTGATGCACACATATCTCTCTCTATATATATATGTATATGTGTGTGTGTGTGCATGTGTGTATCATCGCTGTCCAATGAAAAACATATATATCCATTTTTGTTGATTTTTACCTTTGTGTATGTGTGTGTGTATATATATATATATATGTATATATAAACATGAAATCTGGCCTGTACAAAAGTTAAGCCACATTTCATCTGTTTATGTTCTGTTTTTTTCCCTGGTATGGAAATAAGCTCAGGACATATGTAGAAGTTGTGCACTAAAACTTGCAGAAAACCACATTTAAGTTTTTGTTCCCTGTAGAGGCTGCGCTAACTCATTTTCACTTCAACATAAAACCCAACAAAGCATGGAATTTTGACCAGGGTATTTTTTTCATAGCACTATGATTTACTTAGCTGTTACTTGTTATTTGGGAGGCTAACTTTAAAAACATACTCATTTACCTGTTAAATTAATGTACGTCTGCTCGACTTTTGTTCAAAAGGATTATCACATTAAAAGTGACCTGATCTGATTACTTCCTGTTTCAGTGGATAACTTATATTTTTTAAAGTCATTTAATTAACTGAAGTTGGGAGAAAGGCTTTTTGCAAGACAACCTCCCAGGTCAAACACAGACACACACATTCAGTGCCACTGAGGTCTGGACTCTGGTGTGGTCAGCCTGTTTTTTGAGAATGCCAGCAGATTCATTTGTATGTTTTCCTCTGTTTAGTCTATCTACTTTCCTCAATGAGGGTTTCTTGACAGCTACACACTCATAGCTTTGTCTTCTCACAGTGAAAGATCAAGCTTGATTTTCCTCTCTCGCTCAAAGATGAAAGCTTTAGGTGCTGTTTATCTGATTGGTGGACTGTTTTGGTGGTCTGCCAGGTTTTATGAGCGCCATTTTCTCTACTCCTTTTTTATAGTTTTTAAAACTTTATTTTGGCTTTTTTTACTTATTGATTTTCACTTTATTTACTTTATTTCCAATGGACTGTGTACTTCCCTATGCAGGATTATATCTAACCCCTTCAGAACTATGTATCTAAATTATCTATAACTTGGACATTTTGATTGGAAATATTGAAAATACTATCTTAGGCCTGACCATTGTGTTTCAGTTGGACGAAAAACAGCAGCAACAATAAAACTAATACTGTTTGGAAAGACCTTTTTGGGTAAGAGTCCATTAGCTTGACTCTTGACTTGCCACTTGCAAAGATGTAGATGTAGGCATCTCTTCAGGTCACCCCACAGATTTTCAACTGGATTCAGGTCTGTTGATCTTGTTTTGGCAAAGTCATTCTTTGGTTGATAATTTGCATTAGTCTTGTTTTATTATGTCTTGGTTTATTATGCTGAGATATTATCCTCATCTTCAGCTTTCTAGCAATTACCTGAGGGTTTTTGCCCCCCAAATCGATATTTGACTGGTATTTAAAGCTATTCACAATCCTCTCCTCCTTGATAAAGCCCTCACTGCCAGCTGAAGAAATGCAGCCCTAAAGTATGATGCTGCCACCACTACGCTTCACTGTAGATATGGTGTTCTTCTGGGGATTTGCTGTGTTATTTTTGTGCCCAACATGTCTTTGGGAGTCTCGTCGTACCATAGTACACTTTTCCACTGAAGATTTGATGTATATTTGTCCAATATTTTGCTTCCTCTATAAGATCAGACATCCAGTCCTGCCACATTACCCTATACATCAGACGTAGAAAGACTACAGGTGACCAGTAACAGTTACTTGCCATAAATGTCTGCAGCTCCTTTAATGTTGCTGTAGGTCCAGCTTCCCTGACTCTTTGTGGACCACGGCTTTGCTACATGGATGGCTAAATTTTATTTTTTCACTCATATTTATTCTTTTGTCTTTACTCTCAAGCGTTGCAAGTTCAAATGGAAAATGGAAAAAGCCTTTTTTACAGGTGTGTAAAAGGTGTTATAGGTGTATAGGTTTTTATATCCACCCTAGATGCAGAGTCAGGTGTGCCAAAAAATGGAGTAAAAAAGTGCAATGTGACAATTATACCATTAACAAGCAAATGAATTAGCCAGCATGGAGGAAATCCAACTTAACCCAGCAAACAAACAAAGAAATAAACAAACAAATAAACTAGAAAAGTGCATTTCACAAAAGAAACGTGGAATGGTTAAGTTAAATCGCAAACATACAGGTGCGGGTCAGACCAACATTGAATTCATGCTCGGGGGTCTGCCCAGACACAGTGTCTGTCGGTCAAGCAGAAGTACACTAGATATGCATGTACTTTTCCACCCCATTCATTCTTAATGGGAAAAAAATCTGAATTTTTTGGAGTTTTTCCTGCAAAGCATACCCATAATAAATAAAGGTAGAATAAGAATAGAAACTGCTTTAGAGTTACAGCAAACAAAGTTTTGACTGTTTGATGAATCTGAGCACCCTGCTGGAAAAAAATATATATAGAAACTAACAGAAGTTTCTGCTGGTTCCTGGTGGTGTCCAGTAGCCAGTGATGGTATTTATGTTTTCCGGATGTGTTAATATTCCATGTTTTTCCTAAAGGGTTCTAATTGTAATAGCAGGTGTCCTGGGGCTGATACCAGATGTATTTGGTGGTTTCCTAATGGGATCTGAAGGTGTCCTATAGAAAACTAGTGGCCTCTAATGGCAACCATTAAGCCAATTCAAATTAGAAATCAAAACTACCAGGTTTTAACCCTTGTGGTTGTAACGGTCTATTTTAGCAGGCCAGGTAAACTGGATAAAACACTGTGTCTCGGTTTTCCTATCCCAAACTCCTGACTGCCTTAAAATCAGTCCAAGCCTTGGGTGTCTGTATAGCTAGTGCAGCCGATAGATGGGGAGCTCGAGTATGTTTGCTCCTCCAGTCATTGACCAAACACAAACCCTGGGCTGATAGTGGTGCAGGTCGGGGTGGTATGCTTTCGAAATCGAGCCAGCAAACAAGCAAGCGAAAGCGCACCGTTCCCACTTCTCCAAAAATGCAGCAGCAAGGCACATAGCACTAATAGGAAACACTAAACAGGACACTGGAAGATTTGCAGCCCGATGACAGACGAGGTGGATGCAGAGGACAATGGCATCTGAGCTGGAGCTGATATGGACCACTTTGAAGATCAGATGAAGAAGCTTGCTGACTACCACAATCTGAAGAGTAGCACCAGCGATTGCATCACTTGATAAAAGCTTGTTTCGGATTTATTTTCGGGAGCGTTTGGACTGTATCCCTTTCCCCTGTACTGGCCAGCGTTGACGAAAACCTGCTCATCTGCATGGGCCCTGCTGCCGCTGTGTGCACGGACGCGTAGCCGATGGAGGACAGCTCACGCGGCCGTCGCTTCTACGCGATAGCGGGGATTCACTGCGGCCTGCGACAACACTGAGAGTTAAGCTAAGCTAGCACTGCATTAGGGGGAAATACGACTGTTTTAATTTTCAGCGCAGTGGGGTGTATTTTGGTTTGTCAGCTAAAGACGGTTGAATATGTATGTGGTCAAGTTTTAAAATTAGTAGCTACGTAGCGATATTTACTTTATATTATTAGCCACATAGCCTGCAGCACTGCCTGGCTAGCTAGCTAGCTAACACTACCAGCCTGGCTGCTGACTTGTTTTGAAGCTCAAAATAACATAGCTAGATTATATTTTTACTAAGAGGGGTTTTGCTTTGAATGGACAGTTTGTTTGGTGGATGCACTTTAATGAAACTATCACTGTGTGAACATATATCTACATTATTTTCGCTTGTCAGCAGCTGGCGTGTCAGTCGATGCTGCAGGACAGAGAGGGGTCGTTTGCCATCGTAGCTAGCTAGCCAAGTCCCTGTGACACTTACCTAGAGTAGCTTCTCTAAACTGCTTATAAAAGACACTTGTAGGCGTACATGCTAAAAGTAAGGACCAGCTAACTGTGGGTCACAGTCTTTCTCAACTGTGATACTTCTGTGTTAAAAGCAAAAGGGTTTATTAAGCTTGTTGACGTTTCCACAATTAGTCCAAACTAAGGGGCAAAGTTCCTGACACTGGCATATCTCTGGACAAGAACAGCCCTACAGCCTGCTGGACATCTAGTCAAATCACTGAATTCAAAGCAAAAAGGACTTTTTGTATTGGACGTCATACCACCAATAAGACATTAAAGGGAATGGGCCATATTGTCCAGCTCTCCAGGCCTGGACCTCACGACTAGCTACATGAGAAGATGAATGGTAGCACCTTTGCTTTGTTCCAAATGAAACAGCCCCAGAGAAAGGAGATCTGCTGTTGAACGAACCGAGAGAGTGAGAAGAGCTGAGACGGACCCATTGCTCAAGGAAATGACCAAACATTGACCATATTTCACTACACAGACGAGTGGACAAGCTACGGACACTGTGCAGCCATGAGTGTTCGACCTCCAACCTCTACTCTGGACAGGTATGTGGGTGATCCACCTCTGAATGACTAGAACCACACTAGTCGTTCAGCTTAAAAAATCCCATTCCTTTACAGCTTTGCCGAAGCCAGGGAAATACGCCAGGCATCGCAGAGCCTTGTAGAACTGCTGTTGGTCCATTCTGTAATAGGGCTAGGTCATGAATGCCCACTTAATTTGCTGGTGCTAGGGCTCAAAATATGTTTAAAAGGACCAGTATTGCCGTCATGCTGTTGCATGTTGGCTGTAGGAAATGCCCTGGTCCGGTTAGTCAGTATTGTGGTGAGGATAATGATTGGCCTGCAGAATTTTGATTTATGTTGGATTTGATTGGAGGCTGGGTGCTCCAGGGCTATGTTTGACTGCTAGTCTTCATACTCCCATGGTTCCACATGTAAGGCTTCCCAAAGAATTGCCTCAAATAAGCACCCCCCAGCAGCCAACATTAGCTTTATGTAAGACCACACTGTCCTTGCTTTAGCCTAACAGCGTGTTAGACCCCATTTACACCATGGACTAACATATGTATCTGAAGATCCAATTGTAGCTAGACAGAGCTAAAGACTAGTGTAAACGGTGCTCTGTGCATCTTGGACTCCACTTAGGCCTGGTTTCTTCATATGGCATTTATCTGGATTGTATCCTTTCGGGATTTTAGACACATTCATTTACACATAGTAGTCAAGTGCGTTTTTGGTTAGTCGGACTGAAATCCAATTGCTGTGGAGGACTGAGTATGCAGATCTGCTTGTTACAGCCATGTGCTTCCGCCATTATTATTTTCCTCGCAGACACAGATCACATGCGCAGTGACTTACCGCACAGGGAGGAGTTTTGGGGTTTTGGTTGTGGAATGAGTCTTGGAGAGATGGATGTGTTTATACGGCTATAACATGTGATTCAAATGCGTCTCAGATCACCTCCGGACATGATTTATCTGCTCAGCTTTGTCTTAAATGTGTCTTACACCTGCAGGCATAAGCAGGGTCTTGGAGTCACATTGGACTCGATTGACCATATAAAATTTGTACTGTGAACGTTAAAGCAGCCTCAGCAGTAATAAAGTTCTGTCTGATCAGCTGTATCATCACAGTAGAGCTGAAAACATCTGATTTGCATAGTTTCTTTCCTTGTCTTATCTCCTATTTGTTTCTAGGGTCCCATAGCAGTTGACATAATCAAACTGTATATGTACATGTACAACGACTCGTTGCGCATTTTTATGTGAGGGACTGATGTAGTAAATGTCGAGGTATCCTTCCTGCTGTCACAAAAACAATCACGTGATCACTGGAGATGCATTCGAGACGTGCCAAGTGTAAATGGATACATCTTGCTGTCCACTTACAATCAGATAATGTGAGGGAGATGCTGATACCACGTGTAAACAGAGCTTTAAACAGAATGGATTTGAATTGGTCATTTTTAGAGCAGAGCTCTTCAGATATGGACCTTGAATTCAGTTTCAGGTTTTGGACTTTGTAATCGCTGGTAGGTATATCACTAGTTAGTCAATCAATCCATTAACAGTTTAGTTAAATACCAGTGATTGCAATATCCAGGACCGGAAATGGGACTATAGATCTGTAAACAACAATGGTGGACAAAGTACACAAATCATATACTTGAATTAAAGTACAGATACCGAGGGTAAAACTTTGCTCCAGTGAAAGTAGAAGTTCCTCCCTTTAGACCTTAAGTAAAAGTACTAAAGTGTTTACCTTCAAATGTACTGAAGTATGGAGAGTAACAGTAGCATGATTTATTATGGCTCCCATGTCCTATTATCATTTCTGGAACATGACTCTTAATCAACTCAGTTTAGGTGAAGAGACTCTAGTGTCTCTCAGTCCACCAGTCTTTAATAGAAACTCATTAATTAGTCTGACACTGACGTCTATTCAAATGATCAGAAGCACAGAACACTGAATGAGAACAGTTTCCATTAGCTAGAACCAAGCTCTGTCCAACAGGTCAAAACAAGCTTAAAACTAAGCGCATCCTGTACCCTAGTTGGTGGGATCGCTTCATGCTTCTCTCGTTTTGACATGTTATGTTTTTTTGCATACGCACACATAAGCGACAGATTTCCCATCCCAAGATATTTGAGTTCAAATGTAGTGGAGTTAAAGTAAAAAGCCCCCAAGAGTGGAAACACTTCATTACAGATACACCAACACACTACTTACAGTACACTAACACATTACACGTACTGAGTTACTGTACACCAACACACTACTTACAGTACACTAACACATTACACGTACTGAGTTACTGTACACCGACACACTACTTACAGTACACTACCACATTACACTTACCGAGTTACTGTACACCGACACACTACTTACAGTACACTACCACATTACACGTACTGAGTTACTGTACACCGACACACTACTTAGAGTGCACTACCGCATCACACTTACTGAGTTACTGTACACCGACACACTACTTACAGTACGCTACCGCATTACACTTACCGAGTTACTGTACACCGACACACTACTTACAGTACGCTAGCGCATTACACTTACCGAGTTACTGTACACCGACACACTACTTACAGTACGCTACCGCATTACACGTACCGAGTTACTGTACACCGACACACAACTTACAGTACGCTACCGCATTACACGTACCGAGTTACTGTACACGACACACTATTTACAGTACGCTACCGCGTCACACTTACCGAGTTACTGTACACGACACACTACTTACAGTACGCTACCGCGTCACACTTACCGAGTTACTGTACACCGACACACTACTTACAGTACGTTACCGCGTCACACTTACCGAGTTACTGTACACCGACACACTACTTACAGTACACTACCGCGTCACACTTACCGAGTTACTGTACACAACACACTACTTACAGTACGCTACCGCGTCACACGTACCGAGTTACTGTACACCGACACACTACTTACAGTACGCTACCGCGTCACACGTACCGAGTTACTGTACACCGACACTACTTACAGTACGCTAACGCATCACACATACCGAGTTACTGTACACCGACACTACTTACAGTACGCTAACGCATCACACGTACCGAGTTACTGTACACCGACACACTACTTACAGTGCGCTCACGCATCACACGTACCGAGTTACTGCACACCAACACACTACTTACAGTGCGCTAACGCATCACACTTACTGAGTTACTGCACACCAACACACTACTTACAGTGCGCTAACGCATCACACTTACCGAGTTACTGCACACCAACACACTACTTACAGTGCGCTAACTCATCACACTTACCGAGTTACTGCACACCAACACACTACTTACAGTACCCTAACGCATTACACTTACCGAGTTACTGTACACCGACACACCACTTACAGTACACTAACTCATCACACTTACCAAGTTACTGTACACCGACACACCACTTACAGTACACTAACGCATCACACTTACCGAGTTACTGCACACCAACACACTACTTACAGTACACTAACGCATCACACTTACCGAGTTACTGTACACCACTGGTAATTGGCGATCTGTGTTTAGGAGTATGTTGGTTTAATCTGATCGCCTCAATCAGAAAGACACAGTGCTTTCTCTTACAACTATAAATTGTCAAATACTGGATGTACTTGGGTGTTTATTTGAATTCCTGCCTCATTACTTTAGCAGTCTTTAGACGTACATCCTTCAGAGAGAATTGATTTTACTGCAGTAGCTATATGAAAGAATTTGGCTGCATTCAGGCTGCAGGTTTGTCATTCATGTTACCTTTTCAGTGTGTCCTGTCGTCAGTATAAACAGGCCAGATAAACACTGATTCATTCAACAAGCACAGCTAGCCTCAACCTTTCTGTAAGCTCCATTCAGGTGACGTCAAAATGAGCTGTATGAACTGCTACTTTAAACTCAGAGGACGTATAGTAGACCACCAAATTTAAAGAGTAAGAACTGGTGTATTTCTGTGCTTGTTTAAAGCCACTATTCCCTCACATAGTATAGTTTGACTCGACTCTATTCGGCTTGCTTTTGCCACCAGCTACACCGTTTCCCACTGAAGATATAGTACCCGCTCAATGTAGCTGCTCATCACAGTGATATAGGAGACAAATTTTGTTAAGAAGTAGCTGGTTGAAGCAAGACTGCTAAACACAACACCAGAATTCGAAAGGCGAGATGATTCTGGAGCGCAGTGCAAGATGTTATGCCAACCTGATAACTAGCATTCGCATATCTGTTTAGTGAAGGACAAGTTGCTTCTCTCTGCCGAGGATGCTACCAATCAGTAGTCTGCAGCATTATGATGATACGTTGTTTGGCTTCATCTCAACTCGCATGGACCCTCAATGGAGGTGAAAAACAATAATACCAGGTACAAGATTTGCCCGATGGAAAACCAAAACAGACGAGTAATGCTTAGCCAAGTCAAGCGTGTACCAATAATTAATGACTTTATTTGTGGATGCTGATTAAGCAAAATAAGGAAGCTCATTTATGTATGTACGTACGTATTTATTTATTTCTTTATTTTATTTTTTTCCTGCCACCAGCGAGAGGCGCAAACTTAATGAGGTATAATCTGGAGGAATAAAGAAACATATGAATATTAATGTCTTGCTTTCGTTTTCAGAATATCCTTATAGTAGTGCTTTACAGCTGTTGGTTTGATTACTCTCATTAGAAAACAGGATGATGATTCATTTGCACTAGCGGTACTGGTTTTGCTCGTCCTCTGAAACAAAAGACGCGAAGATCAGATTTGGGCCACTTCTACCTGAACGTAGCCTTTGAGACGGGCGATTGACAAACGATATAGTGTGCAGATCTACCTGAAGCTCTACTTTCCCGTTTCCTTTCTACAGTTCCTCTAATCTTACATACCAGCCTTTGATATTCAGATGGTAGAAAAGATCGGCATGTTCTGCCCGAGGGGTTTTGCTGCATGGTTGAGTTCAAAGGTTTGTTGGTCTAAAGAGACTTTCATTGAACTACAAAAGATGGCATACTATTGTATGGCTGCCTGTGACTTGATGCAACCTAAGAGAATAGCCTGATAAGAGCAGCTGTCATTCCAAACGTAACAGGCCTAAGTGAAATAAATTTGAGCGTGAGCTAAGCTGGTCTCAAAACTGCCCCCCCCCCTCGCTGTTATGATACTGGTTTTTCCACCTTGGTGAACGTGTGTCTGTACTGCTGTTTGTTTCCGTATTTGTAGTCAGTCTGTCTTACAATAGACTGTTTGTGTCGGAGAAGACCACAGCGTCACACATGGGGATGAGTCACTCAGGAGTTGTGACGATAAAGTCTATCTTTATTTGGCGATCCACCAGAAGTCCCCCATCATTCCTTCTTCACCATTGGCCAAAGACCATGGTCCTCTGTGTTTGTCTCAGTATCTGTCTTTCTACTTGTATGTTTTTCTCTGTATGTGTCTTT
This sequence comes from Semaprochilodus insignis, assembly GCA_034552555.1. NCBI lineage: Eukaryota > Metazoa > Chordata > Actinopteri > Characiformes > Prochilodontidae > Semaprochilodus > Semaprochilodus insignis. Next base: position 6,090,394 of record CM067482.1, read on the forward strand.
ATCTTTGTTTCTGTCCTGCCTTTTGTCTGTCTCTCTCTCTCCTTTTTTGTCTCTCTATCTTTTGCATCTCGTACACTCTTTTCACCTGCGTGTCCCCGTCTCCTTTGTGTCCTGTGACCGCAGGACAGCGGTTAGGAAACAGACTCACCTGTCCAGGTAATGATATCTCAGAAGCTTTCATTCTAAATGCACCACCGATATCATCAGAGTCTGTCGGTCTTCCAGCTACAGTGGCTTGATTTTCTTTGATAAAGTTGACTCTTTTCAGAACGTTAGCGGCTCACTTCCTGTTTATGAAATGAAAAGAAGTAGCCTATAAAAGAGTAATTGAAGTAGATGATAGTAGTAGGCACATTTGTTTGTGAAGACAGTTCGGTATCTGTCAGAGATGCATGGCATATAAATAGCCCACATGTTACTGGTTTTTATTTAGAGGTTAATAAAAGTACACAGCTGTAGATGGCGTTAGCTTGTAAAGGCCCTGACTCTCTACTATTGCCCGACACATGGTTATGTTAGAATAACAGACCATAGTTTCTGCCTGTTCCCACAGTCATGTTTAACAAAATAGCATTGAATATGGTATTTTAGTACACAATAACTTTTTTGGATAAGTAGCCCGTATTTTGGGAAATAAATAAACATGACATATAAAATGTGCTGCACTGGCCTCTTAGTGTGTATGCAATATGACAATATTTTATCACTGTTGTGATGCATTATGACACAGTACCCACTTCATATCATGGGCATCAGTGCATAAGTAAACCTGAACAAGTGCATGTGGCATTACAAAGACAGCATTATTAGCAGTGATGCATCACTAGCATTTTTCCAGGATGAGTATGTATTCTGTACTACTTGCCGACACCGTGTTTACCATAACACATAACCTACTTAGTATGAAGTAGTTGCCCATTTTAAGTGTTGTGCATTAGCTAGCTATGCTACATTAGTTCGCTTAAAATAAGTAGTGCTTCAGTATAAAGGAGTATCAGAAAACCTGTACACACACTACACGAACATGCTCTTATTCAGAGTAGCACGCTGCGCACCGAGTACTGAGTAAAAACACTGAGAAAGTGAACGTACACAGAACTCAGTCTACTCAGTCGCCAGCCAGTTGCCGGGTATACGTGTTAAGGTTAGAACAGAAGAAAGGAGAAACGTTTATGTGGGGATTTTTAAGTTGGTTTAACAAGGACCACGAATAGGGAAGGAAACGATCATGTTTTTAGCATCTAGTTAAGTGACACTCTGTTTTCTCCTCACTGTAAATGTGAATAAAAGCTTTGATTATGGACCCGACCTATTACTCTGAGGAGTTTATGGAGGAGGTTCCTTAAATCACAATACTTGATATTGTTGTTTCTCCATTGTTTCCTTTTGTTTCTCCACTTGTATTGGGGAAGCGGTTATGATAGTGTGTTTACAACAGCCTAAAAGCTCACAGTGTATTCCTGGCTGAAAGGAATCTGCCAAGTTGGAGTGTTTAAAGTGACCAGTAGCTTTGTGTCCGACCTGACAGAGTCAGTAACACTCCTATGTGTGAGCAGATACTTCTTCACTGTCAGCTCGAGTTGTTTGATCATTAGTGCGGCAGCATACACAAGGCTTATGTCACATGGTCTCAGCTGGTGTCCTTATGTTGGTATCGGTGGGCTTTCACCAGTATGAGTAAATTATCAATATCAATCAGTATATTTATTTGTATTGCGCTTTTTACAACTAGTGTTGTCTCAAAGCAGTTTACAGGAAAGCAGTTTATATAAAGGAAAAAGAAAAACATGGAGTTCATGTATAGATGTATGGAAGGGAACTCGAGCGAGTTCAACCTTGAACTCAGTATCAGTGTCTCTAATCTCAGTAATGCGTCTCTAATTATCAGTCCTGTTCAGTTGGTTCCTGTTCAATGTCCTCCTGAGCAGTGCTGTTGCTTTACACTTCATGTGGGTCATCAAGATTTGATGGTCTCTCTCTCTCTCTCTCTCTCTATTTTTCTCTCTATTTTTCTCTTTCCCTTCTCTGACACATTCCATTTCTTTCTTTCTGTCTGTCTTTCTTTCACCATTCATGCTGTCTCTCAGTCCGTTTGCTGCTTGGTGAGTTGTCTCATATTCTGTATCTCTCCATTGCTGTGTCTAAGGTGCAGGGGGTCGGATGCTAATGCTCACGTAGCTTAAAATTATAACAATAAGTTGGCTCTTATGAGCCACAGTTCTGTTTTCGCTTGTAATCTAATGTGTAAAAAGTCCCTATTACTTTGGAAAATGAGTTCATATGACCTCATTGGCTGAATCTAGTGTTGGCGAATATCGCCGTTTATTGACACAAGTGTTATCTGAAAAAATGGGAAGAGGTGAGAGGAGAAAAAGCAGAAATGCAGTTTCAGAAGTATGTGTTTTGACCAGTGGTTTTTTTTCCCAGGGGAAAAAGTGCTTACTGAATGCCATCTTCAGCCTTTTTATGGTTTTTTTGTGAAGAACTGCAGCTACAGTAGGCTATTGAGGAACCTCTCGAAGTAGCCTGTTGAACAAGCTCTCAGTGTAGTAGTAGTAGTATTAGCTTGCAGATTCCTCCGCTGCTGCGACACTAGACTCAGTTTTTGCCCAAATCACTTTCCCGTCACAATGAATGCTACTAAAGTTGCCTCGAGTTAAAGTTACAAGGCCAGTACACAGTAATAAACACTTCTGTTGAAGGTATAACCAGTTACACTGATTTTAAACTGCAGTACCGTGCTAAATATCATTGGTTGAAATTATCAAGGCGTTAAACAGGTTGAGTTGTAAAAATGTACACCACACTCTCAGAGCAGTTAGCTTTTGTGTGTGAAGCCTATGTAGACCAGGACATCTGCTGTAGAGATGAGTGGAAAGAGCTCCTGCTAGTGGTCAGAGACTGGTGTACTTACTGCCCATACCACGCTGCTCTAGTCGTTGGTTCTCTATTGGTTCTCTGTTGTTTCTCTAGTGTTTTCAGTATTGTTTCTAACATGCCCTCTTAAACGTGTTCTCACCATTTCCCCTTCAGGGAATCCACAGAGGCATTTCAAGAATTGTTGTATGCCTGTACTGGTGTTTGATGAACCCTTACCCTGCATTCACACCGGCAGTGAAGCTGCAAAGTTGCCAGAGTTCATTCATTTTCAATGAATTCAACTGGCGATTTCCAGTGACAGGAGGCAGTGGGAACGTTAGTGAGCTCAAAGAGGGAGGAGTCAGTCAACTAAGTGGAGCGAAGTCTGGCTTTATGCAAATTAGGAGTGAAGTTTAGGAGTGCGGCTGTTGAACTGGGCTGGTTGAATGTGCTCAGTGCTATAGGCCGATTTCACTGTGTCCCGTAATGCACATTTTAGGAACATTCTCAAACGACAGCGTCACATTAAACAGCTTCAGATCTTGGCAAAACATGAGTGTCTCAGCTAGCCCAGTTAAAGTAGTCGCAGATAAGGGCGTTCCTATTGAATAATTGACTCCTGCTGGAAGTACATCATGCATGTTACGAGTGGTGAGACGAGGTCAGTGAAGGCATGTTGAACCCAATACTGATACACTAATACTTAATTTGCCCATGGATTATTTCCTAGAGCACAGAACGTTGAGTCTTGGTTGGTTCCACTATCCAGTTTGGTCACCATGCGTCATTCGGTGTATTATACACCTGTTCTCTCAGCTGATTTAGTCTTTCAGGTTAAAATTATTTTAAGGCACATCCCTACCAGTTCCACAGGAAACTGCTCCCATGGGAAAAAAGCCATGTTTTGGAAACAGGCCGACTGTTGTTGAAATAACAGACCATTAGACTCTTTTTCCTGCTCCCTGCACCTTTAAACTGCCTGCAGTGAAATCAAGCAACGACTGTCCCTGCATTTCTGTCACGTTCTTCCCTGAATGCACCGCATATGCTTTGTCATGACACCTCCGTCATGATTATCCCTCTCTTCTATTGATTTTCCTTCAGCTTATCCTGTCACACGTCCTATGCCTGTTCATCCTCCTCTCTCCTTTTTATCCTCGCAGCTTATCAGTGCTGCTGCAGTTGCGCTGCGCTGCCTAAGCTAATAATCATATCTTGTGACTATCATCCTCCAGGTTAAGCAGTTTGACGATAGGAGACTCGGAGCGCAAGTCTTCCGTTGGCCAGCAGAGGGACTCTACAGCAGAGCTTCCTGCTGAGGCTGCAGGTAACACACTTCAGTCAAATACCGCACTCTTACCTAACACAGCTGTGTTGGTTACTGTATGTGCAGAAATGCTGCAGCCCACAGATTAAAACAAAGCTATCATGTTTGCATAAACACGTGTTTGAAACAGCGATAGACTCTTTGGCTGATAATATCAGCTGAAATTAAGTTTAGATGCATATATTAATATTAGTTAAAAGTGCTGCAGATTGAACAATAGTGCTTTTAAAGGTCTTACGTGGCACTGATCCGCTCTGTCTAATGTAATTGGTTATTATTCTTTACACAAGCTGCTATGCTAACACTAAACCCTTATTCATTTTCAATACAGCAATAAGTGATAAATGTGAACACACAGTAAGTGTATAAAAATGTGTTGCATTTGTAATTGGGTAAGGATATGATCTTTGACAGAGAGGCACATGCAGGCTGTTTTAAGGTACCCAAACGTACCCAAAGAAAACATTTTTTACTACAATTTTATCAGTATCAACATTGTGTTTATAACTCCGACATGTGTAGGTTCACTGATGGTTATGGATAGTAAATATAATGGTTATATTTGCATTGTAGACATTATGGCCCCTGGTTTCTATCACCACCTCTGTGTTGTTACTGTTATGTTTAATATTTTTATATTTCTTTAATTTGTTACATTTCTCTACAATCAGAACAGTTGGTCTGACTGTTTACATCCAAACTACACTAAACTGAAAATCCCATGTAATATTTGAAAAATAAGAACTACAAACAAAATATACATATGTAATTATCTCAGCTGTAAACTAGCTGTATCACTCAGAAGAGCATTACTTGAAACCATTCAAGTTGAACTTGGACAATAATGTTAATTTAGGTAAATGATTGTTATATGCCAACCCACAAACAATCTGGCTACATTTCATGTGGTTCAGTTATGAAATACAACCTGTGAGCATCATAGAGGCTTTTCCTCTAGCTTGTATTTTCCTTGATAGTAATATAATTACCACCAGGGCTAGCTTCTTATGCTGCTTATTTGACAGTTTAGCAGTAGTTTTGGTCTCCGACCAAATGAGACAAAGGTGACAGTACTACCACATATACAAGCACATCTAAGGATGCTTAGTACATTATCAGTCCATTGGTCCATTTCCCTCTTTCCACCAGAAAGTAGATCTCGCATATCATTGTTTCTGTTTTATTTTCATATAGGCCTAAAACTTTAGAATACTTGTAGTTAATTATTTAGTCGTCCTGTTTCTAAGACTTGTAATTTAATAGCAGTCTAGAGTTTACCTTTTTGAACTAATTATAGATTCTCCAAAGAGACTGAAGCAATAAAAAACACCTGCACATGAAAGAGAATGAGTGATAATTGGTATAATTGCAGTACTTATTTATGTTATTGATGAATTCAGGGATCAGTTGTTAGCCCAAGGCTAGTTGGAGGCTAAAATTGTAATGTAAAGTATAAAGGTGTATTGTTTCAGTTATTGAAATAATTAGCTCCTTAAAATAGTACTGGTGACAGTGTTCGTAGTCGTCACACCCATTCTGTTACGTCTAACAGCCTAATAGCTTCTGTACTGCGACAACAGTGTTAATTGTCTCACCCTCCCTCCAGGTCTGGTGCAGAGATGCGTGGTCGTCCAGAGGGACACTTTGGGCTTCGGCTTCACTGTGTGTGGAGAGAGGATAAAGCTTGTACAGAATGTTCGTCCAGGTCTGAATTATGTTAATGTTTCTGTTTTCAGTTTGTAAGAGCACTTAACACCATAAAACTGCAGCATACAGTATTACCAGAACGCATTAGCCATCAGCTGATGTACACTTAGGAGGGGTGTGCTTTACCTCGCTCCCATCAATTGTGAGGTAAAGAGGAAGCGATATATGCAGAGTAGAGCGAGCCTGCCCTTTTATACTTCATGCAATTTATTCATAATTAATATAAATAATGAATTAGCTCCAGTCTGTTGAGTGTATTGTTTGATACCTGTATGTACTGAATTGAGGGGCCTGTATTAAATGATATGCTGTATTGTTACACTTGTAGTTTATTCCTTTTGGTTTCTGGCTCAGTTCACACCCAGGAGCTATAAATATGATATGTAATTATGTTGAAGTTATAGTTTTATGTCTGTAATAATAATCCCTTTGATATGTTCCTTATTGTTCTGAGTAATCACAGGGTCATTTTCTCTCTTTCTGTTTCTCCATTTCATCTCTTCTCTTTCTCAGGTGGAGCAGCAGTAAAGGCGGGAGTTCAGGAGGGAGACCGTATCATTAAGGTGCTTTTAGTCTCACAATACTACACAGTTTTGTTCTTGGGGACCGGCGCTTCTTTACGGCGCATCTTTACCTAATGTGTTGCCCTCTGTTACAGGTCAACGGTTCGTTAGTGTCATCCATGTCTCATCAGGAAGTGGTGAAGATGATCAAATGTGAGTGTGAATTTGGCATTCTCTCAACGTGTCCTTGTTTGTTTTCCTCTTTTGCCTGGAATGTCCGTATGCTTGGTTGATTTATTTTCTCTCTTTTCTCTCGATCTCTTTCTTTCTTTCCATCTTTCTCCGTGTTTGATTATCGTTCATAGCTGGGACGTACGTGGCATTGACACTGCAGGGCCCGCCTCCTTCCGTAGCCTCTGTCCCCCTTCAGCCCTTGTCTACAGACCTTTTGCCCAATCATAGGACATCGTTAGGAGGCGAAGCTCCACCTCCTCCACCTCCACCACTGCCAGCCACAGGAATCGGTACCCCTTCACAGAGAATCACCGGCCCCAAACCGTTACAGGTGTGTATTACAGTCTCCTCATGAAGAGCCCCATCCAAAGAGCTTGAGTAAAAAAATATGGTGCTACCAGTCATGCGGAAAAGAGAACTACATTATATAAGTGACCTTATAGTGATTCTCTACATCAGCAGGTCTCTGAAACTAGCATGTTGTATTGTGCTTTTTGTAATTAAAGGGAAAAGTTACATTTCCCCAGTTTTACTCTTGTCCCAAATGTAGTTCATCCAAGAAATGTTCAGAGTCTGACATTTGTGTCTTTGGTTTTGCGGTGGAGCTACAGCTAAAAGCTACAAAGTAGCGAAAACGAATAACCTACTTATAAGCATTATGTGTACTTGACACTAGTAGATGCATTCAGTAAACAAAAAGACTGTTAAGTTGTCAGTCACACTTATTTCTATGACAATTAACCATCAGCTGAAATCTGATGGTGACAGGCCTAGAAAGATTCAATGGAAATGAATAAAAACGCTGTAAAAATTCAGACGTCAAGATGACTGTTGGTGTTGGCTAGGTATATCTCTTTTGTCCAGCTTCCTTTTTGAGTCACTGCACTTGGTTAAAATGAAAACGCTCAGTCGGTTTTTAAAACCGAAGGGCACTGGTAGGCACTTATGTGGCAGCTGTAGGCAGAACCTAAAATCCGCTATTTGTCATGTACATGTCTGTCTGTCTGAGCTGATATGTAACATTGGGGACATGTAGAAATTGGGGCTAGATACATAACCCTATATAACCCTTTGTAGAGGGTTGCAAATGCAGTAATGAATAGGGTAACACTTATTATGAATCCTATATTAATAATGCTATATATATATATTATTTTTTTTTATTTTTTTTAACAATGCCTGTTATGTAGCAAAACATCTCATAGTAAATGATATAAGCTTGTTTAATGTCTCTTAAATGGTTATAATGACTTGCATAATAGTTTGTAATGCACAGGTGTGTAACTGTGTAACTTTATGGTGTCAGATTTCATAACACCTCATAATATATCTACCCATAAGAGCACTGTAGACACTACAATCTGATTACGGTGCTCGGCCAAATTCATTTGTTAGTCTAGCCATAAATGACCTAGTACAACATTCATTCTTACAATGTTCTTATCAGCAAATATTATAGTGCATTATGAAACCTAATACTGAACAGTTGTAATTATAACTATTTAATTAGTAATTATACTAGCTTATGCCTTTTCAATATAAGCTATAATGTATGTCATTTAATACATTTATAAATGCACGTATGAGTACAGGATTGATAGGAAGAGTTACCATGAATGGCTCTTAGTATGTTGAGGTTCTGCTCTTCTTTACTACAGTACCCACGTCAGTTTGTGGTATCACTTAAATCTGAACATTTGTACAGTGCTCCTGTTGTTTAAAAGCTATTCTCTGCCGAGACCACTGTGATTCTGAAATCTCTGTGTGTCTCTAACAGTAAGGTTTGGGAATCCTGGCTCAGCAGGTTTCTCTAGTGCAAGAAAGATAGAGTGAAGATACACACACGGTTTTAAGCGTGCCGTATTTTATCTGTCTGTCTGCTGATTTTTCAGGACCCAGAAGTCCAAAAACATGCCACACAGATCCTCAGAAAGATGCTGGAACAAGAGGAGGCAGAACTACAGGTATCCCGCAGACACCGATCTGACTAATCAGGGCTTGGCTTCCCCATAAGGGTTTCTGATCAACGATAACCTTGATGCAGGAAAATTGCACCGTTGAAGGTAAACCACAAATTACTAATGTCCTTATTTACTGATCTGCAGGACCTGCTGGAGCAGCGGTCCAGAAACCCCTCCCCATCTTTAGAGGAGAGAATAGAAAGTGCCAAAAGACGAGCAAACCAAGTGAGAGTGAAGATTCAGCAAGATCTGGTAAGCAGCGCGTAGTGGGAACTGAGTCACTGTTGTTTTGTTTTCACAGTGATGTTTGTGCGTTATCCTAAATACCTGTCTGGCTGTGTGCTTCACAGGATGGAACACGCTCTGAATCAGTAACCAACTATGTGTTGGCTGGAGAAGGTGCGTATTAGCTCATATATGCAGGCTGTTTTTGTTGCCGTGTTGGGGTGAATGACCCTTATAATGTTCTTGCATTGATGTTTTTTTTTTTTTTTTTTTTTTCTTCCACCCCATTTAAAACTAAATTGTATGCATGCAGATAAACTGACCTTTTTTTTGCAGGTCGATTGTCTGTAGATTCAGGGGATGGAGAATTTGAGGTGAGTCGTCAACTAAACTAAACTGAAACAAAATTTTAAATTGGGAAAGAAAAAAACGTTTAATAAAATGGCATCTTAAAATGTTCAAGCTACTTAATCCCACCTGCCCTCATATGTGTTGTATGTGTCTGGAGGTTCCACCTCCTCCCCAGTCTGTTATGATAAGATAGGCGTCAACAAAAAAGATTATGATCGTCATGGTGTGTAGTATGAAAGGATGATGCTATGCAGGTAGACTGTCATTAACTTGGTGCTTTAGACATGCCCGATTTTAACGCCCTGTCTGCTCGTCTGGATTGGATGTGAAGGGTGCTGTATGCAGCAGACCCAGAAAAATTCTGGGTTAGAATAAGCAGGACTTGTATTTTGCACTTAAAGAGATTTTTCTAGGTAAATTTTATTTGTCAGTTTTTGAGTGTTCTTATGTCACCTATAATAGTTTGGTATGGAAATATAGATACTCAAAGCAGTAATAGATTCCTCTCATCCGGTGTACCATCTTTTCCAATCACATCATTCTGGAAGGAGCCAGAGATCTTTAAAAAGACAACTTGTTTCAGGAACAGGGTTTTCCTACTGGAATAAGCTTACTAACCTGCTTGGTGTAGTGTATATCGTTTTAGTCTGTCTGTAAGCTTTCCAGCCTTTGTAAGAACCTGTTAAAAATATACTGACTTAAATTGAACTAATATGAAACACATGACTGCTAAATAATTAATTTCATAGCAAGTTGCGTTAAAATGCTAAACCAAGGATCTCCCCTAATTTGGTTACCCTTTTGGGTTGTTTGAATGTGCCAGTGACAATAGATGCAGGAATGAGGAAGAAATGATTATGTTAAAATGAAAACAACTTTCTGGTCAATGAATAGGGGATTAAAGGTTTAGAAGGTTTTGAACATGTTTAAAATTCTGATGTCTTTATATTTGAGTTTGCACTAAACCTGGTAATGAGCTTCACAGTTAGTGCAGAACTCCCACAGCATTTCAGTCCAGTAACAATTAACAAATTTATGAATCTAAAGTTAATGAGTGTAAATATACCCTGGAAATAAAACAAACAAAAGTCTAAAAACATGAAAACTAATATATATGCATGTAAAAAGAGAGTGCATCTGTCTGTTAGTTGATGAAGGAAAGACAGCAGTGAAGACTGTTCATTGTACCCCAAAAATGATCACTGTGAAAAACACCTACACCAATTGTCTCCAGTCCTGGCCCTGGAGAGCTTCCTCCAGTGTCCAGTTCCAACTGCAAACTCCCACACCTGCTCCAACTACTTAACTTCTTCACAAGTCCCTGATTGGCTGGAACAGATGCGTTACTGTCAGGTAAACAGGCAGCGTGTTCAGTGCAGGTTGGAAAGTAGCTCTCCAGGACCAGGGTTGGAGACCACTGACCTACAGAGTGTACAGGAGGTGGTCATTTTTCATTAAGCCATTCTTTTTTTTTTTTTTTTTTTTTTTTTTTTTTCCTCTGGGTTTCAGGCATGTGAGAGTCCCTTTTCCTCCCCTGCTTCATCCTTCCGGACCCCTCAGCACCGCAGACAAGGATCCGACACGCACACTGTTGACTTGGTGGGATACAAACACACAGACGCAGACGCATATCCCTTTATTGTTTAAAAGGGAAACTGAGACCAAAAGGAAAAAACTGAGCCATTACTGTGTCTGTGTCTGTAAACATGTCTACTCGCCCCTGAGCCTTTAGATCAGTACCTACGCAATCAGTCGGGAGTTCTATTTTGCCATTTAGGAATGTGACATTTAGGAATGTGTGACATTTGCTGAGGGATACAGTGCTGAATATATCAGTTCACACAATGCCACAAGATATCTGAAAATATAGCATGACAAGTAACATTAAATTAAATGCTAGTTTTAGGTGTGAATGTTTTCACTTCTGTAGAAACTAGGGATGAAAATAAAAGTTTAACTACAATAATAAATATTACAATGTTAATCCATGTTCCTAATTTGAATTTGATACTACACACAGAAAGTCAAAACAGAAGAGAAAAGCCACAAGCTCACTTTCAATATGACTTTCTTCTGAACATTAGAGATTAGTTCGTCTGGCTGCAGTATGACTGTGTGCACTTCCACGGAAAGCAAGTGTGGTTTCCAAAACCAGAATGTTCCTTGCAAGTTTCCTTTTAATTTACTGTGAACAAAACCCATAACAACCTTCTCACGTATGTGTCAAGTGCACTTCAGACCAGATGTGATGGGCACGGCACTTCCAGTCCGCTCTTTAGTTAATCAGTTTGGTCTTTTACCCCAGTCTCATGCAGAAAGCCACTAAAAATTTTATTATGTAAATAATGTGAATAATAATAATAATAATAATAATTAACCTGGTCTTATTTGCAATTACCTTTATATTGGATTGCATGTATAATAATTAAGTAACAGACACAAATGGACACACACACTTCAGATGCTGTAAACTCAGTCTGGAGACACATTAATTTGCACTGATTAATTACACTACCACTTTATTCTGGTCATTTCCTGTACAAGTCCAACCATAAGTACGTATAAGCACCTCCTTAATGTAGTTTTCTTACGATCTGTTTGTAGGGAGGGAAGGCTCATATAATTGGTCCAGAGGAAGAGGAGGAGGAAGATGGCTATACATTCAATGACGTGAGTCATTTCTGCTACAGAATGATCTTTTTTTGGTTGATCTTTTTTTTTTCTTTTTTGCTTGTGCGAGCATCTTGGTTCTCACTCTGTTTCTCTCTCTCCCCAGCTGGATGGTCCGTTTCAGGACATCGAGCTGCTGAAAAGTCGGCCGGCACACATGACTGTTTTTATGAGATACATCTTCAGTCAGCTGCTGGACCCTAACCCACTGGTCAGTCTCTATTTTCTGACTGTTGAAAATAGGAGGTTTTATGTTTCACTCGTCTCGTTGGTGTATTGGTCAAATTGTTGTGCATCTAGCGGGAAGAGCTTGGTGAAATCTTTCTGTGCAATAGTCAGACGTTTGACTATGTGTTGGAAACTTGGGTATTTTGTGATCGTCCATGCTGTAAATTGTGTAAAATTGTCTGCAACTTTATTAATGTGCTGCTAAAACTGATTAATTTAAACAGCTTGTTTTTGATGATGTTAAGGCAGAGGAGTGGTGATTATTTTGAGTTTGCAGTTGATATGGAATTTAATTCTTGCAGCTTGCTGTCATAACCCTATTCATGAAACACTGTCAGTTAAGAAGAGGGTAAAGGTTTCCAGTCAGATTACTTGGGCATCATGATTCATTATCATGACTTACTTGTATGATTGTTCCGCTGTGAGTAATGTGCATAACGTGTGTGTGTGTGTGTGTGTGTGTGTGTGTGTGTGTGCTGGGTGCTGTTTTATGTCTTCTATAGCTGTTCTACCTGTCTGTGGAGGCGTATCTGGGGTCAAGCACAAAAGATGCTCGTGCTCTTGCACCACAAATCTGCTCCCAGTTCCTGGACTCTGATGCTGTGAGTCATCTGTGTTAACACCATCAGATATAGGAAAGCATCTCTGTACTCAGATACACACAACCATAGTACACAACCCAGTAAATGACATCACATACCGCAAAACATGTAGTATTTGTACAGGTTGGCTGATACAAAGTGTCACATCCTCATACTTAAAAACACAATACTCTATTAGTATCACAATATTTTGGCACACCAACGCTACTGAGCCAGATTTCAGAAATGCCATCAGTAACTCTGGATACAGTGTGAATTTTAATTCATTTTAATTCTACATTTCACATATTATGTAGCATTTAAACAATTTTTCAGAAAGTAGTTTGTAGTCTCATTTTAATGATACCGACAGTGTGTTGGACTGTAGTTAGGACTTTAGTTACGTTCATCAGATTTTCTTGGTAGTTGGCTGGACTGCTGCCCCTTTCCTGTTTTATTCTACTATATTACATGTAGCTATAAAGATTTGCTACCATACGGTCATATGAGAATATTAAAACCACCTCCTTGTATCTGCACTCAGTGTCCATTTTATCAGCTCCATAGACCATGTAGGTGCACTTTGTAGTTCTACTGTTACAGACTGTAGGCCATCTGTTTCTCTGTATACTTTATTACCCTGTTCTTCAATGGTCAGGACCCCCACAGGACCACCACAGAGTAGGTATCTTGTGGGTGGGGGATCATTCTCAGCACTGCAGTGACACTGGCTTGGTGGAGGTGTGTTAAGTTTGTGTTATGCTGTGGTGTGAGTGGATCAGACACAGCAGTGCTGCTGGACACCTCAGTGTCAGTGCAGGACTGAGAATCGTCCACCAACCAAAACTATCCAGCCAGTGGCATTCTGTGGGCAGCGTCCTGTGGGCACTGATGAAGGACTAGAGGATGACCGGCATTGCACCCTTGCAGCAGCAGATGAGCTATCGTCTCTGACTGTACATCTACAAGGTGGACCAGCAAGATAGGAGTGTCTAATAGAGTGGACAGTGAGTGGACACAGTATTTAAACACTCCAGCAGCACTGCTGCGTCTGATCCACTCACACCAGCACAACACACACTAACACACCACCACCACCACGTCAGTGTCACTGCAGTGCTGAGAATGATCCACCCCCCACATAATACCTGCCCTGTCCAGGTCCTGGCCATAAAAGAACAGGGTGAAAGGGATTACGAAAGTATGTAGACAATCAGATGGACTACAGTCTGTAATTGTAGATCTACAAAGTGCCCCTATATGGAGTAGAGCTGATTTAATGGGCAGTGAGTGTAGATACAAGAAGGTGGATTTAATGCTTAGATGAAGCCAGTGTCATGTATTCATTTTCCAGTAGTTTACATTAGTTATTCACAGTGAATAGATACGTAACGAGGAGGGCACACTTGCTGCAGTGTCAGACCTTAAAAAAGCCTACCTGTTACAATATGATCCAAACTTAGACTCCAAATAATGACAAGCTACTAAAAACAACTGCACACTAAAATCAGCACATTACATGCAGAGCTGTATGTGCAAAATAAACACCATCTTACACAAAAAACAGCAGCTCACTCAGGTCAACACCATTACACTGCTCCAAAACACTGATGCTGTGTCTAATCTCTGCACCCTCCAATCAAAATGAAGTAAAGAAGCTGCTCCTGTAGCAGTCACGTCACCAAAACATCACGTGCAGCATTTGCAGGACTGCTTGCTGATGCATTCTTGACTCATACCTTTCACTCTTCACAGCATCTGAAGATTAAGGTCCGAGACGAGTATCTGTCAGATATAGGTAAGCTCCTTTTCGTTTCATGTTTCAGTGATCGCTTTTGATGTGATAGGCTTAAAAGAATAGTCCAGCGTTTTAGAGGTCTAATCTCTAAAGCAACTGCCTTTTGGGTTCTGTTGTACATGCGCTTTTCAGTGAGGGGATTTTGTGTTATTCTCTAAGTGCAAGGAAACGCCTCAACATTGTGCATGGGAATCTACTAAATGCTCAGCAGACGGGGGTTGAGTCGAGAAGAGCCGGATTGTTCTTTTTGTATCTCAGGACGTTGTAACCAAACCTGTGCTTTTAGCAGATCAAGAAAGTTGCTTCTGCTTCCTTGTTAAAGAATGCTGGACTATATTTTCCAGAGAGTCGTCTCCATGCTCAGGAGGACATCAGAGGTCCGCTGTCGGAACTTCAACAGCAGGTGCTTCCAGACATACAGGACCAAATACAGGACTACAGGTAAAGCTTTCACACTAACAGACATCAGCTGGTTCAGCAATGTTTAGAGTAGTTACAGTACAAGTACAAACATGTTTAAGATGGCTCCTCTGGTTTGTTTGTGTTATGGCGGCGTAATGGTAACACGTTTGACTTTACAAAGTTGACTAACTGGGACTTGGATGTTTGTTATTAGTATGAAAGGGCTCAGTTATTTGTTGGTGATGTGATGGGATTTGGTTCGTCATTAATTACAGTATAATGTTGTGTCTGTGCTGGAACACAGGAATAAGCAGATGATGGGGCTGGGCTCGCTGTTTGGAGAGAGCGATCTTCAGCAGTTAGACGGCGATCCTGCAAAAGAGAAGCATGTGGTGGACAGACAAGTCACTGCACTGTGGGAACTCCTGTAAGCTCTTTTTGGTTTTTCAATACATGTACATTATCATCAAAAAGATCATTTTTTAGATCTAAAGTAGAAATTGAAGCGTTAAATGTGATTTGTTGATGGAAGCATATATGAAAGCATTATAAATGTGTACAGTTGTTTTGACTTGCGGTTATATACCCATATATACCCACATACCCATACCCGGGAATTAAGGGGACTTAAGGTTCTGGTTTTAGTTCTTTTTCCACCTGTTTGGAAAAACCTCTAGAGTGATCGGAATGATGTCTGCTAGGTGCTAATAACATCAGCCTCAGCTGCCTGACTTGCGGTTGAGCACTCTGCTAAGTGGTAAAACTACAAATAACAGTCATGTAGTGGATTTTGGTGACTTCATCTTCACCTCTAAGAGTAACAGATTTGCTAAATTGGCTGTGCTTTAGCTGCAGGTGTTGACAAACACACAGTGTGTTTACATGCTGTTATAATCTGATATCTGACGAAAATCACTTTTTGTCAGTAATTTGTTCCATGTGTTTAAATGCACTTGAGTATTCCGATAATGGGGAAACTACGGGTCTGCAGGAGTCAGGCAGCTATCAGATTTTTGCTTTGCAACCAGCCAGTAGACGTGACATAAACGTAATGTAAACCTCAGTGTTTATGCTGTGGCTGTTTGTGTTAACATCTAGGTACTTCAGCAGAAAATATGAACACACATCATCTAAAAGTTAAAGGATGTTCAAAATGTATCATTACATTAAGCATATGGTGGAACCTGTAGTGGTTTCAGTGTTACTACAAAAGTATTTTTTGCCATCTTGTGGCAAATACTGTTATGAAGAACAGTAAGACACATGAATAATCAAAAAACTGCTGAAATTAACCGATTATTGGATTACTAGGTGCATGTAAATGCACTCACAGAGAAGGTACATCTGAGCCAGGCACAACTTAAACGCAGATAAACATTGACTGGTGCTTTTTAAAAAAAAAAAAAAGAAAGAAAGAAAGAAAGAAAAGAAATGGGAAAAAAGGGGAAAAAAATCCACCCTGACAACGTCTGATTTAGGTCTGGTCTCATTTCGTTGCACTGCAGTGATGGCCTCTCACTGTAAGCTTATTTTAACACTTGATTTTATCAAGACCTTTTTTTAGTTGTTGTGTAATACTACTGCCGCCCTTCATGTAGAACACTTGGATTTGATTTCCTACCTGGCCAAGAACACCGTGTTGCACCAGAGGTGGTCATTAGCATTTAGATTATCATTGCAAATTTTAAAAATAGCACAAAGAAAAACCTGAATGAACTCCTGAAAATTGATAAAACAATCAGATATCGCAAAAAAATGTGTTAATGTGTCTTAAATGTGTTAATGTGTCTTAAATGGAACAGCAGTCACATTCTGGCACCATTTAAGGTGGAACAAGAAATTAAGAAATCAAATAAGAAGCCACCTTTAGCAGAGATTTCAGCCCTCAGTTCTACCCGGTGTACGTTCCTAAAAAGAAGGCAGACTGCTGTGAAGATAATTTTACTAAAAGCAGAAACCGAGTTAAATATCGCTCGTCTTGCTCGTTTCGCTGTAGCCTCTAATCACGATGGCCAACATCAAGGTTTCCTCACGTAAATTGCTTGATTTGCAATTTTTTTTTTCTGCCAAAATTTGTAAATGCGCATTTGCATAATTTGGGAAAATTTGGGAAGGAAATTGGCTTCTAGTTCTTAGTTTGGCATACTTACATAATATGATTCAATTGTAAGTCGCTCTGGATAAAAGCATCTGCCGCATGTATAAATATGAACATTCATATATTAGCAAACTTGAACAGAACAGCATCATTATTGATGTCCGCAGCAGGTATCACCATGTGTGACCATAGCATCACAATGGCTACATCAGTGATTAGACCACGCCCCCTGCCTTTAAATGAGTGATCTTTATCAGAGTGAAGATTGGTATCAGGGGCTTGGTAGGATCTGGTTACTAAAGGGATAAACGTATCTTAAGAGAGGACTGCAAAGAGCGAAGTCCACCCGAGTAAATGATGTTATTTGTCCAAGTGGTGAATCTGGGTTAACCTCCTCTGCCATCACTCCCGAAAACAGAGCGAATGGTTGCTGCTGAAGCAGGTCAGATGATATAATGGCATTATTAAAGTGGAGACCGCTGGATGGCGTTACAAAGGTCGCAGTTCCGACACACCTCAGCTTGGAGGTTGCATCACATGACAGCTAACACACGCACGCGGCCACTTACCTACAGCACAGTCTCAGACACACACAAGTGCAGGATCACATGACGACTTCACGAGTTTAATGGTGGGGATGCGGAGTGTGAGAGCTGCCTGAACAAAGTATGGAGAAAGTGTTACTGTTAGACACGTTTCTACTCATTTTGACATTAGGCTGTGCGTGTTGCATGGATGGTGTCATCTAAAGCTTATTTGTTCTTTATTTACAGATCAAAGCACGAAGAGGAGAGAAGGTAGGAAGGATTATCATTGTATTCTGTGGTTTTGTGTGCTGGGCTCCAAAAGGCTGCAGTTTATATATTCAGATTATATTTGGGTTCAGTGTTTCCTGTGGGTCTGAAAACCAACCTGCCAAGCTTTGCATATATCGTATCTCCATTTTTGTCGATTTGTACTATTATGCGTCATTTGAACACAGCAGCTCTTGTTCACACTGTGTGACAGCTTCATGATGAATGGACCAACAGAAATGGCCCAAAATCTCTTGGGGGGCAAAAAAGTCATACATTATAATTAAATGAGGTTTTTGCCCTCTCCTGGACAGTGACCATTTTTGAGATATATGGTTTGCTTTAGGCGGTGACGATATATATGGATGTCTGACTTTCATGTGTCTGTCATAGCATTCGTTTTCTCATTCAAGAGTTCAGATGCACGATGATTTAAACTTTTAGGTTCTCCTCATAGTCCTGATTGAAGTGAAGGGTTATGTTGTTGTTTATTCATAAATATATAAGATATTTTGTCATTGTGAGGAAAATGTACATTGGTTGTTACTATTTCAGTTATTTGAAACAGTATTATCTCAAATTTCTCCAGTTCCCCATTAGCCTCCGCTATCCTCCTCTACCTGCGGCACTCAGGCATCAAGCTGCGAGACTCGAAGGTTTTCCCAGGTTTGACCACTGAGAAGGAGAAGTGGCTTGCTTTCTTCCCCAAAACCAAGAAGGTACACTTATTTCCTCCCTCCCTCCCTCCCCCACCTCCTCCACTTGGATTTTTACACCACCTGCATGTAGTGCTATAAAATCAAAGTGGGTCACCTGTATCGAATGTACGAGTAGTGTCTTCAGCTTTCAAATCCACATAATAAGAGAGGAAGTAGTGCTTTTACTCCTGGACAGCGTTCACAGGAGCAGCCAATGTTTAGGACTTTATGAAGGTTGGAAATGATAGTTTGGGTAGTTGTGAGTCAGTAAGCAACATCATTATACAGCACTGAACGTTTATTATACTGTTTTTTGTCTTTATTTTACTGTTTTTTTTTTTTTTTTTTTTTTCTTTCTGTTTTTGCTTAGTTTTACAGGAGTGACAGTTGTTTGCTGTTGAAGTTCTAAAACAGTCGTGTCATGTTATCGCATGATATAGTTACAGACAAGCCGTCTGATGCCTGATACATTGTTTAATGATAGTTTTGGCTTAATATGTATTTTGGGGGGGGGGGGGGGGACACTCATGACTCAAAGTAAAAGCTGTTCTCACAGTTAAAATGATCACATCAGTTGATATCACTAATTATCACAATAAATGTCAAATCATTCAGTGTTAAATCACTCATATTTGATCGCAGGAGAACAGATTGATGATTGTTCCCCTCAAGCACCGCAGATTATACTTGCAACTTTAGTCAATCTTACCCTCTCTCTCTAGAGAGATTGTTACTGTTGCCATTTTATCCCCCAGCTCTAGCAGAGAGGTACATACAGAGCATCGAGTAGTCTCCAAAAAAATAACTTTTTTTCTTTTTAAATAATTGTAAATGAAATTATTTTTTTTACTTTTAATTATTTTTTTTTTCTTTTGTCTGAGGTTTTTTTTTTCTTTGCCTGCCATTTTTTTTGTTTTTTCTTAAAGTCTGTTTTTTTTTGTTTTTTTTTTTTGTTTTTTGTTTTTGTTTCTAAATTTTGTTGTTTGTGTCTTTGCAGCAGCTGAGTGGCATGAAGAAGGAGAAAGATGGAGAGGATAAGAAGAGAAATCCAATCCTGAAGTACATTGGCAAACCACGGAGCACATCCCAGTCCAGTAAATGCACATCCACACACACAAACCAACACACGCACACCATCACTCAGCACGGCGTTTTTTGTTCACCTGTCCCCTCTATATTCTCCTCTGCCTTGATTTATTCTCATTTTGGTTGGAAATGTCATCTGTGTTGGCATTGACGTTTCATTAGTTGTGTTCCATGTTGTCCCTGTTTGTTTTTCCAGCGTTCCATGTCCCGTTATCCCCTCCAGAAGGTACATGCCTCTCCTCGTACATTCCCATCATTCCCAATAGACAACCTTTGTTTCTATTTTTATTTGTTTATTTTTAGCACAGTCACATTTGTACTACATAAGATTATTTATGTATTTTTTTTATCTTCTCTCCCTTTTGTTTTTCTCTCCCTCTGTCTTTCTTCTAGTTCGTACAGGCAATGTAAAGAACATAATTCAGCAGTTTGAGAACCATACTGATTCTGTTGGGGAAGACGGAGAAAGCGAGGGTCAGAGACTCTCCACTGGCAGCCTTGGGGACGACGGCATGGACAGGTGAGTTGTTGAGGTGTTTTTTTTTTTGGCCTGTGTGCTTGTACGTGTCTGTGTCTGTGTTTGTGTACTTGCCCTGTTTTTCTTTCAGTGAAGAATCTGAGATTGGTCAGGTTGCCCAGAGGGAAAACTAAATCAGATATGTTATGTCAGGGTGCTCATTTGTATACATCATTATAGAGGCCAGTGTTGTGATACAGAGTAGTTTATGGTTATGCATCACTCTGTCCAGTTTCTTAAAGCAAGCTCAAAATGTTCTGTTGTTACACAGTGACTTGGGCTGGGTATTGAAATACAGTTCCTTTATGGTACCAACCTTCAATAATGCACATCAGAAGCTTCAAAATATTCAGCTTTGTAATGCTGACCTTCAGTACCTAAGTAATCAAGCATCTGTGAGCCAGTAAGCATGCTTGTATGAAAATCCTGACTGAAGATCACATTCCATAGAAATGTTATTATTGTCAGTGCTTCTGTATTAGCCTGCAATCTGTTACAGCGAGTAGACATATAACCCTGAACCACAGTTTAAGCCACACCCACTTTCTGGCTGTAATTTTAATTTAAGAATCAATATCGAAATCTTGGTATCGGTATTTATACTGATAATAAAACTTTTCTAATGGTAGCGGGCCCTAATAGCTACATGCTTTATACTTACGACCCTAATTGAGTCATTGCATTTGAATAGGTTTTTATTTTTGATCTGATTATGTTAAAGGTGGCGGTTCTTGAGTCCATTAATTGCATTTGTTCTGCCTTCATCTCTCAGTCCTACAGTGTCTGTGCGTTTGGCTCGTAGCGAGTCTCTGAAGGCACAGGGGGAGGGGCGTCGCCGTGGTGGCGGAGCAGGCTCAGAGACTGTCCCCCGCTCGCGCAGCGATGTGGACATGGACGACTGCGATGAGCGGGAGGGTCCAGGACTACGGCCATTACATCACAGCGCCTCGTCCTCAGCCTCCAGCAGCTCTGGCAGGTGAGAGACGCTCTGTCACACGCATCACATACAGAGAGGCTCACGTGCACAACAATAAAGTCCTCACTCTAATATTACTCCTGCAAGTAACCCACATGGGGCGCACAGCTTTATACTTGCTGTGTTTAGTAGAGGTATATACAATTCAGAATTCGGCTGGATGCAATACAGTGCGGTCACAATACCATACATTTTTCAATACAGCAAAAAATAAGCAATGCCTGAATACAGGCCTTATGTGCATATGTTTCGCACCCTACACACATGGATATTTTCAGGCTCAGTAAAACAATTGTGAAGTTTATTTTGTCAGCATTTTGAGTGTTAATATGTCTTGATTCTGCAAAGCTCCATACATAAGATCTCCACTGGAGCTTTGCAACACTTGCTGCACCACCCTCTAACAAATAAATGCCAAAAAGTATGACCCCCTGAATTTATAATTGATTTAGAGAAAGCACAAAAAAAAAATAAAGGTGGTGCATGCATAACAGAACACGCTCCCTGCCCACTTTACTCTGATAGGCTACACCTGGATGCCTAGTTCTGATTGTTTTAGTGGTTTCCAGACCCTCAGAAGTGATCATTTTTAACTGTGATCAGTGATTAGTAAAGTTTGATACACTGTTTCAGTAGGTATTGAGATCACTAGACCAGTTTCAGAACATTTTCTTATTATATTTTTTCTTTTCAGGTCACTGGAGAATCCCACGCCGCCTTACACGCCTCGCTCCAGACGCAGGTCTGATACTGAGTGCTCTGGCATATCTGTTGTTGAGAAAACTATTTTTTGAAAAACAAAGTTTTATTTTTTTCTGAATATTCGCATCTCTCATCTTTAATCATATCTTTCTCTCTCTCTCTCTCTCACTCTCACTCTATCTCTAGGAGTGTGGAGACACCGATGGCGTTATTGCCAGACACTCCTGCGTTAGATGAGGACGTAGTGGAGTTTCAGAATTGGCAGGAAACGGTGGAGCCACAGACACTAACTTCCCTCAGCTCTCGAGAGATTGAGCGTCAGGCCGTCATCTATGGTAAAATACAAACACAGCTGTAAAAAAAAAACAGTGTTTGATAAGTCACATAAACTGCTAATGCAAGTTGGTAAAACACTGTTTTTGTATTTGAATGTCCAAATGAATAACAACACTACACAGTGTGCACTATATCTCAGTGTTTACCTATACTGGCTTCTGTAAAATCTCCTGAGAAAGGCATGATGCTGATTCCTAAATCATCCCTTTCCCCCCCGCAGAGTTATACACAACGGAAGCATCACATCTACGGACTCTAAGGGTTTTGGATCAGGTGTTCTTCCAGAAGATGAGGAATGTTCTTACACCAGAGGAGCTTTCCTGCATCTTCCCCAACCTGCCGCAGGTCTATGAACTCCACGGTCAGTGTTTGGTTGTTTATGTGCATATATCTAAGACAGCTTGATCAGTTTGCACTAATATGATTGATTGATTGATGATACGCTGATTAAAACCCTTGTCTGATACTTCTCTACACTGATTATGATAGTAGTCTTGCGACACCTTGAGTTCCACAAGAACGTATGATCAGCAGACGAATGTGTTGTGGTTCTGGTGTCTGTTTAATTGTTAAAAAGGCCTCCATGGTATAAAGTCTGTCCCAGTCATTATGTCAGTTACCAAATATACACAGATCTACATATACAGATGGAATCTTAATTTTCAAGTATCTCAAGCAAGAGCTCTCATTGCACAGTGGTGGTCCAGTTAATGTACACATACATTTTTGAATGAATGTCCTCCATTTTGTCTGTTGATTGAAAGTTTATTGAACTTTGTTCATTGTTGTTCATTGAGTTCAGTTGGAAAAACAAAACGTATGTAAAACACTGTTTATGAAATTCTATATTCCTTTGTTATATTTGCATTGCAGCGAACCTGTGTGAGTCGATGAAGAAGCTGAGGGAATCTCCCATTGTCCAAGGCATTGGGGACATCATGCTAGCTAGAGTGAGTAATGTTTCTCCATTTTGCAAGCTCCACTTTCCCTAATGAGCCTCCATGCTGCACTGGTTGTTTAAAAGTCTGTGTGTCTAATTAAAGTTTGGTTCATTAAGTATTTTAATTATTTGACAACCCTAAATATTTGTTGGTATTGAAGGTAAATTCTGTTGTTTTAATTTGTTCATTGTTGTTTTCTCTGTGTTTAAGTTTGAAGATGCGGAAGGAGAGGAGTTCCAAGAGCAAGTGTCTCATATGTGCAGCCAGCAGAGTCAGGCACTGGAGCTCATTAAGAACAAACAGCGCAAAGACCCACGCTTTGTTCACCTTATACAGGTTCGATTGGATCCTTGCGTGTTAAGAGGCGGTACTAGAAGCAGTATTAGAAGCTCACCCCTCCGTGATCTGTATTATTGTCTTCATTAATTACTGACTGCGTTTCATGAAAGCTGAATTCACGCAACCATCAGTCAAACAGTCAGAGTTAAAATAATGAGCCAGTCCTTAAACAGAAATGAACAAATATCACAGTATACACTCTTGTGCAATGATGTTTTTGTTAATATCTTTTAAAACGTGTTTTGCAGTTTAGCAGTTTTTGGCTTTGGAAAATAAGTGCCTAAAAGTGATTTGTGTAAGACGTGTGGACTTGTTTGTATTGATTGTGTTTTGAATTGTTAGGAATGTGAGTCCAGTCCCCACTGCAGACGACTCCAGCTGAAAGACCTGCTTGTCTCTGAGATGCAGCGACTCACCAAATACCCTCTGCTGTTAGACAATATCATCAAATACACAGACGGTACTCATAAAGCACACATACATACACTTACCATTATTAAAATGATGTTCTGTGGTAATGTGCAAACTCCAGAGACCACTCTTCATTAAATTAGTTTCCAGTTAAAACAACCATTAAGTGCAGCCTGTTCAGTCTTTGTAAGGTACTTCGGATACGATTAGATACAGGATAATTCATTGCATAACAAAAAGGCAAAAGTCAAAGGAACATAAGTAAAATACAGAAGCTTCCAAAGAAAATATACCTTGTAGACCACCAGCTGTTACTATCAGGTAAACAATACCCAAAGCCTTAATCTTTGAGGGAGAGGAGAAAATTGAGCTCCACTCTTGCTTTAGACCTGAGAACATTCACAGGTGTTTGTCCGTCCTTTCACTGTGACTGCACATCTCAGTGCTATAGGTCTGAAAGGATGCGTAGCTGTCCAGAGGCTCTTCACTGAGTAACGAAATTGAACAAAACAAGAAAATTGACAAATCAAAGAAGCAGCTGATGTTTAGAACAATGGACTTGACCACGCCTGAGTCTAGACCTCAACCTCACTGAACGTGTTTGGGATTACCTGGACTGTGAGAAGCAGAAAATCTTAAACCAACTTCTAAAACTGAACTTGAATGTGTAGGGAAGATATCTCTGCAGATTTCTTAACAAAGCCAGACTGTGCATACAAAATACTGATACACTGAATATTTAGTTATTAAGGCCAATTTCTCTGTTAAATGTAGTGTTTCTTCCTGAGGCTGAAAAAGAGAGAACCTCAATGGTCAGAATAAACGAAAGGTGGTCTCTGACTGTTGCACAGTACTGTACAACAGCCAGCTGGATACTGTTATGACACAGACAAGTGATAAAGCATGAGAGACACTCACTCAGACCCACACACTTAGCTTAAAATAGCTGTAGCTTCAGCTAAACATCAGCAGACACTTCAGGTAATCATATAGATACAACATGTACGCCTAAACATGTGATCCACTGTAGCTCTTCTCTGCTGCTAGAACATTTCGCTAGTCACTGTTAAGTTAGAGACACATAAACCCACAATAACTGTGGTATGTACCCTCATACAGCCGGCTCCCCAGATCTGCAGCCGCTGCAGAGGGCACAGGCGTGTTGCCGTGGTATACTGCAGACCGTCAATGAAGGCGTCAGGGAGACAGAGCATCGGCAACGGCTCAGCCAGTATCAGCGCCGGCTAGACTTGTCACCTCTGGAGAGGCTGACCAATCCTGCTGCTGCACAGTTCAAGGTACTACTTTTTCATGCCTGCCGTCTGTCCTCCACATGGTGTCTCTCCCGTTTTACAGCACCAACATAAAATATGAATTATTCAGTCCCAGTTCTCTCACATATGCATGCCTCTGCACCCTCACTGAGTAACCTACTCATTCAGCTCCATATTAGTCAGCATGGCCATTTTACAGAAACACACTGCCAAAACATTTTAACAGCCTGTACTTTGTCTTTTATTCAGTCAGTAAAGATCATTCAAAGGTGTTTTCACACCTGCACCATTTCAGCAAGTGGACTCTGACCTCTGAGTCATGGTTTTCAGTGCACATGTGAACATGTCAAACTTAGACCCACCCCTCTTTCTGAACAGCCCCAAAACGAACTGAACACAGACCACCTCAGTATGGTCCATTTGTAGTTCTTTTTGTGGTCTAGTTGATTTGTACATTGTGGAAACAAAGCAGCCCAAGTCTGTGTTGTTTCATGGTAAAAACCTCGAGGCTTATCGTAGTAAACAGCAACAGCTTTCCAACACTTCCGGGTAAAATCAGACCACCAAAGGTCATATAAGGTATTTCAGGAGACAGCCTGCCTCAGTAGACGCAAATATACGCTTTGTGGAGCATAGCCAAATCTGCCACACCAAACACACAGGGTCATTAAAAGGTTATTGTGATTCCAGAAAGTGCCATCCACTTTCACACCCAACGAGAGTGCTGTACGTACACACACACACACACACACACACACACACACACACACACACACACACACACACAAAGTTCTAAAGTAGTCGTTGTCTGAACAAGTACTGATCTGAGATCTAATCGATGCTTAAATGGACCAGAAAAAGAACCCAGCCCCTTTTAAAGTCTGCTTGCACTGTAGACACAAAGCACTGAGGTCATTTGCAGTTGGTTCCTTTTGAGGTTCACTTGAATAGAATTGAGTTCAGTTTTTAGAACTAAATGTGGAAACATCCTGAAATTGTCCTAATAGAAGAGCGGCTGTTGCCTCTGGTTCTGGAGATCTTCTGACAGAGTAAAGTTCCAGCTACAATCTGCCACACCTGCTCCAGCTCTTCGTTTTCTCTCTATTGGTCGGAGTGTTCCACTACATTGACTTTATTCAGAGCATGGATGTGAACTTGCATGCATATTTAAGTCCACAAGGAGGCCCCCTGCAAAATTGGGTTTGCTAAGTCAGTATTGATGCAGGTAATGCTCTTATTATTTATAGCCCGAATATAATATGCTTCACTGAACAAATATAATAATCTCTTCCTAGAATCTGGACTTGACAACTAAGAGAATGATCCACGAAGGTCCCCTGACGTGGAAAGTCAGTAAAGACAAGGCTATAGGTAAGACACTACAGAAGACCCTATACTGACCATGTTGTACATGTACACCTTTCTATCTGAGAAGCATAATGGAAGGTGATCAGTACACCTCCCGCTTAATACCAAGCACAGTAATAACACAGTACAATAAATGCATGTACTTTCAGAATCAGAAATGCATATCCCCTTTGGTTTCATATGTGTATGTGCAGACCTTCTTGTGTATTTGCTCTCCGATGATGTTCTCATTCAGGACATGTATGTGTATTACAGAGATTCAGGCTCTGCTGCTCTCAGACCTGTTGGTGCTCCTCCAGAAGGCTCCAGATGACCGCCTTATTCTGCGATGCCCGTCCCGTTCACTAGGTGGCGGGAACACGGACCTTAAAACCCCATTTTGCCCAGTAGTCCGTCTGGACTCCTCCCTCGTCAGATCCGTAGCTACAGGTGTGTGTGCCGGTAGTACCGGTTTTCATAATCATAGCAGACAGATTTTTTTATTCTGTTTTGGGATAATTACGGCATTATTAAATTATGGATTTTCAGAAATGGTTTGAGAAAAGTCTCAGAGCGCGTTTCAGTGTATAGAGTTGATAAGAAACTGGTTTTGAGGTAGTTTGCTTTGTTTATTTGATTCATTGTGTTCTACTTTCATTGTCCCTCAGATAACAAGGCCCTGTATGTGATCAGTACGTCAGAAAGACAGATCTATGAGCTGGTGGCTGGGACGTCCTCTGAGAAAAACACGTGAGTATGATTCTATTGCCTTTTCAGTGATTTACCAAGTAGCTGCACCAGCTGCTATCTGGAAACCAGGAGGTGAAAACTAAACACTAGTGTTTCCACAGATGGAAAGACCAGTTAGAAAAGACAATCTCACTGGCCTCTGGAGGCACGGGGACCACCAAACAAGGATCACCAGCTCCGTAAGTGCTCCAATGACTCTTCTAAACAATGATTTCCTTTAGAGGTGGGCGATACAGTAAAAATATAATATAGTGATACTTAAGCAATTTTGTAAAATGTAAAAATAATTTTTTTTTCAGACATATAAACAAGTGAAACAAAGTATCAACAGTGCAACAGTTTAAAAATACTACCAAACACTGTGAATACCATCATCTTTATCAGTATTCCACATTCTGTGTTGCACTCAATCCAACTAAATGGGACTAATTTTGCTCTCTTTATGATTAAACATGCAGTTAGACAGAAAAGCCTACTGTACTGTATCGGGATATGATTCATCATGATAACAGTATATAGTGTCACACTGCCCAGCCCTGATATCCTCTAGTGTTATTTGGAGAAGACTGAATTTCAGCGATGTGTTCACAGTTATTGACTGGACCTCATTTCTCCTCTTCTAGGTCGCCTGGTCTGCGACATCATGGCAACAATGTTAATCAACTAGGTAAGTCCTATTGAGGTCAAACTTCTGACAGATCACAGCTTGGAGACAGCTATACCACATGATGTGTGCTGATAAACATTATAAACATCAAGCTCGAGTTATTTTTGCTCTCTGCTTGTGCAAATTTAATGAAATAAACTTCTAAATATCGTTAAGCAAATTACCTACTTTTGGTCTGGTACTAACTCTTCACAGCTCACTGTTTTTGAGCTAAAAGCTGTGAGTAAAAGACGAGGCTGGTAATGTTGGTTGGTTGTACATTTCAAGCAACATGGCACCTACCATCAATTCCTGTGTTTTCATTAAGGGTTTAATATACTGCAGTAATGGTACAATGCTGACACACAAGTTGCCAAACTTGATATGAAGTAAAGGAATGCGCTTTTCTTGTTTTTTTATTTATTTTACTTTTTTTATTAATTTCTTCTTGTTTAGATGGTTCACTAACGGAAGAGTCTGGCTCTTTAGAGAGAGATTCCCAAAGTGATGATGAAAGTGTTCTCACACCCACAACCCCAACTGACCAATCAGGAGACTTCCTCCATGCGGATGGGCATGGCTACTTTGGAGATCGAGCTGAAATTGCTGAGGCTGCTCTTCGAGATGGTTAGAGAATATTATATTATGTTTTCCAGTTTTCCATTGTTTTGAACTTCCATTCCGAAGTTTACCCTTCCTCTCTGTTCCTATGCCTTTTCCCAGTGGAGACACTCAGACAGCTGATCTTCAGAGACCTTGAAGACGGGTGGAGCCAGGATTCAGATGACACGCCTACAAACGAGACAGCCAATGAAAGGAGTCCATTCACAGATCAAGTGGGGCCAGAGGCATCTGAGCCAATGTTCAGAGAAAGCCCCAACCAGCTGGTGGAAGATAAAGTAGATGCGCCATCGCTTGAAGTGGTGCAACCACCTGTTCAGGTTGTGAGGAAAGGTAAGTGCTTAGCAAATGGTTGATTAACTTACATTCTACTTTAACTTTTTCTCTATTATAATAGAACTTTAGCTAATACTTTATTGTTAGATAAATTAATAAGCATATGTTAACGCACAAATGGTTCCTAGAAATATACCCTGTGTGAGAGAGTGACACGGGTAATATGTTTAATATGTCTGTACGTTGTATTTATTTAAACTATGTATACGCAGGAATAGGATAACAGTCAGATAACCTGTACGTAGAGTGTAGTTCTGTGTAGCCTGATGACAGAAGAAGAATTTGCACGCTGAAATGTTTACAGATGTATACTACAGATGTGCAGAACTCATATAGTGCCATGGCAGTACAAACACACAAATCTAGGTCTGGCCCAAACAGCATTTTATAGGATTTTAATACTCAGTGGTGTTTTTATAGTACTTGGATACTTGTTCTCAAAGCCACCTTTAAATATATTATTATACTGTCAATAATTAACTAATTTCAAGTGTGATTTTTTTTTTATTGCTGTTGTATATTCAGTAGACAACAGCAGTGTATTAATAATGTATACTAATTACAGGTCAAATAGTAGGCCAGCCCTACATAACACAGACTACTAGTACTGTCCATGTAGATAAGCTTATGTGTGCATATTGAAATGAACTCAATACAACCTCAGTTCCGAGATAGTTGGGACAGTAAGTAAATTAAAAAGTCAGTTAAAATGGAGCACAGTGATTTATAAATCTGCATTGACCTGTATGACCTGTACGGAGATGTTTACTGTTTTGCCCTGACATTGTATTTGATGCATACGCTATCATTCTGAAATTAATATTCATAGCTTGTGCCAGAAACACTGAGAGAAGAGCAGTGCAAGACTAGAAATGCTGTGAAATGTCCAAAAATGTTCCTTCCTCTCATCTACAAAATGATTGAATAAAACAACAGCACAAGAACAGCGTCTCTTGCTGAGCAATTGCAGAGTTTTCCACCTTAGGTTGTTTATGGTAGATTCAGAGAATCCAGAGAAATGCAGTGAATTGCGTAGTGGGCAAGACCAAAAACCACAAATGAAGGACTGCAAGCTTCGACATGACAACACCAACCCACATTCTGCTCATGTTACAGCTGTATTGCTGTGTATTCTGAGACTGCGGGTGCTAGACTGACGTGTATTGCGCGAAATATAATAAAGGCGAATCTACACAGTTCTGCAGCTGAAGACTCAGAAGTGTATAGAAGTGTTCAAAGGGAGGAAAACAGTGTAACACGGTGGTGAAAGTGCTCCAGTCCCGACTATTTTGGAATGGCAGAAAAAAAAGAATCTCTAAAATGGCAACTTTACAGGAGAGGGCAGAAACCTCATTTAATTTGAATGGAATTCAATGGAACCAGACTTTTTCACACAGTGTAAACAGCAGCTGCTGTGTTCAAATGATACAGAAAGATGAAACTCAACAAAAAAATGGAGATGCATGTTTTACTTTAGACAGTGATGATATTTGGAGTGATGGTATATTACCAAAATAAACAAATAACTCACTTTGAGGTAAAACATTTCTGGTTTTATTTGAATTCAATGTCCTGGAGTGGTTAATATGGTGACATTCTATCGGTATGTGAGATCATAATGTATTATTGAATACAAGTAATTAAGACAAAGAATTAAGAAGATCATTTTTTATTATTGTGGGGCACTACAGGTTATGTAATAATTTTGCCTTGTCGCCCAGCCACACTGTCTCTACATTTTAGGGATTGCAGCTTAGTCAATTTAAAGCTCAACAAAACTTAAAAGATAAAATTTCAGTATATTTTAAAATGTTAACTTTTTATGTTTTTTTCTCTCTGTCTCTTCCTGTCTCCCTAACACTCCCCTCCCCCTCTTCCCTCCTTCTGCATGTGCTCAGAGCTTTCTGTAATTAAGCTGTAATTTTAATCCACGTTTCCCTGTCTTTCCCCACTGCTTTTCAACAACACGCACGCACACACATTGACACACACACCTTTTCACTCGCACTGACTTTTCCGCATTACTCGTCTGTCTCCTCTTGTGTGCACAACTACTGATAACACACTGTCGGTGCCCCAAACACTATCGGTGCCACACAATCTAATTCTACCACACATTCTCTCATTCACTGTGTATATATTTGCCTTTCACACACACACACACACACGTGCCTACACATACATGCATACACCCACACACACACTCTCTCCCTACCTGTCTTTCATAAACAGCTGTGGGTGCGGGCTCTTCTTCTATTCCTGATGACATCACTGATGTCAACCCCAACCAATCTTCCGAGTTAAAAGGTGGGACCAATATACCGGATTATACTGAGTCATGCCCAACAGAGTTTTAGTCTTTCTGGAGAGAAATGGTGTTACTGGGTTCTGATATTACATCAGATTCATCTATAACTAAGCACATCATGGAGCCCAGTACCATGCAGGGTTTGGGATTGGACTGAAGTCTGATGCTGTATTTATTATACTTCAGAGGAATGTTTAGGTGGCCCTGGCTGCTATGCCAAAAAAGTAAAGGTTATTTGTCTGTAATGCTAATCCGCATGGATCTAATCCCAGTTTCTGTTGTTTATGTTTATTTATCAGCACAAATGAAAATGTCAGCCCACAGTTTCCATATCAGTGCATCCCTAGTATCAAGTACCTTCTAAATTCTCACTCTCACTGAAGTGACAGTGTGAAGGGAACACACTGTGGGCTGAAGTTGCTTTGTGACACCATTTCTTTACCGGTTTAGAAGCTCTGTTGGGTATCGTTACGGTACATGCTCTTTCTACCACTTTCTTTATCACAATTATTCTTTGTTTCTTTCATTAATTCAACCACTTCCATTAAGTTATTATTACATCACATCCATAGTTATGCTTGCAGATTTGAAAAGACAGATTCATCACTTCTGATGATATTCTGAGCTCTTGAAGTAGACCTGTACCTGGTGATAATGATGGGAAATTTACTATGAAATTTCATAGTAAGACACTCGTATTTCCACATGGGAACACAGCTGAGCTTTTAGACATGTTTGTCTAAACATGATCTCCTACTTTAATATCATGTTTACGCATAAGATTGCACTACAAATGGAGCTGTTCAGCTGCACTTAAGGCTCTCAGTGCTTATCATAAGTTTTACCGATAATTACCTGAATAAGAGGACACTGTTCCCAGCACAGGCCTAACCAAGGGAAGTGCTTATGATCGTTACATATCCATGAAATTTCATATTCTGATTATATTTACCTCATTTAGTGCCAGTTACATTTGTGTGGATGTTTCTGTTTCTAGGGAACATGTTCTATCTAGTAATGCCCAATGACCAGATGGGTGCTCTCACAGAAGAGAGCAGCACAGATGAAGTCAAAAACCTGAGCGCTCCAGAGGCTGACAGTCATGCACAGGAAGAGACATTGTCCTCAGACCAAGAGGATGAGGAGCAGGAGACCCCATGCCGGTCACCAAATGACGATACACATCCAGAGATGCTGAGTCATGAGACCGGGCTCAGCCAATCACGGGTCAGCAGACAGCGGCATGTGATCAAGAACGTGGACGAGATTTTTCAAACAATTGAGGAGATGATGAAAAAGCTACATAAGCTTCGGGTAACCACAGATGCAGTAAACACCTATACCGTGGTTTTGTTTTAATGCTCTCTAAAGCAGGGTTTCTCCACCTGTGGGCCATGGACCACCAATTGTCCATGAACCACCCTCTAGTGGTCTGTGGGCCTGTACTCAGATGGAGGCAATAGTTTGTAGTGAGCCGGAAACGTCATATGTAACCATATTAGTGTTTCATTGAGTATATTATTATAAATATGTGTATATTAATGTACAGATGTACAAATAGAAATGTCACAGTAGCAGGCTAATTAAACATCTTCAGTTTGAGACTGCCTTGATTCCTGCCTAGCCACCGATGCAGAGGACTGTTGGGGAGCTTTCGCAGCTCCCTTGTTTGAATTTGGACATATCATTTTTCTTCAACCAAATTTTCTTGGATAAATTGTAGTTATGAAAAGCTGATTGTAGTTTTCTGGTGGGCCGCTATACTTATTATCGGATGGGCCCGATGTTAATTTTGGTGCTTCTCAAGTAAGTTATGGCACAAAAAAAACAGACTAGAGCTGCATTCTGGTCAAATTGACTTGTACGGACAGAATGTCATGGCCTCAAGTTATCGTTTCTGAATGAATTATGAATGAAGGTTTTAACATACTGTTAAAGGAGAAGAATGAAGATTTTTATCAGTTGTAGTTACAGGCTAAAAAGCTACACATCAGTATATTCCATAACTCAGGATTTCATTCTGCTTGTTTATGTCTGACAGGTGATTGAAGCGGACTATTACAGGCTGCTTAGGGCGGAGAGAAAGTCCCCTGTCAGTCAAGGTTTAGATGACCTCATCCGCACGACTCCCTCTATCAACAGGACGCCATCCATGGACAGAGGGTCAGGAGATGGTGAGTAGGTCAAGGGTCAAAAGATTATTAATTTTTTATTCTGAATATTATTATTTCTAAAGATACAAACTTTTGATACTAGAATAATGAAACCAGCTGCTTTAAGTAAAGCGAAAGGGGTTGCATTAACTCGTGATGTGTGGATGTCGAGGGCAGCGGATTCCTATGTAGCTAATAATAATGCAGGGAAATAATTATAATAACTATAATTATATCTCAAAATTGCAATACTATCGTATCATGACTTAAGTATCACAATGAGATTGCATCAGATGGGCCTTCAGTGATTCCCACCTCTAATAATTACACTATATTCTTTAATAACATTGCAACTAGATCATCATTTCTTGTTGTTTCCAGAATACTTATGAATAAACCATCGGTTTACATGACATTTTAAATAGCGCTGTATAAGTTACTCTGTTAAATAATAACAGTTATTAATATGACCAGTGCGTCCAAAGTTTTTGAGGGCTAGCGTATATATTTCAGCTTTCATGTGTATCATGGCTGTTCTTCTGTCTTGTCTCTTTAGGTGTAGAAGGAGGCCCAGCAGAACCAGTTCACCCCGAGATCCATTCTACAGGATTTTGACATACACTAGACATATTGACGGACTTAAAAAGTGCACACTCACACAAACACCCACACTAAGGGACTGGCCTTCCCGCCACCTCTTAACATTCAATGTAGCCCCTTCCTAGAATCCCAGCATGCCTTGCTCCTGGGAAGAGTACCCAGGCAAACTTGTGTGTTGTTTGTGTCGTCTCCAACTAGGAAACGAGAGACAGGACAGATGAACCTTCAGCACACATAGGGAAGAAAAAGAGAAGGGAAGAAAAGAGCAGGGGAAGAGAGAATAGAGTGAAAGAATGAAGGTGGAAAACGAGGGATGAATTTGGAAGAAAAGTAGAGTAAGGTTCTGAAATGTTTTAAAGAACACAAATGAAGTTTAAGGTTGAAAGTTGGAACGCAGAAAGTGATGTTGTGTGTAAAGATATTTATTAGGGAACGACGAAAGGGAAAAGAAATGGGATGAAAGTGAGAGATGGAAAAGGTTCAGCTGAGGAAATGACTCTGCCCTTTGAAGGAATCCCCCCCCCAGCACTTTACCCACTTGTATATCAGTACTCCTTGCTTTCACCTCATCAGTGATAACCTGGCAACCCAACAGGTGCCACTTCGGTTCAGGAGCCAAGATGGCAGTCTCCACCACCGGTCGCCTTACGGTGTGAGTGGATGGATGACTTTTGAAAAAAATGAAAATTCAGGTTCTTTTGCACTGGGACCCCCGCGAGAGATGTGGGCCCCTAGTAAGGATGTTTGCATTAGCATCACAAGTTTATGTTGTAGCTTTTATTTCATAAATAAACACTATGCGAGGAAGAGGGGAGAAAGAGGGATGAAGGACTAGCTGCGTTTGTTTCTGTTGAGTTTTCTGTAAGCGTTCTGTGGAAGTGAAACCAGTTTGGCTCTGTCTCTACGCACAATGGCTAAGGCAGGGGTTACTGGGGTTGGCCTAGCAATCCTTCATGGCAACACTACTGCACTGCTCACTACTGAATTGCTGAATGGATCAGCCCTGTTCCAGACTGACTCCTGTAAACATCCAGAGGAAGAAAAGGAAATATTTATGAAATGTGTTGTCTAATATCATGTCATATTGCCTGTAATGAGACACGTTCTGTGTGGTGTAAATACTGTGAAGTTTGTCCCTCACCTCTTTGCCATTGCTCAGTGATGCCGCTGCAGGCGTTTAGGACACATGAAGGGATTCGTGCTTCGATCTGGAAAGATGTTGGGAGTGGCTCCTATGTACTGATCTTGGATCAGTTTTGCTGTTATCTCTTTCAGCTGCTGCATCTGTAGCAAATGGTCACTTAACACAGGCAAGAGTTTTTCTCTAGTTAGTAAAGAAATAGGCATATGAATGATATAATAGGACTCAATGGGAAGGTGTTGTAGCAAATGGCCATTGACTTCTGTTGTGTTGTTTTTGACTCCATAGATCTTAAAATGCGTCATAAGGGAAACACCTTATCGTTATGAATGAAAGCTGACCACCTGCTACCGATGCAGCAGATAGAGATGAGTTTGGAAAGTATTACTTTAAAGGGGAATTTCTCAATATCTGGATTACTCAGAATTCTTTACAGTGGTGGTGATGGGAACCAGGAGTCTCTATGTCTACAATTCAAATACAGCTGTTTTATTCGTTATCCTAAGCCACCGAGGAACCTACACAGCCTCTGTGTAATGTTTAATAATGCTGAAATAATCCAGAAGATCAAGAAAAATAGATTTTATTTGGGGACTATTTTACTTACATGTTCCTTCTTTCGCCATACAGGTATTGAAGAAAACATGTTTTAGGCCTGTTATAGAAATCAAGCGGTATATTCATAACCGTTTTTTGTTTCGTCCTTCTGATATGAAAGACAAGACATCCGTCCTGTGTTCAGATTTCATTCTCAGTCAGATCTTTTGAGACGACTGTTTGGACTGTAGCAAGTGGTCAGATCAGATTTGTATGTCCACACACCACCAACCTATCTATATGGGATGCTGCAGTAGGTAGCAGTAACTACATGGCAAATCCAGGAATTCCATCTCTCTGGATTTGGCGTAGTCATAGCCAGAGCATCCGGTCGGGACAAAACTGATTGGAATCACATTTCAAACCACCTTTAAATGTGGTTTGGATCCAATTTGCAAAAATCTGATTTTAATGTATTGTTTGTTTTTTGCCATCCAGACTGTCAAATCAATCTGGATATGCTAAAAGTCTGATTTGGGCCAGAAGACTGAACGAGGCCTGAGAGGAATGCTCTCCAACCCTCCTCCTAGAGAGCTAGTGTCCTGCAGAGTTTAGTTCCAGCCCCCCCTCTAGCATGCTACCCCTGACATAACAGTGGTGCACCTGATCCAGCCAATCAGGAACTTCTGAAGAAGTTTAGTTGGAGCAGGTGTGACCAGACTGGGGTAGGAAGTGGACTCTGCAGGACGTTTGCTCCCAGGAGGAGGGCTGGAGACCATGGTTAAATAGACATTAAGTGTTTCGGGCGTCCATCACCACCACATTTTGACTCCACAATGGAGCATTTCACCTCAAACCACTCCGATGACTTTACCTCTCGACTGTTTAATCATGCAGAATTAAATTCCCCTTTAATGGCTGATGTTAAGGTTCAAAGAGATGGGGCTGGTCCAAGATCAGCGTTAGAAGATCAGCTTCTGAACAGTCTACTGCTAGATTAGCATATTTCACTAGTATTTAACTTCTAAACCCTAACAAAGGGAGAAGGAAGAATGGACCTCCACTGTACGAGTCTGTACGGTTCTCCAGTCCGTGTGGGACTGCCGAGGGTTTCTGCTCTGACTGGATTTTTGGGTTGAAAGTGTGTATGTAACTACTGTGTAACTCAGGTGGAGAAATGTAGACCCTATTTCTCTCTTTAGCTTTAACTTCTACACCCTTTTCCATCCTTTCACCTTCTTTTTTTTCTTTCTTCTCCACTCTTTAGTTTCACTGTTTCCACTGTTGCCCTTTTTCCCCACCATCTTTCCATCTCCACACTTGTTCATACTTTTTTGTAAAATTTACAAATGCACAATGAAAGATGGTAAAACTGAGAGAAACCGGAGCTCGTGCAAACTACTGTCTGCATGTACATCTTTATCTTTTTTTATTATTATTATTACTATTATTATTATTATTATTGTCAATCTTGTTCACTCATGTAATATAGACATGGCACCCTTGTTTTATATGTTCATTTTATGTAAAGCTCTAGTTTCTTCTTTGATTTTATTTTTGTAGATATGGGGAATAAAAA
The DNA here is from genome assembly GCA_034552555.1 of Semaprochilodus insignis. Classification (NCBI taxonomy): domain Eukaryota; kingdom Metazoa; phylum Chordata; class Actinopteri; order Characiformes; family Prochilodontidae; genus Semaprochilodus; species Semaprochilodus insignis. The sequence goes on from CM067482.1 coordinate 6,127,430, forward strand.
GTGTAAATTATTTTCTCTCCCTCTTTTTAAAATGGCGAGATTGTTAGCTGCACAGAAGGAAATTGTAAACTCATGTTAAGGACTCATTTGTTTTGTGACATTAAAAAGAAGAACTGTTTAAAAGTCCTTGTGGTTGGAGTGATCATTGTCTGAAGCCCCTGTGTGGCACTGACTGTTCAGAGGCTTCTCTGATTTCTTAAACATCACTCATAACCGGAGCTCCTGCAGCTGATTGGTCAGATTTAAATTTAGCTAGTCGTGGAACAATATTCCGAGTACATTCTCAGATTAAGTAGGGCAGTTTGGGGGAAGAAGCCCACCAGGTTGATGCACAGTGGAATGATGTCTTGTGAGATGGTATTGCGTCCTGGCTCCAGCTGTCGGCACACGTCTTGTGGATGACCAACAGTTTTCTTCAACTGAATGCCAGCAAAACAGAGGTCATATTATTTGGTCCCTCAACATAATCCATCAGCTTCAAAACAGATCTGGGCTCTTTAACCCCTTTTTAAAAAACCACATGTTAAAACCTCGGGCTCATTTCCGATTCAGAATTAAAAATTGATAAACAAATAAATGCAGTGGTCAAGGCCAGTTTCCTCCGACTTAGAACAATCGCCAGATTAAAGTAATTTCTTAATGTTTCAGATTTGGAAAAAGTCATCCATGCTTTCATCACGTCTAGACTGGATTGTTGTAATGCACCACATCTTGGAATTAACGGAGCATCCCTTAAACTCTTACAGTTAGTTAAAAATTATTAACTTATTATTATTAATTAGATTATTAACTGGAACCAAGAAAAGGAGCACGTTACTCCGGTCTTGGTATCCGTGCCCTGGCTCCCAGTGCATTACAGGATCCAGTATGAAGTAGCACTGATGGTTCTGAAAGCTTTGAATGGACGTGCTCCTGCCTATGTTGTGATCATGCTTTGTATGCCCTCGAGATCGTTCAGGTCTGCACCCCAGTCACTTTTGACGGCTCCACAATCTCGTCTTGCTGTCGCTGCGCCAAAACTCTGGAATGGTCTCCCAAATGACATTAGACACGCCCCAGTCTGTGACTGTTTTAAATCAAATCTAAAAACATACTTTTATAAGTTAGCACTCAGCAGCTGTTGAACTGTGTACGGAGGACTGTGTTAATGTGTCTGTGTTGTGTATGTTATGTGTTAAGTAGTGAACAGAGGTTGTGAATCTTTGTAAAGCACTTTGGTTTTAAATGCGCTATATAAATAAAATGTACTTACTTCCGTTTGCTCTTGTTTTACTCAGCCCCTCTGTGTTCCCTCTTCCTGGGCTCTTGGGTTAATAGCATTTCCTGCCGCATTCTGTATATCTGGGTGGGTTCTGAACTGGCCGAGTTCTACGGTGACCGCTTATAAACCAACTTTAGTCAGAAAAGTTGAGTAGGAAGTGTGATATCGGCCTAAAGATGAGTTAAACAGTGGTGAGCTTGTTTCTTTTCTTTGGGGACTATTTTGCCTCACAACACCCCGCATGTATCCCTCCACCCTGAATAAATTAAAATACATTTCAACTACCTAAGCTTTACCGCAAAACCATTGTAGAACAATACATAACCATTTCATGCAATCACTTCCTGTGAGGGGGATTTCAGAGGCATTCAACTATGCCCTAGTTCCTCCTCAGTTTAGCCAATTTTAGTAAATTATTTAATGACATTTAAAAATTGTGTTATATTGAAAGCAAGTGCTTTAATGGTTTGCCTACTTTCCATATTTCAATGAAGTTCAGATAAAGAATGTCTTCTTTGAGTCTGTTGCATTGTTAAATTGTCCATAATAATAATAATAATAATAATAATAATAATAATATAAATTACCACTCATTATGTAAGTAATATAATTCATATTATTATAATTTAACTATATAATATATAAACGTATAATATGATTTAACTAATGAACAAAACATTTTAAGAGTCTATTCTTTAGTTATAGTGAATTAAAATAAAGTTTCATCATTAAGACGATTGATAGAGGCCTCGGTATAATAAAAATATCATATTTTAGTCTAATAACAGTTCAATAACATATCATATTTATCAATAACAATGATAAATATGATATGACTCCAAAGTTATTCTGTAAATTATACATTCCATAAATTTCCACTCATAAATTATACATTGTGTAAATAGTGTGTATCAATCTCAAGGGTCTGGAGGGCGAATGCCATGCTAAATATTTTCCTTCTTTTAATGGAGTTAATTCAGCTGATGGAGGTCTTGGTGGGAGAAAGTCTGTTGTAGTAGCCTACAGCAGTGCTCATGATCTCCGCTTGCACACTGCAGTTTCTCCTCTGCTCTGACACACCCACTGTAACCTTATGAAAGGCTGGAGAATGAGCTGACGAGCTGAATAGTGTGTGTTAGGGTGGTGAAACACTCAAATGTACAGGTTATTCCAGGACTGGAATACACTGCCTTAGGCTGCTGCTGCTACTGCAGCTCTTCACTTTCAGCATCCGCTAAACTGCTCTGTGAGAACTCGGGCCTAGAGGGCAGAACTAGAGTCAATCACAGAGTCAAACTTCATATTCTTTTCCTAAACCCTGTTAGTTCATGTTCCTGCTGATAATAAGCAGGATTCACCATATCATACCATTTAAGACTGAGTTCCACTTTCATAGTGATCTTTCCCACCTGTACATCACCTGAGCTGTGATTATGTCACCATGTACCCACAAACAATTATATTAACCGATCATGTTTCACTGTTCTGGGAATCTCAAAGGGATGGGATGTTATGTATAGCTTAAATGATCATCTGACGCTCCCATCTACACTTTTTTATTAATCTTTATATATGAATTGTCTGGTATGGAGACTACATGGGAGTACAAAACAAAATTAACATTTCAGAAAACAAAATTCCAAAAATAAAAACAAATTTACAAACGAAATAAAATTACATTCAAGACAACAAAATTCCAAAAGTAAAAACAGTTTTACAAGAAGTGAAACACATTTACCAGTACCAAAACACTTTTACAAACTGCGAATTCTGATTTTTTTTTTGCCCTTGTAAAATTGTTTTTGCTTTTGGAATTTTGTTTTCTTGAATGTTTTTTTTTTTTTTTTCATTTGTAAATTTGTTTTTATTTTTTTATTTTGTTTTGCACTTCTCGGCCACCGTAGGAAACCCATGTGACCGTTATTCAGGTTTGTATTCAGATTCATGCTCAGGTAGGCAGAGAACATCAGGACCACAGGAAAACTAAAACCTTAGATATGGACATTCCAGCCGTTAAATGTTAAAGCCATTCTAAGTGGTCTCCCAGTTAAACACCCCTCTCCCCTGACTGTTAGATAACCTAGGCCCTAGAAATAGGAGAAAATAGGAGAAATAGTAGAAAAGCTAAAGCTAGTCTTTACCTGCTGACATAAAACCTTAACATCTTAGTTAAGTTAAACTTGTTCCTCTGGGCCAAAATACACAGTATCTCACAAGTGAGTACACCCCTCACATTTATATACATGTATATATATATATTATATTATATTATATTATATTATATTATATTATATTATATTATATTATCTATAAATATTTGATTATATCTTTTCTTGGGACAACACTGTAGAAATGAAACTTGGATATAACTTAGAGTAGCCAGTGTACAGCTTGTATAGCAGTATATACTTCTTTGGTCGACCATGGCGAGACCTGTTCCGAGTGGAACCCATCCTGGAAAACCGCTGTATGACCTTGGCCACCGTGCTGTAGCGCAGTTTCAGGGTGTTAGCAATCTTCTTATAGCCTAGGCCATCTTTGTGGACAGCAACAATTCTATTTCTCACGTCCTCAGAGAGTTCTTTGCCATGAGGGGCCATGCTGAATATCTAGCGGCCAGCATGAGAGAATTGTACCCAAAGCACCAAATTTAACGGCCCTGCTCCCCATTCACACCTGGAACCTTGCAACTCTAACGAGTCACATTACACCAGGTATTTGGGCATTAATGGCTGTGTGTTGAGTTATGTTCAGAAGACAGTAAATCTCTACATCTATACAAGCTGTCCACTCACTACTCTAAGTTCTATCCATGTTTCATTTCTACAGTGTTGTCCCAAGAAAAGATATAATGAAATATCTGCAGATATGTGAGGGGTGTACTGACTTGTGTGAGATATCTGTGTAAGTAATAGCTGCTGTGTTTCACCATATTTCTCTCCTCTCCTTGTAAACAGTCCTAATATTGGGTAATGCTTACGAAAGCATTTCCTAACCAATCACAAGGCTGATGTCTCTCGCCCCGCCCACACAAAACAGTTTCAGAGTCAGAGAAACCAACAGCTTGCAAGCTTGACCACCTGTCTGCAGCTGCCTGCTGCCAATTTATTCACCTTTCTATACAAGAACAAAGTTCATTCACCTGTTCCTTCATTCACACGCTGCTTTGTCTGTCTATCCGGATGCACGTCTTTTTGTAGGTGACCTTTTTCGTCCAGTTAGCGTCACATAAAAACTGGATAATGATATTAGGTCTGTATAAGGGGCAGAGCAGGCTCTGCATCCAGGACAGAGAGCTGTCAATCAAGTTGCTATTTGGCCACGCCCACACAGTTAGGTCTGATCAGTGTTTTATAAGCCATGTTTTATCATTTTATATATGTGCTGCATGTTTAATTAACCAGTATTCAGTATCTGAAACATCTGTAAGATTTTACTGTGTGTTCCCTGCAACTGTGAAGTTCTCCAGCCTCCGGAGAAATCCTGCCTTGTTAATTTAACTAGCCTTGTGGTGAAACTTTCCAAGACAATATTGACTTATCACATTAATAGAGAGGGCCATCACTCTTTTAAATAATGTGAGATGTGCTGTTCTAGATAAACTAACAGCACCAGGAATGTTTACAGTGGTGGTGACAGTAGCCAGACATCTGAAGAGGTTAATAAAAGCTACATCATAGGACATTATGACATGGGATGGTCATGAATACACTGCCTGATGTCTAAGATGTTCTTGATTTCAGGTAGGCTTAATAAAGCACAGGGGTGGACAGAAACAAGTACTTCGAGTGTCTCAAATATCTGTACTTCAGTATCAGTTCCTTTGGAAACTTGTGACTTTTACTCCAGTGCATTTCTATGAAGGTTCTTGTTCCTCATTACTCTGAGAGAGAGCTTTGAAGTCAGCAGACAAATGTTTATTTCTTACTTGTGATTGGTCATATTGTGTTCACTGAAGTACTCCTACACTGTCAGTGAAGTTAAAAGTGCTGCTGTTTTTGAAACAGTTGAACTTGTGATGTTGAATGTAACTATGGTGATTTCCACAGCAGATAAAGATGATAAAGGTTCCTCACCTGAGCGCCCATCACCATATCTGAAGTTCATCTTTGGGATTTTTAAACACGTGTTTAATTCCAGTGAACGTTTAAATGAAGTCGTCTATATTTGCAGTGGTTGCGCTTTTTAAGCTACAGTTGGTCAAATGACTTTTTATGGATTTTTATGGACTTTTGTCAATTCAGTTTTGTTTTGTAGGGTATATTCCAAAAAAGCTTTTTACTCTACAAGCAAGTGCATTTAGTAGGTTAGTTTCAGAGTCAACGGTACAGCAAAGTGTTGACAAATGCATGGAAAGAGATGTTCTTTTAAAACCAAGTACACCACAACTTTCACTCAAACACAAATTACTACTACTTTCACTCACATTTGAAATATTGAGCAGGACTATCTATATGTCTGCCCGACTAATGGAGTTGTGTACTTTGTGCACCTCTGATTATCCATGACTCCATAATCAGAGGCATCACCTGCCACCAGGCAAGGCAGGCAACTGCTTGTGGCCTCGGGCCAGTGGGGAGGCCCCTGAGGGTATAATTTATATTTGTGAATAATATATGTGTATTTTTTATGTTAAAGTTGTTATATTTATATTTTGTTTATATTTAGTTTTTATTTATGGAATAATATTAATGTGAACTTTTGAAATAAAAAATCTTAACTTTTTTGTTGCCGTCAGATTATTTATAACATATTGGTGATGAACGCTGGTTGGAGGGGCATGTGAATTTTTGCCAAGGGCCCCAGAAGACTGTAGAAATGCCACTGTCCATAATAATACACAATAAACAGCTAAAAAAATTGTTTGTTTTCATGTGTTGATGGCTTTTGGCCTTAAACATGTTTTCTATACACGGTACATGCAGAGCTCTGAAAGGCAAAATAACATCCAGAGAAAACTTTATTTATTTATTCATTTATTTACTTATTTATTTAACTTTTTTTTTTTTATTCAGACTTACCACTGTTGTGCCATTTCATACAACATTACATCCAAGTTACATAACATGTAAGTTTCTCTACAATCACCTCGTGTACATATCAACAATTGAATCATGCAAATATTTCGGGCAAAAAAAAACCGATTCAAAATTCGATTGTTCAGAGGCGCGACCGACTATTCGACTTAATTCGAACGTGTCTCGGCCAATCAGATTTCAGAACCGGAGCTCTGGCGTTTACAAATGGGTGTGTTTGAGCGGGGGAACAATAAACTACAACGTCCCGTAGCAGGACTGGCCTTCAAGCTGGGTGTTTACTGTACCTGTACCCAACTCAGCCCATTACCTGTGTCACCTACACGAGGTTAAAACTGGTGCAAATGTGCAGTATATATAGAAACCCATCAGTAAAGAACAACAGAAAGAAAAAACAGGAATGAAGAGTTTGGGATGGGTGGTGGTAGTGGTGGTGGGGTGAGTGCTGGAGCAGGAAGGCGGAGCGACCCCCAGGAACATGGGGGAGGGAGGAGAGCCGCAGAAAGCGTAGCAGCTCGGAGTTTGAATGAAGGAGACGGAAATGTGCGTTTCTGTGAATAACACGAGTAGCTGACCCCCCCGGGCGGAGGAGCAGAGGCGAAACCGGAGTGGAGCTGATTCGGTTTGGCTTGTTGAGACGCTGTTGAGAGAGCAGAAGGCATAGCAAAGGAGCTTTTATGGTGGCCTTTTACTGAAAAGGGGTGGGGGCTGGAGCTGCTGTGCGTGAAAGAGGATAAAGGACAGTGGAGGAAAGCGCGTGCATTTTATGAAATAGTAGTTTTTCTTCTTCGTTTTTCACGCGCGCTCTCTCTCTCCTTCTCCATGATCTCTATCTAACGCCCTTCATGCTGGCTGTTTTCCCAGCAGCCGAGCGGCTCCTGAGTGTGATGAATGAGAGTATTCACAGGCTCAGCGGGGCTCACGGCGCACTAGAGGAGCTGCAGCGGACCAGGCTCGGGGGGCTCACACGACCCTCATCGTAACGCACATCTTGGCCTTCCTTAAGCATCGTTCTGGCTTTCTCCCTCAAGCCGAGCTGACTCTTCTCTTTTGGTGGCAGCCAGCACGACGGATTCACAGTTTGTCTGGAGGAGAATACGGGACAGCGAACCCGCGGGTCTTGGATTCCTCTTTGTGTTGCTGCTGTCGAAGAAAGGTAGGCAAGTCCTCAAATGATCTTTCCACCCCTTCCTATTATTTGTGGTTGTTCCTTTTCTTCTTTTCTTTTCTCTCCTTTCTTTTGTTGCATTGGCCTTTCCCAGCCCGCAATGATTATTTATTAGTCGCATTTGATGGATAGGAATTAATACACAGGGAAATGAATGCAGAGATATACCACCTCCTCCTCCTTCTCCTCCAGTCGCTCGAGTCTCAGAGCAGTTTGGCCTTGGTTTCAACAAAGACAGTCAAATCTTCTACTCAGGTTTCACCTTGTTTTCGCTTTATGACTTACAGCTACAGTCTTGTATGCACGTTTAAGGCTGTAATCTTTTTACTTTCCGCCTTTATGTTGGCCTGATATTTTTCCAATATGGCTTTAAATCGAGCTAGAGCCTGAAGTTGGCTGCTTGTTCTTCGAATTCCCCGTTCCACCTTAAATGGTGCAGCAGCAGCTCCGGCTGCAGAATGTTACTCCTGCACCATTTAAGGTGGAACGGTCAATTGGAATTCGAGCCCAGTGTAAGCTTAACCCTGCCACTTTTATGTTGTTGCTAGTTGTTAAAACTACCAGGATGCGAATGTGGGTGGCTCTTGCTGACTATTTCCTGCAGAACCTCAACGTTTTTTCACCTTACACGAAAAGATTTGGGTCACTGTGTTGAGTTGACGCGAGTGCTCGTCCTTCCAGAGTAGGCCTCAAAGCCCCGGCCTCTCTTGGTGTAGTTGGCGGGGGCGTCTGCGCTCCTCTTCCGCGGTGCACGCTTACTCCTACACCGAGGCCTGTAGGCCGTGCCCTGCCCACACAATAGTCAGTGTCCCACAGCAAGTTAAAACTATTCTTTAACTCCACAAAATTTGTGTTTTTGATGTTTTTTTCCCCTACCATGTAATATTTACGTCCACACATTGTTGAAGGATTAGTTTGAGAGCTGAAGGAAGAAAATACTCCCAAGAGTTTCCCTAGACCTGGTTAAATCCTGTTTAATTTCAGCATGAGGGGAATTTTGGTGATGGTTCATTGTAGAAAAACTTGCTGACTGTTTACTTTACAATAGTGGCCTGTGTTGTGGCTTGTATGAACCTAAATCACAAATCTGTTGAAAATAAATTTTATGCCAAAGTTTAATTTTAGAAGAATTATAAGAATGATTTCTTGGTGATCAGATGATGGGTATTTTAATGTGGTCTGTCTTTGAAAGGCTTTAAACGCTTTAAGTCCTTTACGTGCTTTGGAAGTTATTCCATCAAATTGGACATTTGACACAGGATCTTTGAATAAAACGAAGGATGTATAACATCCAGCCACTCTGAATAACACTTCGAAAGGTTAAAAGGTTTTTAATTATGCAGGCATTGCGTAAGAAAATCCTATTTTCGAAATGTAACTTATTTTCAGATCTTGGTCTTTATCTTACTGATCAAAATATTGTCTTATGAATGGATTAACAAAAAAAATATTTGCCTTAGGAAAGCGCAAGGTCACCAAGGTCTTGTATTCTTCTTTAGCTCTCTCCCACATCCCGGGAATCTTTCAGCGGTCTACGAGTCTCATGCTTTATTCCTTCGTCTCCAGACCTTACAATTATGTGCTTAAGCTAAGCTCCTTTGGTTCGGTGTGAAATGATCAGTTCTAGAGAGACCTGCAGAGTTAGAGCCGTTCAGGTTTTTAGATTTACCACCTTTTTGTTTTTATCAGTGTTGCATGTAAAAAGCTCAGCAAGCAGGTTTAGGTTCATTTTGGATTGTGAATAAAATGGTTATGTTTTGGTACGGAAGACATTGCGGTCCCTGGTTTCCTTTGGCAGTACTGTAGAGAAATCCAAGCTGCCAAGTTTCCCAGAAGTGTGGCGTTTCGCTTCAAACTACTGTGAATGACTTTGTTTACAACTCAACAATTGAACCATGCCGAGGATTTGAAAAATCGATGGAATTTCCGCTTGACAGATATTCTTCCTTTGGGAAGTTCTGGCGTTTCTATGTGTGATGGACTGAGCATCAAGTTCATTTGTGCCGGTTGGGCTAAATGGGTCAGAGGAGACTCGGAATAATGGGTAACACAATAGCTCAACTGTAATGCACACCTGGGAGCGGTGTCTTGGTTCATAAATGAAACCAGCCACGCCTAACACACCATCCATCTGCAGTTCTGCAGCACTTCTTGCCTTTTATTGTTGGCCAAAGGAAAGTCCTCTGCATTCTGCAGCTCTCGTTCACGGTTGGTGGAGGAGCTGAATGTAGTATGGGTTTTGAATCTGTGCGTGATGTTGGAACATGTATTATACAGCTAGAAATCAGGGGTGTCTATTGCTGTTCCTAAGGCTACATTCACATTACAAGCCTTATTGCTAAATCTAGTTTTTTGCTCAGATACGATCTCACTCGTAAATTTGTAAGTGACTCCGTCCTGTCATTAATGTAAACAAACCGGCATCCGGAAATGACCCAGATGCATACTTTCTGACATGTAACGTCACAAGAATTAATTGCATGCACAGCAAATGAACAGAACAAGCATTCACTGTAAAGATGGTATAGACTGAGCAGCTCTTAGTTGCTCATTATAGAGTGAGGATAAAAATGGGTCAGATCTGTTGCTTTTCCTCTGTTTACTGGCTTTTATCTTCACATTTGACTCCTTGAATCAGATGTGTGTCCGATCTAGGACCACATATGAAAGTGATGCAAGTCTGATTTGAAAAAGTCAGATTTTGTGTCCACATAGCTCTGGGAAATCAGAATTGTGACATTAAGGCAAAAACTTCAGATTTGAGTCACCTCAGTCTGGTAATGTGAATGCAGCCTAATTCGTCGTCCTGGTCTACATTGCATTTTGGTATTGTTGTATTTGAAGGTCATTAATGAGTCCTCCTTCTCTCAGTGCTTTAAAGGAATACTGCAGCATCTGTAGCATACAGATTACCCTGGACAGTAATTTACCTCTACTTGAATATAAACAGATCCTGTGACCACCCTTATAATTTGAAGTGGATGAGCAGGTGCGTTGGCCCCTGAGCTCCAGTCAGCTGGCCGTCTGTGTTTTTAAAAGGGATGCAGCGATATGGGAGCTGTGGGCTAATATCCATTAGTGTTCCTGTGTGTATCTGTTAATACAGATACATAAAAATTAGTGTAATGTGGATTGGCTGGGAATAAATCCATCTGGATTAGCAGTACAGAGAAGTAAACCACTTGCTTTACTGTTTCTGTAGAGTTACACATGCAGGAAATCTAATCAGCTGCAAACCTTTTGATCGCTTGAACGTTCTGCTCCTTCTCGGAATGTCGTTCATGTTGGTTGTCAGGTAGTTTTAGATGACTGTTAACGGTCATATAGATGTTCATGGTTAATAATTGAAACTTAATGTGCGAGCCTAAAGCAGACAGATTGGTTGGTTGATTGCCTGTTTTGCTTCTTAGCTGGTTATAGTGAAGATGACTACCAGCTCAAGCTCAAATAAACAAGCCGCACTATGTAGCCCCAGTCAGATGTTTTTCTATTCTTTCCTTTTTTTCTTTTCTTTTTTTCTGTTTTTCTTTTCCTTTTCTTTCAGGAGAGGTGAGTCAGCTGCCAGATCACGGGTTTAACTCTCAGCCCTCACTGGGTTAGGATCAGTAAAGTACACCGCATAACATGTATTTGACTCGAGCCAGTGGAAGAAAACACCCCAAATTCACACTTTGTTGAGGTTTAAACGTAGGATTGTGAAAGCTAACAGCTGTGCAAAGTAATTGGCATCAGGTTTGAAGTAATGGACAGGCCTAGATACCAGTATGAGTTTAGTTTTTGTGCCACATGCAGGGGAAAAGGCAATGATTGAGTTGTTGGTGGTGGTGGTGGACCAAGATTTTGTATCACAATACTTGAGGACTTTTTTCAGGACTATACACAGTGGGCGGTATTATAGTTAGCTTTTCTGATATTTATGTTGTAACAGACAAAATTAGTAAGAATTATTATAATATCTACAATTACATTGCTTTTACGGGCTACGTCCAGTTAAACAGGTCTAATCATTCTCACTTCATACTGAAACATGTAATTAGTAAGTCCTGATGATATCTATGATATCCTCAGAAATCCATATTGTGACACACTTTATCACGATAAAGGTAAAGTATCGTTATGTTGCCCACCCCTAACTGCTGTGATATGTGTATGCCATATGCTGCGGGTAGAAATGCTACATCACTGTGTTTTGCTTGCGTTCCTCTGTGTAGCCTGTGTGGCGGAGACCCCCCCCCCCCCCCGTCAGATTGATGGGTGGCGCGTGTTGTGAATCTGTCCTCGACAAATGGTGTCCCTGACTGTCTTATCAGCTTTGTAAACAACCCCTGACAAGTGTGTCGAGGTGCTGCGTGAGTGAGAAACACACATGCGCACACTGGCGCAGCAGAAAGAGACGGGCGGTGTTTTTGTCTTTCCTAACACGGAAGCTCGTGTCCTTCTCACATGAAACCCATTAGGGAGGGCTCGGCACAGAGAGATGGGGGATAAGAAGAGAAAGAGTGAGGAGAGAGACAGAAATAGAAAGTGAGGAGGGTGGTGGCTCTTCATTAAGTTGATCGGATTAGGACCCCCCCACCCCCCACCCCCACCCCGAGTCTGTCGGCGTCTGCTCCACTCAGTCAAGTAGAACAGCGTCACTAATGACTGGTCGGAAGTGCTGCTGTTATTTTGGGTGGGCCACACATGCTCACTCAGGTAAACACAAACGGATCACTCCAACTTTTTTCTGGCCCTTTTTTTGCCCTCCTCAGTGAAATAGGGTGGTGTGGTTAAAGGTCGTGTGGCCATGGAAACGCAGCCCCCCCATGCCATTCACAGCTCCTGTACCCGCCTATTCATTCCTATGACAACAGCCAAGCTTGGTTACCCCAGAGATGGCGAGGGATGGCTGGGGAATGCATGTGTATGTGTGTGTGTGGGTTTGAGTGATGAGACCCTCTGAGTGACTCTGAGAGCCCTGGTTCTGCGAGTGTATCAGTGCTGAGCCTTGTTTAGGAAAAGGGTTAGTTCAGCCGATGCCTTCCTGAAGCTGATGTTATAATTGGGTGGCCTATAGCAGCGTTGTCATGATGATACGGTCACATCACGTGATGTTATACCGTGTTACTGGTTATATTGTGTGTAACGTGGTCAGAGACTCTGCAAGTACAACATAATTAGGCCTGTTTAACCCTCTGGGGTCTAACGGCATCTTCTTACACTACCAGTCAAAAGTTTACACACCCAACTAAATGGATGTTGTTGGTTGTCTTAAAGACTCTACAGGCTTACACTTATGAGATGTCTGATACAATACATATCCTAAAATAATTAATTAATCTAAATTGCTTAGGGAAAAAAGTCTCATCAACCTCCATTGAAGGTTAAGAAAGTTTTATCCACCTGTCAAGTCCCATGTTGGAGGTTTTTAAGGTGGACTGTATAGTTCCATGAGTGCTGTTTTATAGTTTGATGTCTTCACTTTTTAGTCTACAGTAAAGCATTAAGATAAACATAAGGAGAACATTCTGTGAGTAGCCGTGTCTAAACGTTTGATTGATACTGTATGCTTAAATTCCCCTTTAGTGGCATTAAACATAATACAAACGTTTTATCACCCAAAAGGTTCAGAACACTATTAGCTCTTTCTATAAGACGGCCCATTTGGCCTCCCAGTTTTAGATATTTATAATATGGCATGTGAAAATAAACCTTTACCGACGTGAAAAGCTTAATGTTAGTTGTGGAGTATATTAATAAAACATGAAGGAGACACAGTAAAATCACCACTTCGCAAAGCCGCTGCACCAGCTTCAGAAGCAGTAAACATCTTCTTACTCTCCATTTCACTTCCATCTCTGAGTCGACTGAACAAAAAGGTTACTGCGTGTCTGCTGGTCAGTTTCACACACTCAAACGCACGAATCCAGCGTTCACAGGCGAGAGGCAGATAATGGACACTCAAGTCTACAGTGATGGGCAGATGTGGTGTATCTCAACCTGTCTTCTTGGGCTCGTAGCTCGGATGTCTCCTGCAGTCTTGCGAGAGGATGAATGGAAAAGGCCGACTCTACAGATTCAGGGCAAAATACGGAAATCAAATCACGTTTGACGCACAGACACATTTGTGGACTCAAAGTGGGTTAATTGGATTTACCGCAGAATGTGAAATGTTGCGTAGTATTGAGTGAAGTACTGCTGGGTCATTTGTGTCTGTTCAGACTTCAGAAAAATGAGATATTCTTATGCACCGAAAGTTATGCACCGAAAATGTGTCTTTCAGTTTTTCACTGTTGCAGACCACCATGTATAGTTTATTCAGAATGCTGTTTTCAGCTTGTTTCAAACCTTGCAGAGCTAATTTAATATTTTTTGTGGGAATTTTAATTGTCTTAATATAAACGCCTGTTTATTGTTCATTCTGTTGAAACATATGCCTAATTCACACATTGTGTTGTTGCTTTGATGTGAAATGATTCATTGTAGAGAAACCTACAGATTCTTATTTCTTCATTGTGGTGGTGATGGCAACCAGAGGTCACAAGGAGTACAGTCTAATCTGCATGCACCTTCACCATGAGTGGATTTTATGAAAAAAGGTCTTGGACATCAAACAACATTCATAAGCATTTCATGTCATTTTCAACTGAATGAACGTCTGGCTCCTGTCACCACCGCTGTGAACGATTCTCTTGAGCAGCAGCATTTCAGATCAAACCCCTCTGAATGACTGACTTCCCCAGTTTTCAATTCCCCTTTAAGATCCCTCTGAGCACGAGCGTCAGCTAACTTGTTTTCTCTTCTGCAGGTTAGTCCTCCCTCCGCTCGTCAGCCTCCAAAATAGATTCTCTCAGGAGTAAAGTTGAGCTGCTGAAGCTGCCGCTAGCTCTCTCTTCTAAATCCATCTCCGAACGCAAAACTCAACTGGGTGGGGCAACAGAACGTCCCAGGGGCGGAGCTGGGGTCCACAAACCCCGCCCACTGGCCCCAGACATGGACAACGAGTCGCAGTACTCAGGCTATTCCTACAAATCCTCCCATTCCCGAAGCTCTCGCAAGCACAGGTGCGTATGCAGACAGTGCGGTGACATTCTTCCCATTGTGGGTGGGCTGTCTGCCCTCACATACCAGTGTAAACAAACACAATTTCTAACCTTTGGGGGCCACCATTGTTCCCAGTGGGATAGTGTTCAACAGTATTATTGACACTGATTGATCAGTTTTGTATTATTTTCACAATTAAACTATTATAAATTCGCTTTTATTTATATATATATATATATATCTCACTATGGATTTGGCTGTAATAACTTAATTGTACACTGCAGGAATATAGAAAAATTGGGCTTTTATAAAACTTTTATTCAGCATTGAGTATCAAATGTGTTCCACAATGGCTATAATTGAATCTGCCCTTGCATTTTTAATTGTATTGAAATATTTTCAGATTCATGTTTTGTGCACAAGCGTTGAACCAGCCTTTACGTTATTACAGGGATCGGAGAGACAGGCACCGCTCCAAGAGCAGAGACAGCAGAGGGGACAAATCAGTCACTATCCAGGCTCCTGGAGAGCCCCTGCTGGACACAGAGTCCACACGCGGAGATGACCGAGTCAGTACACCTCTTATGGAATTTTCAGTTCTGTTTTCAGACAAAACCTCCTTTATTCCTGTTAATGTGTGGGTTTCTGCTCATAGTAGGTCTTCTGCTGGTTTCAGGTAGCAGTAAATCCATCTAGCTGAGAAAGAGCATTGAATTTAACACCTTTCATCGTCTGCTGTTGAGTAATTGCTGGTGTTCACTGAACTGCTATAGTGCTTTCACTTCTTGTGCAGTTTATTAAGCAGTAAATGTTTAATGTTTTCATCTTGCAAGAGTTTGAGCATCGGTATTTAAATTGGGAGCGTTTGAAACTGTTTACCCCTGAGTGATGTTGAAAAGAAAGCACTAGGCCACAGTTTTATTTAAAGCCTAAAGCAGTTATTCAAATACTATTTAAGAAAAAGGGCCTAGCCCAGTGGTCTTTGAGTGTGCGCACTCATCTTTCTGACTTACATGTTTATAAAAATATCATTCAGATATTCATGCCATCCTGTCCGAACATCCTAAAGGCTACCACCTAAACCTTGGGTCAGATATATACATACTGTGTACTCAGGTGCCTCCAGGCTGAAGATTAAGCGTTAGCTCGAAAACGTTTGCGTTTACTAGGAATGCATGATGATGGAAATATTGGCTTAAAAGTAAATCTTAGACAGAAATTGAAACTTGAACCATATGTGATGGTTTTGAAAGAGCCGGACATGCCATTGACATTGGGCTGTTGTAATAACATACCTGCATTTTATTAATTTTACTGTGTTTCTGACCAAAGGTTTAGTGTGTTTCTCCTTGATGCTAATTCAGGTAGATCTGGTCCATGTCAGTATTTTAGAAATGTTTATCCATCTGTATCTGCATCACTACATGTATGTGCAAAATATCAGTTTTGGCCTCGGCCCACGTCCCATATCCGTGCATCCCTTATATTGACATTGACTTGGTGGCCGCAGTCTTTAAACTAGTCTAGTCATGATAGCTTTGAGTAGATGGAGGTCAGTACAAACAACATGCTATTAGAAGTGCTGTTTTACGTCGGCAATGCAAAGCACTTCATAGACCTGGCTGAAGAATCTGTAAGGAGCTGCCGTAATTTCATTCCTCATTAGAGCGGTGCATTGCATCAGTGTCACCACTGAGTGGTATGATCATATATTACACTGTATCAGAATCAGAATCAGAATCAGGCTTTATTTGCCAAGTATGTTCACACATGCAAGGAATTTGTCTTTGGTTACGGTAGCTCACAGTGCACAGAAAGTAACAACATAACACACAGTACACACACATCCTAACACATACATAGACACACACACACAATACCTTACATACCTGTAAACCTTACACTATGTGTAGCTGTATATGTATATTAAAGTGCAGAGTGCAGCAGACTGGATGTAGAGGCAGATTAGGGCTTAAAAAGTGCAGTACTAGAAGAAACACCAGACTGAGACAGTCAGTACAGCGTATGGAGCACCAGACTGAGACAGTCAGTACAGCGTATGGAGTGGTGTGTGATACTTTTTATAAACAGATAAATAAGATAAATGAAAAGTTCAGTACAGCAGAACAGGAAGTGAGAAGAGTGTCCCGAAAGTGGAGGGTAGTGTACAATGTAATGTTCAGCTGTTCATGAGAGTGATGGCATGTGGGAAGAAGCTTCTCTGTAGCCTGGTTGTCTTGATCCTCATCTGGCTAAAGCGCCGGCCTGAGGGAAGACGCCGGAACAGGTGATGGCCAGGGTGTGTTGGGTCAGTGATGATCTTCTCTGCACGCTTTCTGGTTCTGGAAGTGTGCAGATCCATCACAGTATCATGCTAGCTCAGTATCATGCTAGTGCTTGTAGAACACCTCTGTAATAGCCCGACACTTCATGGCTGTTCCCATTAGAAGATGAAGTCTACCTCAGTCACTCAACACTTCTCCTATTCGCCTGTAACTATAAACACTGATCCTTTTTTGTGTTTGTTGCTGTCCGGGGTTGACCTGAAGAGGATGGGTTCCCCCTTTGAGTCTTGGTTCATCTCGAGGTTACTCTGAAGGAGTTTTTCCTTGCCACCGTCCCCTCTGGCTTGCTCACTGGGGGCTTGGGCCCGGATTCTCTGTAAAGCTGCTTTGTGACAACATCTGTGCTTTAAAAAAAAAAGCAAAAACGCTATATAAATAAATTTGACTTGACTTGAAGTCTGTCCCTGTGATAGTAAACTCTACATACAGTAGTGAAGTTGCTTTGTGGTGTTGTTGGGTGTGAATTTAACTTTGATCACACTGTGAAACACCGAACACGATTTCAGATTTTACAGTGCTGTTGTGAAACAGAGCTAGTAGCAGTAACATTAAGTGTTAGTTCCTCACTGAACTCATTTACATGGGTGTGGGCTCACTTTGTTGTCAGTCGAGGTTAAGTAAGGTTTTGATTTCAGTGGTTTTAGTGGTTTCACAAGTACAGGGGTGCACAGCTCCGATTATGAGGGAGCTGGTGTTGGTAACAATTAGACTGTTCCTCTGCTTGAGTACAGCCATTAAACCTGTCAGTGAACAAACGAGTTGGGGTGTTACTGAGCAGGTTAATCACCAAATATTCATTTACACTGGCGTTTCGAGACTGGAGTTACGCACACTCGGACAAGTAGATTATAGTTGCCTGTAACTGCAGTTCCAGTTTTCTCCACCGGAGGTCACTGTTACCCTAGTAATATCCCAGGGAGACACAAATGTTGAGAATTTCATTGAGTGTAGAATTCAGTCTCCTTGTTTCTATGAAAGTTGTAAGCGGTGTAGACCTGTGAACTGTAGCATCAGAAACTCAACAAGAATGCTGTATTAAGATGAAAGCAATGTTAGATCAAATGAATAGATTATAGGCTAACGAAGACTGTGAATGACTATAATGCCTGCTAGACGAGGATGAGGTGATTTGTAACCATGTAATTCAGCCAGTCATCTAAAATGTATACCAGGTTTTGTTGGAATTCCAGTATTTATTTATTTTTTTTCTGCTTATCAAAAATGCCATACTAATGTCCTCTCCTTCTCTCTCTGTAGGATGATAACTGGGGTGAGACTACCACAGTGGTGACGGGCACGTCTGAGCACAGCGTCTCCAATGAGGACCTGACACGAGCGTCTAAAGAGCTAGAGGACTCCTCTCCTCTGGAATGCCGGCGGTTTGCCGGTCCTGTACTGAGTGGCATTTTGGGCCTTTTTGCTCTGCTCACGCCGCTGGCCTTCCTGCTGCTGCCACAGCTGCTGTGGCGGGACTCGTTGGATCCGTGTGGGACCCCTTGTGAGGGCCTCTACGTCTCTCTTGCCTTCAAGCTCCTGGTCCTGCTCATCTCCTCTTGGGCGCTGTTCCTGCGGCCGCCCCGTGCCACCCTCCCGCGCTTCTTTGTTTTCCGCTGCCTCCTCATGGCACTCGTGTTCCTCTTCGTAGCCTCCTACTGGCTCTTCTATGGAGTGCGGGTGCTGGAGCCCAGAGAGAGGGACTACAGGGGAATTGTGGGATACGCAGTTTCTCTGGTTGACGCCTTGCTGTTTATTCAGTATCTGGCTCTGGTGTTGCTGGAGGTGAGGCACCTCAGGCCTGCATTCTGCCTCAAGGTGGTGCGTACCACGGACGGAGCCAGCCGCTTCTACAACGTGGGACATCTTAGGTGCGTATCTGTATCTGAGAGTGTTTGGTGAAAAGTTGGTCCTAAGTGATACAGCCACATGTTTCAGTTCCACCTGAGAATATTGCTTGGCATGTAGCATATACACAGCGACTAGCCGTTGTTACACTTATGTCAAATGTTTCAGCTTTTTGAAGGGTGCTATAGCAGTGTTTCTCAACCCTCTTCCTGGAGGCACCCTGCCCTACACATTTTGGTGCTTTCCCAGCTCCCAACACACCTGATCCAACTTATCAGAGCTGCAGGGGATGTGTTAGGGCAGGACATCCACTGAAACGTCCAGCCCAGGGTGCCCTCAGGACCAGGGTTGAGAGACACCGTGCTATAGCTTTTCGGTGTCTTGAAATGTCATCTAAAGTTTCTTCACATAACTGTAGTCAATGGAAAAACAACTTGATTCACATTTTGTTTATGGAATGTTGGATGAAAACCCGGTTTAAGTCTTAAGTGCTTCCTAGCACCAGTATTTGTTGTAGTGGGCCTGACTAGTGGAGTGAATTGCTTGCCTTTGCAGCCATGTTAACGTGGGCTACGTCAGTGGGGCACTGAGAAGCTTTTTGTCTGTTATCCTTCGCTCCCTACATTAAACTACTCCTTCACAAAGCGCTGGATTTAAAGTGTGGTTTCACTGTAATAGCCATATAATTACACTGTAATGGCCAAGTATTATGATGGTGTTATAGAATAACACTGTAATGGCCCAACATTTCATGGCTGTTCCCATTATAAGATCATGTCTGGTCCTGTGATGGTAAACTCTACATACAGTAGTGAAGTAGCTTTGTTGTTTTGTGCGCTTGAATAAAGTTAACATTTGATCATACTGTGAAACTCAAAACATGATTTCAGCTTTTACAGTGCTGTTGTGAAACAGAGCTAGTCACAGTTAAAGTAAGTGTTAGTTCCTCACTGAACTCATTTACATGGGTGTGGGTTCACTTTCTGTAGTCATTCTGGGTTAAGTAATGTTATGACTGCAGTGGTTTTAGTGGTTTCACGAGTACAGGGGTGCACAGCTCCAATTCTCAGGGGCTGTTGTTTGTCACAGTTACGCGGTGCACCTATTTGAGTACAGCGAATAAACCTGGCAGTAACCAAATGAGTTGAGGTGGTTGTTACTGAGCAGGTAAATCACCAAATATTAATTTACACACTTGGAGTTAATCACAGTTGCCTGTAACTGCAGTTCCAGTTTTCTCCACCGGAGGTCACTGTTAACCCAGTAATATCCCAGTGAAACAAGAGGATGCAAAGAATTCAGTGTATGCACATCTAGTAGTGGAGGAGGAGGAGGATGAGGATGATGATTACAGTATGCCTTTGTTGTGTGTTACAGTATCCAGCGAGCTGCAGTGTGGGTGTTGGATCAATACTACAGCGATTTTCCCGTTTATAACCCAGCTCTGCTCAACCTGCCCAAGTCCATCCTTTCCAAGAAGATGTCTGGTTTCAAGGTCTACTCCCTGGGAGAAGGTAAGCCGGGTTCTGCTTACATATCCACACACAGGCAAAGACTGCTCCTTTCTTTAGGGATACAACCATTCCAACAGTCCCAGGAGGAAAAACGTACACTGTAGTATACTTGAGTGTACTTTCTTGCGCTCATAATTCATATATTGAAAGTGTGCTATTTCCATACACTATGTATTTAGTGTGCTACATATATCATTACTGATATTGAAAATACTTCAATAAGATTAATTGTACTTAACTGTACTATTTTGAGGCACCCTTACAATTCAGTACATATGAAGTACATATTAAAGTACATTTCTAGTCCATTAAAATTAACCTTGTTTTAGCTGAGAGTGCAAATTGGTATACGTCTGGTGGTACACTGAAGTGCTACTGAGGCATAAATGTACTTTTGAAGTGCTACTGTAAAGTAAAATGTGCAGTTGTTTATAGCGTTTGTATTTGGTACACAAAACAATGTACTTTCTGATATTAAAGTATGTTTCTAGTACCTTTTTACGTGTCTGACTACTTAGTCCAAGGAACTAGACTGAACTGAAGACATTTATAACAGTCTGACTTACAACATGCTGGGGTCCCAATGACAAAAGTTAGCTGCCATTTAAAAACATTTACTTTTTTACAACTGTTGAGGTAACATGATCTGACAATGTTTTACTGCTAGTGTTTCCTCGCTCATAACCAACATGATGGCTTAAACTGTAGTAGAATAAGAAAAGCTGAACTTGAAAATGTTGCTGTGGTATCTGAACTCCTACCACAGCTACTTAAACTTGGTTCTTTTGCTCCTCTCCAGAAAACAGCACCAACAACTCAACCGGCCAGTCACGGGCAATGATTGCAGCTGCCGCTCGTAGGCGCGACAATTCCCATAACGAGTATTACTATGAGGAGGCTGAGATGGACCGCAGGATCCGCAAACGCAAGGCCAGGTAAATGCCAGTACTGTTTATTAAGACATGGAGTAACAGTTAGTTCAAACTTGCCACTACACCTGTATTATCAGGAACTACGAAACCAACAACAGTAGCCACTTTACTGTCGGGTGTTTTTGGTAAAAGAAAAAAAGATATAGGAAACATTGTTCACAGTGTATTTGCTTTATTTATTAATTTTATCGAAGCAGCAGAACATGACATTTGTATTTCAGTTCAAGTCCAGAACGTTTTAGATTAATTGCCAGATGTTTAGATCTTATTCTGGTTGTTTGATTAAACCCTTGTTCTCGGTGCTGCGTCTAGACTCGTGGTGGCTGTAGAGGAAGCATTCACACACATCAAGCGTCTTCAGGAAGACGAGCAGGCCACGTCTCCCAAGCACCCACGTGAGGTGATGGACCCCAGGGAGGCAGCTCAGGCCATCTTTGCCCCAATGGCCCGGGCCATGCAGAAGTATCTGCGGACCACACGGCAGCAGCCTTACCACAGCATGGAGAGCATCATCGCTCATCTGCAGTTCTGCATCACGCACAACATGACGCCCAAGGTGAGGAGCTACACCCATTTAGCTTTCTGAAGCAACAGGAAATAGATTTACGCAATTATCTCCAGTTTTGGTTGATCAGACAAGACATGCCTGGAGCTGTGAGGCTAATGTAGCTGACGAGCATTTGAAGCTTATTTAGCACTGTGCACACTGCATGCTTGAATAATCAGACTGGCAGCAAATTCATTGCTTATGTGAATCATGACAAAAGTACAGCTGGATATCAGGCTTCAAGACACCTGCGTCTACTCTGCTTAGTCATGTGACATACTTTGTGTAGATGAGAGAACAGTAAACTGAAGTGTTGCTTTAAGGCTATAGAAATGGGTATTAGTTGAGCATTTTGCCTGCTGGAAATGCTCATTTTAATACATGAGGAAGAAAGAGAATCAGAGCAAATTGGACAGTAACATTTTATTTATTTGTTTGTTTGTTTGTTTGTTTGTTTGTTTATGTATTTATTTCAGGATACACACTTTTGTTTTCAGTAAATAATTAGACCAAACTAGCATTTTAAGTTGCTACATTAAAAAGAGCAATTGCCTGTACAAGCAACTAATAACTGGCCATCTGACCGCAGCAAAAAGTCAGCTGTTTCTGACCCTGGATGATTCAGATTGTGCCCTTGCATGTTGGTGATGCTGTTTTCTCTCTTGTACTAATTGACATGTTTTCTGATTTAAGGCTTTCCTGGAGCGGTACCTGAACCCTGGCCCAACCATGCAGTACCAGAGAGAGAACGGCAGGGGTCGCCAGTGGACCCTGGTGAGCGAGGAGCCAGTGACGTCAGCGCTGCGGCAGGGGCTTGTGTTCTCGCTTCGTCGGCTTGACTTCGCCCTGGTTGTTACAGTCACAGCCCTGCCCTTCCTGAACCTCGGAGAGGAGTTTATTGACCCCAAGAGCCACAAATTTGTCATGAGGCTGCAGTCGGAGACATCAGTGTAGAGGGGAGGTAACAAAACAATTGAGTGTGCAAATGACAGAAACCGAGGATAGGAGGAGGATGAGAGAAAGAGGGATCGTTGGTTTAGAGCAGGAGAGAGGGAGAGAACCACTTCTTTTTTTTTTTTTTTTTTTTTTTTAAATCATTGAGGCTTTCCATTGGCCTGTTTTTATACTGTTTGAATAGCCATGCCTCAGAGACTGTCTCTTTGGACCGAATGGTTCTTTATACATTTCTTTAAAGACTGTTGGCATTCCCATCTCGACGCAATTTCTACAACTGGAGGCGGTGCTATACTGTGTGTACACTTTTTGCCAGTGTCTTCTAGCTTTAGTCCTAGAGGGCCGCAACGCTGCACGGTTTTACATGTCCTTATATGTCTCTTTCAGATAACATCAACACCCTTTGTGTTAACCTTCATAAGTTTAAGGAAGTGAAATTGAGCACGCATAGTATCGAAGCCCTTTAAAGACTACAGCGGGGAAGCTGACTGTTTACATGAATCGTTTATTACAGAAAAGTGCTCTCCTAGGAAGACAGAGCTGTTACGGTATATCCGTCACTTTTCTGTAGAAGTTGCCATCATGGCTTCGTGGAGCACCTAACATGACTTCTTTGGCGGGAGAGGAATTTCCTGTGTGAGACCACTACCAACTCGACTATAGCAGCATGATATAAGTTGACCACCAGCTCTGCTGGATTTAAAGGGGATTTCTGTAGTCGAGACGTAAACGAGGTCATTCAGAGTGGTTTGACGTGAGGTGTAAGTTCAGTGTGGAGAAACCTTGCGACTCTTTATAGTGGGGGTGATGGGAACCAGAGGCCACAGTGCTTACAGATGCAGCCCTGTTATTCAGAATACAAAACGACCAACAAGCAGCTGTCTCTGGGGACTGTTTGGTACTCTACGTGTACTACTATGACTGGGTACCACAATGAAATCAGACATCCTACAACATATTCCTGAGCGTTAAACCTCTCAGATGTCCGTTTCCCCTCACCACCACTGGGAGCCCTCGGAATGACTTTCTTTACAGTTCAACCATGTAAATATGCACAATGTCTGATCTGAAGATAGTAGGAATTCCACTTTAAGTACATCGTGAGGAAACGGCTAACGTTAACTCACGTTGACAAATGAAACTACATTATAAAGGCTAACACATGAACTTGCAGACTGTTTTAACCATGGCTATTAATCGAGGTGTATAAGCTTACGGGGGCTTCGTCCATGCTGTGCTTGAACCAAAACTGAGCTGAATGAGCCAAGTCGGGCTACAAACTGCCCGTCCAGTGCAGTCATATGTGAACACTACCGTACTTTCGTTATGCAACTAATGGAATCCACTTGCGATTCAGGTGACCTTAACACTAACATTGCTTTATGCTGGCTGTCCATTTGCAAGTATCAGGTGACGGCTGCTTTAGAGACCTCAGTACAAATCGTAAGCCTTGTCGACACTACTGGAATTAGGGGGGGGGTGGGGGGTGGAATAAAAACATACTTAACTGAACTGGACCACTACACATCTCAGCACAGAGAGGTTATAGCTTGTATACAATCAGCCTTTCTCTCCATATCGTTTCGTCCTATATGTATGTAAATAGGGACCCAGATTGCAAGGGCTCATGAAAAAGCATATCCTTTATTCGTTGTTAAGAGGTTTTGCCTTGATCTTTGGATCTCTCTCTTGAATGTGTTGAACCAGTTCACCCAATAAATGCTGATGTTGCTGTTTCAAGAAGTTAATAAGGGCCTGTTAGCATTATGCAAGTGAGACTGTGCTAACCGGTCTGTATTAGCTTTTACTCATGTTAATGGTTTGGGGTGAACTGAGTCTTTTGGCTGTCTTGTGTCTTGCATTTTTTTTTTAAATCCTAAAGAATCAAGGGGCCTTTTTAACGTTTGTTGGTTTACATTGCGTGCAAAAAAATAAAATGTGGTTCATATACCAGCAAGGTGCCTGCCCTCCGGATCTCCCCGGATGAGGAGGTGGGAAACCAGTTGCCTATTTATGTGGCATGTGTGGTTGTTGAGCGCAAGGATGCCGAAAGCAGAACAGCATCCATTTGAATGTGTGCCAAAACATTTCATTCCAATCCTAAAGCAGACCCACTTTCTAGACCTCACGTTCGCTTCATGCACTCATGTAGCATGTGGTAAGATGTATCAGTTGGTTGTACTGAGCCTCGGGCACCAGGGGGTGTGCTAACACCCACACTCGTAGCACTGGTGGTCCTTTTGCCTTAGAATTCAATGCGCCTACCGTAGTTCAAAGACCCTGATCTCCGCAGGGAGAAGTGGCTCCAGGTGCTTCTGAAGTCGCTCTTTGTTTTGGCAGCTTTCGGTCACTGTAGGTGTTTCCCTTTGTACAGAACACTAATCCTCATGTTTGACTTTTAAAACTGCGTTCAGACTTCAGACTGAAACATGTAGGTTGTTTTTTTAAATGAACCTCAGAACAACTTTTCTTCCTTAGGCCTAATGCATGCACATAGGTAATGAAGTTTTGTAAGTTTTGTATTCTTTGCCTTGTTTTTATTATGATCTATTAAAGTGAAGCTAAGCCTTTAACTTTTCTTCCCAACAAAAAAAAGAACAAAAAAATCTGAAAAAATGATGTAAAGAGATTTGTAGATTTGTTATTGTGTGTTTTTCTTTTGCATTTGATAATTTTAGAACTAAAAAAAATGTTACTGCCTTTTTAATAAATGATCTCAACACAGCTCTTTTTACCGGCCTTCCTGTTTTCTGCTTTACTGAGCGTCATCACTAGCGGTCATATGCAACACGTTTTTAACCTCAGCCTTGCCTCTGCAGTTTTTCTGAACAGCTAAGCCACAAATGACACAGATGCACAAAACAGTAGATCCAAAACCTTTATGCACACAGAGGAGAATTCTCACTCTCTAAGAGGAGAATTCCAAAGTTTTTCCCAAAGTATTTTCCCTGTATAATTTGGGGGTTTAGAAATTGAGTGGAAGGTTTAAATCTATGCTTTGGTTTGATGGGTATTCTGGTACATTCAGTGTGTTGTAGAGATGAAGCGGTATAAACGTTTCATATCACAGTTACAGTTGGGCCAGTATGCTAGTGGTTATTTGTAGTATTGCTCAGCTGTGCTGACAATGTTCCAAAAGTGCTGATGCACAAACTTAAATCATATCACCAAGTTTTATATTGCAAACCACAAATAAAAGCAAATTTGCAGCTGTGACCATTAAAGAACAGAGTAACAACGTGTACAGACAGATGGACTACAACCTTTAGTGGTATTTTCCAAAGCAGGGTTTCTTGGTTGGCCACATGATTTTGGCCCAGTGGCGAGGGCTGTCCCATATAGAGTCCCTCACTACATCTCCTATTGGACAGTTTTGGTTTTGGGCTTAATTATTTGGCTAAACGGAGAAATCCTGTGCTGTGAAATCCCCCGTGGTCAAATGACGTGCTTTGTATCGATGCGTAAATAAAGATCGTCACTACAGGAGGAGGTGGAAAAGCGTCAGTTTTCAAATTAGCCAAGTAGATCTCGCATTACTTTCAAATAACTGTCTGTCTTTAGGCCTGATGCTTGACCTTTGTTGATTCATTCTGTAACAAGTTGTGGGTGGGTGTGGGTGTGTGTGAGTGTCGAGATGTTTCCGGTGCAAGTCACGATGTGTGACATGAGGAAGCACGTGGTCCCCTTGGCCTTGCTTCCTCATAACGATATTCGTATCACTTTTAAGAGTATGTTTGCAGAAGAAGTAGGTGCTGTATGTGTATGTTTATCATTTTATCAGCTCCACTTACCACACAGGTGCACCTTGTAGTTCTACAGTTATAGACTGTAGTTCATCTGTTCCTCGGTGTACTTTTTTTTACCCACTCCCTTTTTTTTTCCAGACCACCACAGAGCAGGTATTATGTGGGTGGTGGATCATTCTCACCACTGACGTGGTGATGGTGTGGAGTGATGAGTGGGTGTTGTGCTGGTGTGAGTGGATCAGACACAGCAGTGCTGCTAGGCACGTCAGTGTCACTGCTGGTCTGAGAATCATCCACCAACCAAAACTATCCAGCACAACAGTGTCTTGTGGGCAGCGCCCTGTGACTACAGGATGACCAACACAAACTCTGCAGCAGCAGATGAGCTACCTTCTCTGACTGTACATCTAAATAAATATATATTATCAAATGACGTTAGTTAAGATGGGAATTCCGTTTAGGTGAAGAAAAAAACAGCAGTCCCGCAGTCCAAAGACATGCAGTCAGGTGAACTGGAGATGCTAAATTGCCCCCTAGATGAGAGCATGTGTCTGTGTATGTGCATGTCTGTGTGTCTGTCCGGAGGCAGACCTCTACCAGGTGTTTCCTGCCTTCTGCGCAATGAGCTCTGAGATGGGCTGTTTCAGCACCCCCCGCGACCCAGAAGGATAAGCAGCTTGGGATATGAATTAATGAATGAATAACAACTTCTCATCTTCATCTGGGTGGGCTTATTAGGGTACTGTGTTTCCTTTAACCTATTAAATAAATAATGAAACTCGTCATTAAGATTTGAACAGTGTGAGGCTGCTGGTCGGCCCTGCCTTGTAATTAGACTTACTGCCTGTTTAATACGTGGGTATATATACTACAGTAAATCTGCCCAGATCTTTGTACATGTATTGGCCGTCCTATTGTGGCTGCATTTACATTTGTCAGGGTCCTTCAGATGTTCAAAATGCTGCCACACTTTAGTCTTCTTCTGAGGCCTGGTTATAGAGTACCAGTCAAAAGTTTAGCCACACCCAGCTAAATGGATGTTGTTGGTGATCTTAAAGACTCCACAGACTTACACTTAACAGCTCCAACTGATGAGAGTCTGAAACTATACATATCCTGATATACCACATATACTCTTGATGTCTTACAGTATTATGTTTTGCCACACCACCACCTAATTTGTGAGGTTTGTTAAGGTGGACTGCATAATTCCATCAGTGCTATTTTAGAGATAAGATAAAACATAAGGAGAACCATCTATGAATAACCGTGTCTAAACTTCTGACTGGTGGTGTAGCTATTACTAAATCAGCAAATCAGCTATTACTAAACCAGTGGCCACCGAATGAGCTGGTAACTTAAAAGGAACACACAGGTTCCAAAACAAAAAATTACGCCAGACTAGTCATGCCTTATCAGAATCAGAGAAAACAATCAAAACATACGAACTGCATTACATGGATTGCTGAGAGCAGCTACAAAAAGGTTTAGCAGTTCAGTTAAGCATGTCTGCACTGAACGTGGGAAGAAGTGTGGAGGGTTGATGACTGTGGAGATAATATGAAGGAGGAGTCCTGGCTAACCACATCCACACCTTCTAAACCACCCACCCGTAGACATGGTATGTTATAAACATGATATTTTTTGCCAGTGTTTAATACACAGCTCCTCTGTGTCTGCGCATGCGCATCTCTTTGCCTTTCTGTCCACTCGTCCAGTCAGATCTCTGATTTGCTGTTTGAATCACTCATTGGATATGTGATATCTTCAGCAAATAAAGCAGGTCTCATGGCTTAACCTGTACGTTCATACCTGAACTATAAGCAGCCCAAGGCTCGAGCAGTATTACAGAAAAGAAGAAGAACAAAGGGTTAGGGTTAGAACATGGTCTTGGTCTTCGTGTTACAGCACAAACCTTCCCCTTCTCTGCACAGTTGAGTGACACGTGTCTTAAAGACACAGGACACATATCACTGGTGAGATTCTCCATTCGGTTGCTTTCTTTAATTTCAGCAGCAAACAAACATACACAAGTTGATAACCATCAATAAACCTACCACAAGTCTCTTTGACTCTTGGTTGTTACATAATTGCCCACTGATGACATCAGAGCTTGTCTTCAGCCAATCAGGACTGATACACACATTCATTTGTATTTTATTGTTTCTTGCACGGCCAGTCACATAAACATTCCGGCTTCTGTTATTGACTCAGAATGGAAAACTGTATATACATGAGCATGGTAGAATAAGGAGAGTCCAGTACATAGAACTGACCTCCAACACTGTTGTTCCTCCTCCAAATACAAATCCTGCATTTACAAAAGAGGATGGGAAAACAGGCTGATTCCCAAATCCTAAACTGTTACGTAACAGACTCTTTAACATGTACACCCCAAAATCCTTCCGTGTGACCCTCACAGTGTCTTAATGTAAACCAGCCAATCAGAGCAGAGCTTATCAGAATATTCCCTAGCTCGCCAAAATGAGAAAACAGTTGGTGTAAATGGGTGTGTAACACTGTACCTGGGCATTTTTCACCCCAACCAATGCCACATACCTTTAGTAGAACATCAGAGAACAACTTACAATACTGGTTAAATGCATTCTATGGCACCTTTAAATATTAGTGCCAGAAATGAAGACTTCCTGGACACTCCAAATCCAATACTTTTGCTCTTTTTGTTTTTAGGTTTGTTTTTAGGTGTAGGGATCCATGACCATGGAGTTGCATTGTGTGCAAACAACAACAAAACTCGAATCAGCAGATATGTAATTTCTTGTGGTATTGCAGCTGATGGAAATTGCTGGAACACAGCATAAAGCTTTCCCGCAAAACCAAATCTTAAACACCCCAAAAACACTTCCTAAATAATTGGAGTTTTGATACTGATAAATTGATATTGACAAATTCTCACAGAATTTAAGCTTTAATATTCATATCGTAACAGCTCAAATTTACTTCCTTAAGTACTTCCTCTGCATGCTCTCTGTTTGCCTGCTGACAGCTATAGCGTGTGTAGTGAGTGTGAGCAGCTTGGACATTTTCAACATTTGAAACATATATACATATTGATTATTTCCAAAATGATGATCCAAAATATGGATGTTCTAGTAATCTGTGTATTGGCTTGTTTCCATCAAGGTATGTCAATTTTATGTCCATTTGTTGTTGTTTTTTCTTCTTCTTTGACAGACGTTTGCTTTTGTGTTTAACTGCCTAACTTTCTACTGCTGTCCTTCATTTCTGTAATCCGGCAGCATACTGATTTTCACTGAACCTAAACCAAGTACCTTTATGTTTTAGATATAAAAGCCAGAAGTGTAATTATAAATTGTGAGCTGTGAAAGATGTCGTTAGTTGTGAAACGTTGGTGGTCAGGAGCCATGTTCATATAGGAAGTTCAGTTTCCTATTGTCTCAGGGTTCCATGTTTTGTGCCGCAGTAATCTGGTCTATGTACGTTGTGTTCGTGTAATGTAATAAGAGCACCTGCTGAATGACCCTTTATTGTTTTTCAGCAATGGGTTCAAGTCAAGTTACTGGTTACATTGGCCAATCTGTGGTCTTGAACTCAGGAGCGGATCCTTCATGGAACCTCTCAAGAATTCAGTGGTCCATCTTAAGCAACACAACTTACATTATAACTTGTGATAATGGGAGGATTGAAAACAGGTTCTGGAGATACAAGGACCGTCTTAGACTTAACCAGTCTTCTGGAGATCTGGAGATCTGCAATTTAACGGCAGAAGACAGCATGAAATACACTGTGACCCTGCTGAATAATAAATTCAAGAAGCATGAAAATCATATTGTTCTCTCAGTTCAGGGTAAGAGAAAAATACCACCTTATAAAATCATCATCTGGCTTGTGAACCATTCCAGGTGAAATTGCTTCTACTGTAGTCTATCACTACACTGCACTACATCACCCTTCAAAAGCTTTAGCTTTAAAAAACAGTTCTTGTTTTCCCCCCTGTAGAATCTCTCAAAAAGCCAACCATATCAGTGCTGTTCAGTTCTCTGGTCGAAGAGTACTGTATAATTGCACTTAAGTGCTCTTCATCAGAAGATAATGTCAATCTCTCCTGGACACCCGAGGACAGATTCAACAAGCCTTATTGGAACAGGACTGTGACCCAAAACTCTTCAGAGCTGTGGACGTCCTTCAAACCCAACAGAAACGTCACTTTCACTTGTATAGCCACTGACATCATTCGCGAATCGTCGGATCATCATACTGTATCGTGCGCAGGTGAGTGTGTCCCCAGTTTATCAAACTTGTAATCATACATAAGTAGTGTCTCTCAGTATGGTGTCAGGCCAACGTGTTTTCTAAGGCAACATGCCAGACATCTCGGCATGGACCTGTAGAGGTTCCTAATGGTGTCCTGTAATAATCCATCCCATGCAGCTTCAACATTCTCACACAGTTCCTGCAGATTTTGGGGTAGGGGTGGAGGTGGAGTGACACTAGGCCTTCTGGACGTGTGACACGTAACAGCAAAGTGTTCATCTTGACGCTGACCACGGTGCCTCCACACACGGATTCGTTGGTCATCTCCACCGAGACAAAAGCGGGACTCGTCACTGAAGATGACCCGCTGACATTCTGAGATCCGCTGCCTTCCATGACAGTCTGGCACGACACCATTGCAGTCTTTGGTGATGCTGACGTAGTATTAAGGGCAGTTAACGTTGTAACGGTCTGCATGCATGTATTTCTGGGCTGTACAGCCGTCTGCCAATGGTGCTGGCACCAACAGGATGACTGATGGAGGACATCATTGCTCGCTGAATGTCCACAATTGTGACATAAGGCCCATCCATACATCACATGCACTGCCCAGCTTGAAACTTAAATCATTTGCATGTCTCATGATGTCAGACCTACCCACCAAGTTTCATTCCTGTCGGTTGATTCCTTCTGGGTGCAGCTATGCTTTTGATGAAGTGTAAATATGGCGTCAGATCACTGTCAAAACTAGGGGGCGCAAAAACACAGGGTGAAAAACATACACCTGCAAGTTTTACCATTTCGCGTGTGTAAACATCGTGAGCATACCTGTCAAGTTTTGGATTTAAAAATAAGGGAAATTTTCCGCCGCGCGCTTCGAGCCGTCCCACCAGCCCAACCGAGGTTCAGTATCCCTTACATTTTAAGACAGGTTTACAAGACATCTAAAATAACCACCTGTGAACCACTTACAAACTACAATTAGATGATCAGAATCTGATAGACCTACCTTTGTTGACACTGAAATGCTGTGGACATTTCTACATATGTAATTCTTATAATACAGCCTAAATGAAAACACAAAAGGGAACTGAAGCACATTTATTTATTTTACATATTTTCAGCATATATACACATTACTTGTCTTAAAGTGAAACACATTTTATTTTCATTTCACATTTTTAGTATCTCATGTTCACTCATGTGGTTCTCTGGCATTCACTGACTTATTATACAGAGTTGTTGCAGACTTTGCATCCTTTAACACTTTTTTGGAAGGAATGCCCTCTCTCTCCTTGCATCCATCCATCTCTCCCTGTTCCAGGTTTGTTCCCGCTGTCCGCACTAACCTCGCGAGAACTGCCACTTGCAGCAGCCTGGGTGGCAGTTCTCGCGAGGTTAGTGACATTTCAGTTTGGAGAGGCACAGGAATGTTTTTTAAAATTATAATATAATACGGGAAATTTACGGGAAAAATACTAATACGGGAGGACGGCGGGAAAGAGGGGTAAAATACGGTAGTTTCCCGGCCAAAACGGGAGACTTGACAGGTATGCTCGTGAGAGCAAATGTGAAACCTGCGAGCATGAAAAGTTTTGCATGCGCATATTTCGTAATATCGCGCTCACGCTGTCTGTTTTTTCATTTCCGAATGTGTTTTTCCTTCTCGACCTGGTAGTTTTCCTAGCGTGCAAGGTGCGTTACCTTCGGCTGCTCTTTGCGCTCGAGTCTTGAAGGGGGTGGTTTTGACAGTTTATGGGCGGGCACATGGGGGCGGTTCTGCCAGCGCATGCTATTGGCTGATGGCACCTGGTATCGTGACTGACCGCCCACTACGAAACGCTCAACAAAGATGGCGGACGAAGAGGAACGCCGACAGCTGAGATAAATTAAAGTGAAATGTACCTAACAGCATGTAATACCTCCACAAACATCAATAATAGCTGTGATTGGATTTGGCATGGACCGGACAAGTTTCTGGATGTAGGCCACATCAACGTTACTTTTGAACATTTGAGCCAGAATACTCCCCTGGTTATTCTAGGTAGTCCCACAGATTTTCAGATGGCCCGATGTGTGAATGCTCCTGAATGTTCATCATGCTATTCAGTCACATCTGCAGCCCTGTGAATGTGAGAATTATTATCTTGGAATCCCGGGATAGAAATATTATGTTCCTCTGTAAGATGATCAGCAAAAGCCAAAGCCTGGTTGTCCAGCGGCACTGTGGTTCAAATTTTTCATGTCACCTCCACCAAAGGAGCCATTTCTGTGTAATTAAAACACTCCTAGATCTCTATGATAATATGACACCAAATAATATACTTTCAATTTACTTAATGAAAATGATTTAGATTAAAATGATGTGTTGTTCTCTCTTTATATCGACCCATTTTAAATGAACAGCTGGACCAGTTTATCTGAACACTGTCTCCTAGCCCAAGATGGAATCTGCTGATACTCTACGCTAATAATTCCGATACTTCTTCACGTTTTTGTAAGATAAAAGTATTTGTTGCGTTGCGTATTTCATGGTCTTTTAAGACATGGTCTTTTAAGTGGACCATTTTGGCTGACTCCTCCCTACACTTGATCCAGATATTTTGGGTTCACAATACAACTTAGCGAGTGTCCTAAAGAACTTTGCATGACAAACCTACGTCCTGTCGTCATCATCGTCTACATGGGATGTGTCTACTTGTCTGATGTTGGTGTGCTGTCTATTTGGCAGCGCACCTCTTTTTCTATTGATAGAGCTTTCATACAAGTGCCTATAGAGGTGAACCTAAACAAATCTCTCTTTGAACATGCCATGCGTGTGGTGAGCGGCAGGTTTATCAAATTTAGAGGTGCATGGTCATGTGCACCAGGCCAGAACAATCGCGTCATTTATGTACTGTTGCCGCAGGTTCTTTATCTTCGGGTGGCATTGCTCTCCCGTCCTATCATATCCTCTCTCTCTCATCCTTGTAGAAAATGCAATATAAGTTTTGGCTTTTTTTTTGCATATAACTTTTGACTTTTTTAACCGACTAAACTGAAGTGAAATATATCCTCTCACCATGTACTACCACAGCTAATTTTTAGTTCTCTCCCGTTTAATGGGTAACTATAACCTGCCTTAACTACCTGTAATTGGTCTGTCAGTCTGAACTGTTTAACATTACTTGACACTGTCACTTATATACTGCTTTATGTTTTACATCGCTGCTTGATCTGTAACCCACAAGCATCTTTTTTATAATGTCATAGTAGCAGAACAGCTTGGACAGCTTGAAACCACTACAGCCTCATTCACATTTAGGTTAGAGAGCAGGACACAAGAGGGATGTGGGCAAAAACCTGCTCAGTGCTACTATCATCATGGTTTAGCATTAGAGCAGGACTGTGGCTGAATCTCAAATGGCTCCTCACTACCCATATAGTGCACTACATACATCAATAAATTATAGCTTCTACAGTGAAACTAAATGGATGGCAACATCTACCTTGTACCCTTTTTGGTGCTGTATAGAACCCTGATAAAGAACAATTTAAACATGCAAATGGTTCTTTGAGCTGACATTATTCTGTGTATCACCATTGTCTAAACTAATAAACCCTTGAAGAACCATATTTTCTAGAACAGGCCTGGTTTCAGTCTTTGGCTGCAGTGAATGGGTTCTGGGAAGTACTGTTGTAGTTGTACATGTTGTGTTGATTTCACTGTGGAGAGAAGAGTTGTGATCCAGTCGAAAGGTCCTGAAGTACTGCTGATCTTGGGCTGAAGTTTCTCTCCGTATGCTCTCAGTGTCAGCCCATGCTTTATCACATGATCAGCCAATGTTGCACAAACCTCATCTGCTAAATTTGGTTCTCATTGTCTTTGTCCACGTCCTCCTTCAGGTCTACCCATAGCTCTTTGTCTCCCTCC